>JANHMN010000016.1:19356924-19395277 GCA_030674055.1 Rhabdomys pumilio
CTTATCTTATCTTATCTTATCTTATCTTATCTTATCTTATCTTATCTTATCCTTAATTGTTTATTTCAACTGGGGAAGTTTTTACTTCATTTTGAAGTACTTGAACCTAGGACCTTCCAAGTACTAGTCAAGTGCTCTACCACCACACTACTCTCCTAGCCCTTAGCTGTGTGGGCTCTTGAGAGTAATCACTGTCAAGTCTTTATAAGATGTGGTTGTTGAAATTGGTAATTCTTTAAGTGATTACTGAAAAATCCTTCAAGACTTGACACATGAGAGAAGCTAGGATCCAAGAAAGAACGTTAGTAAAGAGTTAAGAGTAAAACCAGCTGCTGAGTTTTCCTTACTTGACTGATCGATTTGAGGACCAGTTACAATGACTATTATTGAGAATGTTTGTTAACAAAAGAAGGTTTAGACATCTCTTTTTTGGGTTCTTATGTTATCAGTAGTCCTACTTTAAAACTCTAGGTGCATGACACAGAAGAAAAGTCAAGCTAGATCTGAATGGGAAGCTAGGCTCCTTGCCGGATAGTGTTTATAGTGTTGAATGGTGCTAGGTAGGCTGCTGGAAGAGAAAGGTCCTCAATGATCTTACCCAGCAGAGGACTGTGGGAGCTGCAATACCAACCTGGTAGGCAAGATATACCTAACGGGTAGAATATTGGCATGACTGTGGACTGTGTGTGGGTAACTGATCACGTATTGGTATTAAGAGATGTTGCAAGGAAGAAAACTCATTCCTGGTTCGTTAAACACAGTGAAAAACTGATATTTGTCTGCTGAGGGATGCGCTCATGGCAGAATGGTGGACCAGAACTCATGAAGTTCAAGTTTGATCCCCAGCTCCATAGACAAACAAACAAACAAACAAACAAACTTAACAAATCCTATACCTAGGGAGATCATGGACCCTCAAAAAAAATCTACCTTTAAACACTGAATGTGACTACATCCTGAGCTGGATTCTCATATCTCATAGGCTCACATCACCTATGGACCAACTTTAGAATAGACTGCTGAGTTTTTCACCTTACTTCTCATTTAATTATTGTGTAGACAGATGACTGCCATCCCTCTTCTAGATTATTATGCTAAGTTTTGTGTTGCTTTTGCTCTGGCTTTGAAAGTCTATAGCAAACTACAAGGAAAGATGAAAAATATTGATAATTGATTATATCCTAATGTTGGACTCTATATTTAAAATACCAGCCTTAACTAGACAAGGTGTGTTTGATTAGAAACACATGTTTTCTTTCTTGTAGTAAGTCATTTGTGGCTTCAGAGGTATGAAGTTACAGTTTTGCTTAGGTGAGAAAGCCTTGCCTTTGTTTTAGGCACTTTTACAAACATTTATATGTGCCAGACCAAAACAATATTGATTATTATTATTATTATTCCCAATTTTAAAATATAGCATCTCCTGAATTTCCTTTATTACCTAAATTTTTGAGCTATCACAGTTAGCTTCTGCTGACATACACTATATTCTATTTTTAAAACAGTCTCATTGTTGAGTTTCTTAAAACATTTAACATTAAGTCCTTAGGTACATTTAGATGTCATTAAGGCACCCAGGTGGTTAGAAATCTTGGGCTGCGTTTAATTTCTAGCTTCCTTTTGAGTTAATGGAACCCCCTAGTTCATTCAGTCCTGTAATTTTCATGTCATATTTTTCCTCTTTAAAACACTGTTGCAGAGACATGGAGCTCAATCATAGAAATTAAAATATACTGTTGTCCGTGCAATGAGCCAATGTGTTACCACTATACCACTATTTGAATTGCACATAAGATACTACATTTCAGAAGTTCAAAACACAAACTTTCATTTAAAATATGCAGATACAATGCATGTGTGTTTGTGTTTGTGTGTGTGTGTGTGTGTGTGTGTGTGTGTGTGTATGTGTGTGTGTGTATTTCTAGTTCCAGTAACAAAAAGACAAGTGAGAGTGGATGGGTGGGTGGGATAACACCCTCATAGAAATAGGGGAGGGGTTCTTAACTTGTTTGCTAGCTTTGATTTATTTTTTAGACTTGTAGTGATTCCTCGGAGCACTGTTTTTCTGAAATCACAATGAGGCTGACATGAAAGATGGCCAGAATTGATTACAGATATCTGTTGTGGAGTAGCAATGGGAAAATGACAACAAGAGAGCTGCATTGCCTACACTGTTCCAAGAATTAGTTACTTAAGAAAAGTGGACCTCTTTTCAGATTATTTTGGTGCTTTAGGTACAAAGCAGAATTCTAATTTACCCAATACACTTCTGAACGTTTCCAACACCTGTTTGAATTGATATGGTAGTGTCGGGTCACACAAAAAGGAAATATCTAGAAATTTAGCATTGTCGAAAGACTGCATGTTGTGATGTCTTCATTTATTTAGACCCAGCCTTCTCATTTTCTGAAACAAAAGATAATTTGAGACTGGCTTTCTCCTTGTAGTAGTTATCTTAAGATTCCTGATATCTGCAAATAGAGGAGCTGAGCAACGACTCTCTTGAATAATATACTCTTTGTTCTGGAAGAGAGCTGCTCCAGTCTCTGCCACTGAGTTTGATGTGACATACTGCAATAAAGTGGATTCTTGATCTCATGGTTCTGCTCATCTCGGCAGTAGCCATTTAAGTCAAACCCATGTTACTTTGAGTACGTCCTCAAATGGTAGATTGTCGACAAGTATCCATTACACTTTTTTGCAGTGTGTTAGTGAAACTCCTTTTGGGAGACAGCGAGGCCTTGCTGAAATGTCAGGGAAAGGAAGAGCTGGAGAGGCCTCTGAGATGACATGGCTGTGTCTATAATCCCCATACATGCCCCTGCTAGGTCTACTAGATCAGCTTGCCTAAACTTTTTGTGTGCAATTCTCAGGCACAGTTGTTGAAGGATGTAAAGTCACTCCTAGGAAGTGGCTTAGGTTAGGGCCCTTTTCTTTGCCATTTAACTCCTACATACTTAGACAAAGCCTGAATTTGCTAAGGTTTTTAACATTCCATACCTATTCTCCTTATGCAGTCTTAACACCGCCACCCCACAAGTGTTATTCACAACACATCTGGCTGCAGCATATGACATTTTGGCTGTGTTTTACCTCACTAACCTTTGTTCCTTCTCCTAGTGTTTAGGAAACAGGACCCTCTGGGTTGAAATATTAATGACCGTAAGAGCAACAGCACCCTCTCCACTTTTCAAGCAATTCAATGCTACGCCGAAGGGCAGCAACACCAATGATAGCTATGGGAATCTTATATATTGTGCTGGTAGGATACACAGATGCACAGAGAGGGACACTCAGCTGGGCTCTGATCCTTGTAAAGGAATGCTTCTTTGTGCTTTGGTGTTTTGATGCTTTATAAGGGAAAATGATTCTAGGAAGGAGGTTTAGATGGTGATGGAGGATGAGTCACAGCTGTTGAGCTAGCTGTGTAGGCAATGGGTGAGCATGCGTGTTTGTATGTGTGGGAGTTCCTTACCTCTTGTTAAAACTCTTCCTTTTGGAGATGAGGGAAGCCTGTGTACTTCATAGTGTCTTCCTCATAGTTTCTCTCACTCCCCTAGGCTACTTGCAGTAATTAGAACAGGGGAGCAGTGAAGAGTGGTAGGTTTTAGTCTTGACTCCACAGCCACCTGAAAACAGGCCCTCTACTCAGAAGATGTTCAGCCTAAGGGTAAAAACAAAGGAGCAGAGATTACAAAACCAGTTGTGTCACATAGACCAGGGATCCTGCTGGCAGACACAAATTCCCTGACTGAATCTTCTGTGGATGACATTTCTCCTAGATCTCTTAACTCTAGGTTGAGTAAAAGACTTTATTGGAAGGTATGATAGGATTTTGTAAGCATCCATATGAGCTCACATGGAAAAAAATGTGGAGCACTACAAAAAGGAATAAGGAATATATATATATATATATATATATATATATATATATATATATATAAAGAGTTCTCCCAAATCAAGAAATGTAGATAATGATTCAGTGAGATAATTGTCAAGAAATAAAAGAATTAATAATTATTTATAGTAAAGGTATATGATATGTTTTGATATGTCCATATGTCTATATACATCTACATCATATATATGAATTTACAGGTCCTGATATGCATTCATTAAAAACTTAGTGAAGTTTTTAATCCACATAACATTCATTTATTTAGATTTTTATTTGAATTGAGTCTCACTTTTAAAGCAAGAATAGATCACTGACTTTCTTATCTGTAACAGGATTAGTCCAGCCCAGGAATAACAATCGAGAACCACATCTCTATCAAATATCGCAAAGAACACTGTCAGCTCCCACTCTAAACTTTCAGTCCTCTGGGTTCTCTCTCCTTTCTCAGTCTTCCATATTATTTCATTAGGAGAATGAAAGGCTACCATGTGATAACTGTGTACAAGAGACAGTGCCTCTATAGACAAAAATCATTCTTCTTTTAGGAAGTTATATCCAGTCATTGCCGCTGAATCTACATAGCTCTTTGGCAGTATTCACTCACCAGACAGTTTAATGTTTACATTCCTTTTTAAGCCCCTAGAATGTACAATGAAATAATACACTAATACCTGTAAAGCACAAAGCTACTTTAAAATGCTTGTATACTAATGTTACTATTTTCATAAGAAGTGAAGAAGCATCTAAGACTTTAGGAAGCAGTTTATGACTTGGTCAATAAGAAAACAATGACACACAGTGTGAGACATGGTGTAAACAGACATGATTGCAGAAGAAATAAAATGTCTTAGAGTGATTATTTTTGATAAGGGAAGGGCTACTCACGTTCTCACAAGATGCTGTATCTCTTTCCCCAGCATGTGCAAGGGCCACCTTTCTCAGCTAGTAATGTACCCAGAAATTCTTCAGGAGAGTTATTTATATTAGTTAACTGGCTTGCCTGAACTATAAACCCCGGGGGAGAGCTTAGTTAAAAATTGATGGGCCATTGAGATTAAAAGAGGAAAAACAAACAGCTACAAACCAAATGAATAAGTGATGCTTCTTCAGTTTGCCAAGGCCAGAAGGGTTCCCTGCCAGTTGGAATCAGAACAGGGTAGATTATGTGCAAAGGGCACTGAAAATGTCATCCCTAGTTCTATGGAATAGAACTAAGGATACCCACATTCCATTCTTCTTATTGCTTCCAGACCACTGAAATTATAGGTCTATAGCATATCGTTTTAACTGCTTACTTCATGGACAAGCATACCATGAGCCTTTCCAACCACACTTAGAAGCTGTGCAGTCTGCCTTTGTTCGTTGTCTGTGTGCCATCCTCTTTTCCTGTAGCAAAACAGATTCAAGCCAAATTGCAAAAATAATTTGAAAAACAACTACTTTAAATCAGTGTAGCAATAAATTAATTTCATGCCTAGTCTAAATGGTGCTGTTAATAAAAATAGAACTCGTGTGGTGCCTGAGAATGACTGTATAGATGATGTGGGTTTGCTGGCTCTCTCCTCAGTATTTGCTATAGCTCACAGTTCTTTCCGAAGGCTGCCAAGAGCTGTGTCAGTTGTTGGCTCAGCCTGCAGAACAGCCTATTGCAAGGAAAGTTGGCAACACCTTGCTGAAAGCATATCTCAAACTGAGGAATCCTGGCTGGCAACTTAGTTAGTAAACACTGCAGCTTTCCCATAGGATTGAGTGTCTCCTCCATATTCCTGATGGGAAGGGAAAATGATATGTGTCACTCGGATATGTTACTTACTGATCAGCAATTCATTAAAGCAGCACGTTTTTCTTTTATTTCAGACATCTATCCATGTGAAGTGTGGCCTATTTTTTCTTAAACAGCAACAACAATGAAAAATTTGTTAGTCATTGGCTATAGATGCATAAGAAGAATGCATAGGTTGTATGTACTCTTTTTATTTATTTATTTTGGAAACAAATGAAGGAGCGGGATTCACTGGATAATTTTGTGCTTTGTTTACTTGACTCCTCAGCTGCCGATAACAAATAATTTTATGGAGTCTTCTCTTACTTGCTTGATTTTGTTTTCTCAGGAAGAGGGCTTCAAGAGTCCATTAAGTATTGGGTTAGAGGTAAGAGTGGAACTCCAATAGAAAATTTCCACTTTAAAGCAGAAGAAAATTACTGAATTATTTCTCATGACTTTACTGGCAGTTTTCAGGGTCTTTCTGAGAAACCTCGAAGGTAAGGATAGCTAGATTCTTGGCCACGGTTACCATGGTTGGTTCCTTTCAAAACAGCATTATGTGGTTATGTTCTTTTGCTATCCTTAGAGTGTCTACTTTTGTCCTCTCAAGAGGTTTTCTCTTGAGAGAAAGGCATAAGGAAGCACTTACTTGGTGCCTGTATTATGCATCCATGCAAAAAGATCTTGGCATTTGTAAAGGCAAAAAAAAAAAAAAAAATTACCAAGTGCATAAGCCAAATGAAAAATGAAAACTTAGAATCCACATTTGGTACTTATATCTGCTGATAGAGTTCTGGGATCACATGTCTGCTCCAGAGCCCCAACTACATGTTCTATAGGGCAATCAGACTTTGCCCTTCAATTGCTGCCTCTTACCAGAGTTTTGGTAAATGCACTTTTATAATGGTCTGACTTTCTAAGGCATAGCTAGTAAATTGTGATAGTTGGAAAAAAGAAAAAAATCTCTTTTGGTTTAGTCTTCCCCCAGAAGTTGCATTATGGCAACTAACTCCCTTTCTTGGGACAAGCATGGAAGCACCTTTGTGCCTTCTACCTTTGGGAATTCTGTGATTTGATTCCAGACAGAGCCTCCACTATCAAAAAATCCAGTTCCTATTGCTTCCTCCTGTTAATGTTCATTTCCCTGGAAACATGGCATCACACTTCCTGAGTCCCTGAAGCTAAGGGGTTTAGACAGTCCTCTCTCCCCTTTCTGGATTCGTTTACTTATTTATTTATTTATTTATTTATTTATTTAAAATTTTCTTTTCCTGAGGACAGAATGGCTTTCCCAAAGGAAACATTCGAAGTTTCTCCATGGAACTCATTGTGATACAAACTTCTATTTGTTTGGAGGATTGTTCCACAACTCAAATTGTAACCTTCCTTCAACCTCACTAGATATGCATTCAAGAAAAAAAAATGGATGCAAGGAAACTGAAAGTAAGAAGTTAAATGCAAACATTAGGTTCTTTCTAGTCTGATTGCCTCAGTTAGATATTTTGTATTTGGTTTATGACAGCGATCTTATTGTAAATACCATGCCTAGAAATCAAACAAGTACTGTTATCTGCAGAAGAGGTTATGTGCAAGGACTGCATAGTCGATGGCCCTGGGTATGTTTTTCTTGGAAGAAAACTATTCCTGTAAGATCACATATTTAAGTAGGCACATCTTTAAAATGTTTTATTCTAAACAAGAGCATTTCATTCTGGTTATACTTTGAATGAACGAAACAGTCTAATGCACTTGAAATTATGAAATATTGTGACAGACATTAAGGCTTCTTGAAGTCTTTTCCTTGCCTCTTGAGTTTTTGTTGTCACCAGACTCGAGTCTGCATGTGTCTCTGAGGCGAGCCAGATTGTATCTCTTTGAAGTTTATTTTCAGTGACAGCACAGAGTGTGATGTTTTAAACTGATATATGCAGAGATTAGTTAAAGAACACATGGGTTTTGGGTATTATTGTGGCTTGATTTCTCTGGAATAATTTAAAGGGTGTCCTTTATATTCCCTGCCTAGAACTTAACAAATTCTTAAACCTGCAAGTGATCTTACATCATACAGTTCGAATCAAGTCCAATTTTACCATAACTGTAGCAAAGAATTTATTTTCCTATTAATTAATTCATTTTTTGTTCACTTTATATCTTGATCAAAGTCCTACCCTCCTCCCAGTCTCCCTTCACAGGGTCCCTTCCTTATCCCTCATATCTTTCTCCTCTGAGAAAAAGGAAATCCCTCCTTGGTGCCATTCCACCCTGGCACCTCAAGTCACTGTAGGACTAGGCACATCCTCTCCCACTGAGGCCAGACAAGGCAGCCCAGTGAGGGGAACAATATCTACAGGCAGGTAACAGAGTCAGGGTAAGCCCCCTCTCCAGTTGTTGGCAAATATTGTTTTACCTCAAGACCCAACATATACTCAAAAGATGCTCCACCATACAATAAGGACAGTTGTTCAACTATGTTCACAGTAACTTTAATCATAATAATCAGAATCCGGAAATAACCCAGATGTTCCTCAACTGAAGATTGGATTTGAAAAATGTGGATCATTCAGGCAATGGAATGCTATTCAGCTATTAAAACAAGAACATGATAAAGTTTTCAGGCAAATGAATGGAACTAGAACATATCATCCTGAGAAATCTGAGACCAAAATGAATTTATTTAAATATAGACAATCTCTGTAGTTGGAAATTTCAGGGCCTATGTCTGCTGAAAAGAGCAAAGCTTTTCTAATGCCCTATGCAACTTCCAAAGATGGGTAAAATGTATAGCTTTGAAATTAGTATTTATTATAAGATTCTTTGAAACAGATGAATAGCATAGGAAAAGTTATGTAGTGCTAACTTTTTTTTGGGGGGAGGGGTTTCGAGACAGGGTTTCTCTGTGTAGCCCTGGCTGTCCTGGAACTCACTCTGTAGACCAGGCTGGCCTCGCACTCAGAAATCCGCCTGCCTCTGCCTCCCAAGTGCTGGGATTAAAGGCGAGCGCCACCACCGCCCGGCTAAGTGCTAACTTAAAATGACTTGAGTGTAGAAATTTTGTCTCCTCTTACTGGCCCTTAACTAATGTAGTGGGATTTAATTTCCTCAACTGCTTTCTGTATTAAAAGTTTTCATATATGTTTCTCATTGGGACCCAATTTCCTTTGCCAAGGAATAGGCAAACAAGAACTAATACTGTACTTTCATTAGCTTCATTCTTTTCCTGTGCTGTGAATTTCTTTATCTGATGGGCAATGCAAATGTTATAAATGATGAGTTTTTACACAATGCCTTGCACATCAGCTTATCATGCAGATTGAGAAAAGAAAAGGCTGTGTTGGATAATGTAAGCTTTGCTAACGCACTAGGGAAAACTTTTCTTATTTAAATTTCTCTTTACAACGTTATGACCTTTTAATTGGAGCTGTATTTTCTTTGTGTAGATCTTCAAATTTGATATTTTTGTCAAACAACAGGTCATCAGATATCCTCTCTCTAATACAGAAAAGCTTACATCCCTAGCAAAGGCTTCCCGTTTTAATAGGATGATGACAATTATTGAATCATTGTCAAAAGACCGCACAGCCAAGTGCCTTGCTGGTACTTGAGGTCTATGTCAACTGTAGTTTCAGAAGAGTTTTGCTATGGTTCTTCTGTACATAGTAAATTTTAAGGCTGGAGGCTTATAACTGCCTAAAATACTGAGTGAAGTGTTACATGTATTTGCATTTGTACCTGGCTTATTTACTGAATCCTATGGCAGGGACTGATTGATAATAAAAATCAATAAAAATTCAATTTTACAAATGTTAAGGGTCTGCCAAGAAAGAAAAATATGCTAGTTTAAAAAACCTTTAATGTACTGACCCTTGACAATGAGAGTTGATGACTTGAAACAATTTTAGTAAAAAATGCAGATTAAGGGATCACAGCAACAGCTGCGGAGTGGTTTGGTTTTGTTGTTTTTATTTGGTTTTAGGTTTGAGAAAAGGTCTTGCTGTTTCTGTAGCTCTGGATGGCCTTGACCTTTTGGTGCCATTCTTACTCAGCTTTCCAAATACTGGTATTATATGTGTGCACCAGCCTGCTAATGGTCATGCTAATACAACTTACTGTCATTCTACTAAATTTGGGATGGTCAGACATTATCACAATATAATATATAAGATGTAAGATATAAGATATAAGATATAAGATGTAAGATATAAGAAAATATAAGATATAAGGAATGCAGATGTCCACTAATATAAGGTTTTGCTTTGCTAAAATAGTTTAGAATGAAACCAATTAAGATTCTAGACTAATATTCAACAAATTAAAAAAAATGGCACTTTTTCTGTGCATTGTTTTAAATTCAGGGTATAAATGATACTTAGCATTTATGATGTTATAATATATATATTATATATTATATTATATATATATAATATTATATATATATTATATATTATATATATATACATACATACATATATATATATATATATATATATATACAGGATAATATTGAGTACACTGCAAACTCTACGTATGATAGAAATCAGTGCATCTGCACACTCAGGCTAAAGACACTCATTATAAAAGGGACAGGTGACCCTATTGGTTGCTGGGCATTGTCCTGAGCAAGCCAATAGTGAGTTCTACAGAAAACATATGACATCTTTGTATATCCAGAAGAGTGGCACAGTTCAGGCAAAGACTGGATGTGCACTTTTGGCAGAGAGCGCGTGAAGGCCTAGATAGAACAATAGCTTGAGTTGCAAGGAAAATGGAGAAAGGTTATCGTTAGAAGGCAGATTTTTAGGACTGAAGAATGGTAGATGGGACTGTATGTGGAGTTATTCTTATAGACTGGTTTATCTTTGTAATTCAGTAACAAGACAAAGAGAATCATCAAGAATTTTAACATAGAAGCACAATGATAATATAATGATTAGCTGGAATGGAAGATTTCTTGAATGTCCACAAAAATAACATAGAACTTTGTTACTAAGGCATTGTTGGCAGTGGGTGGATATTCCTCATGCAGTAGCTTCAGTATTTCTACGGTACCTGTTTGAAATTTTACATGTAGAATCAGAACGTGCATCCTAGTAAGGGGTCTAGGTGATTCAGAAGCACAGAAAAATTGGAGAAACTGGTCTGAAGGAAGCATAGGCAAATATAATGTAGTGTTGATCGAGAGAATGAGAGTCTCTTACAGAAATGGTAAAATCAGGAAGAGTAGGGTAGGGGTGATGGGTGGCAGGGAGAGTTTGTGGAGAATGTTTCCTTATTAACATTCCTAGGTGAAAGATGATGAGAATTATAAAATGAGTGGGTTTGAGGAGTGAGGATAAGGAAAATGATTCTCTTTATTGCATGGCATTTTTAAGCAGCCCACGCTACATAGGGGATCCACTAAAAATGTGTGGGTCAATATGGAGTCTCATTATTAAGGAGACAATCTGGTCATTCACTTAATGTTCAGGAAGAGTCCCAGAATGACCCTTCTCCACTGTCCTTCTATAATAGAACAAGGACATGTTAGAATTGCTTTTCTAGCATGCATTAAATACTTAGAAAAAAATGAGTTCAGCAAGTCAAAGATCTCTGACTTTTCTGTTAAGTAGAAATGCATGAAAATAAAACCATAAGGCACAACAGAGCTTGGTAATTTGTATGTAATTCTCCTGTACAGATTTGGCAGGAATTCAGGCTGGGCAACTGGGAGAGGTTAGGTCTCCTGGTGAGGCTTGGCATCAGTGTTGGTGGATTATTTTCTTTTAAAGCTTTCTTTGGAAAGATGCAGAGAATTTAGGTATTTGAGATCACTACTTGCTGAGTTGAAATGAAATGTTCCTCAGGGTGAGCTTGAAAGGTTATCCAGCCAGATTGTGGAATTTCTGGACAACCAATTACTCTCCAGCCAAGAGTTGCCTGATTTAGCAAATAAGATTGGAGAAGACCATGATAAATTTAAATCATAGATGAATACTAATGATTTATTAAGTTGAAATTTATACCAAATATTTCAGAAAATATACACATAAGAAAAATATGTGATATTTTTCCAGAAAATCAACTTTAGCTGTATATTATTTATTCTAAATGACAGCCATTTTTAGTGTCCCAAATGAAGAATGCAAATATATTTACTTATATAAAACATCACAAGTATTAAGGCTTAAGGACAAACTGAGAAATTAATGAAGTATCAAGTAAAAAAATATAACCTCAATTTAAAAAGCATCTATATATCCATTTTGCAGACAGAAACAAAACAAGCTCTCTGGGAAAATCAGACCATGATTTTTCCTTCCTGTGCTTGTGATAAAGCTCCTGATTTACTTTTTAAGCCTTCCATAAACTTTATCATCTTGTTCTGTAATCTTAATACAACACTGTGTGGGATGGCAGCCCATAATTAAGGCATAAGTTATCAAACAGACTGCAGATGTAGAGCCACAATGGAAGGTGAACTTTGCGATTGGTTTCTAATGGAGGCTCTAATGTTTAGCAGATGTGTTCGCTCCAAACGAGGAATGTGGTGTTGAAAATAAAATTCTATTACAGGTAGCATCTAATTTATAGATAGAAAATGTTTCTTTAATTAGATCTGTTTTTAGAAATTCTTCAGCCTGGTATATATTAAAAGATTTTTTTTTTTGCAATCAAATTAAACAACTACATCAAAGAGAAAATGCAATTTAAAATAGCAGGAAGTATGATGAGGAACCATCGAAAAGTTAAGGTTTAATTCTATTAAGGGTCACGGAGAGGTTTCTCAGATGGAAGCATATGGAGATCTTTGTAAAATATATGATAAAAACCTTCAGTCCATATTAATGACTAAGGACATATATGCTGAAGTTGTGTAATATAGAGATAATGAAAGCAGCCAGGAAACTTTACTTCATATGTGAAGACCTAGAAACATTGATAATTTTTATATATTCCCTTATTGTGTTTGTATAAATGAATGTCTTTTTTTAAAAAAAATTAAAACTGTTTGTTAATGTCCTTATACCAGTAACCAATAATGTATTGTATGGAAGTTTAGTGGTTTAAATGATCCTTTCATGTTGGGCTTTAGGTATACAGTTGTTTTTTTAAATCCATTTTAAGATGCGTTATTGCATATTTAAGAGATTATGTAGTCTTGGTTATTTCTGAGGTGGTGAAGCAGAATTCCTAGACTAAGGGTATAAGATGACATTAATGGTCTTAACACACATACCATCAAAACTGTGTTCTGAATAGGTATTCCCAATTCAGACTTAGTTGTTCACAATCAGAAATGGCAAAGGCGACCACTGGAAGTCAGAGTCTAAAAAGTGTAGTCAATCTCAAGAATGTGCTGGGGCATACATCAGGAGTGGTGGATGGTTAAAATCAAGCTAAAAGAGAATACTTCCGTACTGGCTTGCAGGCGATCTTAGTAACACACTATTATAGTGAGTTTCTCTTTCTATACTAGGGAGAGGAGAGCCGTAGATAACTTTTGAGCTGAAGAATGCCATAGCTTTAACACTTTCTTTCAGTTAATTATAAGTTATAAAATGTTTCTGAACTTTTTGATCATGCCCAAATAAATATTTAAGGTCATCAACTATCAAAATTTGAACGTCTGGAAATAAACTATTCCACGGGGTCGTCATGTTTAAAGATACCATTGACATTTACTTTATTGAACATAAATTGATTTTTATACACTTCTGTCAGTGACTGCATTAAGCACCTGGAAGCTAGAAAGTGGCGGGGCAACTCTATGTCATGAAGACCTTTAAATGTGCACTCTGGTGGGTATAGGGTTGTGAATGTCGTAAAGATTTATTGAGGATTCAGCGTGTTCCTAGGACTTTCCTGTTTAATGATGTACTCCATAGTTGTTCCTTTAACTGAGCAAGGCTGCGGGAGCACAGATGCCACTGACAAGACTGTTCAGATACACAGCACTTTAAAACTCAGCACATAGTATGTCCTTTTTTTCATGATTCTCTTTCTTTATGACAATATGTAAAAATGTAGAGAAACACATAACTTCTATACCCACCTCTCTTTTAAATATTCTTGACAGAACTGCTTTTAAATTTGTTTTTAGTTTTTGTGTGTAACATTCTTTGATCAGATCTACTCCCACTTCTTTGCAATCTCCACCACTCCCTACCTCCTCTTCCCAAAGCTCCTCAGATCCCTCTTCATAATTTTGATTTTATTTCTTCTTCTGTTTTATAACCCACAGATTTCAATTAATATTGCCCATAGATAGACAGGTTCAGAGTTCTATCCACCAGAACTTGGCTAGCCTACCAGTGGCCCTCTCTATAAAAAAATCAATCCTGACATCAGCTGATAACAGCTCCTTAGCAGTGAACCATTGTAAATGTCTCCCATCATCCATGTTGGAATGTTAACTGGCTTGGTCTAGTATAGACAAACACAGTGAGATTGAGAAGGCATCATTTGTAGCAGTCCTCCCTGACCTCTGACCCAGACCGGTTTTATTTCATTGTCTCATTTTCTGCCACCACACAGATGTTTTCAGGGATACTAGAATACAGACAGGTTAATGTTGTTCCTTCTGGACCATTGCCCACTGCTGAAGGTAAAGCATTAGAAGATGTTACTTCTTTTATACAAGCATCTGCCATGAAATGAAGGTAGGATAAACCATAGAGAAAAAGGTGTTGGAACAATTACAGGTATATTGTATTTCCTTATGTCTCTGTATCTGAACACTCTGGTGCTGAGAGAATGCAAGCTCCTAAATTTGAAATCTATTTAAACGCTGAAGGCTCTGAGTTTCAAATTCAACTTGATCTTTTCAGCCTTTGGATTCTGTTGCCTGCTGTCATAACATTGCTTCTTGATTCAAAGGTGGAAAAGGAGATTCACAGCACCTCAAATAAAGCTTGTCTGGCATCAAGTGTAAATGAATCAGAAAACCAAGCATTAACGTTTACTTGAAATAGATAAGATGTTAAAAAGTAGAGATAAAATTGCATTGATGGTCTGAAATAGCTATTCAAGTGTTTTTATGGCACCTGCATCCAGACATGCTTGGCTAGGAGTCTGAGGCACTTCTTCAACATTACAACAGCCTTTGCTGACATCGTGTTAAGCCTAAAATGTAAATAGTTTCTGCCTGTATTCCATTTGACTCTGACAGTGCTGCTGCACTGTTTAAGTGAGTGGAAGTATTTCTGACTTGGCTTTCTAATTTTGTCCTAAAACTTTCCCTAGAATGAATTTTTGCTCATAAAGCAAACCATTTAACACATTTTTTTTTCCTTTTGGTCAATTTGAAGTGAATAAATCAGGTCAGGTCATTTTTATGACATAAAAGGAAAAATGATATTTTCTCACTTTGGACTCTTTTATTTTTAAATTTCTGCAACTAAAATGTCTTTTCTCTCCTTTAAGTCCAAGCTGACAGGTCATTAATCCTTAATGTGAATTTGTACCTCTGGGTATTTTAGGGTAGAAAACTCATTAAAATTCTTTTGTTTTATATATGACTGTCCTAATACAAATTTGGAGTTCATGTTTAGAATTTGCTAAAATGAATAGAAAGCACAGATATGCATTTAATGAGTTGAAGTATGGAAAAATTTCTTCTACCTACATAGGCAATGTCTTTCCTTAAGTATCTGCTGGTAATTCTTCAACAGAATGAAGTTCTACAAATACCTTTTTAGTCTCCCACTGGATTTTCTGGTTAGGTAATTTTTAAATTACACTCTCCTGCTTTTGTAAGAAGTATGGATTGGATATATTTTCTTTAATTGTACCAATAGGCATTTCATTGTGATACCATCTTAGTATTCTTTTTAAGGGAAGAGTTTCTTAGTGGGAAAAAGGTTAGCTAACCATGGCTAAACTATGTAGAGTGTCCTATGAATACTGGAGGATGTCTTCTACATTCTCTTCCGCACTCAGTTTCTTTTGTTCCCTGTCTTTCTTTCTCTTTCTTCTATAAGATGCTAGAGAGCCTCCTATATAGGAAAGGACAGCCATCAACACATACATTTCAATCTTGACCAGGAAGACTTCACTTTCTGTTACATTTCCAAGTAAACTAGAGACAACCATTTTCAAAGTTACCTAAAAGTGTTTCTTTTTACTCCAGCTGTTGATAAATGTATAAGAATTCATCAAGAGAAATGGTGTGGTTTTGCTTTTGTAATTTCTTTTGCCAATGTGTCTCAGTGTCACACACAGTCTAAGTTACATTCCAGGTAGGCATTTGAAATCCCCATATATTCAGTCCATCAACATTTGGTAAATATCAGTTGCATGTCAAGAAGTAGGAATACCATAAAGAGCAAAGTTGTCATCATTTGTACCCTTAAAATGAGAGTGAGTATAATGTGGAGGCCATCCAAGCTAAATTGTCCTGCATTGAGTAATACTTGAAATTGTGGTAAAGGTTTACACAGAGATATTTAGTATTTTAATGTATTTAATGGAACAACTGAAATTTCACTGAAAACCAGGGAAGGCTTCCTCGAAGAGGCAATGGATTCAGTGAGTGGCAATCTTGCTAGGACAACCTGAAGAAGAAAGTGGCAAAGATTGTACTGGAAGCTGGAAGAAGGCTGTATCTAGAATGCAAGGGAGGTTTTGTGATGGAGAAGAAAGAGTCTTTTTTGTACTGGTTCTATACAAGATCGTGTTCACCCCTGTTATTCCTAGAGATAGGATCCAGCAAACAGTGGTGGATCTAGTCAGGAACATGAGGCAGAGCGAGCACTGGGTTTCTGATTTGTTCTTTGACTGGGGAGATGATGGTTGCTGTTGTAACACTGCTGTATTTTATTTGTACTTTTTGGCTCATTAGATCACAAATTCAACAGCAAACCATGTTTCTGGAATGAATTTACAAGTTTGAATATTAACGCAATCAATTTTGGTATGCAACACTCCTTCCTTATTCTGAATGCCCGTGCTGTTTGGTAGTCAAAATTTACAAATATTTCCTCAGGTATTTAGAAATTCTCCTAAAAAAGCAGTGTCAAAGAAAATGCAAATAACCTTATTATTAGAACTTTGAAATGGTAATTACAGAAGGCTTGTATTAGTCAAGTGTTCTGAAAACTCAGACCCCCTGTTTTGTGTATTGTATTTTTGTTACATTCAAGAAGGTAGCTAAATTATAAATTTCCATCACAGGAATGAGGGAAAGAGGTAGGTTTTTGACAGCATCTAAATGTTTAATCATCATCATTTTCTTACATAAAAGACATAGCCTATTCATTTACATATTTAATTATCAGCTATTGTAGTGGTTCAGGAAGACTGGGTTTGGAAAATTTTTGATTGGCTTCAGGGACAAACATTGTTTCCCACTACCAATGACTATTTTTGTTTAAATAAATAAATGTACACTCTCCTTTTTTTTTTTTCTGAGGGGACTGTGGAATTTGTATATGTGGTCTTGATGGTTAATCCAGCATCTCTCTTATTTTTTTCTTTTACTGACTTCAGAAACTATAGCTTCCACTTATCAATCAACTCTCTTGTTTGTTGATCTGCAGTTCTAATCATAGAACCCTTTGTTTGTTACTGTTAGAGAAGAGCTTGGGCAGAGAAAAAATGTCTGGAGGTTCAAGGCCCCCAGCCGTCCTTGCCTTCCTGGTTTAGATTCTTGTGAAGTCACTTTCTACAGTGCTTCAAGACATGAAGCCTGACAGCGATAATATTGTCGAGTTACCAAGACTTTGTTTTTTTTGAAACCCTGTGCTTTCTACCTTGTTTCCACTGAGTGACTTTCTCTGACCAGTGCCTGTTACCACATTATGCAGACATTTCAATAGCCCACACCGTCTTCATGGTGAGCCTCCTGTAGACAGGAACTGAGGCTTCCTGTTGATCATATGAGTGAGTCACCTTGGATGTAGGTTCTCTATCCCTACTCAAACTTTAGCTCTTTGGTATCCTTTCATGGGTTTGATACAAACTTCACAAACACCCAGGTAATCTACTCTTAAATTACTTTTCTGTAAAAATTCCTTCCTTATACAATAGCCAAAGATAAATATTTCTCATCATTTTAAGTTATTAAGTTTTTGGAACAACATAGGCTGTGATGTTGATCTGTGCCTTCATATCATTCCATCATTTGTATGGGAGGATTATACTCAAATCTTAGCTGGATGCCTAGCAATAATAAAGCGGAATCACAGTCTCAGCACATAGAGAAATGGTTACAGTTATGTCTTTGAACTCCAGACCCACATAGGTAATTGTAGTAACTTGGATTCTTCTAGCAATTTGTAATTTAATTTTGGCGTTTACAAATTTCTTTCATGTAATATCACTGTGACTCGCTGGAGACAGAGCATATGTTACAGACAAGGAGTGAGTTAATAAATATGTATTGAGTGACTACCTCATTTCTCGCAGTGAGTTAACTATTGGGGTCATACAGAGATAAAGAAGGATGAAGTCTACTTTCACTGAAGAATGGATAAACACTGAAATGGTCACAAGAGTCATTCTTACTGCTAGAGTTCAAGTGCAGGTTGCTATGAACTATAAAACGAAGGAAGACAAACTAATGTGAGGGAGTCAGAAATGTTCTCTGAAAACATTATAGTTCACTTGAGGTTTGCACGACTCGACTGAAGAACCAATCTGCAGCGAAAATGTGACAGGTGATGGGGAGCCAGGCTACTCTAGTCTATTAAGGCTTTGAGTTAGGGCAGTACACCATCTGTATGAAATCAGGTATGAATGGATAAGGGTGAATGAGAGGGAAATGTGGTGGCACAATGCTGAAGACGCAAGCAGAAGCCAGCTTTTCAGCACCTTGTCAGAGTTAGGGAGAAGATCTGAAAGTGAAGTGTACAGTAGAATGTGAGTGAACTAGAACTTGAACCCAGATTTTCTCTTCACACCTTTCATTATAGAGAACTTAACACTTCTGTGTTACCATGTTCCTGCCAGTTAGACAACCCTAAAATATGTGCTCTGACACAGAGAAAAGAAGCTAAGACTTAGTGAAGGCAAGGACAAGATTCACCAGAAGTGATAACTCATCAGAAGCAGAGGCCAAGAATTTGGTTACAAACTTTCTGCTCATGGATTAATTTTTGTCAGCAAAAATTTAGACAGTAAAATATTTTATCTGTCAGGTTTCTCTTATTCCACATGGTTGTTATAGTTGATTTCCATAAGTATCTCCCATAAGCACTGCAGAGAACAGATAGCGGAGTGGCACCAAGAAAGCCTGGAGAACTGTCAGGATTTTCCCAGCCCTGATAAATCCCTTGGGGTCTATTAGGATCCATAGGAAAGGGAATAAGACATTTGCCAGGTTTGCATGTCTCTGTTCAATACTTGTAGAGAATATATAAAACCTTTATGTAAAGATGATGTATATATTTATCAAGAGATCCAGTGAGTAAAAGAATCTGGGAGTCACCAATTTCTTCTACAACTACTTTTGTGTGTGTGTGTGTGTGTGTGACTGCTAGTTATGAAGCAAAACTGAGGCTGCATCCCTATTTGCTCTGCTGGGAAAGGAAGGGGTTATAAATGTGACTTTTACTCACCTGATTTGTCATCTCAGAGGCTTGCTCCCAAATAAACTTATCCTTTCTAGTTCTTTCTGAACTCTGGCTGGCTGGTTCAATTCAGATATTCTGGCTCTAACTCCTCTCTAAGCTGACTGATTCAATCTGACTTTTTTTCAGCTTCTTACTGAATTTCTCTGCTAGGCCTCAAACTAACTCTGGCAGTTTGTTCTAATGCTCTGTCTTCTATTCATTTTCTGGCTTCAACTGCCTCTACTGACCTGTACTGAACTACATGAACTCATGAAGGAACTCAATTCCACTACACTATATTCACTGCACTGACTCCCAGTGGACCGAACAGAACTCTTTCTCCTTGACCTGCTCTTAAATAGCTTTTCATGAGAGTTGATTATATCTTGTCTCTGCCAATTCTTTTTTTTGATTTGTCACTTTGTTTATGTCCCTTAGTTGGATGTCATTGTTTGATATTAAATGTGTGTACTAAAGGATTTGAGCCAGAGGAATTAAAAGTGTGTACTAAGTGTATGTCCACATTCTAACCAGATCACATAGACCTAATAGGGTGTGACCAGAACAGTCACATTGCTGGATTAAAATTCCTCTACAGGGGCTACTTAAACATTCCAAATGGGCTCAGAGACCTTTCATGACCAAGAACACAGAGACATAAGGGACTGTTATGTCTGTTAAGGACTGGATATTTTAATTTTATCTTTGTTGTTGTTACAATACACTGTGAGAAAAAGTAACATAGGCAAATAAAAGCTTTATTTTTGTGTACAGGTTATTTTCTATCATTGAGGGGGTCAAGGCAGGAATCTGAAGGCAAGCATGTTTTCCATTCCACAAAGCATTACATCTGACCAAAGAACTTACTTCAAGCCAAGAAAGAATGGCAGGAACCATGGAGGATGCTGTTTGTTAGCTGATTTCCACAGTCATGCTTGAATAGCTTTTTGTCTACAGTCCAGATCACCTGACCAGGGCATGGTATCTCATGGAGAGGGCTGGACCCTCCTATATCATTTAAGAATCAAGACATTTACCTACAGACCTGCCCTCAGGCCAATTTGATCTGAGCAGTCCCTTTACTGAAACTCCCTTCTCGGGTGATTCTTGTCTGTGTCAAGTTGGAAGAACTAACTAGGACAGTGAATCTGGGTGAAAGATGATGCTGATTACACATAGAGTCTACAGGAGTGCTTCACAGGCTTCTAATATTAGCAGCATATACTTGCGATGTCTGTGCCACCTGGAAAGACTGAAGGGAAAGAGGAGAGAAACAGGGTTTCCTAGTGAGTCTTATATTTAACTAACATCTACTGACTTATTCCTGGCAGCAAATGATTAAAGAACCAGTGATTCTGGAATTAGTAACCATAGACAGTGCTCCTTAGGCCAGGAGAAGCTATCACTCTGCTAGGAGATTAGGAGGCTACAAAGAAAAGAAAGGCTGATCCTAGAAAAATTGCAAAGCTGCTGAAGAGGCACTAGCCAGACATATTCTCCTTTTATTTTCCAATGTTTCGATGTCTGAAGAAAAAGATATCAGTCATAGTAGTGACTGGCAATGATCCAGCTAAATCTCTGGATAGCTTAGTATTCTCTTGATTGACATTTGACTGAAGTTCCCTGACATCCAAGTGAGTCTGCTCTCTTCATGTAGGCTGACACGTATTGGTCACTTTTTTTTCCTTCTTGTGGGGAGGAGGGCAAAGCATATGGGATACTGAGACTTGTGAAGATGAACTACATTTCCTTTAGAGCATTTGTAGCATGTCTTTCCCGTTTTAGCCTTCTAATTTAGTTCACTTTGCATATCTTGCCTGTACAGTCAGACTTATTTTGTTTTCTTAACACTTTCCTTTATTTGTGGAGATTTTATTTGAAGATAAATTTGACTATCAATTACTATAGTCCTCTAGTTGTTTTGAATGGAGTTTCATCCTTATAAATTCTAAACTCCTAGGTGGCAAAGGAAATCATGCTCAAATTCTAAATGGGAGTCAACTACATTCACCTTGCACCTTCTATCTTTGGCCTAGGGGGCTTTAGGGTTTATGAAATTATATTCAGGTAGATAAGTATGGAAGACGAGATACTATGTATTTTTCATCTTTTCCCTTCTCTATTTCTCTCTAACTTATAGCAGATAATAATTAAAGATACTATATATCCTTAATTTTATGCACACACATATACGCATATAAAATCATATACAATTATCATATCTATAAAACCTATGCCTAGTCCTGGAAGCTTCTGGCCTCAGCACAGTCTTATCTAGGTTTATAGTGTTTTCAGCCTCTGAGACTTACTATTGAATAAGCTCACCCTTCCTAGCTTTTTATAAACTCTGGTTGGCTAGTTAACTCATGTGTTTTGGCTCAGAACTTCTCTCCATGAAGACAGATTCAAACTGGCTTTGTTCGGCTTCTGACTGAGTCACTCTGCTTGGCCTCATACTAACTTTGGCAATAGGTTCTAATCTTCTAAATCCTTCCCACTCTCTGGCTTGTTCTGTCATCACCTGTGTCTAACTTGTTCTCTTTCTGCAACTTGTCTCCATACAACTGTCCCTGTGAAACCCTGTCACCTTCCCTCTTTCTGTGCTGTTCTCTTAAGTAGCCTCTCTTTTCTCTCTGTTCTCTTGAGAGTTGGGCATACCCTATTCTTTTAAATCTTTTTCTGATTTATCACTTTGTCTGCCTCTTTATTAGACACCACTTTCAAATGTAGGTGCTTCCTTCTACAAATTAACTTTACCATCACTATTTGGGATTAAAGTTGTGTATTAAGGGTGTGTCTGTATTTCAGCCAAAGGGATCAAAGTCTGTGCTAAGGGCATGTCTGTATTACAGCCAGAGTGGCCATGTTGCAGGAATATCTCTATCTCTTTCGTTGGGGAAACAATAGTTCTGGTCATAAAGGGTAGTTATTAACTGAGGTATCAGTAATATTTTGGCACCAAATCACTGTTGGAGAGCAAGATATGTTACTTTTTCTTCTTTCTTTACAACTCTTTCCCTCATTAGAGTAATTATTTTTTTCCTATTAAAAAATATGCTTATATTTATATATGCAAGTCATTAATGTGGTCTTCATCCTGGAATCAAAGATCAATCAAATGATTGCAAGAACTTAAGATCCAGTGAACTAAACATACTTGTAGGGAGGTGAACACAAAGGCAGATGTCCATAATGAGGCAAAGTATTTAATGCCCCTACAGAGGAGCAGCTCCACGGTAATGTGATTAGTTGTATGAATACCAAATTGTTCAATATGCATTCATAACTTTTAGCCGCCTAAGCACCAGTTCCAGATGGAATCTGTGGAATTCATGCAGAGGCTTCCTTAAGGATTGATACTATGTCCATTTTTCCTAATTGTTTCCAGTGTTCTTGTACAAAGGCAGGCTTTCTCAAATGGGTGTCTGTTTCAGTGGCCTTATTATTCAAGATACCACATTGCATCATAAAATATAACTTAAAATGTTTCTATCTCAGACTGACTGCACAGGAAATTTTTAGTGAATCAGGACTTTCTATGTCACTTGAATGTAAAAAGAGGTTTCTGTATTTTAAAAACAGGTCATTTCTCATTGTGATGATTTTTTTTTTCTGTTGGGAAGTCAGTAGTGTTCAAAGGCTGGAAAATAGGTTTATACAATATTACAATATAATATTTTCACATAGCTTTTCTTGGGACTGGTATCAGAGTCTTTTTTTTAAAGATAATTTTGTTTTTTTATACCTGTTAAAATCATTCATCTGAACTGCTTATATATTTTATCCCTCTTTATTTGTGTTTTAAAAATATAATCAGATGAATTCACTGTTCATACTTTTTGGTGCCAATATATAAATAATTTAATCTCCTCATAGGTGAGTACTTGCGACGTTCAAATGGGGACACTCTCTGCTTGGGAGTTCAGCTAGAGTTTTAGGGCTTCTGCTTCAAGCAATTAATTTGGTACAGTGACCTGGGCTTAGAGAGTGAGTCTGTTCCACAGAATCTCTTAATATGATCACTCCTGGGTAAATCTTCATTAACCTTATCAATGGAACAGTCAGTCTTAGTAAAAAGAATCTCAGGAACAGGGAGACTGTGTCCCACTTTCTGTAGTTCTACATCACAGAACCTTAACAGATTCTAAGCATTTAATACATCTTTGCTATCTTATTGCTGTAATTATCCCCATTCCACTGAATTTTAATCTGTTTGTGAATTTATTCTCAGACTCATCTTCCATCTGGCAATATGGCATGTTTTGGCTGGACTGCTTATATTTCAAGGACCTTCTTTTGTATATTAAATAAAAGGATATGTGTACATCACATATGTTGGAACATTTGCAATTAGTTGGTATTACTCTCTTAAGTGACTGGGCAGGAGAGGCAGACTGCCAGCCTTGGCAATCTTTTCAGATTCCTTCTCATGCCAATTTGCAATTTGTGATGGAGATACATTTTTATCAGGAGGGTTTTATTGAGCTTTGGAAATGACTACTTCTTCAAGTGACTAGGTGAATTCTCAGTTAAAATTATGATGATTTCTTCCTAAAATATTTTTTTCGTGGGAATACTAAGAATAATACCTTGGGAAAGTTGATATTGGGTAGGCATTGATATTTTTACATAAGTTCTACTTTATGTAAAACTCTATAGAGATGGAGAAAATGTGAATGATTTTATCAAAGGCACAGCATGCCATTATTGGTTATATAATAACAGAAACAGCTGACTAAATAGTATAATTCAAAAATATAAGAAATCTGAAACAAAATTTTAACTCAAAAATATTTTTTTGGGAAATGATATCTAAACCGGAGAGCAAAACTGAAAGTGGGCAAGTTTGCGTATGGAGGCTGTCATGCCAAAAATTTGTTTCTGGACCTGAAATAATGTATTATATAAAATTTAGGATTGATTCATTGAAAATTAACCAGCAAAATCCCATATATTCTCTAGGGCGAAATTGTATTACTGATTTGTGAACGAGGACTCAAGATCACAAAGAAATTGAGAACTCCAAGTACTGGGATTGTTAGCAACGATAACAATGATGAAGTGAGCTTTATTTATTGTTGAAGATGAGGTAGCAAATTGAAAGATGGAAGGTAGGCTCGAAGAGACCATGGTCCATTGGCCGAGGATAGGGATGGCATGTTAATGGGATAGTGAGAGGAGATACATTAAGTAGAAACTTTAAACACTATATTATAATTTGGATATATTCATATGTATATATACACTATAATTAAAGCAAATTATAAACTTTATTTTCAAATAAATTTAGTGATTTTCAAAGCATTTTCTTTACATGTTTGTATTCTTTTTGAGGTGTGGGGAATAAGGCATAAGGCATGTCAAGTTTTCACTCATAAATCTATGAATAAAAATTAAAAGACAATTCAATCCAGCTCCTGGGAAGAGTCTATCATCAATTTTGCTTAAGCATCTGAAGTAATTGTGTGTATTTGTCCATACACATTCACTGATAACCAGGAATAGCTTAATAAAACTGGATCAAAATGTACATGGTTGAAAATTCTATCCTTCATTATTTTTAGCAAGAACTAATTTGAAAATATAGTTGGAAATGTACATGCCAGAGATTTCAAAGTGACATTTCTCTTCACTGCCTAGTCATATCCCAGGCACATGTTTCTATAACCATAACATATCTGTAACATTTGTTTGTGAATACTTGCTCTGGGACTCTTCATTTTGAACTCCTTGGCTTTGTGTATATAATTCTAATTCTTAATCCCATATTGTATTTTTCAGAGGTAGAGTATTTTTAAATATGTTTAATATATTTTACAGAGGCTATTCTTATGGCTGAGTAGCAGAAACTTCTTGAACTAAAGGATAGAATTTGTAGGATGTTTTAAGGGTAGCAGCAGGGTAGTACAGGGAAGTAAATTGAATCCCTGTTGTCTTTGTATGGTGGCTGTTTTGTACAATAGACCAGGAATGTGTACTTTTAAGAACATCACTGATCAAGAGTCCTAGGCCAGATGTCCTGAACTCCTCTAGTCTGGTAAATTTCATGAGAAGTTTATGTAGCTGGGGCTATGTACCTAATGCAATTTGAAGTCACAAAGGACAGAGATGATACTAGAGAACTCACTTCTTAGTATCAACTGTCTGTTTCTCATTGGTGTAATATCACACTTGTGTTAGAGTATAGAGAAACAGAAAGGAACAATTAAAATGTAACTATACAATCATGAAAATTGTAGCTTTTTGTCAGTTCATTGTTTACAATTGTATAAATAATGTCTGTAGATGTATAATTTGAATACGATGTTCATGTTACCTCCTTTCTTAAAAATTTCTTTTCATATTGGCTTCTACCTCCTTTCTTAAAAAATACCAACCCTTTTCTTATTAGCATCCTATAGACATTCACACCAAACAAACTTAAGATTTTTCTACTTTGTTATTTAAGATTAAAACAGTGTGTCTCTATCAGTGCAGAAAGAAAGGTTCTAAACACATTTTCTGGTGGAATAAAGTTTGCCTGCTTTCACACTTGGCTGACTGACCTTTAGAAATATAAAAATTTAACTTCTAAAATATTTTTCTGTCCTCTGGGCTCTGAAAACCAGACTACCACTGAAAAATATAAAAGGAGACTAAACTTAATGTATAAGATGAAACTTGACACCTAAAGTAGAAGCAGAGTCAAGGAGTGGAGAGGTGGAGCTGAAACGTCTTTGTTTGGCAGGCCCGGCTACTTCCATTATATTAAGCCACAGGGTGTAAGGTTTTAGAAGGAAATTTCTGGAAACTGTAATTTCCTGTGGTTGTAAGATTGGATTCTGCAGCGTTGCTATTTAGAGGAAGAAAGTAACTACGCTTATCAGCCACTGTTATAAAATGTCTGGAAACTATGTGGATGGCATCATGTAGAAGACCAGAGATGCTGGTAGGATACACAGCAGAGGTGGAGTACCAGAATCTGTCTGGCCCCAAGAAAAGGGAGAGGAAAGAGACTGGTCTCTAGTCTTGAACTCCAGAGTCAGCAAAAGATATGCCTCCAACAAACAATGGGGTCTGCTTTGAGTTTGTTGACATGTGAGCTTGGGGAAAGGACAACATACAGTTATTAGATGACAAATGGGTAACTACTTAGTTCAGGTTTCTCTAGCTCACATCTGACACTGACGAAGTAGTCAAAAGCCTCAGATTAGATAGTTCCTGGGCCCTAGGAGGAAACTTGCTACTATCACTCTGCTAAAGGCACATAACAATGAAATGAGTCATAATGATGTATTTCTGTGCTGATAGATCAGTGCACTGCTCAGTCCCCATCTGGGAAGCTTCTTCTCGCAGAAGATAGTAATTAACACACAGACCAGCAACTGGACACTGTACATAGTATGAGAGACCATGAGGCACTCACCCCAGTGGAATATTTCCATGAAACCCCTCAACTCAAGACTCAGGATCTACACGGAAGCAGAGTCAGGAAGATTGTCAAAGCCAGGGAAGAAGAATGACTCTAATGACATCACTATCCAGGGACAACAGGGCTGGCACATATATGAACTTACAAAGACCACAGTGACATGAGTTAGACCTGCACAAGTTCAAACCTGAAAATCCCAGACTGGAGAAGGGAAGTGGGTGCAAAATTACTAACCAACAAACTATTTATAATTGATACTTGCTGGGAAAGGGAAAAATCAGTTTCCTCCGGTAGAGTGCCAGT
Source organism: Rhabdomys pumilio (assembly GCA_030674055.1). Taxonomy (NCBI): domain Eukaryota; kingdom Metazoa; phylum Chordata; class Mammalia; order Rodentia; family Muridae; genus Rhabdomys; species Rhabdomys pumilio. The sequence continues at coordinate 19,383,828 of JANHMN010000016.1, forward strand.
GGGCATATAAATACTTCACACTCCAGGGCAGACCCTATGGCCACTAGTAGTTGTTTAACGCAAAATGTATTCTGTGTTCTGTTGTGTGTTTTTTTGTTTTGTTTTGGTATTTTTTTTAAAAAAATTTTTTGTTTGTTTCTTTTGATTTTCCTGTTTTGTTTGTTGCTGTTGTTTTGTTTGCTTGTTTGGTTTTATTTGAAAGAAAACCAACATGGAGTAGAACAAATCGGGAGGATCTGGGAGAAGTTGAGGGAGGGAAAAATAGGGCCAAAAGACGGTATAAAATTTATATAAAAATTTAAGTAGAGCTGACTAAAATTAAAGAGCCCAGTTCCATAATCTCACAGACCACACTTGATGTAGACAGTGGCTCAAGATCAAAGGAGCATGAAGCCACTCCATGAGTCACTGCGAATATGGAAGCCTTCCCTTGTATCAGAAAGCTCTGTAGGACAGAGCCGGGAGGCACCACAGTGAATCCCAAGTGGCCATGAACCTAAAGGCTAGGCTCACGTCCAGGCTTTCTTCTTTTCATAGCATCACAGACTTCTCAGTGAGTCACTTAGATACTGAAGTGAATCTGATATTAATGGGCAAGCCTCTCTAGTGACACAAACACTAAGGAAAGTTTCAGCATTCACCTCCTTGTATCACCCTCCTGCAGTAAGAATCCCAGCACTGTTTTATAGAACTTCCTGCTACCAGGGAAGGCTTCCATACTTGCTGTGACATAGCAGCCTCACGATCCACTGGTTTCATGAAAAAGTCTTTTTCTCAGGTGGACACCAGGTAAAGGCTCCAGGTGGTCATAGTCTATGGCCATAGCTTCTGTTTCTAGAGAAGGCTACACTACATTTAAGCCATGAAGAAGAGTTGGATGGACTGGCTTCTTTAGATTGTGTCTCATTTCATGAAGGAAGTTGTGTGTGGATTTTAGTGGCAAAATTAGACCCTTCACCTTCAAGTCTCTTTACCATGAGAGGCAGTACTTGCTTTACGCAATACTGAAGAACTCTAAGATCCTGAAAAAAAAAAGATTAATTCAGCCTCTTCACGTAAAAATAATTCTGAAAGAAATGGAATCCATACTCTCCCAGTTGAATGCATTACTTATTTGATTTTGTATGTTTGTGTATTTATTTTAACTTCGGTCTGTTTTGGCCTCATCAATGATGCTTCCTGAGGGTGGGGACCTTTTCACAGTCATTGACTCCAATTCTCTTGAACTGGTGAGCAATTTAGATTTGGACATTTATTTAGTTTAATTTTGCTCTTTTAAAAATAGTGTTGAGAGGAATGTCAGGGCAACACACAGGAGCTCATTCCTCCACTCCTCTAAAGGTTGCTATTTTTAAATCAACAGTTTTTTTTTCAGTTTAATTGCAGCAGCTTCTGAGGCTATTAGGCTACTATTCAATTAGGTACTGCTTCTGTGTACACAATGGCACCCAGAAGCTTTAAAGCATGCATGCAGCTTCAGAAATGTTTCATTTGCTACCAGGGAATAGCTTAGTTCAAAATAACACCAGGGAAATAGAAAGAAGAAAATAGAGTACTGTTTCTCATTCCTGGAGTTATAAAGGAAAAGCAGCAAGGGCAACAGGAGCAGATACTCACTACATGCCTTACCATGTTTGGCCTCTATAAGAGAGAGTTGAGGTAGTCAGTATACCTTTATCTCCATTTTGCTGATAAGAACGTTGAGGTTTAGAGAATGTTATTGTTACGATATGAATGGTCTCCTTTGGGCTCATGTGTAGAAGACTTTGGTGGAGGTTCTGAAAACTGTGAAGGGTCCTAGTTAGAAGAAGCAGGTTATGAGGTAAATGGGGTGAAACAATCCTGGACTGACGTATCTGTATTGATGAGATAAACATATATCACTCATTCTTGAAGTCATTTATGTCTGATATGTCTTCACAGAGACAAAGAAAGTAATTAATAAAGAGAAGGAATAATGGACAATGAGACATAGGGCCATGACTTCCATCTAATTTGATTCCACAATTTCCACCACTCTTCAGCATCAGAGTTGAGTAAGACTGCTGCTCACTAAACATGTTATATAGTTTCCTGCCGTGACTTTTTTTTTTTTTTTTTTTTTTTTTTTTTTTTTTTTTTGGTCTGGGCTGAAGTAGTCTGCTTCTGTCATCTTTTGAAGATTTATCATGATTTAGGAACCAGATTAAATCTTGTCTCTTCTAAGACCTTTCATACCTTCCTAAGCCGCCCATTATTCTTTAATCGTGTAAACCTCTATACGACCTTAGAGCCCTTATAATCTTTTAATATCTTCAGAGTTGCCTCGTGTTAGAATTGCATGTATTGTGAACTTCTAGACGGTTATCTCCCAGTTTCCATAGGATTTACCGCCCATCCCCCTGCCCCATTTCTAGAGTCATGTTTTGAACAGAGTAGACCGTTTGTTATAGGTGATTGGAAAGCTTGCTAGAAGTGAGCGTTACTTGTTGTGATGGTGGGTTAAAAGGAGAGAGCTGAAGTTGTCTTTTGATAGCTGCTTTTGCTTTTGTTTTGGGATACGCTGGCTGGCGTTCTTTTATTGTTACCTTGGTTACAGGCGTTCACTCTGTACAACCCATGGTCACCATTCCGTATTCTTATTACTGGACATATTTTTAGTTTACAATCTGAAGGGAAAGTTAGATCATAAGAAGTAAGTGCCTTCCAAATATATTATTACAAGTGGTTTGGGGATGAATGGTGAAGAAGGTGACATTTAAACAAAGACTTAATGAGTTGGAGGATGAGACATGGATGGAGTAGGGTAAAGAACACCATTAGCAGATGAGACAAGATGTGTCACCATCTACTCCAATGTCACAGAATAGACAATTACTTTTGTGGCCAGTTCTCCAACCTTTATGCATAATAGGTTGTATAAAGCTGGATATAGGTAAGACCACACCAATAATTCCATTTTATTATGGTTCCTAGTCACCTATCCTAGTAAGTCTTACCTTTTATAGGTATGCGAAACCACAGTTATACATTTGATTCAAAGTATAGCTTCTTAGAAAACAGTGACACTTGCCATTTATTGAGTCTTACTTGCCACATCCTTGCCACTATATTCATGTAATTTCCTTTAATTAGGTGAAACCGTGGTCTTGGCACAATTTTCTGTAAGAATGTAATACTTATAACAAATATTTTAGGGTTGGCTGTGCATGCTTCTTAAGGCCAGAGGTTGAAGTTCAATCTTCAGTCTTCCCCCACCTTATATTTTGAGACAAGTGAGACCAGTCTCCCGAGAACCAGTCTTATTTGATTTTTATGTACAAAGCTTGATTACCTACTAGAATGCCTGCTTCTTTGGGGACAATACTATTTCCTCTGCTTTTCTTTTTTTCCTTTGCACCCTGGGTGGGCACTGAGAAGGCACCAGTGTGACTTGAAAGTCCTTCTGAAGGTCTGAAAGTGACTCGGAACTCAAGAGATTTTTGTAATACATAGAAATCATATTTCTATTGCAAACTGAATTTATCCACCTCAAATGGAGCCCCAAGGACTGATTAGAAAGAGGATTAAAATTCGAGGTGTAACTTTCATGTCGTATTTGTAGAATTAGTGTCATATTAACCGTTTTCACATGCAAATCTAGGAAAACACAAAAATTGATTTCCTTTGTGGAGTGAATTGCCCTCTAGTCCTCTAAGCTATGGGGGATTCTTTAATTTCTTATTTTGAAATCATGCCTGTGGAGTCAATTAAAGGTGGATGTCAGACCTGTTAAAACCATTTTTTTTTAAAAAAATGAATGATAAAAAGCACAACAATATTGATATTCATCATAGAATTTGTAGGTGGAGGATTTTATCTTATTGTCCTGCTGTTCTCTGCTCTCCTCTTTCACTTCCTTCTCTTGTTAACTTAAAATTAATGTTCCCATGGGACCGTGTTGTCCCAGGGATGTGTTAACATGTATAGTATGGCCATTTAATCAATGTACACCTGATTTGTTGTGTCAAATGTTTTTCATAGTTGGAACACCTAAACTATAATTCCAAGGCTTAGGAAAGGTTTGTTTAAGGCAGATATATATCACATACAAGAATATGTTTTTTTGTTTTTGTTTTTGTTTTTTTATAAATTAAGCGACAATTCAGCTAACAATACAAAATTTTAACTCAAACTTTAAAATGTGCGAGTGAGTATAGTTAATTCAAAATTCTTCTAAAAGAGAAGAAAAAAGAAATTGAACATGATTAATGCAGGTATTTTCTGCAAAATCTCCAATGAAGGCTGGGCTTCCTTAGGATGTCTAATGGCCATTTGTCCTGAAATGCCTCTGCTGTACAGGACTATTCCAAATTGATATGAATGAATGATAAATATAAATTTGAGAGAAAGCAGATTTAGAGCTGATTTAGCATGTACACATACTATGTGGCTTTGGGAATACATTTCTTTCACTCTAGTATTTTCAGGAAGATGAAACGTTCTGAGTTTGACCCTCTCCAGGAAATCAAAAGGGCTGTTTTGAAGTTGTACTTATTTCCGATCTGAAGAAGTCCATTGTTCATGAAAATGACGAGCACCCCGAGAAGGAAGTAGTGTAGGTTTGTTCAGAAGTGTGTGCACAGAGGAAAGCCTGGCTTCCTAACTACAACTACATATTAGGCACACAGAGGCATAGTTCATGCTCCTAAACAGTAGCTCTCTCACCGTAAAATACGCTCATCTTTGCTTCTTTAAAGGGCAAGACTTTGTGAATAGGATCGGGACTCAGTAGCTGCTTTCTCCCAAATGATAGCTAGGCCTGTTGGGAAGAGACATGACATTTTTCTGGCTTATATAGAATTTTATTAAGAGAGTATAACAGGTTAATTTTCCCTCAGAAGTTGACTTGACATTACCCTGGTTCTGTGAAGAAAGATTGTCCTGAATGAAATCCTGCTTTACTCAGAGAAAACCCTGCTCCTTCCAATTGGCCCTTTGAAATTTAAATAGGTTGTTCTCCTGTGGAAGTCAGCCTTTTCAGTATTTTACCTTCTTCTAGGACAAGCTTCCTGTATTAGCTGTAGGTTGACTATGTATTTTCATCAATTATTAATGCAAGAGACAGAAAAATTGAAAGATATGCAAACCTAGGTGAGACGCAAGAGCTCTAGGATCTGACTAAGGCCTCTGTAGGTGGCAAAAATGAAGGCCCAGATTCTGCAATGGTGAGTAGAATCTCAAGGTCACTGTGGTGGGTTATCTGACTTTTAATTACAGTGCTATAGAGACATTTTTAAAGAAGCACTTTTAACTATACATTTTAAAAGTGATAGTACATGTTTTAGACAAATACTTTGGCACATTCCTTTAATCCGTGGGGGTGAGAGGGAAAATTATCAGGAGTTTGAGTTCAACTTGCCCAGTGGGTTCCAGGCTAATCAGGTCTATAGAGTAAGACCTTGCCTGAAAAGATACCAATAACATTAAAAATTTAAGGCATAAAGATGCACTACCACTAACTAACACAGACAGCTGTATTTAAGAATCAAGATTATTTCACTCTAAGTGAATGTATGAATATATTAAATACATACAATTACTATTTACTTAAGTGAGATGTTAAATTTTAATACTTCAAATGTGAATCAAAAATACTAGTTGACATTGTCTACATAATAATACTCATCATATTTAATCAGGGAGTGGTACTATTTGAAAAGGATTAATAGGTGTAGCCTTCATGTAGGAAGTGTGTCACTTAGGATAAGCTTTGAGGTTTCAAAAGCCCACAGCAGACCCAGTGTCTGGCTGTGCTTATGGGTCAATATGTAGAACTCTCAGCTACTTTGGTATCATGTCATGCTGCATGCCACCATGTCTCTACCATGATAATAACACTTTAACCTATTAAATTAAGCAAGCTTATAATTAAGTGTTTTTTCCCCCTAAGGTTGCCATGGTCGTGATGTTTCTTCATAGGAACAAAACATTGATTAACACAAAAGTTGGTATCAAAATTATGGTATTGCTGTGATAGGCCTGACCATGCTCTTCTTTGAAGGAATATGGAAGATTTTGTGGATTTTGGACTAGAGTATCAGTTGAATGATTTATGCAGGGTTTAGTGGACCACTCTAGTATGAGCACGAAATGAAAGTGCTGAGAGTGAGTAGAACTGTGATGGTCAAATGCAAGAAATATCAGAGGGGTAGAATATTAGTAAATTACCTAGAGAATATTCTTGTGATGTTTTGGTGAAGAATGTAGTTACTTTCTGACATTGTCCAAAATAACATCTGCCGGAAGCTAAACATAGAATTTTGGATTAATGGTGTTGGCAGAGAAAATTTTAAGACAGGCTACTACTGACTGTGACATGTGGTTATTAGTGACTGGTCTTATGCAGATCTAGAAAAAGATCAAGCTGTACAGAGAGAAATATAATATATATAGTTTGAGAAGAAAACGAGCACCAGACTGTGTAGTGTAGCTAAAACCATTGCTCAAGGAGATAAAAAGTTTAAAGAGCTTGGTGCCAAATAAAATAAAGGAAGTGTTGTCCTCAGGACAAGGCCCCACCCAGCTAAGATTCCACCTTGCCAAAAGGAATTAAAACTTAAACAGTAGAAGAAATCATCAACAAAAGAAAGATGCAAACAAAATGAATGAGGAGACCAAGCTCTGCTACCATCAGGCATCAGAACTTGGCAACTTCAACCCTGTGGTTCTAGCTTTAGAGTTAAGAATACAAGAAAAGGATTGTGAAACCTCCCTCATTGGTTAAGAGAGAAAAGCTGGGGCAGCCAGGAGAGTGTCAGGGATCACCCTGCATGGAGACATGGAGAGACCATTTTGTCAAACCTGGAGTGTTAGAGACCACAATATGTTGGAAATGCCAAGAACATAAGGTATCTTCCAATGAGAGTTGAAGATCAAGTGTGGAGCCAGCTGAAGAGATAGAAATGTGTTCCTGTCAACAACACTGGAAGGAGCTGGATTCTGAAGAGTGCTTTGACATCAAACATGGAGATGTAGAATTTGTTGTCTGCTCTGCTGGGTGTCAGACTTGCTTTGGTCTGGTATTTGTTGCCTATGCTTCCTTTCGTTTTTTTTTGTGAATGGTAATGTGTATTCTGTGGCACTGTATGTAGGAAATATGTGATCTGTTTTTATTTTGCTCTACCAGCAGCTTACAATTAAGAGACTGTCATGAGTCTAAGAACAACTTTGGACTTTTAAACAATGGTGAGACTGAGATAGAATATTAGGACTTTTCAAATTAAACTGAACACATTCTGCATTAAGATGTCTCTACAAGTTTATGGGGACCAGGGAGTGGAATATGGTGGTTTGAAAAAAATGGACTCCGTAGGCTTATGTATTTGAATACGTAGTCATGAGGGAATGGTGCTATTTGAAAAGGATTTTAAGTGGTACAACTTGGTTGGAGGAAGTGTTTCACTAAACATATGCTTCGAGATTTCAAAGCCAGGCCCAGTGTCTCAGTCTCTCTGTGCCTATGAATCAGTATATAAAACTCTCAGCTGTTTCTCCAGCACCATATCTGTGTGTCACCATGCTCTGCTCTGAGGAAAATGGACTGATCTGTGAATCTGCTAGCAAGACCGCAGTTAAATGATCTTCTCTCTGTCTCTCTGTCTCTCTCTTCTTTATTTCTTTTCTTTTCTTTTTGTCAATTCCCTCTCCTCCCCTCCCCTCCCCTGCTTTCCTTTCTCTTCCCTTCCCTTCCCTTCCCTTCCCTTCCCTTCCCTTCCCTTCCCTTCCCTTCCCTTCCCTCCCCTTTTCTTTCCTTTCTAAGAGTTGTCTTGGTCATGGTGTCTTTTCACAGCAATAGAACACTGACTAAGACAATTGATTACTACCTTAAAATGTATATTTTAAAGCAATATATACCACACTTTTGAAAAGGTGAAAAATTACAATAGTCTAAAAATGATCTAACAATATTATTTAAAAATGTACAAAGTACACAAAGGTAAAGAACTCATAATTTAGTTGATATTATAGAAATACAATGTACATATGAATTACTGAGTGTGTGAATAGTATACATTCACTCCAATAGTCAGATATTTGGGAAACCTTTGATAAAATTGTTTCTACTGCTGTGATACTACAGATCATGCAAGTCAAATTACACTTCCAATATCATAGTATAAAGAGTAGCATTTACATCAGTTCATGTTATCTTGTGATTTGGGATAGGAGCAATCTTCCTTTTGAAGTTTTGAGGCTTGATATTCTACTCTAAAGATCACAGAACAAGGCTCATCCCTCTCCAGCTCTTTGAATGACTCCTGTGCCCATTTGCAGCTCAGTTTTATTCTCTGCTCTCAGTTCGTAACAGTTCTGAGGACTGACAAATACAAGTTTTATAATTTTTAAGTTTTGCAGATGAGTTGATTTTTAAATTTAATGTGTCCCTCGATACACATTGGCATTTAAACTTTTATATGTAAGTTTGATATGTCTGAAGTGTACGTAACAGAGAAGATAAACAATTTATTACTCACTTATGTATTCTATATTTTCTAGGTATGTTATGTCATTCTTTTATTAATACGGATATAAAACTAGATAAGGTTGATGTTTTAGAGTGTGTTTTTCTGGTGTAAGCAGTGAAGTCAGGATTGGAAAGTTCACTGGTGCTGTGTGAGTAAACTCATTAGCTCATTCTGATTTACCTAGGGAGTTCCATTAGAAGCATAATAGCAGAGAAATAAAACTCTGAAAAGGTTGAGCGTTTTTTGAGAATCAAACTTTGAAAAGAGACAGAGTAGCATTCCTTGAAGGAAGTAATGAAAATGTTTAGGTATTAGGGCCCTTGGAAGAATGTTTCCTGTTAAATGGCCCAAAAAAGAAACCTAGTATCAAAACTGCTGAAGTGTTTCAGCTGGGATGAGCTTGCCTGTTACTTCTTTTATTAAGTCAGCCTATATCCTCCAGCACAACACTGCAACTGAGATTTTATCATATATTCCCTGGAGATTAACCAATAGGTCTTGCTGACTTTTTGTTCTGAAAAAATAGTGTCAACTGAACATTACTGGGGTTAGACCTTTACGAAGATCACATTTCGTAATCCTCATTTCAGTGTATATTGCCACAGTCCTTGTTAGCAGTTGAGTACACTGTAGCTCAGAGAGGTTGGGCAACTTGCCTAGTTATACACAGCTTGTAAACACAGCTGGTGTCAGGATCGAAAATCAGAGAACTCTAAAGTCTCCTCGCCGTACTTTAAAAACAAATATTATTTATACAAAATTCAACTGTGTCATTTTCGTGCACATATATAACATGCTTTGATGATATTCATTCCTTCCACTAGTCCATCTTTCTCACTTCTAACTTATCTCCTCGTGTATACCTAATAGTTCTTGTTTTATCATTATGGCTTTGCACCTCTGAATTCTGCATGTAAACAAAACCGTTTGATATTTGTCTTTCTGAGTCTGGTTTGTATCAATTACCAGGAGGTGCCCAGAGCCATAGTTCTTCTCACAAATTACATACTATTCCTCCTCTTTATGGATGAGTAAAACCTCACTGTATATGTATGTTATCTTTCTTTATCCATTTCCCAACTGTTGGGTACCTAGTTCAACTACGGAATTTAGCTTTTGTTTGTAAACTGGCTTTGATTTCTTTGGATATGTACTCAGAAGTCAAGGAAATGGGTCATGGGAAAGTTCTAATCTTACCATTTTGAGGAACCTCTGTATTGATTTTTTAAATAGTATCTGTCTATTTCTACCAAGAGGATGTCAGCCCCCTGGCACACCCCAAACTAATCAAAGTTACTTGAGATCTATTTGCTGATAGTCACTCTAACTGAAATGAGATGAATCAGAATGTAGTCTTGATTTGCATTTTTCTGGAAACTGAGGATGCTGAACATTTTGTCATGGGTTTATTAGCTATTAGATCTTAATTAAAATGTATTCATTTCATTTGCTCTTTTATAGCCTGACTTATTTCTTCTTTTGTTATTTATCTTTTATTTAATTTTTATCATGTGATACTTTCAAATAATTTGGAACTTACTTCATGTATACAATATATTTTGATCACATTTGACTTTTTAAATATGCATTTGACATCAATCTTCTGTTGGTTAAATAGCCAGCAAAGATATTCTCTCATTGATAGATGGTGTCATTTTACTATCAGTTGTTTCTTTTCATATCAAAACCCAAGTTCACCGTGTCTTTAGCAGATAGTTGGAGGGTACCATGCAGGAAGGACTGCAGCAGGCATATGAGCTTCTTAGAGATGGTCCATGCTTTAGCACAGCTATAATGGCTATATTTCAGAGACACACAGCCCCAGGCGCTTTGTCTCTGGATTGCTCCTTGCTGCCGTTGTGCCTTCCCAGATTGTCATTGATATATTTTTCAAATATTGAGCACAGCATGAATGAACATGGGAAGACCCTCACTGCCTATAATCAGGTTGTGGTTGCCTCTTGAGAGACAGCCTACTTTATTGGGCAATTTTTCTGTAGATAAATACGAAGATGAACTTTGATAAAATAATATTGTTTAAATGAACTAATGACTTTACAGAATTCATGATTTGATTTAAATAGTTTTAGGAAGTTAGGGTAGTTAATACAAAGTGTAGGGAGATGGCTTAAGTTGTTCTACAAGGAAGATAAAATAGAGTTAGAAAACGGCCCCTCCCTTGCAGACGGGTTAGGAAAGAATAATAGTGAGCTTTGATAGATTATAAGATGATTACCATTTTATCTGAACAAGACTTCAAAAATAAGACCTAAAATAGAAGATGATATGTTTCTTGCTAAATACAAATTGTCCGCTAAATGCAGGAAAAACTCGCTACTGTCTACTGGCTTGCTTAACTTTGTTAATCAATGTTAAAAGAATTATTGCTTTGGGGTTATGATAAACTTGTGGAGAGAAATATAGATGGAGAATATTTAGCTATATTTAATATTTAAATTTTAAATATTTAAAAATATTTAGAATATTTAGGTATGAGTTTCAAAAGTTGAATACGTAATAATCCTGTTGTAATTTCATTTTCTGTAATGATTTTAATCTGTTACTGAAGAAGATGATTTTGTGGTGATTGTCTGTAGAGAATATGTAACTTGTGGCTATGGGGTTATCTTATTCTTATGTAGAGAAGTCTGTCTTAGATGGTATAAAAAAAGAGAAAAATAAAGTTATTGGAGTCAACTCATTGGAGTTTACTCTAACCACCAAATATGTGTGTGTGCGTGTGTGTGTGTGTGTGTGTGTGTGTGTGTGTGTGTGTATTTATGTAAAGTTTATTGGAGCCTACTTGTGGAAGCTTGCTCCATCCACCAAATGTGTGAATGTATATGTATACATGTATGCATGTATGTGTGTGAAGTTGTGGGAGCTTTTTGAGGCTTGTTTCATCTATTAAGCCTGTGTGTGTGTGTGTGTGTGTGTGTGTGTGTGTGTGTGTGTGTGTGTGTG
>JANHMN010000016.1:19395287-19443135 GCA_030674055.1 Rhabdomys pumilio
GTGTGTGTGTGTGTGTGTGTGTGTGTGTGTGTGTGTGTGTGTGTGTGCGCTCGTGCGCGCGTGTGTAATTTTCCCCCTTTTTATTTTTTTGTTCTCTTTGACCTCCAAAGAGTTTAGAGTTCAGAGAGTTTTTCACCAGTCACAGGGAGTGTGATTAGCTGGCCCCAGATAATCAAGCTTTGCTCCTTCAGAGAAAAGTCTGCTCACTGATCAATCATTGACTCTGCGCTTCGCCTCAGTCTTCTTTGCCTTGTCAAAGCTATTCTTAAACAGATAGTCTTGGAGAACTTCTCTTCTAGTATGAGAGGTTGGGGAGGCATGGTCTTAATGTGGTAGAATAAATGCAACCAAAGAACTAGAGAACAAGACTCTAGAAAAGGAAATTTCCAGACTTTTTGTGGGGATAAGTTCAGACAAGGCATTTATTGGAGAGAAAAAGAGAAGCCATCCACGTGAGGAGAATTGGGTTGTATAGTCATGGTTCAGGGAAGAGCACAGAAAATCCTGGTGGCTGGCACTTCTGCAAAGTTTCTTCAGCTACTTGGAATTCCTGGCTAATAGATTTGGAGTAGATAAATGTGAGTGGGATGTTCAGGAGGTGAGAATGGAGAGACCGCCACCAATTGAGGGACATCGATCTTCTTTTCAAAGTTAGTAGATTTAGCAGTTAAAGGGACAACTTTTTAATAAGCTAGATTGCTTTTATGTACAGATATGAAGTGGATAAATATGATAGAAGGGAGTCCGACTAGGTGGCCGATGCTGGAGTATAAGAAATACTTGATGTGTGTCGAGGAAAAGGAAGTAAATAGAAAAGCACATGCATCTGAAAGTGAGAGTACAATGGATGGGCTTGAGGAGGATGGTAAATTTAGAGAGGTTATAAAATTATTGCATGATTACTTATATTGTTGTTGTTATTTGGTATGAATTTAGTTCTTGTATTTACTTAAATGCCAATTCAAATATGCAGTTATTTTAAATATCGAGTCTAAAGAATCTATTTTGTGGGGATAGCCAGTCAGAGGAGTCAGTGTTTAAAACCAAACAGGCAATTTTTGTTTGTTCACTGAGTTCTCAAAATTGTCTAAAAACCTTGAACACTAAGCAAATGTCTTCGGCTCTACTTAGACCTTCATGTGTGGGAGATGGTACCAGGGTGGGAGGAGGGGCACATATCAGTGATCACCCTTATATTTGGCAATGTAACTTGCTATTCTGAGGAACAGTCACTTTTTATCTGCAGTAAGTGCTGATTATACAGAGAATTGCACAACACTTCACTTTGATATGGCCAATTGAAGTGCCCTGTTAGGAAGAAAGTGGTACTACCACATCTGTCAATTCGTGGATCAATGCAAGTCTGAGTTCTTTTGCTGGGGAAAGCAGGCCTATTGTTTCCATGCAGTCAATTAGCCAAGGTAGGATGAAAACATCCAGCTCTGCTATAGGGAGCAAACGACTGTGCATGATTGGTAGGCAGCTTTCTCACATCATTCTCCTGTGATGGAGTCAGAGGTGTTTGGATTTGGATCCTGCTCACACTGTCTATATAAAGCATATGCCGTTCTCTCCATCTTTATTGCTATTCATATTGAGGTCAATTATGAGCTGCTGTTTAATGTCACCACGAAATTGTTCAATTATTTTCTCTCAGCATCTAAGCATCTATTCTCAAAGGGATTTAGACCGAATGGTATTAATGCTGAGGAATTCTTAGGAAATCATGGTCTCTGGATGACTTTTATTTTGTGTTTTGTTTCTTCCCAATTATGAAATTCAAAGTGCTTGATAAATCAATATTGAATAGCTTGATGTGCTATCATCTCCTTGGTTAATATTGGTGGAAATGAACATTGTCCCCTTCATGAGGTGTAGCAGTTGAAAAAAAGCCTTTATACCTTTTCCTTATACCTATTAACTAAATTTCCAGAGTCACAAGGGCTTGTGTTTGGTTATATCTCCATAGGAAAGCATTAGGGTGAGTTTTCTTTTCTAGTTTAGTGTTGGAATGGAGGGCCATGGCTCAAGAGAGAAATGAACGATTTTGTAGTGAATCACCAGTATCTCCACAATGTCACTGTTTATTTGTTTGTGGTTTGCCAATAAAATATCCTTGGATCTCTGTTGCCACTGTGATTTGCAGGAAGATGAAATATTTTTTATAAACATCATGTATCGGTTCTTACCTATAAATGTTTCATCTAATTATTTTCCTCACAGTCCAATGTGGGTTTTGCTTTAAGCTAACTCGATTGCTCCTCGTCATCTATGCCTGCTGTTGGCTATGGAATTTGGTTTTGCTTGTAGTTGTGCAAAAGCAGCCAAGGGTCCCTGAGGTATGTGAATTTCTTCATTTACTCACATAAAACATCGTGCTTTCTGAAAGGCATGTGTGTACTGGTTGTTCTTGAGAGAAGCATTATAACTGAATGAAGCAGCTAGGAAACTCTTGAAAAAAAATATGTAGTAGATAGAGACATTAAACACACAGACAAGGAACTCCAAGACAAGGCAGGATGAACTGAGTTTTAGAAGAGAAACAACCAGAAGTTCGTATGAGAATGTACAAAGAATAGGTCTATGCAGATGACTTGAGTAGACAGGAAGATATCTGTGATGAACTCGAGGTTGGGAAGGGTCTTTACAGTGAGCACAACATTGGCTGGACATTTAGGTTAAGGGATGCCAGGAGAATGTAGACATAGAATTGAACTGTGTGATTTCATCATCTTAGTGTTACCTGTCACCACTTTCCCTGAGGTCATCAGAATCTTTCTCTGTCTTGAACTTTTGACTTTCTTCCCAACCTTCTATTCTGGTCTTCCAGATTTATAAGTATGATAGGCTTCCATTGTTATCAGATTGAGGCAGAAGTTCTTAGCATGTGATGTGTTTGCTAATTCATGCATTCCTGTACTCAGACTTGGGATTACCTTGCTGTCTTGATGCCTTTGCTGTCTTCATCTCTTGAGCACTGAATTCAATCACCTGCATCTGAACTATGTTCAACTATGAACGACAGGTTTACTCTGCAAGTACCAGGGCTAGAACTGGTAGAGAGGTATAAACTACAGTGATAGAGCCCTATTAAAGAAAACATATTTAAATCTAGTTGTCCTTATTATTGCCATGTGATGAGGTTGTTTTTAAAAGAGAGAGATAAATTTAGTTAGGATTAATTACCATGTAGAACTTTCAGCTTTAGCGACTATTCATGTATCTTTTAGCTATGTGATAATTAAGCAGACACAGAATAGGGTAAATTTGAAAGTGAATCCTTAGGAACGAAAGGACCTGGGCTAGAAGGATTGAGAAATACCCCAGAGGAATTCTAGTTGGGATGGTTAGCTATGACAAGAGGTGTTGTCCAATATCTAAAATCCCCTTTCTAATGAGTTTAATGCATATCAATATGAACTCATATGATATTGATACGATTTTCAAACACAAAAGTAGATTCAAGCACTAATTCACTAATAATTATTCAAAGGGATTTTTCACAAGGGATACATTTGCTTGGGTGACTCTGCTTGATTTTACTTTATTCTTTTTTCCTCTTGGCACTTATGTTAGATCCCACAGAATCCTTGCCAGTTACTGAGAGAAACCACTTAAAAAAAAAAAAAAGAACAATTTCAGAAGCTGAACTCCAGTTCTGTGGGTTTTTAAGATTCAGTTTATTTCCAACTAATACCCGCTTCAGCGCATTCACTTCTTGACCTACTTGGCTCCTTGTGGTGTTGGCCATTTTTTCTGATCTGTTGCGATTTGGTTAGTGGCTTTAGATTGTGTGCTTATACCATTAGCTTGACAGACTTCCAAGCACCACAATGATGAGATGCCAATCTTCAGATAGACCTGCCTTAAGAGCCATGTGTCCAGGACCAGCATCAACTGTTTAACTGTGTGCCCACCGTAGATTGAGTAGAACAGACAGAGCTATTCGGAGGAAGTTTGTGGGTTATGTAGTGTGACGAATGAGTTGTATTTCTAAACTTTAATCCACTTGCCTTCTTTGAGCCTTCTCTCTTATCTACTTGATTCATATTTGAGCTTTGGTCTGAGAGACATATTCAAACAGACTACTTCATCTTCAGTATATTCTACAAATGCAAATACTCTTTTTAAAAAGGAAAAGTGTTTATACATGTCTATTTCCATGCTAGTATGATTATCTTCCTTACTGAATTCCATGAAATTAGTTACAGTTGTATCATTCCCTCCAAATGTGTTTCAAAAAACCCACTGTTGCTTTTCGAAAAGACCCATGTTCAGTTCCTAGCAACCGAGTGAGGGGTTCCAACTATCTGTAATTCTAGAACCCAGGGAACTGGTGCTTTCTTTGACCTCCATGAGCACCAGGCATACCTGTGATGCATATGCATACATACGGACAAAACACTCATGCACATGAAAAAAATATAAATAAGTCTTTTAAAATATTAAAAATTTAAAACATTCAAAATGTATTTTTTTTAAGTATATGAACCTTAACCTGCTGAGGTGTTAAGTTGCAGGGTAACTAAGACTAAGAACTGATTTTCCTCCCAAATCAGTGATGATGCATGATGGGAAACATACTGGGTCAAACAATGCCTCCAAGTTGGTGTCTGCAGCAATTTCCCAATAGTTACATTCTGTAGGACTGCTGCTGGTTCAGATTAGTCCTGGTTACATTCTACACTTCCTCACAGGATAAGCAGGTGCCTCTGTTCCACAAAGGTCAGTGTCTGGGCCTTTTCTCATCAGTGTTATGCCTTAATTGTTTTTATCAAGAATGGGGACATAGGTTCTCACCTTGCTATACATCAAGTCAGGGAGTTTTTCTGTCCTTGTGCTTACTCCCTGCTGCCCTATTCTGTGATGGGAAACACCTCCACTTCCCAGATACAACTGATCCCCCTTCCTGTAATGCACGCTCACAGTGCTATTCTAGGACAGACTGCAGGTTATTTGGGAAAGTGCCATTATCATTTGCTGGCTGCTGGAAATATTTGGCTTTTAATCAATAGCAGTAAGTGTCCTGACCAAAGGGCAATGGCCACATTTTGTCTTAATCAATATGGAAAGTTAAATACCTATATAGCTTTAGACTTTTTTTTTTTTTTTGGTCAGTAATCCCTCACATTTAGGTTACAACAATTAGAAATAATATCTTTGCTATTGGTGAAAATGATAGAATATTGAATGTGATAGAATAGAATAGAGATGTGAATACCAATTAACTTCATTTTTGTAATATCATTAGAGAAGAGAAATTGCCAGCTATAAACCTCATTTTGTTAATATGCCAGTGAATATTCTTTTACTTATTTCTTTTTGTGTTTAAAGTATAAAAGATCCACAAATGCGTTTCATTTATTTCCTCGTATTAGCAACATGAACATTTCACTCCTCAACTCAAAAATCTTTACTTATTGTCTGACTTACTTTGGCCTGTAGAATAAATTCATATCCCTCATTTTGAGTTTTAAGAGTCCTCTTGTTTTTCCAAGAGTTTCCCTTTAAGCCCTCTTACCCATTCCTGTCTATAAAATTTGGACACTTGGTCATTTTGTGGTCTTTTCTGATCTATTATTTTTCATCTTGGTAGGGACTCTTCCCTTTAGAATGCTCTGATTTAGAAAGAAAGCAATGCTTCATTTGGTGCTATAGCTCAGTTCTATTATGACTATTTATTTGCTGGGCTTTCCTTAGGTGTGATTTCACACATACTCTGTCCATCAGATTTGAAGAGTGGAGAGACCTCGATTTTTAGAACTTTTAATACCTTACTGTTCTTTCCTCTCTACCACAATCTGTGTAACAAGAGAGTTTACTACCATAGCTCCAACACCATGTTCTTATCTAAGTGAAATAGGTAGACAGGTAGCATTTACCCTGTGTGTTTTGCAGTTCATATCATTGTGCTTCCAATGTAGTAGTGGTTGAATTGAATGGGCTCCTTCTGATTTTAAAGAAACATGCATGCATCAAATGCTTAAGGACTATAACCAGTCTCAGGGTTTTTTTTTTTTTTTGGAACGTTTTCAAAGGAAGAAAGATTATTGCTTTGCAATGTGCTCAGAAGTATAAATCATGTTGTATAGAAATATAGTAAATAAATATTATTCTAGGCTACACTGTGTTTGCTGCATATTAATAATGACCTTAGTATTTGGTATAACACTTTGAAACATCATTGTTCTTACCATTTTGTTGTTGTTGTTGTTCAATAAGCTGTATCATCCTTAAAATCCAAAATGGTTTTTTTTTGCACTCCAAGTGACATTAAAAGATAGATATTTTTGTCCTTTCTGGGATCCTAAATAGAAAGGGTATATTTTATCTGCATTCTATCGAGTTCTCTTTTTCAGATTCTCCTTTAATTTCTTGAAAAAAAATTAAATATAAATGGCTGGCTATTTTGTTGTTGCTCTTGTTTAGATACTATTCCCCTTTCATTTAATTCCTTACAAAATTATTGAAAATAATAAAGTCTTTTTTTAATAAAAGTCTATTTTTAATAAAATTCATTCTTTTTTGAACATTTAGTGTGTTTGTGTGCATGTGTGTGTGCACATGTGTGTGTGTGTGTGTGTGTGTGTGTAGGGAGGGGTAGGTGTGGGTGTAATGTAGCATGTACGTAGATATCAGAGGACAACTTGTGGAGGTCGATTCTCTCTTTCTATAATGTGTGTTCATGAGATGGAACTCATGTCTTCAGACCATCTCTCTGGCCCTTGAAGTCAATTCTTTTGTGTCTTAAAATGGTTCAAATACTTTTTTTTTGACTGGACAAAGGCAATGAAGATAGTGTGTTTATGTTCTAGATTAGCCGGAGCTCATGTAATTAAGAGAACATAAAAATGCATAGATGCTTCTTTTTCCTTTCTCTTAAAGACAGGGCTAACTGTTGCTTTCAGTGTTGGTTAAATTTTTCAGAGCAGAGTCCTGTAATAGTTAAATTTCATGTAATACTAAATTTTATGTAGTGAGAAGTGATCTACATACAACTGACAAAAATACTTCTTAAAGAGTTTTATTATATATATATATATTGCCTGGTGCTTAAAGAGGCCAGAACAGGGTATCAGATACTCTGGTAGTTACAGATATTTGTAAGCCACTATGTGAATGCTAGGAACGAAACCTGAGTCATTTGCAGGAGAAGAACACCTCTTAATCATTGAGACATCTCTCTAGCCACATAAAATTTTTTAAAAAGTCTGTCAATTTAAAATTCTTTATAGCCATTTCTAATAGTTCCTGGTCCTTTAATATCAGGTCATTTTCTGTAATATTTCTTGAGTACCTACTGTATGGTCAACATTTAACTGTACTTTTTTGAAGAATACAAACAGAGAATAATGTGGTATAATTAGAAAACAGACTAAATGAATATCACTTGTGTTTTCTCTCTGGTTTTTCTTTCCTGTATTTGTTACTATATTATTTTTTAATTTTAATTACACTATTGATAGCTTTGCCCTCACCAGGCCTTTTGTTGAAAATAAATTATACAATGTTTTTTCAACTGAACAATTTTGAAAATAGAAAATTCACTAAAAGTTTTGACTTTACAGTATGTCCTTTCATTGCATTTTAGAATATCTAATATATTATCACATAATATTTATGCCTTATCTGCAATTTTTCATTTGCATTGGATACTTTCACAAAGAAGTGTTATTTGTGGGCTTTGGTATGGTTATAAACTACTGCGGGCATGAACATAGTCAAACTTCATAGTCAAACATCAGTCCTTTTGTTTGAAAATATAAATTCCTGTTAATCTTTCAATTACAAATACATTGACTTTTATTAATCATTCCAATTGACATTGGAAGCATATAATGTTACATAAACCTGATCCCATCTACTTCATAGAAAGGATTTATAGAGTATTTTCATTTAGTTTATGGAAATAGAAAGGTACTTTTCACTTTTGTCTATTTAGATCATTGCTTGCTATCACAACCTTACATACAATTACTGCTTACTGAGATGTGTACTCTGCATGCTCTCTTTCCTTCTGAAACTTTTGATGTTAAGTTTTAAAATGACATCAAATCACTTCACTGGGATTCATTGTTAATCACTACATTCCTAATAGGACAGCTTAAGGAGAGTCTACTCTTTGTTGAGAGGGAATGAAAGGTGATATAAAAATGCATTATTGTGGGGTGCCTTCTGTGTAATTTTGGATCACTGCAATGCCAGTTGGGCAATGGCAAAGGCTAATACTCAACAGATGGCAGCTTCCTAAAACCTATAATAATGGATGCAGTTACTTTCATTACTGCCATTTGATGACACACACAATAGTGTGAAAAGGCTTGAACTGAGTAATCATAGTAAATATACTCAAAGGGTCCAGATGCATTTCAAACAATCAGAACGGTGATGGATATTCAGGCTGAATGCCATTTCTGTACATATTCTAGGTACATTTATTGTTAGAGATTAGAAGCAACACTGCTTGTCGCAGAGAGAGATGCCACTTCCTCTTGTAATAACAAGCAACAAAAATTGACATCTGTTGTAACACAGACAGATTATGCTACATCCTTTATGATTGGGTGTCATTACCGCGCATATAAATGCCGTTTGCAGATGTTCAACATCAGAGATCAAAAACCAATTTTGCCTACAAAAGAATCGCACTGGATCTTGAAACCTAAGCACTTCTGAAAATAGATAAGTTAAATCTCTAAGAGTGAGGACAGTGAAAAATCAAATAATATCAGAAAGAGAAAGCATCAAAAGGCATCAGAGGCGTGTGTAGATTTTTTTCAGGAGACCTTAATATTGCTGTTTCTAGCTCTGTTAAAGCACAGTTCTTGGTTTTAATTTCCAGAGGCTGTGTTTGGAATATCTTTGTTATTTTCTTCAGTACAGTGAAGAAAAAAAAATAAAAAAGAAAGGAAGCTGATGTTTTTTTCTCTTGAAAGACAGAATCTGTCATTCTAGAGAATTAATTAGATCACATTTGAATATTCATAATTTGTCCTGTGTATAATATGTAAAAATAGTTCTTGGTGATTGCAAGCAGGGGGAAGTGGGTGGGTAACAATGACCTCCAATGACACTATTAAACATGATATAATAGACAAATTTTCCTTTTGAGTTGATGAATAATTTAATAACACACACACATATATTAGTTGTTGTTGCTCTACTAAGTGTAGGAAGGGTAGATACAAGATGAAAGAGAGGAATTCTTATTTTGTGACACCTTATATAATACCAAAGAATATAAAAACATGATGGTTCATGGTAAACACTCCCTTTTCCCCAGGCAAGCAACCCCAAACCACAAACAGCTCCAACCAAAGCAAAGAAACCCAAGTCACTTATTTTAACAATCTTGAGTCTGCTTGGAAGGCACGGCTAACTTGTGGATGTATTTTGCATTTGCCTCTGGGGATTTACCACTCAATATTAAAGCACTTCCTACTGTGACATTTTTTAAACCATCTCTTTCCTCTGCTGAGCTAACAACATAATGGGGATCAAGAAAGCAGTCTGGAACAAATACAGCATAAAATTCCCACCAGGCTTTGGCAGCAGAGGCATAGTGTTTAGACCTGTGTGTGCACTAGGTCAGAATATAGCAATGCTACCCTCTGCCCTTTAAAAGCTTCTTAAATGAATTAGCTTGGCTATATTGGTACATGTGAAATTTGTACACAGGGTCCTTGGTTCAAATCTAAATGTATGTTTTTATTTTAAGCTGGTGATTAGGTATGGAATAATGTGTGGAAATCAAGAAATGGTGTTGATGACACCACTGACAACCACGAAAGAGTGAATAGTCAATGGCATGGCATGTCAAATCATGAGAATGTGCAATTTCTTGGGACGGTGTAAATGTTCATTCCTTTACTTCTAATGTCTTTATTCGATTTTAATAAGAATTCTAGGTTTGCTGACTATATTATTTCTGGTGCTTTTCTTATAAAATGTGTTAATAAATTTCATTATTCGTGTAATTTAGTCTTAATAAATCTCATAATGCAAATATATACATTTATAACTACACACACACACACACACACACACACACACACACACACACTCACATACTAGAACCTTTTAAATTTAGAAACAATGAGTGGCCTATCTACAATTAATATAGTATTTATATGGATTATTGCTTAAATAGGTGTTTAAATTTTATATGCTCTGGATGATTTCAGCTTAAATTAGTTAAAAGCACAATTTAATTAAGACTGATGAGATGCAGGGAGAGTACATTTGCCTTCATACTTTGCCTGAGAAGTGCCACTTTCTACAGTGCTCATTTACCAGTGACAAATAAAAAAGTCAATAAATCCCTGTTTCCATCAACTAGACTAATGAACTTCATTAGTTGATCATGTTATCAGTATAATTACTACAGACCACATTTTGCCCTTGGTTATTAATGAAACAGACTTCTGCATTGTAAGAGCTCACTGCCTGAGAAGTGAGCTCAGTCCAGTCTACAAAATACTTTCACTTCCTTTCTTTTTAAACTCATCCATCATTGTACTTCATTTTTAAAAAAGTATTACAGAATACCCTACGAGTCCATTTGTGAGAGTTTTCACATTGTTACTTACATTGTGTTCTGCTGGTACCCATAAACATGATCTGATTTGAACAAATTTTTTTTGAGAGTTAAATTAAGATGAGATTATACTGGAACAGGGTGTTCCTTAGTCTAAGATGATTAGTGTTCTTTTATGAGAAGGTATATAAACAGACATAGAGAGAATGCTGTATGGTGGCTGATGTAAAGGAGGAACGAAAGCAGCTCTAAAACAAGAATGCTAAGACTAGATTGTCACTGCTCTTGGACAAGACCTGGGTTTAGTTCCCAGCGCTCACAAAGTGGCTTAAAGCTTTCTGTAACTTGCTTCACGGGCTAAGACACAGTCTTCTGATCTCTGAGGGCACCAAATACACATTTGGTACATACACATTTATGCTCGGAAAGCACTGGATAGCAACAATAAATAAGCAAACAAGCCTATAAAAAGTTTTGGAAAGGAAATATCCTATTAACATACTCAGATAAAATAAATATCAAAGCACAAAAGATTTTTCTTTTCATACCAAATGAAGTGAAAGTGATTATAATATTTATTTAGATATAAATCCAAAACAACACATTAAACACATTAATAATCATACTATGGAGTTCTGACATTTAAAAATCACTTTCATAAGTAGGTAGAACTTCAGAATGAGACTCACACACAGAAACTTGAAAAATGTTGTATGTCCCAGGGTATCTGTCTATCTTTCTTATTATTTTACAATAATAAGATGTGTACTAACCAGGTTAGCAATCAAGAAACAATCTTAAAAGCTCAGTATACAGAACCAATCCACCAAAACCAAAGATTTCATTTTAGAAATTCTGTAATCTTTAAGTCTGAAAATATGTCAAGGACTATATGTGATCACTTTACAGATCACTCTGTGTCTGACAAGGATAAAGATCAATTAAATCTTATAAAAGATTGACAGCAGAAGGGAGAAAGACCGAGATACAAGGTTTAGTCAGCTCCAAGTTCTGCTCCGACTCTTCTCTTAATCCAGGTGGCTATGTGAAGGATTCTGTGGTGAGGATGGATAATTGGGTAATGACTGACATTTTGCAGATGGAATCCTTAACACGATACAATTTTAAAGCATACTTTCCAAGTTGTTGAATCTTTCTTCTATTAAATCCAACACAATAGACTATGGTTTTCTTATTTTTGCCATTCTATGAAAGAAATTCCTCCTTTATTTTATGCTGTGGCACAGAATAGCATTTCGCTGTTAAAAATCACTGAGGATGATTATTTTTGCCATTTAGACTTTCAAATCCCTCGGCGAGGAAGGTATTACATTGTTAAAATATACTTGTTTGATTTAGAGGTATTGCTTTTGAACAAGGTAAGAGTTATGTGCCTTGATTTTTGACTTATTTGCTCGCCACAGTGAAGGCTATGAAGGTTTCATAATGTTTTATTTCAAATGAAATGGAAAGTTACTAACATAAATAACTTTACTGTATAATCTTTTTTGAGACAACATTGGTTGCAATTTCACCAAGAGAGATTTTAATTAAGGGAAGTTGTGAATATGAACTTTCTTAGGAGATCTGGAAGCCTTGCTGTGAACCTAATTGTAACTTTCCTAGGAGAAATCCCAGCATTCTCCAGGCCATGATGTTGAATTGCTTTAAATTTACATTTCCATATGATGAATAATATATCTCTCTTCATTGTACAGGATTGCATCATACGTGGCATGTTAGAAGGACACTGTACTGTAGCTCATCTGTTTTTATCGAAGGGAAGGCAGGTATCTGCATGATCGGAATGGACAGGATTTGTGAAGATTGAAGATTGTTTTGAGCACAAATTTCTTAGTACCAGATGGTTCTTGGGATTTCAGTTACCTTTGTCCTTTTGATGAAATCATTGTGACATCAGAAAGTTTTTCTGTAAGTAAAAGGGCTTCATGCAGGAAAGGCATTCTATAGATTACCTGCCAGACATCAAAACTGGAGGTTGGGGTGGGGGGAGCATAAGAGAATCTGAGAATCTTGGCAGAGCAAAGGAGATAGAGAATTGATGAGACTGTGGATTTCCATTGTCAGCAATTAGGTTAAGAAATCCTAATAAAGGGATCAACGGAAAATGTTTTCAAGAACTCAAGGTATTTTCTGGAATGTTGTGATTTAAAATTTCCCTGGGTTTGCATTGAAGTTCATAGTGGCATGGGCCTTGCTTGGGTTTGAAGTTAAGAAAAATAGAAAAGAATGAAGAATGTTTCAGATACTCATTTCCAAGTATACTGTTTCTGTAAAGGTAACTTGTAAGTATAAAACAGCAACAACGATAATATCGAAGCAATTTCCTTTATAACATTTTCTGCTCCATTTCTTTCCTATACACTAACAATTCATATGTTTTAAGTATGTGTAAGTTCAGGAAGGGAAAGAAAATCAGTAGATACAGAATATAATATATTCTTTGCTCTGACAAGATTCTCAGATTCTCTTATGCTTTGCCTCCAAGTTTTGATGTCTGGTAGGTAATCCATAGAATGGCTTTCCTCCCATAAAAGCCCTTTTACTTACAGAGAAAGTTACTGAAGACACAATGAGTTTTAACTCACTATTTTCTCACAAACTCTTACATTATAGAATCCTCTATCACTAATTGTAAATTAATCTCATGCTTTTATTAGAAATTCATATTGTTTCATAGGATGCTTATACCGACCTTTACTTAATCACTTTCCTGCTTACAGACATCTTTGTTAGCTACACAAACAGACAATTCCAGTATTTATTATTAAAAAGGATAACACAGGAAAAAAAAGAACATAAAAACCAACTCAGGGAATTTGAAAATAGGAAAGGCAATTTCGGTAAATCTTGCGGTTTCTTTTCTTCTTTCTCAAAAATATTTCTGTAAATAAGAGATCAAGTTCTAGTAAGAGTGAAGAGAAACTTGCTGTAGCGTGAACTCTATGAACATTCTAAGTCTCTCAGGACATTTAAAAAGGAATGATTTACTTATTCTATTTTGTTAAGAACTAATTAAACAAGCATTTAGGCTCTAAAATTATGAGAGAGTCCATAAACTACAGTTCATAGAAACTTCGGAATCAACTCTTATGATGAAAAGAGAGATTTTAGAAGATTCTGACTAAAAAGCCAAAACCCAAACCAAAATCAAACAAACAAACAAACAAAACAAAACAAAAGTTCAAGTGCTATCATGCTAGCCCTCTGTGTTCCCAGAATGCTACATTCATTCATTAAATCCTCTTCTTAGTCAGACATCATTAACCTTGCTTTGTAGATAAGAGAGACACACACTGAGGTCAACAATCCTGCAAATGCTTTGTCCATTCACTGCCACTGCTGATAAGAGATAAAAGTATTGAAAAAAAAAATCCAGCCTCTTTTCTTTGTTTATCTTACCTGAAGTTAGGTCTCAATTATCAGCCAGGAGATGTGCTACCTTGAATCTACTTAAGCAGGAGGTTAAGAATAAAAGCTCATTTTGATTTTTATCTTAATAAATTGTGGAAAGATGATGGATGCATTGCTCAGTGTCCCGTCACTTTGTGTATCCGTGTCCCGATTTGTGTAACTGTGCTTGAGCCTTTGATACGCAACATCTTTGTTTTTGTCTTAGAGAATTCGGTTGTTTCTTCAGTCATTAGCTCTATTAATTGTCTTCTTTTAGTAGTTATCACCATATTTTAAGGCATGTAAAAATTTTTCTTTTATCCAGATAAGCTCCATTTTAATTGCTAGCCAACCCAGGGTTTTACTTTTTTATTTATTTATCGGCGGGGGTGTGGTGGAGGGGGCTTTCAAACACAGGCTATTGTCCAGGGCTCTCATAGTGCATTTCAACAAAGAGAATCTACATTCACTCAATTTACAAACATCTGGAGGAAAATAATGTGATAATTAGAAGGCAACGTGGGTTCATCAAAAACAAATCATGCCAAACTAACCTAATTTCTCTCTTTGATTTCTTAACAAGCTGAGTGGGAACACAGTGGGTGTTTTTATTGTGGTAAGATGCTTGATATAGCCTCTTAATGTTCTTAAAAGGCTAAGGAAATGCAGATTAGGTAAATGGCTGGCTAATGTGGAAAGGAACAGGGGACCATTATTTACCTGTGGTTCCGTACATGAGAAGATATGTGGTAAATGGGTGGTAAATTTTATTTTATTCTCTAGATAACTGTTAAATATCATAAACTTTTTATTTTGGTTTTTGTATTTTTTATGTTTCATAATAATAGGTGGTAATTGACTGTAGGAATTTTATTTTTAAAAGCAACATTGAAAGCATTCTGTCAGGCCAAAGACGACTGTCATATTAAGTAAATTAAACTGGTTTTAGAAAGCCAAGTGTCATGTATTTTTCTCTCATAAGAGTCTCCTAGATTTTATATACATTTATAAAGTCATTTATGTACATATGGCATAGATATAGAAGTGAAGGAGAACAAAGAGGAGAGGAAGGAGGAGGAAGGGATGATAAAGGGAAGTACCAGGTATGGGGATCATTCCTAATGCATAATTATATAAATATGTAAAAGTATCCGCCTATAACAGTACTTTGTATAATGCATTCAGACACACATACACACACAAATAAAAGTAACTGATAATTTCTATCTAAAAAGAAACATATCTTGCCTATTTTTTTCATCAGAAAGTTAAAAAAATCATACGTATATACATGAGTGTGTTCTAAACTCATATAAAGGTGTGTATAATTCAAAACATAGCCTATGTCCCTACTGTCCACATTAAAATAATTTTCTGATAACTTTTCTTTCAAATTAATTTTTATCAGTGATATGTGTTTTACAGAAGTTAAAATATAGCATACTTGTCTTAACATTTACCTGTTTTCAATTATTAGTAGGCAGTTCACATAGTCTTGATGTTTATAGTGTCAACATAAGATTACAGAATCTCACTGCTGGAGTTTACTTACTCATCCTTCATTAGATAGACTATCCCTCTATAAAATTCTTATTCTGAATGCCATTTGAATATTTACCATAAGGCAAATATCTACCAGAATATTAATATCAAAATATGAAAATAGTGAGATTTCGTATATGAGCATTCTAACTTCCTCCTCAAAATTGAGCTAATTTACATTTCTGTTGTCTGATTCTGAAAGGAGGCCAAACATATATGTATGTAATATGTTTGCGTATGTTCGTGTCTACAAACATTTATACCAAGGCTATTCTAAGTTTAGAGAGATGATCATTTCTTTTACAGAAAATGAAAAGGTCCTTTTTGGCAAAATGAAATTCACTGAAAAGATTTAAGTAATAAAAGTTGTCATAAATATTTTAGAAGCCCACCTTTCATTATGCAACCATGATGAAAAAATTCTGAAGTATAGCCTTAAATTGACTTTTCTCCTGTCTTTCTCCAAAGACTTATCAAAATGAGAGATTCATATTCATGATGGTTATTGTTCTTATTGAACATACTGAAATAAGAATTATTTTATGCCTTAAAGTGCTACTAAGTTATATTTCTTACTAATGTAATATGCCAACTAAGGTCTTTTATATGGTGTTTCAGATCCTGCCTTGTATTGTAATGCTGCCGCAGACATTGTAACTTCTGTTGTTAGGTGTATCCTGTTTTTTTTCTTTCTTTCATCTTTCAATTCTCATTTTTCCTCACATTTTGCGTGTTGTGCCTCATTAAAAATTCAAATGAAATTCTATGGCACTGATTGGAATTGTTTCTATGAGGGAAAAATTTGCTCATTAGATCTGCCCAGAAATACATCTGTGATAAGCACAGCTATTCATTCAACACAAGGATGATGTGTTTTTAGGACAGATTTCAGGGGCTAAATCTTGAATAAAATTGCCATTGGTTATTTTTGTAGCAGGCAATGTGCATGGTAACTAACCATGCATTGGACACTTCAGTTCTATTGTTTATTGTCTGTGTACCGTGCCCCTCCATGTTCATTTACTCCTCTGACAAATGCAATGACACAAATCACTCAAGGTTCTGCATAGGATTCAATAAGACATTTAGTACATGGGACATAGTAAGCTCTCTTCCTGCTATGTCTTGGTGACCAAACCCCCATGGAAGGGAGAACATAATCTTTCTTATATGTTTTTTTTTTTTAAACGGATTCTACTTGCTCAAGAATGTTGGATTTTTTTTTGAATACTTGTAATAAGTACACATCTATAAATAATGTGTCAACATTTTCCCTCTTACTCTTATACTCTTTCTCCATTATTCTTGTTTTTTCCATTCTGAAATATTTATTGAAGACCAGTGATGTTCTGTGCTCACTTGGCATGAGAGAAGAAAAACTCTATTATAGCCCTTCCTGAGGGGGCTTATGGGCCAACAAATGAGACAAGTATTTATCAAATTAATCATACAAAAAAAATGTAAAGTTGCAGAAATACCACGAGTTCAATAGATAATACAAGCTTCAATATCTGAGTTTCTAGTGGAACTGAAACACAATTTTTAAAAATTATAACTGGTAAATAGACAAAACAGTAGACTCCTAATTTGCTCTCTACTTTCACAAAGTGGTCATAGAATCTGTTCTCCAAATTATAGTCAGTGTGATTCATCAAAATGAAAGCCAGATTATATTAGACTTCTGCTCAAATCCCTTGCAATAAATTCTTACCTCAAGGTAAATATTCTAGTCCCTACCTCATCTAATGGAGCTTTTATATGGCTGCCTACAGCTACATTTCTGACCTCATTTTTCTGTTCTCTTTCCTTATCATTGTCCTCTTGTGCTTATGGATCATACAGATAAACTTGAATTAGAGCCTTTGATCTTGCTGTTCTCAGCTCAAAACAGTTGTCACCAGAGAGCCCCTTGGCTTATCAGTGAGCTGTTCCCTGATGACCTTGTATAAAGCATCAACTCTGTCTGCATCAGCACCCCATGATCCTTACTGGGAAGTTATCACAACTCCACATTTTATAATTTCAGATGTTTATATGCTCACACCCTTGTCCATTTCCACTCAACTTGTTAAAAACTTCATTGAACCAGGGGATTCTTATTTACTTTTCGCTCTCAGAGAACTTCCTAGAAGGCCCCTGTGAAGGATAGACAAGGTACCCAGATTACACAGGGCAGGGAAGACAGTACTTGTGGTGGCTCCAAAGCAGGTTGAAGAAAGCATGCCAGATGCAGAAAAACATGGCTGTTGTTCAACACAGTTGAACAAAATACTACAGGGTGATTGAGGCTAAATAGGTGAGATGAAAACTGGACCATGCCTTTGCTAAGGATGGCCTCTACAATCTAATGGAAAGTATTGTATCCTAAACAAAGAAGGCAGAGACGATATTTATTGTCTTCAGAATGGTTTGTTGATGGAGTAAGAGGACATACAGACAGAGATGGGTGAATAAGGGTTTTTATTTACTGCAGAGTTATTCTGCTCATGGACATTGAGATGCACTTAATGCTTGACATAAATGCAGGAAAAAAGCATTTACTTCATAAAGTTGCCATTTAAGCTGCACTTGCTTGTCATTGCATGCACTACTTCTGCATCAACAGCAACGGCAGCAGCAGGAGGAGCAGCAGCAACAAGAAAAAACCCAGCAACAATAATAAGAACAAGAACATGTCAAAAGTTAGGCCAGGGAGTCTGTAGCTACTCTGTAGCATACAGCACATCCTTCCACATAAAGAATTATGTAGCCCCTATAACAGGTGTACTGAATTTGAGACACTATCATTTTAGAGCTGATCTTACAAATTGCTCCATGTTAAAAACTCGACACTTGGCGTTGAAGCAGTATAGAAGCTAGAAAGGTTGGTATAATCACATTTAGCTTTTGCTATCCACAGCTGAATGGGTAAGGGTTTTATATAAAGGTAGAGTTGTTCTGCTTTTATATAGTCATTGGTACTTTTCTTTATCCTGTATCTTAGCATCTTTTTTTGTGGAGATAAAACCAGTGGAAAGGGTAGAAATAGCTAGTCATGTTTGTACTTCATAATTGAAGTGTGAGTATCTGGTCATATATTTCATGACAGTGGTATAGAGGTTAGAAAGCACATTTGGTTTGATATTTGCACTCAATTAATTAGTGCCAGAGCCACCAGACTGCATGCATCTGATATGGGCAACACTGATTCTAAGAAGAGGATTAATCACAATAGCCACAGAATCCTTCCTTTGGAGAGCATTACTACCGCCTAATAGAATAGTGGATGATCAACTGATGAGTGGCTATATGAAAGCAATTATCAATAATTATCTTATTAACTTCATATACAGGAACCCCAAGCACATTCATCACATTTTCCCTTCATCCTTTATAGGCTCCTGTTGACAGGAAGAAGGCAAATTAGCTGTATTGTGTTTGTGAAAAAAACCTTCAGGCATTTAGCCATTCATGAGGCTTAAATTTTGCATGCAAAATGAGATGCTGAAAACAAGGGATCAGGATTTACCCTTCAGCAAGAGTCTTGTTTCTCCCAAATGTGTGATCGCGGCTGCATTCTTTTATTCAGAAGATCTCTTGATTGAGAGTACAGAAGATACCCAGTCCAATACATTTATATCTTGCATCTGCATAAGAGCTAAAGAATATGTATTCTTTTCTCACTTATTTGCTAGCATTATTCAGATTCAAGCAATGCTGACTTGTATATGCCTCTGTTAAAGGTATTTGGATTGGGATTGCAGTTCTTTCTCTTCTGTTACAGAATAGTTCATGCAAAAATATGGGAGAAGAATAGCATTAACCTAAAATCTTGTCATTCTCTCTCCATCTGTCTGTCTCTCTGTCTCTGAGTCTGTCTTTGTCTCTGTGTCTCTGTCTCTCTCTGTGTCTCTGTGTCTCTGTCTCTCTCTCTGTCTCTCTGTCTCTGTCTCTGTCTCTGTCTCTCTCTCTCTGTCTCTCTCTCTCTCTGGTCTTTCTACTTTCTACACATCCCTGGCTGTGCCGGAGCTTACTATATAGACAAGATTTGTCCCAAACGCAGAGATCTATCTTCTGCCAAGTGCTATAATTAAAGGCATGTGTCATTACACGAAGTTATGTCTTACTATTTTTAAACAGAAAAAAAAGTTTAGTACGTACAAGAGATGTGTCATTTGACTTTTGTGCTATCCATTCATTGTTTTCTCTATTTTGATACCTCTCGCGAATGTTTTTTAACCCTTACCATGTATCTATTGAATAGTCTCAGGTAGTATGCATTTTGAAGCATCATCTATTCTTGCTGGGAAGACATTAGGCAATCTGTCTAGTCAGCATTCTCTTGCTCATTTTCTTGCTTAGCTTGGTCTGTCATCTTCTGTCATCCTATTTTATTAACATTTATTTCTGCTTAAGGAATGAAGCTAATAATATTTGTCCATTACAAACCTTTATTGAGTTTTTGTTAATCCTAGTTTTATTTTGTTTATGTTTGCTTGGGCAAATGATGCTTTGTGGTCTTTCAGAGGATCTACAAAGTAATTGGATCAATAACTTAAAACTTAAGATATATGCATTTTTAGCCTACTCTTTCCTTCCTGTGTGTGTCCGTAGTGTTAGCTGCATCTATTATTGACAACCTCTTCAGTCTATATGAGCACACTGACCTTTGAAGAAGATATGGACGATAGCATCAATCATGTATCAGAAAATCCTGCAGGGATCTTCTATAATCATCCAGTTTATTTCTGAACTGGGAAACTGAGTACAAAGAGTTTGAAGTGATATCTACAAATTGGATACTTCATCGAGGTTAATATTGAAGACTGTAGTAAAATTGGGGACAATGGAGAGTTTGGCTTAGTGCCCCTCACCTTCACCCTCTGAACAAAAATGCTAACATTACTTCTGCACTTTCAAACGACATGACCTTGTTATTGGAAAGATGACATAGTGGTTAAAAACACATACTGTTTTTGTGGAAGACCCATATTTGGTTTCTTATCCAAGTCTGCTCGATCACAATCATTTGTTACCCAACCTCTAGATGATCTGGTACCCTCTTTTGGACTCTGTGGCTCTGCACTCATGTACGCAAGCCCACACAAATAAACTCATATAAACATGTAATTAAAAATAAAATAAAATTTGGAAATAGATATGAACACATGAACCCCAAATCTCCTTTTAAGGTGGATTTGATTAGATGTTTTCATATAAAGCACAAAGAATCCTAATGTACTTCTAGTTATATAACAACAGAATCATCTTATAAGAATTTAAAATTCTGATTTGTCACTTTAAATGCCCAGTGGATATAGAAAAGGTTTGGAAATGTGTGTTTATATTTGATCTGTTCTCTTCTGGCTTTTGTAAAAATTACATTTCACATAATCTATGAGTTTTGAAAGATATTTTTTGTCATGATTTGTTTTAATTCAACAAATAATTATTATTGCTAAACTGGGGGGTGGTGGGGGGGAACACAAGACATTTTTATCCTGAAAGGTTAATAGTAGTTGGTAGAAAAAGACATTTCATTGTGGATTGAATATTAAGTTTGATGCTCTCTATCTATATAGTTTTAAAAAGTACACATGCACATACATACATATATACATACATACATACATGTGCAGCATTAAGAGAGGAGTGCTGTTTTTACAAAGATAAGACTGGTTTGGTACAAGACAGTATTGAAAGGCTTCGTAAGAGCTTGGAAGAAAGGAAAAGACAGAGAGATAAAGATGAGGCCTGGTACAAGAATTGGTTCTCTGCTTCCCCCTGGCTTACAACCCTGCTTCCATCGCTTTTAGGACCATTTGTAGGATTTTTATTGCTAGTATCCTTTGGACCCTGGACTTTTAAGAAACTTACTGCATTTATAAAAGAGCAAATCGACTCAGCCACCCAAAAGTCGGTGTCGGTCCACTACCATCAACTAGCTACGACTTCTGATGATCATGATGCTGCTACAACCAATGGAGGCTCCCCCTTGAGACTACACAGACTCCTCTAAGGCAAATGGCTGATAAAATGGGCATTCACATAGGGATTAGGATGGCTGTGAGTTAGCCCAATGATGGGATTATTGTAGGTCCACTTCACAGGGGCTCACCCAATGCAACTGAAAAGGAGTGCGTGGTGCTGGGAGTGGGTGCAACCTACATAGCCATAGACAGGGCCCTCACCCTCCTTTAACCCACTTTTGGGGTTCCTTAGTGTTGTCCAAGATCACCCTGTGCCCTGTTTTAAGAAGAGAAAGGGGGAGATGTTGGAGACTAGTGGGAACCTTCCCACGGACGTTTGTTTGCTTAAGCTTGAGGAAGTGCAGCTCCTGACAGTTTAGGAAGTGCAGCTTCCTGCCTGCTCCTGATATCAGGAACAGCAGCTTACCAGAACTAGATAAAACCACAGGACATCCCTCTGAGTGGCTGATCCGGATACGAGAAGTACTGCAGGATATCCTCCCAGATGGCTGACTTAGATATGAACTGCTCTTTCCTCGTATTGTACTCTTTTCCTTGTTAGAACTGTATAAGTTGAGAATTGCTCCCGCATTAAACGAGACCTTGACAAGTGTTCATTTGCTTGGTTTCATCCTTTCTCTAGCCCATGTTCCTTTTCAGGTGAGGTTCTCCTCGAATCTATGAATAACCAGACCAGTAGGTCAGGTCAGGAAACAAACATCCGTGGGAAGGTTCCCACTAGTCTCCAACACATACATACATACATACATACATACATACATACATACATACATGCACTCACATATGATATGTCGTCATTGGGATATGTGAAGGAAGGGTAAAACCAACATAGATTGCGAAGTGACAGTCTCCAGGAATGAGACAGAATGGAGTAAAATTGTTACTGTGTGAACATGTGATGAGGAAGAGGTCTGTGCGGGAACACCTGCCAGGACTTGGAATGAAGAAGGATGTTCTTGAGGATGTTAGTGACTCAATAGGAAGAGTTGTAGCAAAAGAGAAGAGCGAGGAAGAAATAGCTTGGTGGAAAGAGCTTTTCACCTCTTCCGAAAAGAGCCTTGGAATAAGACTCTTTACTTAGGATCTGTATAGATAAATATCACATAAGAGTAACATTCTTTAGTGTTGACTGCATAGGAGGCATTTGGTTAAATATGTCGGGTGATCCTCTCTCTTGGCAACACTGAAGTACTGTTCTGGAGTCATTATGGCTTTCTGCATCTAATATTGAAGTATGCACATTTACCCATCTTGTAAGTGGCTGAGTCCATCAGATCCAGCTGAGAATAGTCTGCCTTGGAAATTCATGCAGGTTCTGTGCCAGAGAAAGTTCCTCTCCTCTTTCAGATGAATAGAATAGTATCTTAGCAATGCCAGGTTTATAGTTCTTTCCCCACTTCAGTGAACATCTGCAGCATTGGCAAATATTCAGAGCTAATAGACGTTAACTTTCAAAGTTACTATCTATGAATTCTTCAGATGACTGATTTCAAGTATTTGAAGAGTCTTTTAAACATGGGATTTGTTCTTCTTTCTTGAGGTAAGCACATAGGTTCTCTTAAGTTAGAGAAAGCCTTATTTTTATCATTTTGCTACCTCCACAGCACATGAAAGAAATGTTACCATACTTTATTTTTTAATTTTTTATTAATTTTTTATCTATTTACATCACAAATGTCCTTCTTCCTGGTCCTCCTCTAGGAGTTTTCCACCCCATCCCCTCTCCAATTTGCTTCTGGATACTCCCCCCACCCCACTCTCACCTCACCCTGCTAGCATCCCATTCCTTTGGGCATCTAGTTTCTACAAGATTAAGTGCATCCTTTCCCAATGAGGCCAGACAAGGCAGTCCTCTGCTATGTGTGTAGCAGGGGTCATAGACCAGTCCATGTATGCTTTTTGATTGGTAGCTTAGTCTCCGGGAGCTCTGAGGGGTCCAGTTAGTTGATACTGTTGTTCTTCCTATGGGGTTGCAATCCCCTTGAGCTCCTTCAATCCTTCCCTTAACTCTTTCACGGGGGGCCCTGATCTTAGTTCAATGGTTGGCTGTAAGTATCTGCAGGTAGAGCCTCTCAGAGGACAGTTATTCTAGGATCCTGTCGGCAAGCACAACATGGCATCAGTAATAATGTCAGAGTTTAGTGCCTGTGCATGGGATGGATCCCAAGTTGGGCAGGTCTCTGGATTGCCTCAGGCTCAGTTCCATTTTTGTCCCTGCATTTCCTTTAGATAGGAAGAATTCTGGGTCAAAAACTTTGAAGATTGGCAGGTGGCCCTATGCCTCAAATGTGGACTATGTCTGTCTACTAGAGGTAGTCTCTTTAGATTCCATCTCCCCACTGTTGGGCATATTTGCTAAGGTCATTCCTATTGGGTCCTGAGAGCCTCTCATATTTCTGGTGTCTGGGACTCTAAAGGTTTTCCCCAACCCCACAGCCCTGCTAGCTGTATATTTCTATTCATTCTCCTGGTCTACTGGGCTTCTCTCCTGTCTGGTCATATACCTAATCCTGTCCCCTTTCCCCCATCCCCTTCACACCCATTTCCCTCCCTCCCTCTGAATCCTGTGATTATTTCGTTCCCTTTTCTAAGTGGGATTGAAGTATCCACACTTGGGCCTTCCTCCTTGTTAAGCTTCATATGGTCTGTGAGTTGTATTATTGGTATTCTGAACATTTTGTCTTATATTCAGTTATCAATGAGTTCATACCATGTATACCCTTTTGGGTCTGGGTTACCTTCTTCAGGATGATATTTCCTAGTTCTATCTTTTTGCCTGCAGAATTCAAAATGTCTTCATTTTTAATAGCTGAGTAGTATTCCATTGTGTAAATGAACCACATTTTCTGTATTCATTCTTAGGTTGAGGGGTATCTGGGTTGTTTTCAGCTTCTGGCTATTACAAATTGGTCAGCTATGAACATAGCAGAGCACAAGTCTTTGTGATATGGAGGAGCATCTTTTGGGTATATGCCCAAGAGCGCTATAGCTGGGTATTCAGGTAGAACCCCTTCTAATTTTCGGAGGAACCATCAGGTTGATTTCCAGTGTGGTTGCACCAGTTTGCAATCCCACCAGCAGTAGAGGAATGTTTCTCTTTCTCCATATTCTTGCCAGCATGTGCTGTCACTTAAGTGTTTGATCTTAGACATTCTGATTGATATGAAGTGGAATTTCAGGGTTCTGAAATTTGATATCCATTTCTTTGATGACTAAGGATGTTGAACATTTCTTTAAGTGCTTCTCAGCCATGCAAGATTCCTCTAGTTGAGAATTCTCTGTTTAGCTCTGTAGCCCATTTTTAAATTTGGTTATTTGGTTTTCTGTAGTCTACCTTCTTGAGTTTTTTCTATATTTTGGATATTAGCCCTCTATTGGATATAGAGTTAGTGAAGATCTTTCCCCAGTCTGTAGGTTGATATTTTGTCCTATTGGCAGTGTCCTTTGTATTACAAAAGCTTTTCAATCTTATGAGGTCCCATTTGTTAATTGTTGATCTTAGAGCTTGAGCCATTGGTGATCTGACTAGGAAGTTTCCCCTGTGCCAATGCATGCATTATCCCATTTCTATCTATACCATTCCCTTTTTATAGATAATAAAACCAAAGTTTAAAGCACTTAAATGGTTGTCTAAAGGCACTCACTTCGTATGAGATGACATGGGATTCACATTCAGGTTCTTCAGCCTCGTCTTACTCTTTACCCACTACGTTCTGCCACAAGTAGCCAAAGAATACAGGAAAAAAATCAGTGGTCAGATGTATTGTTAGTTATTATGAACATCTAGAACAATTTTTGCGTATTAGTATGATTAAACAGGGATTAAGTTTCTCTCAAACTTTGGGTTTTACAATTACTTAGTTATATGCTACCTATTATACTGATTAGTTGGAAAAATATTTACTAAATGACTTTTTTTTTCTATTGAAAATAGATTTATCTCTCTCACATTATAGAGCCCGATTATCGTTTTCCTCCCTTTTTGTATCTTTTTCCCATTAAGATCCACTCTCATCTTGTCTCTTATTAAAAAAAAAAGGTTTCTAGGAAGTAGTAATAAAATATAACAAGATAAAGTATAATAAGATAAAATGAAAACTATCACACTGGACTTGGACAAGACTAAGAAAAGAGAAGGAAAATGCTCAAGTGAAGACACAAGAATTAGAGCCCCAGTGTTCCCAATAAAATCACTAAACTGGAAGCCATAATATATATTATGATGACCTGGGCAGACCCATGCAGGCACTTCGCATGCTGCCTCAATTTGTGAATCCCACTGAGTGTGCTTGATCCTGCTGATTTAGAGGAGCCTTGTTTGGTTAGTGTTCTCCTTCCTCTCTGGCACTCATACTCTTTCCAGCTCCTCTTCCCGAGATTTCCCTGAAATCTGAGGAGAAGGATTTGTATTTTGTATAATATCTGTCTGTGGGTTTCTGTGTTTCTTCTTAACTGCAGCAGGAGAAAGCTCTCTGATAATGGCTGATCAAGGCAGTGATCTATGAGTTTGAGCAACGTGTCATTACAACTTATTTCATTGCTATAGGACCCCTTATAAAACCCCTACCCAATACTGCTTGGAAAATCAAAGACTAGATAGCCTCAAAACCTAGGGGAAAATGAAATGTTACTGTTCTGAAAAAAAAAAGACTCTTATTGAATGACTTTTTAATCAGATAGCATATAGCCATGAACCCTGTCAAAGTAGAATGTAACATAGAGTTTAAAATGAGGCTTGCCATAGTAAAATGCAAAATACAGATAAAGACACAATGGTCAGCAGAACTTGAAAAGATGTGCAGGTGCTGAATTATCTACGAGAAGACAGTAAACAGCTACTTTGAGAGTATGACACATCATTAAGGGAGAAGCTGTGAGCATCAAGAACTGTGAGTTCCAAGAAGACAATGACTGTAGACACTGCAGTGTCCTAAAGAAACTTCACAACAAAAGTTTGCTTAGAGCTCTGGAGGATAGTGTGTTCTGAAGCCAGAGAGAGTAGAAGCAGAGAGGTGAGGAAGGGAGGCCCACTCTGGGGAGCAGTTTCTCTGGAACTAAGATTTAAACTGGGATCATTTAGAAATAAAACTTTGTCAAACTGTCCTGACCCATTTATTTTTGGTTTTATTTCTAACTGATCAGACTCCTGTAAGTTATAAGGGAAATAGAAACATGCTAAACAACCTTTTAAGGAAACAGACATTTTGAATAAACTGGCTGACGTTCTCCAAAACAGAATATACTGCCATGACAAAGAAGAAGGAAAAAAAAACAAAAACAGAAAACAAAGACGCAGTCAAAGAAGCAGAATGAGTAGAAACCACCACAATTTGTAAGATGTAGTTGCATCATAGTTTAAAGGACTAACTATGAATCTGTCTTGGGCATCAGTGAGGATATTTGACTTATGACT
This sequence comes from Rhabdomys pumilio, assembly GCA_030674055.1. Lineage (NCBI taxonomy): Eukaryota > Metazoa > Chordata > Mammalia > Rodentia > Muridae > Rhabdomys > Rhabdomys pumilio. The sequence continues at coordinate 19,422,163 of JANHMN010000016.1, forward strand.
AGTTTCTAGATACTATTATTTTTTTTATCTATGATAACATTTGGTGTAAATGGAAGACAAATTTCATTGTTTGCAGTGTGTGTGTGTGTGTGTGTGTGTGTGTGTGTGTGTACTTATTTGCATATGCATAAAAAGAAACAGAAAGAGACTGGGGGATATATAAGCCCAAAAACCTAAGGTACATTCTATAAACCTCTCAACTCAGTTGTTGAACTATTTCTCAGTAATGCCACACTGGAGACAAGGTCTACAATACATAGGCTTTTTGGAGGTATTTGTGTTCCAAACTATAACACTATGTTGATATTTATGTGAACAATTATTTCTATATCAATGACTATAATCATTTCTATATCAATTTCTTTACCTATAACCTGATCCAGATACACAAAGCCCAAATCTGACACAATGTTAACAATCATTGAATATAGTCTGCATAGATGTTTAGTAGAGTACTGTGCTATTCTTCCAATTTCTCTCTATGCTGAAGACTTTTATCATAACAACTGAGCTAGGGGGAATGGGGAGAAATAGGTCAGGCATTGGAGCCTACAGCAGAAGCAGTGTGAGTGGTGAAGAAGGAGCAGATGTTGCTGGGATAATTGGCAGCATTGGGTGAGTTGTTAACCCAAAGCATCAGAGGAGTTTCTTAAGAAAGATTCTTAACATCGGGGCTTTGCAGACTAGATATGGACAGGTTCTAAATAGAGACAGGAAAGTTTTAGGGAAAAAAGGTTGGGAAGAAATGCACTCCATTTCAGAGGCATCTGCTCTGGTGCAGAAGAAAGTGTCTTTGCTAGAAGAAGGCTCTCAGGGGATCTGGCCTAGAGTCACCACTTTGTGAGTGGTCAGCCACAGAGGTTGCTGGTTGAATTCATGGCGATGTGGGAAATCAGTACACAAAAGGAAAACTGGGAATGACCTGTAAAAGTGCCTCAAGGTGATGAGATGAAAAAAATGGTGTCAACAACACAAGAAACCAGACAAAATCAGAAGCAAATGCAGGAGCTATATCATATAATAAAACACAGAGGACACAGGACACATGACAGGAAGATTGTTAACATTCTAAATCTGAGTGGAAATCATTGAGGTAAAAAGGGACAGACAATTGCGGTATAGACAAAAGGCCTTGGGGATTAGTTAAAAGAGTAGTTTTTAAACTTAAGCTAGAGGTTTGTTCAAAACGACTGTTATGGTGACCTATCGAGGAGGCACACCATCACAAGAAGAAAGAAAGCTGAGCTGAGGTGGAGGTAAGACAGAATCAAGTCATGGCTTCTTTGTCATAAAAGGCCATCTGAGATTCAAAAGGCTTAGCCTTCTTTTACTATTTGAGCATGTTGATCTTGGTTGGGGGCTGCATCATACTTTAGAAAGGAAGATGGTTGCCCCAAAGAAGAGAAAACAGTCTCTGGAGTCAATAACTCCAACTCTAGGCTCCAACTTGTTATGAAAACTAGAAAGTATGTTCTGGAATGCAAACAGACTCTGAAGATGATCAGACAAGGCAAAGCAAGTTGCTTATTCTTGCCAACCCTATATCTTTCCTCCATTATAAAACTCTTTATACCTTATTAGATCTAAATATGTAGAAAATGTACAGTTGGTATTATTCTGTTTAAGTGACTAACCTGGAATGACACATACTTTCTCTGGCCAAGTCCTGCCAGAGCTGTTGGTGGCTGGAGGAATTGTGTAGAACAGTCTTGTGACTCTGAACTACAGGATTACAGATCTGAAGAGGGGCATGTTCCATTAGGAATCCTCCCGTTCCCCTTAACTCTGTGGTTCCCAAATTCTCAGAACATTTGCCAGAGGCTTGAGCACAAACTGGATCCTCACCAAGTTTCTTAACAAAGTCTTTAGATCTCTGTTATCACAAAACAAAAAGCTTCAAATCCTCTTTGTGATTCAAGCATCACCCGCTATTCTAGAACAATGTCAATCTAAGGGTTTTGGAAAGGATTTTGTAAAAGTGCATTTGCAGATTAACCCACAGCATTCCTTTAAGTTAATGACATAATGAGGGTTTAGAACAATGAGTCAGAGGCTTGGCCTCTGATCCCAAGGTGACTGATTTCAGCTGTGACCTTCAATTAGTTACATAATCTTCTTTTGGTCTGCAAATCAGTTATCTAATCTGTGAAAGAACTTTGTTGTTCTCTTGGTTCATTTAGGGCTACAGAAAATTCAAGGTGCTGTTAGTTCTCTCTTTTACAATGATTTATTCTTCTTTGAATCCCAGCTAGAGGACATCTTTCCCCTTGAACATGGAGACTTCCCTAGCAAAGAGAGGTTATACTAAATCTGAGGAGGAAAGCCAGTTGTACAAAGAGGATCAGGGAGGTCCTGGCATCTACACTGGATGTATTGAGATTTGATGCCATATGACTGATGCACAAACAGAGGCTGTGCGTCTTTGGGTATTTGTCTCCACTGTGAGCAATAACTGTTAAAATTATAGACTTTTAAAGCATGTATGTATTTTCCTCTTATACATATGAGTGTTTTGCCAGTGTATGTATGTATGGAGTATGTGCTAAACTGGTGCCTACAGAGTCCAGAAAAGGGCATTGGATCCACTGAACCTGGAGTAACAGATAGTTGCTGACCTCCATGTGGGTGCTAAGAATCAAGCCTGGGTCCTCTATAAAAGTAGCAAGAGCTCTAACCTACTGAGCTGCCTCTCCAGTCCAGATACAAATTTTTGTAACATTTGTCTTTTTTTTAATATTAAATAAAATTATCTGATTATAATGAAAGCCACAAAAATATAAAATAAAAAATGGGAATTTTGGCATTTTTTACTAGCATATAATCATTGTTAACAGTTTACCTCACTCCTGTCCTGTTTTTGATACCTCATGATATTTTCTCTAGTCCTTGCTTTTGGGCAAGATAGGTACCAGGCTGCTGCTCAAGCTTCATGACTTTACCAAACACCTGAGTTTCCATTCTTTTCCTTTAAGTGACCTGTTAGAGGCACTAATGGAGACAGGTTTCTTTAGCATATGTGCCCAGTTCTTGGTACTAATATATACAAGGTTGTGACTTTAGGTAATATGAAATCCAAGTATTCTTTATCTCACTGAGAAACTCTTATGCTGCATATGGTCCTCTGTAATGTAGATCCTGGGTAGTTTCTTCTAGGATTCTTACTGGCATGCTCTGTTTAGATTTTGTGTTAATAATAGCAACCAAGAGATTATGTAGCTGTGATAATTTTCTTCATTATCTTGTTCAAACCTTATTTACATTTTCTTATTCTCAAGACCCTTCCCCCATCATACCCTTCTAAACTTCTATGCACACTTAATACAAACAGTTCAAAATGATCTTTCCTGGCCTCTTCTCTCAAGTGGGCAGAGTAACTTTGCATCTATCCAGTTTATACACTGTGAGAATCTCTGACTTCATGCCTTATCTTTATTTGTTTACTTATTTTTTTGTTTACCTGGTATCTTTACTAGGCAGTGATGTCAAGGTTCTTTGAGTGCTTGCCACACAGTAGGGTAATAATATGTGTGTGTCTGAGTGAACTGGCTGATAGAAAAGGATGAACACAACTTTATATTTGTGCAGAATTTCATATGCGTCGCATAACTCAATTTATTTAGGTGACTGAGACTCATGTGATCATGAACAACATTCAGTTGGTACATGAGATATGTAAAGAATCACTAGCTACCTCAAAAATAAAAGTCACAAAAAGACACACACACATGCAGACACACACACACACACACAGGCACACATACACATGGGCACACAAACCCATGGGCACACACATACAATAGACTCAGTGGGACATTTGTAATGAATTAAACCTCAATTCTGTAACATATATTCTTAAGCTAATATCTCATGTAAAACAGACAAGACTTCCAGGCCTTCAATACTCCAAGTTGCCATGGCAGCAGCCCCATCACTCTTGGCTCTTTGAGTCATAGGATTTCAGGGGAGAGTGGCCTGACACTATTAGGCAGATTGCCAAGGGGCTGGGAGAGGTTACTGAAGCATTTTATTACTGACACTGAAGAAATGATTATAGATCTGGAAGCAGGAGACCTACCATACCGTGGCAATGAGATTCATTGGTTTCCCGAGAGTTGCATTTTGACTTTTAAAGGAGATTTTAAAAAATGATAGTCAAATGCACTTCAATGGATTAAAAAGAAGAACCATTTTAAAAGCAGAAGGTAGACACTGCTGCTACAGAGTGTATTCAAATCCATGCTTCTTAGCAACCAGGCCAGATTTCACCTATAAAAGAAGGCTGGAACTACAATATATTTTTTTTTTTAAAAAGCTTTTTGGTTCTCTAGAGGATATAAAGGCATATTAGAGGAAAGGAACCACTTTGAGGTCTGTGGATGAAAGCTACTGCATGGCTAAAAAAGTACTTTGCAAAAGCAAAGGACAATGGAGAAGCAGTGTCTAGACTGGAGAGCTTATCTCGGGTGCATATGAGAAAAATTGCCAGAGTCGGAATGAGAGATCATGACAACGAGAAACACTCGGGTGCTCAGAAGTTAGTCTTATTTTTAAACATAGCAGCTATGGTTTCCTTCCTGAATCAAAGCCAAGGAAATGTAAAACAAAGTTCGTGATGGCTTGGTAACTTGCTAATATTTCTGCGGAAGTTTTCTGTTGTAAAAGGAGATGAGAAGTACAAATGAAAATATCACTAATGTGTTAGTCTGTTTGGTGGCAACTGTCTACAGACAAAATTTCAGCTCAAATATTGGAACTTTAGTAACCTGACCAGGCGACCAGGTAGGGAGCATTGGAGCGTTTGTGGATTCTTCCTTAATAATGTAAGAAGAAATATCAAAACGCAAATCTCACAACAGATCCTTTCTTTAAAATAGGACCCCCCAAGGGGGAAATGCAATTTCTGTTGATAGTATTAATAAATGGGTAGTTAAACTAGAAATCCTTTTCTTCTTATCAAATGAAAACTTTTGTACATGGACAAAGAAACGGGCCAGGAAAGGATTCTATTTATATATCAAAAATGAATGCAAAGATTCCATCAAGATAATTCAACTGTATTTTTGAGGGCTCTGTAAAAGCCTGATGTGTTTGAAAGAACAGAAATGCAAATGATAAATGAAGAACCCAGGTTTGGATCTGGGGTCCACATTCAGCAGAGATTTCAGCATGGTCTGAGCAGACAGCTGAGCAGTTATCAGCTGAGGTTGTTTTATGAAGGCTGCATTTTCCCTTGGAGCCAGACCCCATAGTGGGCTAGGGAGACAAAAGCTTCATACATCTTACTATCATTAGGCTAATGAGATTGGTCAAGACATTCTAATTCTTGGCAAAATGTAAGATAGTTCAGTAAACTGTTCTAAGAGCTTTGTGTGTCCTTTCCTGTTTGGAGGAACAGTGAAAGAATTGAAGAATGAATAAAAAGTTCTCGAGGTTCCATTTTAGAAGCATTGATGCAAACTGACTTTAAAATTGTTTATTCATATTATTGTCTTTATTTTTTTGATACAGAATTAATTTAAAGCCTATATTTGTAAGAGTCCAGTGCATAGACACAAACATTATACAACATTTTTTTCTTGAGGATTCCTTTTATCCATCCATAAAAGTTTCTACAATTTAGTGAAGAGTTTTGAAATTAATACTGTATGGCATCAAACATAGGCTAACTGAGCTCTAGAAAGCTTAAGAAACCGACTTGCAGAAATTATAGCCCATTTGTAATTGCTATGAAAATTAACTTTGTATGAACCATAATAAATACTTCCTAAAGGAAGCTTATAACGACCTATGTGCAATTGGGGGGAAATATCATTTCTTTTAAAATCTTAGGCTAGGTTCTTATACCTAGTTAAAAATAATGTGAACTCATTTTGAGTTTGGTGTGTTAAAATGATACTACAAGCTGCTATGTGGATAATTCTCTAGAATTGCTGAAATTGCTCTTTATATCGGTAGGCAGTAACTACAAAGTATTATCTATAAAGTGGAGGCTACTTGGTGAAAAATGTCCCGATCGCTGTCCAAAGGCTGGAGTTATGGGAGGGTATAGAGCAACATCCAGTAACAAATGGGAAGAACCATCTGCCGTATATTACAAATGAGTCAATTTAGAGCCTTATGTGGGACTCTCCAAACACAGTCATAGCTACGCTGACAAAGTGAACTACAGAGGCCAGAAATTATCTGCTGCATTTATCAGCCTAGACAGTTACTGTGGATAATTTAGATTCTACAACCCTTTTGCTTCAGTGGAATTAGATATCTCGCCCTGGATATCTTACATTATGGCCGTAAATTTATATGTCCCTTTATCACATTGCTTACAGTGGTAGAGAAACCCAGATGGGTAGGTTAGTGAACATTTCCTTCTCCTGCCTTTTACCCAAGGGTTTAGAAAAAGTACATTATTAACTTTTCTTGTACAATTTATGTTATAAGACTGACTGATGGAGGTTCAGTGACATCACATTGACATAATATTATGATAATAAAGTCAATCTCAGGTAACATTATACACCAGGGTCTTTTGTTTATCAAGAGATGTTAAAGAATGGATTTTGTTATGTATTTATACACTTGGAAAATATTTTTTGCAAATGACATGCCAAACTGCCTATATTTGTGCTTTTATTGCCTTTTCACGTATTCCTTTCTTTTTTCTCCTTGAGGGGAGTCTTTGCATCTGGAAAAACATCCAGTACTGAGCACAAAAGCCACCAGTAGGTGTTTTGAAAATAATGAGAATTTACAAAACAGTTTGATTTTCCAATTAACGCTTCTTTTAGTACTCGGTTGAATTTAACTCAACTCATAATTTTCGGAAAATATTATAAAAATGACTCTGTGTGTGAAATGTTTCTGTCTTATTTACTGCTTTATTTCTGTGATATACACCATGACCAAGTCAACTCTCATAAGAGAAAACATTTGACTGGGGCCTGTTTACAGTTTTAGAGGGTGAGCCCATTATCATCATGGTAGAGAGCATGGTGGGGACGTGCAGGCAAGCATAGTGCTGAAATAGTAGCTAAGAGATTTATATTGAGAAAGCAAGAGTAAGAGAGACAGAGAGACAGAGACAGAGAGACAGAGAGACAGAGAGAGGGAGGAGACAGAGACAGAGACTGGGCCTAACATAGCTTTTTGAAACCTCAAAGGACACTCCAATAACACATCTCCTCCAATCAAGCCACACCTGTTTGAACAAAGCCTAATATCCTCAAATAGTTCATCAACTGGGAACTAAGCATGCAAATATGTGAGCCTATGGGAACACATTCTCATTCAAGTCGCCACAAACTGTGATGTATAAATTCTCAATATTCTTAAAACACTCGTAGATTTGGGGGGCCCAGTACTGGATGGTATTCTGGATGCAAAGTATCCCCTTGAAAAAGACAAGATACATGTGTGAGAAGCCATGAAAACACACATATAGGCAGCTTGGCATGAAATTTTTAAAAATATTTTGCAAGTGTATAAGTACATAATACAATTCATCCTTTAACATTCTTGGTAATTTTTCATTTTTAGAGGGGAAATATGTCTATATGAATTAATAATTTGTTTTTCTCGTTTTTATTATTTTTTGAGAATTTTGGAGTATGTATTTTGATCATATTGTCCCCTCCTCCACTCTTCCCACACATACTGCCCAACAAAACAAACAAACAAACAAAAAACCCATCAGACACAATTAGTATTGACCATATACTCTCTTGGATGTTTAACCTTCCACTGGATTGTGGTCAACCCACCAGGGGCTCCAACCTTACAAACAGTCTCTATTTCCCTAAGCAGTTATCAATTGCTGATAACTTGAAAGATTTTGTTTGTTAAAATACCAGGTACCCCATTTTCCACTTTTGTTCATTCTGCTGATTCTCTTCTCTCATTTCTGTGCCTATGTATAATCCTGCACCTTCCTGAGATCGTCTAGTAGTTTCTCTTTGATTAGTCAAGCTGTCAGAAGTGAGTGGCTCACCTGTCATGTTAGGTCTTGTCTTTACTATTTTTTTCTCTCTGCCTAGTGGCTAGTCTTCCTTACTTCCTAATCAGGTCTGCTGGGAAGCATCTAAAGCAAGGAATCACAGATTTCAACTTACCCATGGTAATTGGGTCCCTTCTACTCCAGAAAGTGCCCTTCTCAAGAGATGACGATGGTGTCAAGATTTTTCCTGTAAAAGCCACACACTGTCATTTTGATTCATCTCTACTCTTATGGGAAGAACTTCCATGACAAAGAGTTGAAACTATAAAATAGAACTTTCACCTCTCCTACAAGTTTTTAGTATACTAGAAAAAATTTCATATAACATTTTTTTTTCTTTTTTGAGCCACAGTTTACTTAGATGAAGACTGTGACAAAGAGGGGCAACATGCTCCTGTCGTCAAGCAAAACATTGTATCATGAATAGTGTCAGGGATTGGTGCTTGTCCATGTGATGGATCTCAAGTTGGGCTAGTTATTGGTTGGCTATTCCCTCAGTCTCTGCTCCATACCGATGCCTGCATTTCTTTTAGACAGGATAAATTTTGGGTTGAAACTTTGTGGATGGATTGATGTCTCCATTGATCCACTGGAGTTGCTACCTGGCTACAGGAAGTGCTGTGTAGCTTGGATTTCATGAGGGTCCTGAACAACTGCCACAGGGGCTATCCCAAAAGCTGTTGCCTGCATGAGGAATGTGTTCTTCAAGCTAGGCTTTTTTGTGTGGCCTGAGTGGGAAAGGAAGCCTCACAAAGACTTGAAGTGCTAGGGTAGGGTGATACCCAGGTGGGTTGCTAACCACTCAGAGGAGAAGGGAAGGGGGATGGGGGAAGGATTACAGCAGAGGGTGATGAGGAGAGGGGCAGTGAGTGAGATGTAAAGGGAATACATTAAAAAATAAAGAAAAAGGACAAAAAACAATGAAAAGGAAGAATCATGAGCATATTTCAGGGCAGACATTTTTTCCCATTTTTCTGCTTATATTATATATCACTTCTGCTGTAGAAGTTTAGAAAAATTTTTCAAGAAGTGAATGCATTTGCCTAGTATGTAGAAAACTAGTTGTTAGAAATTTAAAGAATGATTTATGCTATAGCTATGCTTATGTGCTTTTACGTACACCCAAACAATTCACATAAAATCATTAAAAGTGACATCCAAATGGCCATAATGCTCAGACATAGAGATAGCAGTAGGCAAAACTTTCCGACGGAACAGCATGTCCCTGTTGATGATCGTGTAGGGATCTTCAATTCTTAAAACTGTAGCAATGTCAAAGTTCATTCCCACTGTGACCCAGTGCTCAGTGACTAGCTCTGAGCAGACAGCATAAGTTGGCCTTAGCAAGTCCTCATGATCTACTAAAATTCACTGCATTCTTGAACTTCCAAAACACATCATTAGTTATTCAACTGCTTATGTAGTAGCGTTTGTTCATATGCAAAGCGAAACTTAGAGTCAACTGAACACAGAAGCAGAAGGAAGGCTATACGATTCTTGATATAAAGCTTACTGGGCTGATCCTTGTGTGAGCTGCCTTGAACGCACATTTAAACCCCCCCCCCCCCCCCCCCCCCCCCTCCCCTTCACAGACCTTTTTTTTTTTGGGCTTGTATTGAATTTAAATATTTTTCTAGTTTACATGGCAAATGTTTGGCCAATTTAAATAGCTGTTAGCAAATCTTTACTCCAAAGCACTTGTAACCATGGATATCTCTTTATACTGAGACTCTCTGCTTCACCACATGGAAAGTCTAATGGTCTAAAGGTGGATCTGATGTTGTGTTTAAACCCATCTCATGGGAGCTTCAGGTTCTTTTCTCATGTCTTGGATGGGGAAGAAATTAGTATGGTTTTGTTTTGTGTTTGTTGCAGCCTCACAATCTAGATTCATTTGCATTAAGTTATAAGGACATTGGAATAATATCCTTTGGAGTAAATTTTTCTCTCACAGTTCTTTGCACTATAGATATTTCCCAGAGCATTTATTTCCAAAAGAACAGCCTTACTTTGTTGTGTGTTTGCTTGAAGGTGGAAACCATACAGCAAATGACAGGACTTAATGCCAGTGTGCTCAATTAATAGGAAATCATGCAGACTAAGACTTCCTTTCTGCACCCAATCTTTGATAATTTCACTAGCTGTATGTTTGAAGAACGCTAGAATTTAGAAGTTAAGATCTTTTAGTAGGCAATTTTGAAGTACTAAATGACAGATAATTTTGTGTAAGTTTATAATGGGGATAGAAATGATGTTTTGCTCTTTGTGATTTTCATATCACTAGAAATGCAATTTTTGAGGCTATAATTATAATCTTGAGAATTAAAAAAAAATATTAACCATTCTTATCCAAAAGAGGCTAGAGGTCTTATCTATCTGAAACAGTCAAACGGGGTGCAAGTGGAGCTTCAGCTGCTGAATAAGAGTTGGAAATAGGAAAAAAATGCTGTGTCACTAAGGTTGAAGTGAACTCACAGCCAGTTTGTGCCATGCGTTTCTTCAGAGGTTATGGGAATGACAGCTATCAGCAGGCTGGAAGTACAACTCCTTAAGAACTAACACACAGGAGTCTTTCTGTCTTAACATCTCACATCACATTCAATTTCATTCAATTTGGTTGGACAGCTGTTGAACTAAAAAAAAAATCTTTTCTTTCAAGTTTCTTTCAAGTGATTCTCTCTCTCTCTCTCTCTCTCTCTCTCTCTCTCTCTCTCTCTCTGTCATATTTTAAGTACATTTAGTAGCTTTGGTAATATTTTCATTATATTCTCTAAAGTTCTAGATTGTTATGAGATTTCCTTCACTAGTGAGACCACTGTTAAAATTTAAAGGTAATGCCATGGTCAGCTGAAAAATTAAACAAGAGAGAGAATGTAGATGAAGAATCGTTGGGTAAAAACTGGGGCAAAACTGGGAAAAATGTATCTGAAACATTTAAAAACAAAACGGAAAAAAAAAAGTCAAAATTGAAATACTTGATATGTGGGAGCATTTGGTAAGTTTTCATCTATGAGAATATTGGTTCAGCCAAATTTAGAATATTCATGCTGAAGAAAATTGGTCAAGTATTTCAGTGAGCTCTTAAGATTTTAAAATGTATACGAATTTCACTTCTTACACATAGAAAAGTACTATTCCTTGAGAGAAATAAAGTCCACAGGATATGCTGCTTACAGGCATTTCTTTTTGCTACACCTACTGAAGGTCACTTTCTCTGTCCAAGTGGAAAAGCTTTGCTTCCTTTTAGTTTTTAACCGAAGTTGGACTGCAGCCTGCATAGAGCTTTTTTCCCTTAAAAGATATCGTTTTCTGCCTAATTGTGCCCAGCTTCATTTCCACTCTGAAAAGGATTGTGTTTGAGCTCACAGACTCAGGAGACTATTCCACATAATAGCCAAACTCTGGCAACTGCCCTCTGGGATTTTGAGTGAATGTAAGTGAAAGTGCCTTGTGTTTGTCTCTGTATCCCTTTTAAACAAAAGTTTAACTCAGGACACTTTGAGAATATTTAAAGAAATTTATCTGAAGAACTGCCTTCTAGATAAGATCCAAAAAAAAAAAAAAAAAAAAAAAAGTACCTTTTGGCCCATAAAAGTGTTCATCAGTCAGCAGAATTTCCGTAGTGCCTCTGATATCTGCAAGTCACCCTCTTCCCATATTAATAGGTATGGGTTCTACAGCCATCTGTCTGCAGAAGATAATAATATTCCTTTAAAAAAAAGATTTTATGAGAAGTTAACAGTAAAGGACTGAAAAGAGAAAGGGCAACTCCAGGAGAGCAAATTGATTTCAATTCCAATGGAATGCCAATTCTAATCAATTAGTAAGTGTGCATGGAGAGTGAGCCAAGGGAAATGATGAGACTGCATCTGGGTTCAGTGGGGGAAGCGTGCTGTGGTTGACTGCTGATATCTGCTACGGGTGTAGGAAAGCAAGTGATGGCATACGTTATCCTTTGTTATGCTTTCACTGAAGACGCTCAGCACTGACTTGTACAGGTCTCTCATTCTCTTGGTCTTCTTGCCTTTCTGATGTACATTACTCATTTTCTATTTTAGGCTACTAAGGCTTAAGTTGAGTGAGTTTGTTGGACGTTAAGGACAATGGAGCCCTTCAATCAATGAGATGTTAAAATAGGAGCAATGACAGGTTTTCCAACAGGCCAGCTTTGATAACTGGCCTGAAAGATTTCCAAAGTAGGTACAGTGCTCTGGTTTTTATGACCACAAAGTACATTGTATAGTGATTCTTACCGAACATGCTATTTTCTCTCCCCATGCCGCTGACCACAGATGTGGGCTCAACATATAAACCATGAATGTGCTTGGCTTTGCCTGTTACTCAGCTCTATTTTTTGAAGCCCCACTCCTTAAGCTTCTTTCCTCTTACCTTGCTTGCTGTTGCTACACTTTTAAAACTAGAGTTTTATTGTCTAACGAGGGAGATCAGTATCTCTCTCATTATCCTCTACTGCAGGTGTGTCTGCAGATGCTTTTGGCCTAAATGTTGTCTTTGGCCTAAATGTTGTGTATTTCAGGTGTAGAAATGACCTTTAGGTTTGATATACTCTTATCTTTGTCAATTGGTAGCACAAGATCAGAGCCTCATAAATGCTGTTGAACTTTGTCACATTCGCTGCTAACATAGGCATGGGTGTTTATCAAGCTGGGTAATGTATTAGTGGTAATTCTGATGGTTTAGCTACAGCACATCAAAGGAATTTATTTAAAAGTGCATAGATTTTAAAAATCCAAGGACAAGCCTTCAGATTGAAAAAGACAATCCTTCAACATACAAAAGTCAGCTACACAAATGTGGAGACAAAGTGTAGAACAGAAACTGAAGGAGGTTCTGTCCGGAGACTGCACCACCTGGGTATCCATTCCATGTGCAGTCACCAAAGGCAGATGCTCTTGTGGATGCCAGGAAATGCATGCCGACAGGAGCCTTATATAGCTGTCTCCCTAGAGGCTCTGCCAGAGCCCGACAGAGGTGATACTCAAAGCTAACCATTGAATTGATCACAGGGTTCCCAATGGAAGAGTTAGAGAGAGAAGACTGAAGGAGCTGAAAGGGTTTGAGACTCCACAGGGAGAGCAACAATACCAACCAACCAGAGCTCCCAGGGTCTAAACCACCAGCCTGAGAACACATAGGAAAGGACCTATGGCTCCAGCTGTATATGTAGGGGAGGATGGCTTTGTGGGGCATAGGTGGGAGAGGTGACCCTTGGTCCACTGAAGGCTGGATGCCCTAGTGTGGGAAAATTTGAAGGCAGGGAGGTGGGAGTGGGTGATTGGATGGGGGCACACCCTCATAGAAGCAGGAGGAGGGTGGGTGAAATAGGGTATTTCTAAGGGGGAAATGGGGAAAGGGGACAACATCTGAAATGTAAATAAATAAAATATCCAATAAAAAACCAAAACAAAACAGAAAAACAAAAAACAAAAGTCAGCTACAGAAAATTGGAGAATGGATGTGATGCAGGTGGCCATGCTTTATAAAGAAAAACTCCAACTTGTAGCAGCTCTCAGTGGAGAACCTAAACAGGACAATGATGATCTACCGAAGCAGATGGCCCAAACAATCGCAGGCTAGGAAAACAAAGCAGCCAGTCTGGGAGAAGAGCCAAAATCTAAGATGGACTAATAAAAGCGAACAAACACCTCGGCAACCATGTCCAAGAGCAAGGATTCCAAATTGCCATTGGCAAGCTCATTGTCTTAGGTAGATTAGAAAAAGACAGAGGGATCACCAGTCTGTGGATGCTTCAGGTTGTCATGGCCAGGTGGCTGATGTAGAGACTGAGGATGGTAGCCCCACTGTATCCTCTCTTAAATATTCTAGTTAAGTAAGGAATTATGAAATATATCATATGAAGAGGTAGTAAAATGTAGGGGGACATTTAATAAAGAATGGGAAAAATGAGTGGATTTCTTATCTTGAGATCAACTGTATCTTTTTTTTTCCATAAAATTTTGCGTTTTCAGTACAGTAACAAATATATGTTCTCTTAGAAGATAAAGCAAAGACATTTAAAACTTTCTTTGTTAGGGATATGTTCGCTTAACTGGTGGATGTTTACGTAATTTTTCAATACATATTTCTGACATTTTAATTAATTCTGTGTACTATAACTACACAAACTAATTAATTCTGTGTAGTATAACTATAACAAGTCAGTCTTGTATATAGTATATATAGTATATATACAGTCTTGTATATTGTATATAGTATGCATTACCCATTGCACCGTATCATTTGCTTGCATTTTATAGGTACAGCATAGTGTGAGAGCTAAGCCTGAACTACCCTGTAACTAGTGGTGTAACTTCTGACAAATTCCTTAATCTCTCTAACCATTTGTGTCTTCATCTCCAAACTGAGAATCCAATATTGGCATCACAAATGCATCTATGCTAACACAAAGCATCTAGGACAAAGTCACTCACTGCTTAGCATAACATAGCTTGTGTTATAAAGCAAGCAGGAAGTGACTGACATCAAAATCCTTTTCCATCTGTTCCACAAGGGCATAACAACAATCACATAATTACTAAAATTTATATAAGCTAACAATGAAGTGTTTAATGATTAATTGATATAATTATTATCTTGAGAAGTCTGACCCTCCAAATATGTTATCAAACCTCAGACCTGACTAGAGCTGTTTTAATTTAGAAACAAAGTAGTCTGTATCTATATAGATAACTGGGAATAAGAAAATTCCCTGGATATTTACACCTCTGTGTAGTCAAACAGGTTTTCACACTCTGATTCAGACACTAAGTCACTAAAAAACATGAGTATCAGATTATAAAGATATTGTTGAATCCCGCCGTGAAAGATTGTATGAATAAACAATGCTACCTTCAGTGCAAAAATAAAAAGGCCTTTAATATATGTCGTAACGTTGCTATTATAGTAGCTAACCATTTTCTTTCAGTTGATACTTTCTGAATTATTATGAGACTGAGTCTTTGTAAATTACACTATTGGCCATTCACCTAGATTCTGTGAGTTGCTTGACCATGTCCCTTAACTACTTTTCTGCCCTGTTATTTAAACTTTTTGCTATTGCTTTGAAGAATTGCTATGTATATTTTAACTCCGGGTATACTGCAAGTTCTTGTCCCAATTTGATCATTCTCTTTTAATTTTTGTGTCATCTTTTGCTTCAAAGGAATTATTAGCCTTTATTTTATGTCATTGTAAATCTTTCTCTTAAAGATGTTGGAGTTTTATGATTAATTTAGGAAGACTTCTGAACTTAAAATTTATATAGAAATTTGCATTTTAAATGCTTCTGATTTTTTTTAAATGCCTCATTATTTATCTCCAGAGTTCAAACTTATTTTCTAATACATGGAACTCAAGTATGTATATACCACTGTTCTTGCTAGTAGAACATTTAGGGTTTTATCAGTATTTCTGTGTTATCTGTGTGTATGTGTGTTTATCTGTGTGTATGTGTGTGTGGGGGGGTTGCTAAGGATTAAACTAAAAATTTCTGCATGCTGGCCAAGTGCTCTATCATTAAAATACATATCCAACCCATTCATACCATGTCTGACAAGTTCATTTCTTCTTATCTTTTATCTTAAGATCACATTTATTAGGTATTAAATATATGTGCTGTTGTAAAATGATTTTGTTTCTTCCATGAATTTATTTGCTTATTTTTTTGCCTTACATGGATATATTGTGTTGATTACTAATAACCACTATTTGTTGAATTAATACAATTATTAGTTATTAATGTAATACTTAAGTAAATATAGCCTTATGATATATTTTACCATATAATGAAGTTCTTACTCGCTAAGTTTTCAAAATGTTTACCTTATAATTCTTAGTCTTTCAGATAGAATTTAGAATTATCTGAAAACATTCTAGCAGAATACAATTTAAATTAGGCTGAAACTTAGCACTTTGATTCTACACAGTCTGTTGTGTGAGGAAGTCTCTTCCTTGTCTTAGAAAATATCTTCAGACAGTATTTGTCATAGTCTTTATTCTGACTTTAACCTGTTTAATTTCACCTATTTCTGTGTTTTATAATTTACTTGTTTTACAAGGAATTTCCTTCTTGCTGTTTTAAAACTTTAAGCTATTATACTAAGCACTAAAATTTGTTTCTCAAAGTAATATGTTAATGAGGTTTAAACATCAAATAAAACAAGAGCTTCATCCTTGGACCTTAATGCTGATGGGTTACAGCAAGTTTACATGGGTCTCTTGACACATACTCTACAAATTTGTGCATTTTACCCCCAGAGAACAAATTTTAACCTTTTACTAGCCTACCGCAAGAACAGGACCATCAAAGGCCCTAAGCCACTGGGAAGAAGTGCAGTGTTTTCATCTAAGCTGTGCACATATGTCTCTAAATACCACTATTTGCTGTATTCTTCCTTCCCTGCCATTTCTGTCTTTTATAGTTAGCCATCGCTGTGGTGTTTGTCCCCTACATTGACTGATGAATGCTTTGTTCTCTTATCTTAGCCTCTTGCTTCCCTCTCCTCCCCAACTGTAGTCGCTTCTTTTGGTTAATTCATTTCTTCAGGTGCATCATTCTGATTATGTCAGCACCTCCGGTTGACGGACATAGCTTTGTAATTTTGTTCTCAATTGTGTATATCCTTCCCACTCCTCATTTGAATTGTTATTTTCCTCTGCTTATTTTTCTGTGAATATATCACTAATTCTTCCTTACCATGACCACATAATTTTTGCACCAAAAATATCAGGTCATTCCTCACTAAGATGAATTTGGTGTGTTACACACTTGGGTCATACAAACTTACCTGGTATCAATTTATTTTCTTAACACTGTGGAAGTTTACTTTGTTTTAAATTCTGACCTAGATACTTAAGCTAAGAACCCTCTCAGAAAAGATTCTCCTTTCTTGCAAGTAATTCTGAAGGTGTTACCCTGGGCAGCAGATGCCAGTACTTTCAGCTGCATTCTTCCTCTACTGGAGGCAGGAGGGCCAATCCTGGCACTGTGCTTGTTTTTTGACTGATGGTCTTTTAATTAATTGTACCCATGAATGTGTGCCCTTTGAATTTGCTGACTCTGAGATGGGATTTCTCTGACGCTCCTGTGGGAAGAAAGGTCCTCACCTTGGAAGTAGCTATTTCTCAGGCCTACTTTGGGCTGCAGTTTTCTCCTCTGTTGTTTCTGTAAGTTTGGTTCCATTCCAGTCTCTCTTCTATCTGTTATGTATTCCGTGTTTGGTCATAGTATCATTTCCTCCTAATGACTGTACTTATTTTTGTTTTAGAATATTGCACATGATTTTTGATGTATTTGGAGAAGAATAATTTTTTCAACCATATGTGTTGTTTTTGTAAAATATTTAAGTTTTAGAATTAATATAAAAGTATCGTCAGAGTTTAAGAGAAAGTCTTTCCAACTATTTGAAAGATTATTCATTCCATTTACTTTACATATAGTTTGTGACAGAAAATTGCTAATCTCTAGAGTCACTAGAGGAAGAACTCAATAATTGGCTAACCAATGCCAATGGTCATCCCTGAAAACATACATACAAGTCACATTATAAAGACTGAACAAGTGGTATTTAGGGATATATATGTGTATATGTTTTATATTACATATAACAAAAAGTAAAAGTCTGTCAGATGAGTTTGGGCCAGAAGGCTGAAGATTTGATGCTCCAACGTTCGGTAGTATAGGGGTTGTCCAGGTGTTCAGCGGTCTCTATAAATTGGCTAAGTTTTAGAAACTATGCTTATTGCTTCCCATAAATTCAGTTAATTTAGTCATTCTGGATTTCTGACGGCATTGAAGACCTATAGACTCATAGCCAATCCAGGCTATTTACCTTGAGAGAAAAGATCTGAGTGGAGGGTTCTCAGCTGACATTCATTCTAAAGCCAAGAAAAAGCCAGGTTCAAAACTAAGTGTTCTAGTCAAGAGAGAATACAGAGGTTCTGGCTAGTCAACAAAAGGATGGACTGGGTATTAAGACTATCCTGTACCTCACTGGTACAAATAGAAATAATTATTCTCTAATTGTATTCTCAGAGAAAAGCTTTATTTTAACAGGAAGGGTAATATGTAGGAGGAGCTAAGGGGAAAGGAGAACCAAGGGGAAAAGACGGAGTAAGGAGAGGAGAAGATGAAGCTCGGTAATGAGAGAGAAAAAGAGAGAGGGGGCATGGAGGCAGAAGTTCACGTGTCTCCACTAGTCAAAGATAGTTTACATAGCTAGGTTGGGTATTCTGATTGAGCATTACCATACTTACAAAGCCCTTGATTAACATTTAAAAAATTGTATAAAAGCCTAATGGAAAAGGGGGGGCACTGGATAGGGGTTTTCTGGGGAAGGGTAATGGGGAAAGGGATTGGCATCTGAAATGTAAATAAAATATCCAATAATATATATATATATATACTATATATTTTATATAGTATATATATATATATATAATGCAAAAAAGCCATGAATTTGAAAAAGATCAATAAATGGCATTTGAAAGAGTTTGGAGGGAGAAAAGGGAAGGGGAAAATGATGTAATTATATTATAATCTCAAAAGTAAGAGAAGTAATAAGAAATTAAACACTGATTTACTTAAAAAAACTAGAATATAATAATGATTTTAGTATTGATATGTGGTACTTCTAAGTACACCTCCTGTCTTAGGGTTCCCATTCCCATAAAGAGTGCCATGCACAAGGCAATTATTCGGGGTTGGTTTACAGGTTAAGAGTCTCAGTTCAGTATCATCAAGGCAGACATGGTGCTGGAGAAGGAACTGATATTTCTAAATCTTGTGCCAAAGGCCACCGGGAGAAGACTGTCTTCCAGGAAGCTAAAAGGAGGGTCTCATTCACTGCTCATCCCCACAGTGAAATACTTCCTCCGAGAAGTCTACACTTTCTAATAGTTCCTTTCCCTGGACTAAGCATATTCAAACCACCATGTCTCCTTCCTGGATGTTCGTGACTGAGGTGATGTGTGTGTGTGTGTGTGTGTTAGAAGGATGAGAGGACCAAGCAATCCAAGGAGTGAATGCAAAGGCAGCTGTTTACAAGAATAAGTTAAGGAACCATTACTATTTAGATAGTTTATCATAGAATTACAGAAATTCAGCATTTTGTGACATCAAGATTCCCCACTATGTCTTCTTTCCCAAGAATATGACATATTTCTAAATATAGGAAGAGAGCAGTGGTACCTTATCTGTGATAATGAGGGAGAGGTTTTCATATATCATTATCTTTTTATTGAAATGCCCCCTGAATAGAGAGAGCCAGTAGCTCAACAGAATCTCACGGACAGTTGTTCAGAGAAAACTCTCACTCACTCCCACTCTGCTTACAGTTCTTTTTTTCCCTCTTCGACTTTTTCCCATTGCATGTGAAATTTGAAAAGAGATGTATTTTGTTTTTAATCATGTGTATGTGTGTGTATGTATGGGTATGTGCATTTGAATGTAGATGCCTCAGAAGCCAGAAGAGTGTTTTAGATGTCCTGTGCTTTGTGTTACAGGTTGTTGTAAGCAGCCTTTAGGTTTTGCACAAGAGTAGCATGTGGCCTTAGGCAGCAAGCAATCTCTCCAAGCCCTGCAAATATGCGTTTTTTAGGTTCCTTTCAAATGTTTGTTTCTGTGATATAATTTCTAGATCCTATGAGAATTGCAGACATCCTTTGCATGCTAGATTCTAAACAATATTTTGTTTTGCATGTGTTGTTCTTCATGGCTGTCTTCAATGATGTAAAATCATGATGGTACTTTATATAGTGTCTCTAGAGATTAGCAATTTGCTGTCACAAACTATATGTAAAATCAATGGAATCAATAATTTCGTGTTGTCCACGGATGTAGTTCTGCATTCCAGTCATGTGTGGTAGGGTAAGGTATGTTTCCCACAGTTGGTTGCTTTCTGATTCAACAACTGTTCATTATACTTTTATGTACATGGTAATTTCTTAGCTGCTTCAAAATATACAGTTTTAGTTATTTAAGGGAAAAAGCTATGTTTTACTTATTTCACCCATATTGTCCTTCTGACACAGCAATTAAGTTTATGAAACAATATAATATTCCATTTGTAATTCTGGACTTAAACAAAAATCCAAAGACAAAAATAGAAAGAAAACCGCCACTGAGACTGTAAAGTTATGGAAGTACAAAATATACATTACAGAAGAAATGAGGTATCATTGGAATGAGTTCATGCCCACTGAAATGACAATTGGCAGAGGAGGCTCAGTGATATTTGTATTTGTATTGTAGTAGCTGGGGGATAAAGGATATCTTTGTGATTACAAATTACAGATATCAAAAGTCTTGTTGTTTGAATAATAGCAGTATGAGAATGCTGTAAAAATAAAAATTAAGTGAGATGTAATAATTCAAAGTTAATTTCATACTCTCTACTTGTGTTCAAACCAATATTTGATGACTGTGGAAGTGCAGTTATTTCTAGCAGACAGGACCATATGTGCTCGCTTGTAATTTTAAAGAAAATCAACTGTAATGCCTCTGTGCTCATTAGCACAGGTTTGAACAAGTTCCTACTGCTATGTTTTACTCATTCTTTGACTTTGGTCTTTACCACAGTGCCTAACTGATATCAAGTGCACTTTATTTTATTAGAGAATGACTTTTCATTAAGTACACAATAGTATTTAAGAAAGTATTTCTTGAGTTTAAATTGATTTCGTATTTTAGAACATATTGTAACTACAGTTAAATATATCTGATACAAACTATGAGACAATAAGATAAGCTAATATCCAGCGATGAACAAATCTAAGATATAATAGATTATCTTCTTAAGTTATCTCAATAAACTCACAGATTTACTAAAAAGACATAAATTAATCATGGCTACCGTCAAATATTTTAAAGAAAAACCTTTTCTTTCCTCCCTCCTTATCTCCCTCCCCCTCCTTCTCTCTCTCTCTCTCTCTCTCTCTCTCTCTCTCTCTCTCTCTCTCTCTCT
>JANHMN010000016.1:19443145-19467257 GCA_030674055.1 Rhabdomys pumilio
TCTCTCTCTCTCTCTCTCTCTCTCTCTCTCTCTCTCTCTCTCTCTCTGTGTGTGTGTGTGTGTGTATCTAGTGAGGTAAATAGTTGATACAGGTGATATGAAACAGAAAGTGGAATAATAGGACAGATACTCTGATCTGAGAAGATGGAAGTCAGTATAGAATGAGAAGGAGGTATGTAAAAATAAATAACACAAAATTTGTTAATAAAGCCTTTAGGGTCATATTATTTTATATTTACCTAAAATTATAAAACACGCACATGCATTTGTGTGTGTCTTGTAATTTTATAAATATATGTGTGTTATATAGTATTTGTGTGTATGTGTGTCTGTGTATGCATGTGTATGTGTGTATGTGTACATGTATGCATTTCATATTCTTAATACTTACATGTTGTGACTTGTAGGAGAATAATAAAGGGAAGCTGGCAGAAGGAAAAATTTCCCTTTGGTTAAGTCATAAAATTATAAGGTTGCTACACCAGCAAATGGAGTTGTTCCAGGAATTGAAGGTAGATTGCAGGTACTTCCTTGTGTGTGTAGAGCTTACCCCCTTGGGGGGCTTTAGGAGAACAACAGAAGTATTAAAGCTAATTAGTATAGTTGAAAAGAGAGTTTCCCGAAGTGTTACCTGATCAGAACTAAGTGGAGATAAAATACTCTAAACAGGTTTCCTAGGCCCAAAATGCATTTTATTTCGAAAACTTTAAATGACTACAGTCCACAGGATTATTTTTGATGGTCTATTATGTGCTACCAGAAGGAAATGGCCTTTAACAGAAGTGCATGAATGCAACTTCAGAAATATAATGAGTTACCTTGTCAGCCCAGCACAGTTATTGTTTGCAGTAGAACTGGAGACAGCACAGTCAAATCAGCTCTCACCCAACTTGTGGTGAATGGCAGAGGTGCATCAAAGATTATATAGATAAGCTTTTGAGGTGTCATATAATGAGGACAGAAATAATGACACAGGGATGTTTGGAAACATAGGGGTAAAATAATCCTTCATAGAATTAATTTAGCTAACATTTGCTTTATTTTCTATATAAACTTAAATTTACTTAATTTGATACTATGATACTTATAAAATATATATTGAGAATCTTTTTATATACTCACACTATGAAAATGTTTTATACCCATTATCCCACTTTAATAATATACAAAATTATTCTATCCTTTTTGTTATTACTGTTATGACTTTGCAGATTATAGAATTAGTCAAAGGTAGTAATGGAGTTCAAAATCTGCTTGCATATAAACCTATGTACAAAACTGCTGTAAAGATACACTAGGTATCATTCTATAGTGTTTATAATGAGCTCAACTACTGCTAAAAATCTGGGACAGAATTTCTCATATTTACTTACCTTAAAAATGGTTACTCATCTTGAAGATGGCAGTGTCTAATGCACTAAGATTTTATGATTCAGTAAGACTTGCATGTAAAATGCATGTCATTTGAAGGGACTTATCTGTAGAACAAGAAATGTAAATTTAAATCCAATTGGACAACCGTGAACCCATTCACTGGAACAGAAATCTTCCTCAATGATAACAACTGAGGGAATATTTTTTCAACATGAAAATAACTGTACAATATGTTTGGTTACAGAAGTCCTATGCAAAAAGGAATGATTCACATCATTCTTCCAATAATAAGTTTGGAAGTAGACAAATGTATGTATTTTAAGTGCATAATAGGCATCAATTTGAAGGTTAGACTGGAAGATTAGACATTTAATTTCTAGCCTTCCTTATCTAAATTTTTCAGATTAAAAGTAGTTAATTTTATAATGAGAAATGCAGACATTACTTGAAAATCAAAGGACATAATTTATATATGGTTCTCATAGTTAATAATAAATGTGGCTGACACCATTATACATATCCTTAGATGGAATGATCTTTTCCTTGGTAATCTCTTTTAATTAAGAAGTGTTCACTGGCATAGGGGAAGACAGGAGCATGATTGCTTCCTCTGAAAGTCGCTCGGGATAATAAGCAGTCACAGAAGTATAAACCTCTAAGCATTTTGTCAATTGCTTTTTCCTTCAAATATTTGAAACTTGGAGTCACTCTAAAGTTGTGGCACATAAAACAAATTCAGTGAAGAATATCAATTGATATTGACCTACAATCTCCTCTCCAGTGAAGCCAACATCAAAATCCTCACCTCTTATCTTCACATCTTAACAGTCTGTCTCATCATGTCTAGAATTATTATGAGAATTTAATCTAATTGTTACAAAGTACATCAAGCAATAATAAATAAATAAATAAATAAATAAATAAATTAATTAATTAATGGTATTTAAAAGGCAATGCAAAATAAGAAAAATTAAGTGTTAATATAAATGATAGCTTTGACTCAATTTATTCTAAGTATCCAAAATATATGGAAGTAACCCAGTTAAGATAAAAGTTCTTCCAATATAAAATTATCTTCAATTTTTAGTTTCCTAACTGATGACAAGCCTCAGTTCTTGACTGCACTAAAACAATCATTTCTCATATTTCTAAATAATGCCTCACCAAGTATGGGCGGCACATGAAATTATACATCTTAACAGCAAGAAAATTCAAGTGCACAAACACTTATACACAAAGAATAAACAGTAAACAATTAGCTTAAATCCATGTAATGAATAAAATATATTAAGCAAATAAAATAAGACTTTTCAGGGAATTTCCATCCCCAAACTTATCCTAGATCTTAAAATAGCTTCCTAAGTGTCCAGTGCCTGTTCTCACCCACTTTGAGTAGTAATTTCATGCATATTGAATATGGCTTGTGAGTAAATACACACACACACACACACACACACACACACACACACACACACACACATAATCTCTCTCTCACACACAGACACACACACAGACACACACACACACACACACACACACACACACACACACACACACACATATTAAGACAATGGTTCTCAATCTTTGCATCACAGCCTTTTTG
The DNA here is from genome assembly GCA_030674055.1 of Rhabdomys pumilio. NCBI lineage: Eukaryota > Metazoa > Chordata > Mammalia > Rodentia > Muridae > Rhabdomys > Rhabdomys pumilio. The sequence goes on from JANHMN010000016.1 coordinate 19,446,123, forward strand.
GGAATTGACTTCTTCACAGGAGTCCACTAAGACCATCATAAAATAAACATGCTTATAATTCATAACAGAAAATTATAGTTATGAAGTGGCAATGAAAATAGTTTTATGTTTTGAGGAGTTCACCACTGCATGAGGAACTGTATTAAAAGGTTCCAGTATTAGGAGATTGAGAACCATCGCCCTGAGAGAAGATGTCTAATCTTGTCTTTTCTTCTAAGTTTGATTCCCACTATCTTGTAGGTGCATATAACTAGTCTGCATGATGTCTGTTCCTTCTTAGTTAGATAAGTGAGCAAAGTCCAATCAAGAACCAAGGCTTGACATAGACATCAGCTAAAAAACTAAAAATTAGCAATTTGTTTTGGTTTTGCTGTTGTTGTTTGCCTTTGTGAAATTGATAAAAAAATATGTAGATGAATAGATAGATAGATAGAAAGATAAATAGACAGACATAGAGACAGAGAGAAACAAAAATGTAAAAATATAAAGACAGAAAGAGACAGAGAGACAGTAATAGAGAGACAGAGGAATAGAGACAGAGAAACAGAGTGGTGGATGGTAATATAATGTCTAAAAATAGTTTTTCAATGGAAAGAAAACAGATTTGTTTTTCATTTCTGTAAAGGATACCATAGGCCAAGACTGAATTGGATATGCATGTTACTTTAAATAGCACTAGATTTATTTGAATAAGACTAGTTCTTAAATTTATTTCAATTTCACTTCTATTCTTACTCAGAAGTTCTTTTTATTTTCTCTTACTTATTATTCATCTAAGACTTTCAGTAGTTCAAGGAAGGGATATGGGAATATTCTACTGTATAATCCAACACAAAGCTTTCCCTGTTTTACCGATGAATGTGATGTTCATTTTGGGCTTGTTATATACATCTTGTGTTGTATATTTTTTTGGTATCTAATTTTCTTTGAGTGATTACCATAGAAGGTTGGTAATAATTTTTGAATGTATTTTCTACATCTACTGAAATGAACATATAGGTTTTGTCTTTGGTTTTCTTAATACAAATTTAAAGGTTTGCATAGTTTGAGCCATTGTTACACCTCTGAGAAAAATCCCATTTGATCATGATACAGAACCATTTAATATACAGAATCATTTTGATATAATAAAACATAATCATTTTAATAAAATTTGATTTGCTACTTTCTTCTGCATTACTTTTACTTCCACCTTCATCAAAGGTTTTGTCCTGTAGTTTCAAGCCTTATAAAATAAATTTGGATTTTTTTCTACCCCTCAATTTGAAAATCTCTGTCCTGCCCTTCACAAAGGATGTCAGGATTCAGTTGTGAAATCTCCATATTGTTGGTTGCTCCATGACAGGAGATAATTAATGCTAACCTAATCTTTGTTCAAATCATCCATTCAGATCTTCTGTTTATTTGTGCTTTAATCATGAAGGGTTTTATATGTCCAGCATTTATGCATTGTACATGTCTTTAAATTGTAGTATCTTAAAGTCCTTTGTATAAATATTGCATTACTAGTAATGCTTTTTTTTTTATTTCTGATTTTATTTCATTGTGCTTTGGTTTAACATTTATTAAAGTTTGCCAATATCAACTCTTGGTGTTCACAATTTTTGCTACCTTTGTCTCTAGTCCATTTACTTTCTTTAGATCTTTACCATTGAATTCCACTCTGCTAACACTGAGGAGAATTTTTTTTTAAGTTCAGATTTTTTCATAAAACTATTTTGTAAGCTTCAGTATATTTATTGTCCATTTTCATTTAGATCAAGATAATTTCAATTGGTCTTCTAACTTTATTTTAAATACTGGTTATTTATAAGTATCTTGCTTAGTTTCCAATATTTATGAACTTATCAACATTTGACCTTTTGTTGATGTCTGTTTTCATGCTCCGCTCAGAAAAATATTCAATATGATTGAATCTTTTTTTAAACTTAAGACTCACTTTGTAGCTTAAAATCTACTTGACTGTTCCTGTATCTTTCACAAGAAAGGTAAAAAAAATAAATAAATCTAATTTCTATTACATTTGGATGAAGGCTTTTTTTAAATTTTTTTTTTTTTGTTTATTTTTTATATTTTATTTACATTTCAGATGCCATCCCATTTCCCCATTTCCCCTCCCTAGAGAAAACCCCTATCCCATGCCCCCTTTTCCTTTTAGCTTTTATACAATTTTTTTTTAATATCAATCAAAGGCTTTATGAGGTTGGTAATGCTCAATCAGAAGTGTAACCCAATGCCCAACCTAGATATATAAACTGTCTTTGACTGGTGGAGACACGTGAACATCTGCCTCCACGCCCCCCTCTTTCTCTTTCTGTCTCTCATCACCTTGCTTCTCCTCTCTTTCATCTTCTCCTCTCCCTACTCCATCTCTTCCTCTCGGTGCTCCCTCCCCCTTAGCTCCTCCTACATATCACCCTTCCTGTTAAAATAACACTTTTCTCTCAAAATACAATTAGAGCATAATTATTCCTATTTGTACCAGTGAGGTACAAGATAATCCTAATACCCAGTCCATCATTTTGTCAACTAACCAGAACCTCTGTTGTCTCTCCTAACTAGAAGGCTCTTTTTATATAATGGTTTTATTGGTATACATTCTAGCTTAAGCCTGATACATTCTTGGTTTATTATATATCTTACATTTTCTGTATGGATGATTGTAGAAAATGTCATACTGACTGAAGTCTTCACTCGTATATTAAATCCCATCACTACCTATTTTGACACTAACAATTTCTTTATTACTGAATTTAGGTGCTATATTATTTATTGAATGTAGATGTCTGTAATGATGTCATATCCTCTTGCTGAACGAAGTCTTTATCATTATATAAGAGTTGTCTTTGTTTTTCAGTAGCTTTTGACTTAGTATTCATTTCATTGGTATAAGTATAAACAGAGTTACTTCCTTTTAATTTTTTTTTTTTTGCATGGAATATTTCTTCCAACTCCTTCCATTCACTGCTAGTCTACGGATGTCTATAAAAGTTAATTGGGTCTCTTAAAGGCAGTATATAGTTGGATCTTTTTTATTGAAATCCATTGAAGCACTCTAAGTCTTACAATTGGATAAGTTAATCAACTTATTTTCAAGGTAATTGCTAATAGGTAAGAACTTAGCACTGCCAGTTTGTTAATGTTTCCTGGTTTCTTTGTAAATCTGTTATTTCCTTATTCTGCTCTGGATGTGTTCTAATGAGATTAGATCTTTTTCTTTAGTGATACTTTATTTCTTTTGCTTTGTTTAGCTTCTAGAGCAGTGGTTCTCAACCTTCCTAATGCCACTGGACCCTTTAATAGGGTTCTTCATTGTTGTGGTGACTCCCAACCATATAATTATTTTTGTTTCCACTTCCTAATGTAATTTTATTACTATTATGGATCTTAATATAAATATCTGTGTTTTCTGATAATCTAGGTGACCACCATGACAGGAATATTTAGTTACTCACAAGTTGAGAATCAGTGTTCTCTAGGTTTCTTTTTTATTTTTCTTTTTCTTTATGTTTATGGGGAAGCTTCCCTAAAATATAGTCCAATGTTTTTAAAAAGTAATTTAACATTTTAAAATGTGTTTTAAAAAACCAATCACCTTGTTCTCACAATAAAAATCTCTGCAAATTTTTATTCTGCACTGCCCCTCTTGTTCTTTCTCAGTCTACTCTTGGTTCAACACAAGTTATACCATTCCAGTCTACTTCACTTGCTTTATCATGGTTCTTTTCTAGTCACAGGCTTGTGACAACAAGGCTAAAAAAATATGATTAATTAATACCTAAGGAACTGTGAGCTGAAATATATCTTTCTTTCAAATTGTTATTATAGGTACTTTGTTGCTAGTAGGTGGAAGTCTACCAATATTTAGAAAGTGTATTGTTATTTCTTTTTCTTGTAAGGAAGGAGTCTTTGGATTGAGCACAGAGTATATGCCACGCTTAGTGGAAGTTCATGTTTGCCAATGAATTATACCCACAGCCCTCACTATTAGTTCTTTAAATAAACTCTGTATCTTTCATTTCTTTATTTTCCTTCTTGATGCCCCACCATCCAAATACTCTTTTATCTATATACCATGCCTCTTTTGGGATTTATTTGACCTTTCAGCTTTTAGTTTTTCTTCTGTATACATATATGTATACATATTTAGTAACTCTTCTTTGGTTTCACTAATTCTATCTTCTTTTTGATCAGCTTTAATATTACTTCTTACAGAATTTCCATTCATTGTTTTTTTTATAATTCATATTTTAAACAAATTTATAGCTTCAAACTTCTAATTTTTATTGATCAATATTTTATCTTAAACAATTTTTTGTATATGTTTTGAAGTTCAGAGGTTTCTTAAAATCATTTTGAATGGTCAAGCAGTTTGTGTACCACTGCTTCTCTGACATCAGCTTCAACTTTTGAAAATTTGTTGCTATGTTCTATTTCCTTTCTGTTGTTGTGTCTTATTTTTCCTTTATGTGCGTACTTTTGAAAATACAAATAATCACTATAGTATTTATAGAATGGCTTTATTTAGAAATGCTTTTCACATCCCATTACCAAGGGATTCCAATCCAGCCATCAGATTTGAGCCACAGGTAGACTATCTAGAATGCTCATGTAGCCTGCTCTTCCTGAGTCAGCAGGTTGGTGAACCTGGCACTTAGCAATTATCTTTTCAACAATCCATTCTGGTTCCTCTTTGTGGGTCTGATAATTGGGTTTATGATAAGGAGGACAGAGGCTATAATTCTTCCAGGGCAAAAGTACTGGCATAGAAAGAATGTCAGCTGTCACTTCATGCCCAGTACTTGCTTTTACTTGGGCAGAGCTTGTGATACAGTAGTAAAAAAATCTGATGCGGACCTCCCCTTTCTTTTCGCAAGCAAATACTTTCTATTCTCATATGGTGCTACCTGGGTAGGTGGTGAAGGTGATACATATAATATGAACTTGTCTTTGCTATTCCTTTCAGTTACTGTTTTCTTGTTTAATATCTTGCCTTGCTTTACTTAGCCCGTGTGAAAGTATATTCATGAATGAATAATTAGAAAATCTTATTTTGATATCTTACTGCCACCCTCTTGATCCAGAGGCTAATCTTCAGTTGTTAAGGACTCAACAATCTTTTATATTAAGAACAAACAGTGAGACTTTTCTTTTGAATGTCAGAAGTGATTCCTAGTGGTACAAGCCAGTGTACACTTTTGGTTCTCTGCTGTTTGAGCTGGATGCTCAAATTCTGAGACGAACTTCTGTTAGACTTTGACTGTTTTTCTTTTTCTCTTGACTTCCTATTCCTCTGTCTCTCTCTTTCTAATTACAGTTGACTCAAAAGTCAGTGTATTTATTATAATCTAATAGGCTTTCTTCAGGGTAGTTTACCAAATATACATTTCACTATTGAAATTTGCTTTATTTTCTTACTAAAATGTTCTATCCAAAACCAATAGTTTAAATAAAAAACCATTAGACAAATTTAAAGAGATCAATACTTATCAGTGTCCAAAAAAGTCAACTTCAAATGGTTGAAGGATCTCAATATAAAACCAGATATGTTGAACCTCATAGAAGAGAAAGTAAGAAATCTTGAAATCCTTGGCATAGGACAAGCCTTTTTAATCACTGGTAACACAGACACGAAGATCAACAATTCATAAATAGGACATCATAGAACTGAGAAACTTCTGCATGGAAAAGGACACCATAATTCGGATAAAGTGGTAGCCTACAAAATAGGAAAAACATTTACCAACTCCACATTTGATAGAAGGCTAATATGCAAAATATATAAAGAATTTATGAAAACTTATATCAAGAAAACAAATCATACAGTTAAAATCGAGGTACAGATCTAAACAGAGAATTCTTAATAGGGGTATCGCAAATGGCTGAGAAACTCTAAAAAATGTTCAGCCTCATTAACCCTCAGAAAAATGTGAATCAAAACTACTTTGAGATTTCTTCTTACACCTGTCAGAATGGCTAAGATGAACAAAATAAGTGACAGATCTTCCTTTAAGGATGTGGAATAAGAGGAACACTCATACATTGCAAGTGGGAGTGAAAACTCGTACAGCCACTATGGAAATCAGTGTGGTAATTCTTCAAGAAGATGGGAATTGATTCACATCAAGATCCAGCTATACCACTGTTGGGCGTATACTCAAAAGATGCCTTATCTTATCATAAAGGCAGCTGCTCAACCGTCTTCATTGCTGCTCCATTTATAACAGGAAGAAATTGGAAATAACTTAAATTTTCCTCAAGAGAAGAATGGATAATGAAAATGTGGTACATTTACATAATGGAGTATTATTTAGCTGATAAAAATGACATTGTAAAATTTACAGCCAAATTGGTGACACTAGAAGAAAATATTTCAAGTCAGGTATTACAGACTCAGAAAGACAAATAAGGTAAGGATTCATTTACATGTGGATATTAACTCTGAAGTCAATGATAACAAAGCCATTATCCATAGAACCACAAAGGGTAGGTAAAAGGACTAAGGTATTGGTATAAGGACTAAGAGAACAGATAGATTTTGTAAAGAAAATAATACAGATAGTTATGAGTGGATAGGCAGGGTGGGATGAGAGGATCAAGTGGGAAGGAAGAGGTTAAAGAAGGTTGTTGGGGTGTATAGGGAGAGACAGATAAAGTTCAGGGGCATTTGAGGGTTAATATGTAAACCTAATACAGTAAATTTTATAAACAATATACAGTTGTGAAGGCAGTCTAAATTAAATCATCAAATAATGGGGGAAACAGAGTCTGATCTGGTCATCTCCTGTCAATTGAATTGGATAATATCTAAGAGGGTTTTTTGTTTTGTTTTATTGTTTGTTTGTTTTTTGCCAAATGGGCCCCACAAGAATCCCCAAACAACCCAAGCTATTACAAAGATGATACGTTGTTTTCCATAAACTGAGAGGAAGCTTCCGTTGCTGAAGACAGCACCTATATAAGTCACTGAAGGTGGAGATGTCTAGTTGATGCCTATGTAGGGGGCTTCACCCCTTACCTTTCTCTCTCTTTCTCTCTCTCTCTCTCTCTCTCTCTCTCTCTCTCTCTCTCTCTCTCCTTTTCCATTTTTTTCTCTTTTACAGGAAGGTACTCTGCTCACACCCAATTCTGAAATTGCTTGGGTGATCAAGAAACTGCGACTAGATAGCCCAGGGACCTAGGGTAAAACCAGATAATACAACTCTAATAAAAGGTTTAAAAAAGCATGTCTTAAGAAAATGACTCTCAAGGACATTCTCATAATCATAGGTCATTGCCTTGTTCGGTTATCAGCAGAGTGGATGGGAACAAATACAGAAACCAAAAGCCAGACTTTACATAGTTATTGAGAGACCTTGGAACACTCATCTTTAAATGTGATGTCTACATCAAATCCTTCCCCTCAGAGCTCAGGAAACCCCGTGGAAGAGGAGGTGGGAAGAATGTCTGAGACAGAGGGGATGGAGGGCACCAGGAAATTAAATTAAAGCCCTCTAAATCAACATGAGCGAGGCACATATGAAACTACAGAGACTGAGACCAGTCTGCACTAGATCTTCTACGTTGGTACTATGGCTTCCAGTTCAGTGTTTTTATGGGATTTGCAAGTGTGCAAACAAGTGGGACTCTGGTTCTTGTGTCTTCTCTTAGGATCTTTTTATCCTGTTAGTATGTCTTATCCATCACTGATGTGATGGTTTTTGTTTTGTCTTATTAAATTTTGAAAAAACCTAATGAAGGAATGAATAAATAATGAAACTAGCCTTACCCAAATTCACATAAAATTAATTTTAATCAGTAAACATTCATCATCACTTGTGATCTCAGTTTCTCTTCAGTGATGTCAATTACTCTCTCAATCTCTTATCCAAAGGAAAACACCTGCAGTACAGTTACCCATCTTTTGTGCCAACATTTCCAGAAACATCCTCATCCTTTTTATTTGATCTCAATGAAGTTTATTTTTCATTGTTTAAATAAATCTTGTAACTGCTATTAACATTACCTCTGACCCACCTCATGTCCTTATTTATCTAAAACTCTATACTCTTTGACAAGGAAGCCAGTGATAAAACAAAGTCTGACATATGACACCCCACTATACAAACATTAGAAAGACAAACGCCTAAACTTTTAAACATCTAAAGTACCTGAATGGTTTCCTTCCTTCCTTCCTTCCTTCCTTCCTTCCTTCCTTCCTTCCTTCCTTCCTTCCTTCCTTCCTTTATTTTCTTTATTAACATGCAAATCATATACAGGCATTTCTGTTTCTGTTATCCACAAATTTCTGGATTATTATTATTATTATTATTATTATTATTATTATTATTATTATTGCATGCTCCTCTTGGGGATTTTTCTTTCCAATTCTTTAGATTAGTTAATATTTATTATCTTACTTGGTATATAGGTTGACCATTCTGTAGGTGTGTGTGTGTGTGTGTGTGTGTGTGTGTGTTAGTGTGTGTGTGTGTGACAGTCTGATTTACCTAAGATGTTTTTGTCCCTTTGAATCACCATCAAGATCTCCTAAAACTTTGCCCTTAACATGCTTTCTTGACAAAAGAACATTCATTCCATTTAACTAAATAAATTTGAACACTTTCCTAATTACACATAATGATAAAAATGTTTCTGTATTATGTGTTAAGCAAATAATGGATACTGTACTTTTATGTTGGTGATAATGCTGACATAAATATTTCTTATTTCTGAGTGAAAGAGAGAAAGATCAAGTTAGTCGTTATATAAAATTTTAGCATTTTAAGAATTCTGCATTTGACAAGAATTTGACCATAGTAAGTACCCAATTGTCTTTAGTCATGGAAGCTTTGAACATTCTAAAAACAACTTTTTGAGTAGTACTAAGAGGTTTGGTTCTGGGGATACTCTTCCTTTAATATATTTTCTAGAGAGAAGGAAAATCCTGATGTTTTCCCTGAGTTTCAGTGTGAAAAGCATTTTAGAGTCCTGAAATGAGTTCATGCAGACGGTCGTATAATTACCTCCCATTAAGGGCTTTAAAAACAGAATGGCTATTTATACTCCTGGAGTTGTCTTAATGAAGCTCTTTCTTCAGTGGGTGGGTGATGCCATCATGGTGCAGAGGTCATTTTAGGTCTTATTTTGAATAGTTTTAATGGCTTATGTAAGGTTGGTTCAGGAAAACACTGATGATCAGAAAAAATGGGCTTGACACTGGTTCCATTGAAGTTATTATGCAAATACTAATTCTTTCATCATTTCTAAAAAAAAAAATATGTTCAAAGGTATGTTAAATAAAAGTGGAAGCATTCTGTTTCCTCTTAAGGAAAAAAAACTTGAGCAATAAATCTGGAATGGTTCTGTGTGATTGCTTCTCAAGTTTCTGCAGCCAAAGTGCTGTGAATGATTGAAGCCCCTGGGAGGAAAGGTATCTGTTTTGAAGAAATGAAATGTGGGGATGGAATTAGGTATGAATACTGTTTCAGGGAGCTGATGCCAGTGATTTTGATTCATACTGACATGAACTACTAATAAATAATGGTCACCATCAACATTCAGTCTTCTTTCCAACTATAAAGATTTTCCTTCTTCCAACCTCTCTTCCACTGTTCCTTCTGTTGATTCTTTCTCATTACTTTTTAGAACTTTACCTTCTGTTCTTCTCCTTTGTGTTGTTAAAGTTAGGGTCAGGAAGACAGATGAGGGTTTGAATCTTTTATTACTCTGCCTCAATCATAGTATATATACTATGTATAATATATATATATATATATATATATATATATATATATATATATCCTGATTTAACAAAATAATAAAAAATAACGATAACTAGAAAATAGCAGAATCGTGAACACACACTTTATTCTGAGTAAATACTAAACAGAATTACTCTGGTATTAGATATTGTATCAAGGATAACTCCCAAATTTATACACAATTACTTTAAGTTTAGTAAAGGAATGAAAATTTACTTTCTTAAAAGGAAAAAAAAATGTATAAAGAAAAGCTAATGATATTTGGGAGATATAGAAGAAAAAATGCACTTCACATAGACGATTCTAATTGAGATATTTACTGTTAAATATAATAAATACTGAGAACAACATTAAATTTGCAGATGTAATTACAGGATGCTGCCACTGTTAATATTTGTAAATTAGAGGCCCCAGTAGCGAAATAATAGTTTAAAAGGCAAATCAATTTGCTTACGCGCATGCACTCGTTATCAAGTTGGGAAGAGTGTGTACAAGAGGGTAAAGGATATGGAATTTGAATATGAGTGTGATAGTCTCTATTGCTTTTCTTCAGTTAGTAAGTAGTTTTCTTGCTTTGGACTACCTATCTGCTTTCTGCTTCATGCTTTTATATAGAAATTTGATAATAATATTTTTCAGTATAGTTCATGTTTATTTGCCTGTATGGACAAAAAGTAATTGAACCAAATTAGTAAAATTGAAACAGTTCTTGTCTAGCAAAGACTAAGTATTCAGTCTATGTTAGAAGCTGTTTTTACCACCATCGTAGCACAGTGGTGTACAATAGCATAGTGCCACAAAGAAGCAACTGTATTTGGTAATTTTGTCAGAATTCATTAATTTTAAGCATTAAATATTTCCAAACACCAAAAAAGTGAATTATTTAGACATTGTGTCGTCTTGGTTTATATGCATATAACAACAATGAAAACATAAAAATATCATGAATTTGAAAGAGAGCAAGACAGTATATGAGAAAGTTTGGAGGTAGGAATAAGAAGGGGAAATGTAATTGTATCATAATCTCATAAATAAATTAAAAGTGAACTTATTCAACAAGTTTCATTTGTCAATGGACTTGACTCAATGGTCATGTTATCTTTTGTTCAGACATTGCACAGTAGTTAAAAAGAAATTTCCCTTTTGGAAACTACATCTTTAGAGATGTATTTATGTGTCCAGATGGAGACTGGCTGGTAGTCAGAGGCAGAAAGGAAACAGTTTCCCTCTGAGTGAATGCAGGTTCCAGACACTGACAGAACAGAGACAATGATGGGAGATACTGATGAACAGACAACATGAGAAAGTATGAGCCCGATGGCACAAGGGCTGGATGGAACCAGTGCTAATGAAGCAAATTCTTGTCAGTTTGGGGTGAACCAAGCTGACAGACAGCAGCAGGCACCAAAGCATAAATCATGCTCTCTGGAGGCCTATCACAGAAGGGATGCAGCTAACGAGACTATATACATCATTCAGAGAAGATATGAAGTCTCATCAGGAACAGTTGACCTAGAAACAGAGACAGTATTCCAAGGCAAGAGGGCGGGGGGGAAGTTGGTGGTGATGAGAGATCTTACAGTCTAGCCCCTATTGGTGAAGGCAGGTAGAGTTGCAAAATTAAATTTTTTTCTAAACCAATTAAGTGGCCAGTGTAGCCATGACTTTGTCCTACCAGGGCTGACAGAGTTTTTTGGACTGAATGTGTATCATTATTTTCTAAAATAGAACAAAGAATGGTTAGGCTAAGCCTTCCTGGTTTTGTGTTTAGGGCAAAGAATAGGAACACTCTGGAGTCAGAGAGATTGAAATGCCAGCTCTTCCAGCTATTTCCTGTGGTGTTCCATAAGTAACTTCTCAGGTGTTTTAATATCTAAAATGAGACTGAGAATACCTGCTTAAAATGTTTAAGATAAAATACATACATTTTGTCTCATAATATTTTTTTTAGTAAATACCAGTGGTGTTTGTCTTCTTATTTAGAGATAGAAACTGGAAGACAGTGTTCTAGAAACAACTTATTAATCATAACTTCTTCAGTTCCCGATGAAGTTTATGATTTGTCCCTGGACATGACAATCACCAATTGACATATCAATTATGATGGAAGATGTGCCAGTGACTGACATTATAGAAATTCATCACTGTAGAGTTAAAGGAAATAGCTTACAAAAAGCAATGTGTACAAGATGCTTAGGATGTATCTAGAACAGAGTAAGCAATGCCTATATCTGCAGTGGATTTAATGTATAAATTACCTGGCTCAAAGAGGCTGAATCTAATGATGTTTTCCATGGAAGATGGTGTATACGAAGATAGGGAAGCTTTGCGTGTTAAATAAAATTTGCTCTTGAGTCTTCTAAACGTTCCTTAATTCTTTCTTCTCTTTCTTTTCTTTCTTCTTTCCTTCCCTCCTTCCTTCCTTCCTTCCTTCCTTCCTTCCTTCCTTCCTTTCTTCCTTCCTTCCTTCCCTCCATCTTTTGCTCTACCTTCTGTCCTTTACATCTGTTACTCTCTGTGTGTCTGACTCCCTCACCTCCCGCCTCCGCCCAATAACACCTGGCATTGAATCTTAGGCTTCACATATGCTCAGCAAATGCTGTACCACTGATTTCTACTCTCAGTCCCCTTTAAGTATTATTTTTTCAGACAGTATCTTACTAATTTTCTAGATTGGCTTTGAAATTTTAGTCTTTCTGCTTCAAGATATTTAAATATAAATTTCATGTAATTGCTACTAGATTCAGTCCATTAAAACATTTGAAAGACTTTCAACCCCGAATTCAATTAGGCATTGAATAACATGAGAAGCACTTACTATCTATTTCTTCCCAAACATTGCCTTCCATCCTGGACTTTACCTATATTTAATTATTATGCATTTTCTATTTCTTGACTGTGTAAACAAAGCTCTTGGGATAGGTTTTAGGATTATGGCTATAGTATTAGATAATTTTTCTAAACAATCTAACCATAGTCAGAGGCTGAGAATATGCTATTATTAAAATCTTCAATTGTGTTAGTTTTGAACATCTCTAAGAACACGTTGCTTAGCCACAATATAAGTTGAACAACCAAACAGGTGTCAACTTCCCCTTTCTAAAGCTCTGTGATTCTAAGCATCTATTATATTTGATGAAACAATGTGCTTAACACAGCACTTATATTTTGTTCAAAGTATCAGAGGGAAACAAAATTCTGAAGCTGTGTGCAACCCAGGTGACCCTGTGAACTAAAGTGAGCAGCAGGGAGCTAAACTCACTTGCATACTGCACCTGAGAGCCTCAAATCATCTCCTTTTAAAATATATCTGTGACTTTTATGTTAGCTAGAAAAATAGTTAGAAAAGACCTTTTGGAGGAAAACAAAGATCCTTTTCCTTGTGCATTGTTGGAATATATATATATCATATATATATCAAGGTTTGTACACAGGAAAAATGTTTAGATATGTAAGCATATTTTCAAAATATACATTTATGTAGCTAGAAATAAAATGGTGGCTACTGACTTAAGATGCCAGCTGAGTACTTAATTATTATGTAGAACTTTGCTTCCTCTAGGTAGTTCCTAGTGGTTCTTAACACATTAATTAATTACTTAATTAGGCAAAATAATAATCTACAGGTGACACTTCAAATTCTAGGGCATTCTGACTAGAAAGATGTGCTGACTGAAATATACACCTTTATACGTTTATATTTCAGAACTCATTATTTATCTAGACGTATTAGTATGTTATTTTTGTTTTGACTTTCATTTTGTGTTTCTGTGGTTCCTTTTGAAGGTGAGAAATAGAAAGGAGAGAAGGAGGAAGGGAGAGAGAAAGAGACAGAAACAGAGAGACATATACACAGAAGATAAGGTTGGATGGGTAGAGAGGTAGCTTATTTGTTACATAGTGTTATTATTAGGTATTAGACATTGCAGAGGTTATTACATTTTAACGAAAAGTTATTAAGAAGTACATTGAAGCAATGACAGGCCAAAAGGGAAGCATTAGTTTCATGATATAAACACTAGGCATTAGATGATTTATTTACTAAGATACTGCCAAAAAAAGCCAGAGACATATTTCCAGAAGCATTCATGATATTCTTCAGATGTCAAAGGAAGAGTGAAGGTTGTATAAAATCAGATACTTTAACTATTGGAATATGTAGTCTCACAAAATCTCTGGGCCAGATGGAACCCATTCTAAGAGAGTAAATGGAAGAAGAGATAAATGTTTTCTGTCTTTGATTTCTAGAGAAAGGAGTCTTTTAGTGAAACAGAATTCTGACACATTTAATTTACAGCAAGCAAAGTAAAAATAAACAGCTATAAAAGAATCAGTGTCATATATAGCTTGACCATGCTAGCCCTTTTTGTCCTGGGAATACTTTTAATCATGCCCATTGTGTTAAAGCTTTTCTTCAAAACATCAACATGTTGGCAGCTAAGTACATGGCTTGAACCTGAAAATGGACCTTTAGACAGAGTTGTTAAATTAACAGGTTGGTAAGCCAAGGATGGGTAAGATTCTGCACAGAGCCTTACCACCCTAAGACAAAGTGCATTGCTTTTGATAATGCATATTCGACAATGGGTAAGGAAGGAATTCTTGTCAGAATGACGTAAGACAGGCTCAGTCTTGTTAATGAAATAAAAAAATGGGAGAGGCAAAGAGCCTTTGGGACTGCTTGGCAAGAATTTGACATGGGCCACGGACAAGGAAATGGGCTGCTTGGCAGGAATATGACATTGGCCAAGGACAAGAAAGTAGGTTTCAGGAAGGAATCTGACAATGGGCTAGAACAAAGAAGTAATTTCAGACAGAAATCTAAATTTTAGGCTAGAACAAGGAAGTAGGCTTCAGACAAGAAAATGACCTTGAGCTAGGATAGGGAAGTAGGCTCAGATACTTTGGTCATCCTGATAAGCCCTTAAAAACAGTGACCACAGGAGTGTTTATGTAATTGGGCTTAATGCCCCCCCTTTTTTTTTTTTGTATATTTGTGTTTATTGTATTGCTTGTTCTTTGACTATTTGCATCTATTGTATTACTGGACCCTCAACCTAAACTGGCCTTAATACATGCATGTAATCAAAATGTTATAAAAGCATAAAGGAGGAGGGGGGATGCTATGAGTGTTCTAGGGAGGGGAAATAGGGAAAGAGGATGACATCTGTATTGTAAATAAATAAAATACCCATTAAAAATTTAAATAGCTAAGAATTAAAAAAAGAGTCACCTCTTTATTTTTTTCTTCCCTTTGTATTCATTCATTTTACATCTCATTCCCCTCTCCTAGAGTCCCTCCCTCAATTCCCATTTCCCCTTTTCTCTGAGAAAGTGGGCCTCCCCTTGGTATCCAAATGCCCTGGGGCATCTAGTCTTTGCTGGCTTAGGCCCATCCTCTCTCTTACTGAGGACAGACAAGGCAGCCCAGTCGGGGAACAAATTCCACAGACAGGCCACAGGTTTAGGAACAGCCCACCCCTGCTCCAGTTGTTGGGGGCCCACGGAGAGACTGAGCTACCTATATGCTATATATATGCTAGGGTCCTTGGTCCAGCCTGGGTATGCTCTTGGTTGGTAGCTCAGTCTCTGAGAGCACCCAGTGGTCCAGGATAGTTGACTCTGTTGGTCTTCCTGTGAAGCACCTATCCTCATCAGGGCTTTTAATCCAACCTTGAACTCTTCTATAAGCTCTTCCAAGTGTTTGGATATGGGTATATGCATCTGTTTCAGCTAGCTGCTATGTGGAGCCTCTCAGAGGACAGCCATGCTAGGCTTCTGTCTGCAAGCATGACAGTATCATTGATAAGTGTCAGGAATTGCTGCTTGTCCTTGGGATGGGTCTCAAGTTGGACCAGTTACTTGTTGGCCATTCCTTCAATGTCTGCTCTTTATCTTTGCATTTCTCTTAGACAGGACAAATTTTGGGTCGAGTTTTTTTGAGTGGGTTCATGTCCTTATCCCTCCACTGGGGGTCCTATCTGAGTTCAGGAAGTGGCCTCTTCAAGTTCAATATCCCAACTGCTATGCATCATATCAAAGCTCACACACATTGACTCCTTGGAGCCTACCCTAGAAGCTCTCTAGCCTTCCTAGAGATTCTCCCCAGCCCTCCCTTGTCCCAGCCTGGCCAGCTGCAGACTGCCATTCATTCTCCTGTCCCTCTGGCTCTATCTCCTTTCCCCTACATCTCTTTTTTGTTGTTAATCTTTGAGAGAGCATTTTGTGTAGCTCAGGCTAACCTTGAATTCACTAGCTAGTCAAGGATGACCTTGGACTTCTGATCTTATTGTACTTGCATCAGAAGTGATGTGATTATAAATGCTAGCCCCTATGACTGGCCTGCAGAATAATTCTCCTTTTCTCCCCCTCTAAAGCTGTGCTTTTAAAACTATGAAATAATTAAGGTTTATAAAAGAAATTGGTGCTGGGCAGTGGTGGCGCTCGCCTTTAATCCCAGCACTTGGGAGGCAGAGGCAGGTGGATTTCTGAGTTTGAGACCAGCCTGGTCTACAGAGTGAGTTCCAGGACAGCCAGAGCTACACAGAGAAACTTTGTCTCAAAATAAATAAATAAATAAATAAATAAATAAATAAATAAATAAATAAAATCAAAATAAAAACAGAAGAAATTGGTGAAATATTTTTAACTCACTATCATCAAAATGGTTATTATTATATTCCAAATAGTTACCCAAAGAATTAATGCAAAATGCACATAGATTATATTAAGTTCAAAAGTTATTCTTAACATCAAAAAACACAAGCATTTCATTTTATGTGGGTATGACGTAAATAGCAAGTTAAGGAGAAGATATCTTTATGAATGAGGGAGATGAGAGACAGTTTTAAGGTAACTTGTTGGATGTAGGAAGAATATGCCCTTATTTCAAGTGCTCACTACAACAGGTGGTAAACCAAGTTTCTTAGCACTGTAGCTGATCATGCTGGAAAAGAGTCTATAATATGCTTCATAACTCATCCACTAGGTACCTAGTCCAATGACTATTTTTCAGCAGCAGAATGACATTTGTTTAAGGTATGATTAACTGTCATCATTGGAAACCTTTTTATTTGGTGCTAGTAGGTTTGCCTATACTGATAATTGCACAAAAGAAGAAAAATGTATTTCCATCAGTTCTCTAGCACCCATGAAACAACAGATATGTAAAGAGGTTCGGATGCAAATTCAGGAATTATTTTATGTCCTAGTTTTAAGGAGAAAAAAAAAGTCATTTTCTTTCAAGTGCCAGGAAAAACCTGTTCACACAGCATACTGTATCCAGAATGATTGCTTATAGCTGAAATTAAAAAGACATAGACTTTGTGCTTCAAATTCCTGTGAGGTGTGGTCTAAAGAGATTGTTCAGTGATTAAGAGCGTCAGAGGACCGGGATTGAATTCTTAGCACCTTCATGGTGAATAACACTGCCTGGAACTCCAGTGCCAGGGGATCTAATAGCCTCTTCTGGTCTATATAGGAGCCTGCATGGATATGATACGCAGATATACGTGTATAAGAAATACATATACACATAAAAACAATCTTGAAATTTAAAAATTGTGTAATCCAATCTAGCATTCATAGTTTCAACTGAGCAAAGCAAATATACTTTCTTACGGACCTTTCTCAGAGTGATTCAAGAGTAAATCATGATTATTGCACACGATACCTAGTTAACATTCACTTGGTCACAGAAAAGTATTTAAAATGAATTGAATTGTGTGTGCATGGTGTGTGTGTGTGTGTGTGTGTGTATGTGTGTGTGTAAAAGTAGGAAGCAAGTGTGGGGTTTCTGAATAAGTTAAGTGTTTTGTCTAGACACTTAGGAGTAACTGAGGACACTGTAGAATCAAGATGATTGAGGGAAAGAATACATGTAATACAAGGGTCACCATAGGAGTTATTCATATGAAGTCAGAACTGGGAGCTGGCATCACTAATGAGATAGCTTCAGCTGAAAATACCTGCTATCAGCATCTCCTACTAGCTCAGAAGTGCTAAAACAGCTCCCACACAACCCATGGGGGAAATTTCTATTAACAGACTGTTGTCACTGGCAAAGGATTGTCATGATCTGAGGCTTACAGAAACTCGAATGCTTCAACTAGGTCATCCTTAGGAGAATATCTAGTTCTTTCTCTCATTTCACACATACAAAAACAGGCTCACACAGGTACACATAGGTACACTTCATTGTTCAGCATCACAAGCTGGCTAGGGGCCAAGTATAGTGTGCTCCTCACACAGATAAAAGAAAAACCCCATTCTGTTATGCTAGGTGATTAGATAACCATGTACACATGATACACACACACACACACACACACACACACACACACACACACACACATATATATATATGTGTGTGTGTGTGTACATACATTTCCAAGTTATTTAGTGTCAGAGATAGAATAGTAGTAATAAGATTGCATACAATTATTATTATCCAGTTCTTTTACTTCTATATTTGAGATATTTCTACCATAATACACATAACTACTTTCTATCTTACAATAAGACATATACTGAAGTACTAAATTAATATCACATAGATTTGATTTACGTTCCTTTCTCTGAAGGTTGCATGTTACTGCAGGACAATCTCACCAGTAATGTTGGTTTCTTTAATTTCTCAAGACCAAAGGGACCATGCGTATATGTATGTGTTGCAATATAAAATTTAATAGAACTACTCTAAGCTATCAAGCCTCGTTAGGTAGCATAAGGCGAACATCTTGACCTCTGCTGCAATAGTAGTCATGCCCTTAACTTGACAGGAATGTCACATGACTTTTAAGAGGCTGCATGAACAAGGAGGACTATGACAAAGGTAAGGAATTTCTTCAGCTTAACAGATCTGCATAAGGGCTTTGGTTTCATAAGACATATTGGCAAATTTGATATTAATTATTATATTGAATTAAGATGCTTGTTAATGCTGCAGCATGGAAGTCTTTTGCTTTGAGAAACACCCAAGTCACATCAGGTGGGTCATGGGTCATCATGGTCAACTTGGAAACATAGGTCAGTTTAGCCTCCACATCTCTGTGTTGGAACATATCCAGCACATAGGTGTAATGTTAATTTCAGAAAATGGCAAAGGCATTGTCTGTGTTCTAAAAACCTGGAAGTTGAGACTGCAAGACAGGAGTCGTTTTAGGTATCAACATCCAGAACCATGAGAGGAAGGCAGAAAGAAGAGAAGTGACAGGTGAGCAGGCCTGTGAAAACATCTGTATAAGTCATGGGGAAGGTGTGATGGGCTATCCTCATCATGTTTGTCTCACTGAGAAGGCTACTCAGGGGCAGAAAATGAAACAAGGATGACTGTAGCTGGTTGGTCTCATGGGAGAGACAGAAATCAGAAACCAAGACCAAGACTAAACACTGAGATATAACAAACAAACAAACAAACAAACAAACAAACAAACAAACAACAAGTAAACCCTGAGATATCTAGGCACTAGATGTTAAGGGATACTACCTAGAGTAGTTAACTCACCAGGAACAAAATCTGAGTGGGTCTGCATGGAAAGAAAGCACATCTAGAAGTCCCTAAGAATTGCTTGCCATTTGTACTAGTAACTTTGAAATGCAAGATGCCTCAGAAAGTCGGATCCGATCCCCCATGGTGAGAGGTTCGTTTTACTTTGTACATCTGACATACAATCCTATAACATTCTCAATCACATCTGGTTCAGGGTTACATTACTCCGAAACTTAGTGATGAACATGATGATCAAAATCCATAAATTCATGTTTAATACAGTCCTAGGATGCTTATAACATCTCCACTCTATCCCATTTCTTTTGGGTTTATATGAAGGTCATTTAAATAACAAGGGGCAATCAACATACAGCTACCAAGCTAAAATACAGTGTCATGCCTCTAATGGTTACTGGAAGGGAATACCCACTGACTAGTCTAGGCATGCATAAATGCAACTATTGACCGTCAGTCAAAAGAAATCATTTCAGCATTTTATTAAGGAGGACTGGTGCGTTTTCTAAAATGCAGCACAAAACACATTGTTAACCTTTATGTAGTTCAAGTCATTAAAATGTGATGTGGAATATTTTCAGAGAGCAGAGAGGACATATTTTATTCTTCATGAGACAGCTTGTGTGAGCAAGCAGGGTCCTTAAGCTCTGTTCTCACAATCTGGATTCTGGGCCTCATTTAACTTATGTCTAGCTAAGTACACTGTATGTGCTCTTTCTTGTTCTCAAGAAAGAGGGTCCATTTCTCCATGAATATGTACCCAACAATATATGCTATTTTTCATGGTGATTCAGGACTTATAAGCATGGTCCAGATGATCACAGTGCTAAAATGCTACTGTGATGGAGAATAAGAAAAAAAAAGGTTTTGAAGAGTTTATGTCTTTCCACAACATACAAGATAATTATTCAATATAAATTTATCATCCTTATATATTTCCCCTCTCTTTTTCTTCTCTCTCTCTCTCTCTCTTTCTCTAGCTCTCTGCCTCTTAGTCTTTTTTCTCTCTCTAACTCTGTCTCCCCCTTCTCTTGCATGCAAGTTTTAGGAGTTGACGCTCATCCTCCACCTTATGTCAAAACAGTTTCCTCTGATCTTGCCACCGAACACTGTACTTCAGGCATTCTGGCCTGCAAGATTTTAGGCAATTCTCCTGTGTCTACCTCTTACCTTGCAGCCGAGCTCTGGAGATACAGATGCATGTGATGACATTTGACTTTGCATATGGCTTTCAGGGATCTGGGCTTGGATCAATAGACTTGCTGAGCCAGTGTTTTCACCTACTGAGCCACCTTGCATGCCCTAGATCTCTTAGTTATAAAGACTGTCAACTGCTGTTTCTAGCTCTATGCTGTCTTTCCCCTTCATATCATCATAACATGTATTTAGACATTTAACCCACTTTTTTGTGTTTATGTATGTGTACAAGTTTGTAGATATCTGTATCTGTTTATGTGTATAGGTGTGTGTGTGTGTGTGTGTGTGTGTGTGTGTGTTTATGAACATGTGGAAACCATAAGTCTGTACTGCATGTCTTTGTGAACTGTTGTCCACCTTTTTTTAAAAAAATTTTTTAAAAGATTCATTGTATTTAAATACTATGTATGTGTGTTTGTGGTATGTGTGGGTGACCACAGAGATGTGAAGAGTGTGTTGAATCTCATGGAGCTGGAGTTACAAACAATTGCTAGCTACCACATGGGTGCTTAGAATCAAATATGTCCTTGCAAGCGCAACAAGTGCTCCTAGTCACTGAGCCATCTCTCCATCCCCAATTCATTTACAAAAATTTACTCTCTTCTTCTTCTTCTTCTTCTTCTTCTTCTTCTTCTTCTTCTTCTTCTTCTTCTTCTTCTTCTTCTTCTTCTTCTTCTTCTTCTTCTTCTT
>JANHMN010000016.1:19467267-19540338 GCA_030674055.1 Rhabdomys pumilio
TTCTTCTTCTTCTTCTTCTTCTTCTTCTTCTTCTTCTTCTTCTTCTTTTCTTCTTCTCCTTCTCCTTCTCCTTCTCCTTCTTCTTCTTCCTCCTCCCCCTCCCTGTCTTCCTCCTCTTCCTCCTCCTCCCCCCTCCTCCTCCTCCTCCTCCTCCTCCTCTCCCTCCTCGCCTCCTCTTCCTGCTGCTGCTGCTGCTGCTGCTGTTATATTTTGTGTATATAGGTGTTTGGCCTACATTTACCATGTGTGTGCCTGGTGCCCATGTAGGGCCAGAAGATAGCATTAGATCCCCTTGAGTTAGAGTTACAGACAGTTGTAAGCTACTATATGGATGCTGAGAATTAAACATGGGTCCTACGCAAGACCAATGAGTGCTCTTAACCACGGAGCCATTTCTCCAGACCACACTCCCACACTTCTTTTACTTTCTGAAGTTTTTCACTTAAACTTACTGTAGCCAATTAGGCTAAAATGTCTGACTAGCAAGCACCAGGTTTCCCCAATGTTTGTCTGCACAATGGTATTAGAGATGCAAATCCTGATATCTGACTTTTTTTTACATGTGTTCTATGGGATTAGAATCTGTTCCTCATGCTTGTGTGGCAAGTGTTTATCAAATGAGCCATTTCCCAAGACCCACTTACAAACACACACACACACACACACACACACACACACACACACACACACACACACACACACACGTGTATACACACATATTCAAGACATTGAAGTACTTAATTACTTAATATGAAAGATCTACCTCTGTGGAACTTAGAGATTAATAGTAATGACAAGACATAGACTGTGACCAATAAAGTAGAAACAATATGTTATAAAGTAATGAGTCTCATAATAAGTATACCAGGGAAGCTTGTCTGTGGTGTGAGTTAGACTTACCTACTAGAGGAGGAACTTGACTTGTATCTGTGTGCAGGTAGGAGTTGGGAAGCACAGAGAATTGAAAGGACTAGAGTGTGTTTAGAGAGCAGTGAATAAATTATTCCATGTATAGGGCACTGGGAAAGGAGCAGTAAATGGGTTTGGTGAGAGATGGTGAAGCATCACTATTAAGACTTCATGGTTTGATTTATCATGAAGAAGCTTTCTGCAAACCTGGCCTCCTGTGTTTGTTAATTTCCCATTTCTGCCTGAGAGGTACCTTTACTATTACCTGTGTTCTTTATGAGGTAGTAATCATACTAGGCTTCATTTTCAGGAGAAAGGTAACTGTTGTGCTGGCCTTGAAACTTGGCCCTTGATATGTCATAGTTGATGAGAAAGGTTACATTTCATCTTCCTACTATTTTGACTTTTCTTTCAGGTTAGCCTCTGATTGATTTTATTAATTCTTAATTTCTTCATTATAAGTGGTTCAAGATGATATGAGTGTTGGAGGGAGAAACTAGTGATTAATAGAAAATAGAAAATACAAGCCTCCTTATATGGAGGAAACTTTGGGCATTGCTTCTTGACTTTGTCCTTAGCAAACACAGCACAGGTAGAGAACAGCAACTGCAATGAGAGTTTGAGTGTGTTTGGGAAGGTTTTACTTAAAAAAAAATGTATTCTGAAACCAACATTTTTCATAAGGACATGAAGTCGCAAGCTATCGCTCCTGTTATAGTTACAATATTCTTCTGGCAGCCATTTTTCTCACCATTTTATTGTTTAGACTTATTGTTTATTAATTTATGTGTGTGTGTGGGTGTGTAGTTTAGTTTATGTGTGTACATGGATTTTACTGCCTGCACATGGAAGTCAGAAAAAATTTGAGGGAGTCAATTCTCTCCTTATACTGCATAAGTCCTGTGATTGAACTTGGTTTGTTAGATATAGCAGCAATCCAGTGGCAGCCCTTGTTTACTACTTTTCAATTAATTATTTTTTCTACAACTGATGATGAAGATATTTCATAACATGTATTTGATAGAACTGTTATCTTCCAACAACAAAAAAAAAACAATGCTTCTGCCCTCCCTTCCCCCCAGTACAGTCAGTCCTGGGGGGAATATATCAGTATATATACAGTCAGTATATCAGTCTTCTGATATAGAGTTTTGCAAGGTGGGAGTCTGGGGCTTGACATGGGCAGCACTGGAAGTGGGGACCTTCATTCTGGGTGCTCAGCCTTGTCTTCTGTCCTTTGCTTGTCCATTGCCTCCTCTCTCAGGAACAGCTTCTGACAGCCCCTGCAAGCATCTGTTCTTGAGTGATGCTCCTTCAAATTCATTCACACTAGGCTTTAATGAACTGATAGCTGCAAATTATCTCTTATTTACGCTATCTGCTTTTAAAATTGCTTTTAATACTCCAAACTAAAGGAATTATTTTCTAACTGGATATCTTTTGTATAGAGAGATATTCTAGCATATTAAAATAAATAACGTAACCTTTACCCCCTCCCACCCCAGGAACAAAAAGCTATTTTAAATTAAGTGTTTGATGGAGTATTTCTGAAGCTCCTTGCTAGGTATGACCTTAAGTTTAGCAAATGTGCCTGGTGTTTTATATCTGCAAGGTTCCTGCTTCTACTTTGCATTTAGAATATGTTCCATTCCTCAAGTGTTTGATGTTTTCTTCTAACATCTAATGAAAATTCTGTACTGCTGTCAAAATTCAGAAAGCACAGTTATCATTTCACTGTGGTAGTTCAGGAAAATTTAAATTAGATTTGTACTCCTCAAAATCAGTCTGTTTGGGCAAAAGCAAATTACATGCAAATAATGTTGAAAATATCAGGTGTATTTGTTCCACTTGAATATGACCTTTGAAGAAATAATAGCGTGCCTGGCTGTCTTGTGGGAAGAGTAGAGTAGTCTGGTTGGATGGAAGGTCATCTGTACACAGATAAACTATAGTTTCTTATGTAATTGCTCATATCAGAATTATACTCCCATTCTGATAAGCAAGAAGAAATAACAAGGGAGGTTAACTCCACAAATATGCTAAAGCCAAAGAGACAAGTGGTATAATTTCACCAGCTGTTAGTCGCAGCTCTGCTAAAAGGACTATAGTAACATTTAAAAAAATGTGTCCAGAATGAATTTGCAGCTCATTTGTTGTTTTGTTTTTCCCCAAACAAGCTCAGTTTTATGACAAACTGAAACTGTTGTCGCTAACCTCAGGTAGGATTTCTGACTAAGAATGCTGCACTGTATTCTGATTTACACATTATAGTGTTTAGAGCAGGATAATTCCATTGTCTATAAGTTATTTCAAAGAAAAGTAGGAAGTTTTACTTTTTTGGTAATATAGGTAAATTGTTTTGGCAATAAAGTAAATTGTTTTTAATATGATGTGGTTTGGAAGGTGCTACTCAAAGACCCCAGGCTCAGAACAAGCTCCCTGGCATAAAAAGCCATGCTGTATGTAAATAACAAGCCACAGCCTTAGTACGTGGAATGGCTGTGCTTAGTGCCTCAAGCTTTGTGCAGGTAAACTATAACAGAAGGGCAAACTCATAAGACTGGGTTTGCTTTTCAGAAGATCTGCTCTGTGTGGGAAAACCAATGGAGGTAGTGAGGCATTTGTGTGGCAAGAAGAAGTCAAGAAAGGACGAGTTTACTAAAATGCAAAGAAAACCATTTAGATTTAATCAATTCTTAAGAGTAGAACTAATTTTATGTGAATTCTTTTTCACTGTTCCCAATTGATAACTTAATTTATAAAAAGTGAACATGCAGAGTTTCATGTAGGATAATATTACTTTGAAACACATTTTACCTTTATATTTTTTTACTGAAGAATATTTTATTTTTTATTTTTTGTCAGATCCGAGTCATTGGACCTTTCTGTCTCTCAGAGTACTTGGGTCAGAATCAGAAACAAATGGTTTTAAATAATGGTATTGCCATTGAGGAACAAAGATCTTGGGAATGTATCAACTGTAGTAGTGGTTTTTTTGGAGGGTTTGCTGTGCCCAGTTTTTCTCTCAGATATCTGTAAGACATTTCTATACCCACTTCAGCCTGAATAGGTCCAGAAGAAAAGACACATAAACCTGGCATTTTTATTAACAAACTGGAAGCCTAAACTAGGCAGATCTGAGCTATTTTAACACAACTAGTCTCTTAATAACCAGATAAATGCTCTGTACTTGCCAACTGCATCCTTCTCTGTTCCATGGGTGTCCTCAGAGCAAGCTTTTCTTGGCCACATGCTCATGGTCCATCCTCATATTCCATTCTATTACCTGGCAATCTCCTTCTTTTCCCTTCTCTCTCCTCGTGGTCCCTACCTGAGATAACCTCACTCGATCCAAAGTTTTCTCTTCCTCTAACCCCTGCCCAGTTACAGCTTCTTGCCTTTTATTAGCAATGAGAGATTATTGGGGTACATTCTTTATAGCACATTGGTCAATATAATGTTCATGTCTAGACTGCAACTTGAAGTTGGGCACAGAACTCAGCATCTGAATACACAGTATCCAAGACCAACCCTGCCTTAGAGTTTTAATGTTGTAAACAGAAACCATGACCAAGGTAACTCTTATAAGGATGACATTTAATTGAGGCTGGCTTACAGGTTCAGAGGTTCAGTGCATTATCATCCAGGCAAGCGCATGACAGCATCTAGACAGATGTGGGGCTGGAGGAGCTGAGAGTTCCACGTTTTTATCTGAAGGCAGCTAGGAGAAGACTCACTCTCCGTCAGTTAGGTTGAGAGTGTTAAAGCCCACACCCACAGTGACACATTTACTCCAACAAGGCACCTCTTAATAGTGCTATGCCTTGGGCCAATATAGCCCAAGAAATACAACTTATCACAAACTCCAACCTACAACTACACAATCCACTTGTTTTCTTTTAGTGAAGGACAGTATTAATATGATGAAACTCTGGGGTGAACAGAGATTACACTTGTGTGTTATCTGACTAAGTGCCTGGTCCATGATACTGTCAAAATGACATGGTGTCAGTATCAATTGCCACCTTTGTTACTGATACAACTATTTTTCTGCTGACACATTTTGAATAAGTTTTCTCTCTGCAAAACAGTTTTAAGATCAGATATCACATGTGTAAGTGGGATTGTTGTTTTATGGCTTCTAAAACAGAACTATCAGGTTTTATAGCTTTTTTATTTCAATTATTTTAAGTATGTAAGTAATGTGTAGGTATTGTAAATATTCAAGTATTGTAAGTAATTCAACTTAGCGTAAAACAGATGAGTTAAGGGAGCATTAGTCTTCTAGTGTCAAGAATTTAAAGAATCTATGTCTGAAAACTGATGCACGCAATTTGAAGTGCACTCACAACATATACTTTCCTGGTGTCTTAGAGGAGCCTTTACTTACTCTGGATGAGCCTTCTAAATGAAAGCATCTTCACAATGCAGAATAGACTGACTGAGCTCTTGCTCTGGAATCTGATTTCTCAATGTAGGTAAGAGAAATGTAAAAAAAAATCAACATAATATTAATGGAAGTCATGGGGTATATGTGTTTTATGTTGTAAGTTTCTTTGCACATCTGTCTGTAGAATTAACTCCTTAAGTTTGTTCATGCCCATAACTGATGTAGTATAGTTTGGATCTTAGTGTATTAATTGACTTTTTATTGTGACAAAATGCCTAGAAGAAGAAATTGATGAGATCAGGACTCAATTTGGGTTCCTGGGTAGGGGAATTTCAGTTCATCATGAAGGCACGGTAACAGGTTTGTGCATCTGCTGCTTCTCGCATGGTGCGTGTACCATCCAACAGAGAGACATAGATGGAAAACAGGGCTAAACTCTATCTGCAGGGGCTCATCCCCAGAGACCTGCACTGTGCCATCCAGGATCCACAACCTCCCAAACATCTGCAGCATGTAAGGAACAAGAACTCAAACATATGAGTTTGTGGTGAATATTTCACACTAAAATCAGTATTGGTCAACGTGTTTTCACCTTTCCACTGAATGCAATATTTTAATGCTGCTTCTGTATTATTTTGCAGGTTCTACTCATCTTAGACAAAAGCTGTAGATTTCTTACATTTGAAACTTGCCGATTTTACGAGCAAATGGTACCAGTCATTGATCTGTGACACCACTGGCAAAACAGATAGGCAGTGGTTGAGTTTAGTCTGTTATATTATACTTAAATTAGAAAAATGAATTTATCTTCTATTATATCTTTGGCACTCTTAAAGAGGCAGTGTGTAGTTAGAAAGGAGGATAAATAATGTATTTTGTTCTTATCTAGGCTATCATCTCAGTCTTATTTGGGATCCTACTTAGAGATTGCAGACAGTTGTTCCTTGTCAAGACACAGCAAATGATCCAGATTTCAATTTACCAGAAAGCATTTGATAAGTGTCAAAGAAATGGTTTCTGGCCTTTAGAGCTATACTAATGTTGCTCTAATATCTTATATGATCACATTTTAAAGCTGACACCTGTTAAGGTCTCCAGGTGCCTTTGTTTTATATGCCATTTATTTTGTTTTTGTCTACTGATTTCTTTAACTAGTTCAGTGCTCTATTCATATGAATGTACTTGCTCGATAGGGGAGGCACGGAGTTGGATGGATGGGGAGCTGGAAAGGATCTGAGAGGGGATGAAGCAGGGGAAGCCACGATTGGAATATATAGTATAAAATTATTTTCAATAAAATATACAAAACTATTTCTAAATGAAAATATATGCATATATAATTAAAATATTTCTTCCCTTTTATTTTTTAGTTGTTTTATACACATATGTAATATATTTAGATCTTATCCACAGTCTCCTTCCCCCTCCTGAACATCACTACATCCATCTACCAATTCATGTGCTCTTGTGATTGAGAAATTTACAAGAACTGTTTCTTTCCTTCATTTTCTAATATTGGAAGCGGTTGATAAGTTGACTAACTTGATACAAAGTGACAGGATGAAGCTTGGAGAGTCAGGGACACCTAAAATTGAATTTCATTCTTCTCTGAGCTTAAACTTTTTTCATAAGCAAATTAGGTATGCCTTCTACATTCACTATAGATAAATTGAAAGGAAAAAAAAAGGAGGACACATTCCACCATCCTCTTAGCAGGAAATACAGGATGCATGAAATTGGGGATGAAATTATTTAATTAAATATGTAGGCATGATTAAAGAAATTTACAAAGGTTCTATGAACAACCTGGAGTAAGTGGAGAACCTTTCATATGCCTTTGTCTAAAAGAAGGGGATGTTGACTTTAGAAGCCAGAACTTGTGCTGTAACTTATCAGAGAGCTATTGAAATCCCTATTTTGGTATAGTGGGGTGCAAATAGACCTTAGTCAGGCAGGCAGGAGACCAGAGCATAAATAATCTGGCTCCACATTACTGAACTTGTTACAGATTCTGATTGTTAGCATTCACTTAGAAAGGAAACTAATAAAAGAGCTTTGGAGAAACAGAAACAAGTGAAGGGGAAAACAAAATAAACTTACTCAGTTATCTTTTTGTTTATGAATAGAGTGATAGATGCTTTATATGACTGTCTAAATTTCAATCTTTTTTTGCAAACAAAAAGGGTGATGATTATTCTCAATTGTAGAAAGACTTGAACCATAGAACTTAAGGACGCCAGGAAAATCTGAGCTCAGTTTCACCTTTGTAGAGAAGGCTGAGGCTGAGTGAGTAGAATCTACTTCCCACCCTCTATCAACCTCTCAAGTTCTTTCCTGTTGTGACAGAGTAATATGGGCATTTTGAGAAAGAAATTTGGATTATCTTAATGAAGCAATCTGGACTCATCCATCTGTGGCAGGCTTACTAAACTTGGTAATTATGATTGAATCCCTTGATAAAATTTGCCAGAGGCATGTGAAAGGTTTAAGTGTTTCTTTGAACCCATATCCTAGTTATTTACTTTAGTAGTCTTCTCTGCTTAGAAACCTCTTGTGGACCTTAAAAACAGAAGAGGAAGCAGATATCATTAGTTAGTAAGTGGGATGCACAGACTTTGTTGGAAGGAATATGGTGAGCTTTCTATATCCCTGTAGCCACGGTCTTTGATTCTTATTTACATCCTGGAACTAATTAATTTACACACTGGCTGGTTGCTTTGCTTTGAAAGATACCTGGTTTTTCTTGGAGGAAAGGCAGGGGTAATCAGTTACATTGCCATTACTTAGCATACTGAACAGTACAAAGAAAACAAACAGATACAGATAAAATGAAATCACTGAACATTATATAATGTCCACAGAGGCACATATGAACTCAAACACACACACACACACACACACACACACACACACACACACACACTACTTAAATTAAACAATGGAGATATCAAATGTGATGGACTGCATCAAACAGAACACTCTAATTGTGAAAATTGTGAATGGTTTACCACTTGAAGGTTTATCACTTATACATGTGTTCCTTAGTACATTTAACAATTACAGTTGGGAAATAACCTTGGTATTTTCTGGTTGCTAATAAGGATAAGTAACTTTTATGTGGACATTTATACTGCCCTTCTTGTTACAGATATGCCACCTTCAGTAACAGCTACTTTGCTTTGCTAAGTTACTTACTTTCTTCAAAATATTTTCTTTTTCTGGTTTTAATGGGTCAGCTTGTTGATAGGCTCTTAAACTGGTTCTTCTGACATCATGATTTAAGTAAAGACTCCTTAAAGAATTCTTTCTTTCATTTAGAGACTTCCTTTTGGCCAACAATGGAAAGAGTCTACTTGACTCTGATTGGTTGAAGTGACATGGCTCACTCAGCTCTGATGCATTTCAAAGCTCCCTGGGAGATAAAGTACAATCCCTTGGAAAAAATTCTTTATAACTTTCCAGTAAGTTCTTTCTCTTTTAAGGTTATGTCCACAAAAAGAAGTTGAGGAATTTATGCTATGCAACATTGCCAACCATGTTATACATTGGCTTATCTGATTATGAGAAGTACTTTTGTATGACTAGGTAGATGGCTCTGTGTGTTAAGTACTAACTGCAAAAGAATGAGGTCCTGGAATTGAATACCCAGAGCTCAAATAAAATACTGATGGTTATGGGTGCTCATTTGAATGGCATGACTTTCAGTGGAAGTCTGAGTGACAAGAGATGCTAGCCAGGCAATGGTCTGGAGAGATTCCTTTTCAGTCAGTAGGAGGAGCTAGCACAAAGTACAGGGACCAGTAACAGTGTGATTATCTGAGGAGGTGGGACTACATAAGGAAGAGGTACTAAAGAGAGTAAGAAAGGCCTATAAAGACTGATAGGCTTCACAAATCTTACAAGGAATTCACATTTTATTCTAGATAGTCTGGGATATAATTGGAGTATATTTCATTGAGACAGTGAAGTGAAATGATCTGATAAAATATGTTCAAAATCACTCTGGTACCTGAAAAGAGAATTAACCTTAATTAGACAAGATTGAAAGCCTAAAAACCATTAGTAAAGGAAACACAATGTACTTAAAATTTCAAAAAAATAATAAATGATAAATAATTAAAAAAAAACTTATTGGAAAAC
Organism: Rhabdomys pumilio; assembly: GCA_030674055.1. Taxonomy (NCBI): domain Eukaryota; kingdom Metazoa; phylum Chordata; class Mammalia; order Rodentia; family Muridae; genus Rhabdomys; species Rhabdomys pumilio. Next base: position 19,476,707 of record JANHMN010000016.1, read on the forward strand.
ATCTAGTGCTTTTGCTGGGGGTGGAGGGAACCAAAGTATCCCTGGATCTTTCTGGCTGGTCAGTCTGACCAAATGGCAAGCTCTCACCTCACACCCACAAACATGCACTCTCAGGAGCATATATGTGCATATGCACAGACACATACACACATGCAATGTAGAAAATTTAAAAAAACTATATGATTATAATATTAGGTGAGTAGAATCAGAAGACTATTTATTATTGTTAGACCAGACTATCCCAAGTAAGGTCCAAAGAGAGGTTTACGCCTGACTTGGTTACTACCTTTTCTCTGAATAATTTTCTTAGACTATTTCATTTAAAATGGTGATGGCTGATTTTTCTCATAGAACACTGTTGAACAAGTTTCCCACTGTTTCCTCCCATTCTGATAATGTGCATGAATGCTTTGTGTTAGCTCAGTTCACTTTATCTTTTGTAGACAGAACACACTTTATAGATTTATGTTTGTTTCAGGAAAAGGTAAGGGTTACGTCAGAACTGAAGGTGAAGATGGACATGTGTAGTAGAGAGGAATCTTGTTGCTGTAGAGGATAACACGACCCACACTGAATACTTCTGACATGGAAAAGGGTGTTTGAATAAATCAGGCCTATACAAAGCACAGCCTGTAACTAGTACAAGGAGGTGAGTTACTGAAGCCCCTTACAGAAAAAGCTATGACTTCTGACAAGCCCTAGTCTGACATCTTGATAAAACATTTAGGAGGTTCTCTAAGGCAAAGAAAAAGAAAATTGAGATGCCAGGGAGAGAAAAATAGAGAGTAGATATGGAGCCCAGTCAGAGTCAAAACATGGAGGGAGGAAGGTCCCAATGGAAAATTTGCAAATGTAAATAGGAAAGAATATCTTATCCTACAAACAAAATCCAGTCCATATTTGGGAGAAAGAAGATAAAATTCACAGTCAGGCAGATTCAAGTTTGAGTTTGAATTGCATATTAGACATGTAAACTTGAACAGAGAAAAGCTGCTTACTTTTGCAGTCTCATGTACCAAGTGGAAAAACAATGTCTAAACTATGATGATCTTGGGAAGAACTGAATGAGCAGTGCTCTAATTAAATTTCCATCATTTGTCATCTGTTTTTTACAGGAAGCGTTAGATACTCCAGACTTTAATTCCTAGCTCTGATTGTATGCATATACTCTAAGATGGCTATCTAATACATTGACATCACTTGACGTCTTATTGTTGGAGCTTTGCTTGACCTAAATAAGATAATCAATAATCACTATTTTATCTCAATTTCTTGCTTCTTAATTATTGTTTTTTTCCCATTATAGGCAAACTTCTCCCCACAATGTTTATCTTATAATTCCACATGCTTTCTTGTACCTATTTTGAGCTACTTTTCTCTTAAGATCCAATAAATAAATAATTTTATCCCTTTGGTATAATACAATTGTTAATGTGTTTCTATATTCCCGTGTAAAGTCCAACTTTGGACATGTTACATGACCATCTCATCTAAAGTGCATATTATTCATGTGACTACCCAAGAACAATTGAAAATATCTTTGGAAGGTTTAAGGCTCTATAAAGGAAAATTCAAGGATGATATTTGCAAAAACGAGTTTTTGGTTGAAAAAGAAGATCCCCATTTGGCAAACGTGTAAAAAGATCACTACCTTCCCATAAATGATGGCGACAGTTTTGATGGTCTGTCACTACTGGAAAAATGGTGATTGAACAGACACATTTGTGTGGACCATTTTCTCAAACTGTATGTAATGAAAGTCCCTTGACATTGGGACATTTTCATTGCTCCAATGCTTTAACTATCTCAGTGCGGCTTCAAAGTGATCTCTGTAATTCAAATTCCTGCATGTGTCATTGGAAGAAATCAATTTTTCTTTGCTGTCTCCAAATGCTTGTCAGAGCATCACTGATTCTTTGGAATGGAGCTTAGCTTTCTAAGTCCCATCAGAAAGTTTGAATAGATGGTTCTGGAACTTGGATATGATGGTTTAATTTCTTGACTTTTCCATATAGATGGTACATTGCCCCAATAAAGTGCCAAATGGGGATGGAATGACATGCTGTAAATATCCTGGATATCCCTCCTTAAGTTCTAGCAAGTAATTAATGAACAAATGACAATCACCTACAAAATTTCTCATTCTTACTTTTCAATCCTTCCATCCTGTAATATGACTAAAAAGTTACATGAAATAACTTTCCCTTCAGGTAGCTCACTAACTTCCCAGAAGTGTAACACATTGAAAAAGTTGAAGAAAATAAGTGCGAAATTAAGTTTAAAATGAATACTTCGGGGCAGGATTTGGAGTTCCAGTGATAATTCAGTCTGCCTAGGAAAGAAAATCTCTGAATACATTATTACTTTAAAACCAAGTATTACAGAGTTTAGACTTTTAAACGTACTGGACAAAAATCTGGACTTCTGGCAGAAGTAGGAAATCCACTTTTATTAAAACATCTCTTTTGGAAAAAATTAAATATTCATAGGTAGTACTGAATAAAACTTTCTTCTATATTAAATTTGGATTGAGAATAGGGCACTTTTAGTTTCTGTGATGAAAGGTGCATTATGTTGTGGATATAATAGCTATAATTAAGAGCTTTATGACAGATACTCTTTGAAGCGTACTATGTCTGGCGCTAGCATCATCCTTTACTTTTAGACCATGTAACTTTAGTCATAACTTCCTCTTGACCTATATGCTTGTTGACTACCTCCACATCCCTTTACTGACAACATTGTCATCTTAAGACTCAAGTGCACATTAGATACACGCCTCTTGCATCTTCCATTGTTGAGCATGTTTTTAGCCCCTTGGCTTTTCTTCTTAAGGAATCTGACTGCCTCTTCATCCTGGACTTTTAGTTTGATTTTGACATAGTAAGTATTTTATACCATATCAAACCCTGACCACCAGTGGCAAAAAATAACATTTAAATTTTTTTTAATAAAAAACCGAACCTTACAAGTCAACTGCTCCCACATGAGGCTTTGCTTATCGTTTCTGGTGATATTTCTAATGCCGTTGTTTTCCAACCCATCACCCAGGACATATTCATGAAACAACTCCTTCTCTTTATTTTTTCTTCTTTTAATATGATTATACCTAAAACTAAAGATGATTGTGCCATATATCTAAAGATTTTTTGAATCAATGTTTCAAGCAGCTGCTAAAAGTTTGAAAGTTCACAGAAAGCATGAATTATCTCACAAGATTACATAAATCATACAGTCTAATTCATTTTATATTCTCATCTATTATATAAATATATTGTCTAAAATGCCATTGTATGAAAGCATTTTAGTAAAACATACCACATTTTGTTATGGCTTCATCTGTATTTTGGTGTATAGTTTTGCTAATTACTAATCATCTCTAGGGTTATTCCCATGCAGTTTGAAAATCATGATGGTAAGGAACATATTCAGGACCCCTACTAAAATACTTAGCTTCTCACACATTTATCCACTCAGCAGATACACTGAGGAATGTAGTACATACATGTTTAATTGACTACTATTTTTTTTCATTTTTTTATTGGATATTTTATTTACATTTCAGATGCCATCCCCTTTCCCCATTTCCCCTCCCTATCCCGTGGCCCCTTTTCCATTTTGCTTTTATACAATTTTTTAAAATGTTAATCAAAGGCTTTATAAGTATGGTAATGCTCAATCAGAAGTGTAACCTAATACCCAACCTAGCTATGTAAACTATCTTTGACTGGTGGAGACACGTGAACTTCTGCCTCCATGCCCCCTCTTTCTTTCTCTCTTTTTTTCCTCTCTCAATACATAGCTTCTCATCTACTTCATCTTCTCCTCTCCTTACTCCATCTTTTCCTCTCAGTGCTCCTTCCCCCTTAGCTCCTCCTACATATTACCCTTCCTGTTAAAATAAAACTTTTCTCTCAAAATACAATTAGAGCATAATTATTCCTATTTGTACCAGTGAGGTACAAGAGAGTCTTAATACGCAGTCCATCCTTTTGTTGACTAACCAGAACCTCTGTCATCTCTCTTAACTAAAACACTTAGTTTTGAACCTGGCTTTTTCTTGGCTTTAGAATGAATGTCAGCTGAAAACGATCCATTCAGATCTTTTCTCTCAAGGTAAATAGCCAGGATTGACTATGAGACTATAGGTCTTCAACGCCGTCAGAAATCCAGAATGACTAAATTATCTGAAGTTATGGGAAGCACTAAGCATAGTTTCTAGAACTTAGCCAATTTATAGAGACTGCTGAACACCTGGACAGCCCCTATACTACTGAACGTTGGAGCATCAAATCTTCAGCCTTCTGGCTCAAACTCATCTGAGACTTTAGTGCTGCAGAATTACTAAGGATTGATTATTCTGTCTAGGCAGATATAATCAGTCGACTATTCTGCAAGTGTGAATTGACTACTATTTTTATTTTCAAGGGAAGAAACTTAATAAAGTCTGAAGTGAACCAAAAATTCCATAGAACAATCAATTCTGTGATACAAAGAAAGTAAGATAATTTAAAGAATTGGGGCAGGGCTTCATCAGACTTCATCAGAGTGTGGGAAATGTTTTTCGGGGTCCATGACATTTAAAGCATAACCTCTGATTAGAAGACGTCAGTTACATGAATGTGTTACATATTCTGGCAGGCACACAAATCTAGGAATGAGTTGAAGTCTTCAGTGGGAAAGAGCATGGCTTTTTATATTAGAAAGAAGGTCGTTTGTTCAGAGAATGAGCAGGATGAAAGGAAACAATGTGGTGAGGTAACTGGATGTTGACTCACTAGCAGACGATGGTGCCAAGAATTTGGGTCAGGGTATAAAAGTGAAAGATAGTCATGGAGAGATTAAAAGCAATACAACCATTCTTTTAAAAATGTCACCTTTGGCATTGTGTGGAAAATGAACACAAGCAGAGGCAGTATGGAGTTGAGGGTGTGTGAAATGGCATGGTTAGCAATGTTTTTAAAGTGTCTCTCTGGCTATTACATGAATAATTGATTTGGAGGGGGTGTGATAGCCCGAGGTGGAAATGAGGGACATATTATAAGGTTACCAGAGTAAGAAATATCAGTTATCTTACAGTGTGTAGGTGACTTTTACATAATAAAAAAAAATTGCACTCACAATTCTTTCTTTTCACTGGAGAATCATGCAAGCAGAAGCATATTTACAATTACGTTACGTATTCTCATTTCCATAATTTTACTGTATACTAAATTTTCTAAAATGTGATTTTTATGCATATCGAAGGAACCTTTGTAACCATCTTGTTCAGTGCCATATTACTAATCTTTGTTTATTGTTTGGAAAAAGTCAAGCCGTTAACAACAATGACATTCATAGTGCTTAGTAAGTTGACTCCTGGCATCTTACTGATGACATCCTATATAAGAATGAGACTCTGACTTCAGTATATCTCATCTGTATCTTCATACTAAATAAAACTTGTGGTGGCACCACATATAGGATTTGAAGTGTGCGTAAGTTATAACCATGAATTTTATTTCTGAATAATAAAATATTTTCCTGTGTGAGGGAATATTAGTTGCTAAGTTGAAAACTGCTTCTAGGTAGTGGTGGTGGAGATGATCTTTGGTTTCTTAATTTCTGGAAAGAGCTACATAAGCAGTCTCTTAGATGAACTTCCCAAGACACTTGGCTAATCTGCAACAGGCACTGCTTTTTTAATCAAATTGCTCCAAAGACTATGTTCATTGCATATTTCAGTCATGCCAGCACACATTGCTTTTCAGAACCCTGTACACTGTAGTATAATACCCTGCTAATATTATTGACGTAAATGCTTACATTTTAAACTGTGCATCCACTAATAAGAAAATAAAATTATCAACTGAACCATTTTAGTAAAAAGGTAAATTTGGAGAGAAGAATGGCTCTAATAATATCCAGGCTGCTAAAATGAAAATTTTAGAAAAATCATAATTATAGCATTTGTTTTTATTTCAATCCAATTATTGGGAGGTATAGTAAGAAACCCTCTTTTGTCATGATTTTTTTTATTTCAATGTGGAAGCAGTCTATATGCATTTTGAATTATCTCTTCTTAATCACAGGTCTGTCTCATCACACTTGATTCATGAGTGTTACAAGCAGAAAACCTACAGATTTTTAGTTTCAGATCTTAAAACTAGCAGTTGTTCGTAAGGAGAGCTGTTCAGCTGCTGCCTCCTTCCTTGTAGACAGTCACACAGAGAAATGTTCTCCTTAGTGTCAGCATTTTATCCTATCAGGTACCAACAATATTATTATTCTGAAGAAGAATGGCTGAGAGGAATTAACTTGGCAGTAATTCTCACCAAAAATGTAATTTTGAAGGGACTTGACAGTTTTGTGAGCCATAGTCCCAGGCACTTTCACCAGGTATTTTAATTTCAACACTGAAAAACTTTGCAACATTTAAGGAAAATCGTTACCAGAGAATAAATATATCAACGCGCTCTGTGCTATATCAAAAATTTTGACAGAGTTCTGATGATGGAAAAATTACAAGTTAAAATAACCTGTCTCCGTCTGTTTGGGCTACTCTGCATTGGAAATGTACACAGTATTAAAGATTGATTTTTAGCATTTCACTAATCTTCATGTTACACCTTGCCTCTCATGGTGATTTGTGTCTAGCTTTGTCTTACGGTTAGAAAGAGGAGAGCCACTCACTTACTTTGTTGAAGATATAAAAGAAATTAATTACACTGCCTGTGGTTACTATCTGCACAGAATCAAATTACTTGGTTTAGGAAATATTTCATCGGTTTAAAAAAATAAAAAAACCCAGTGTGGACCAGAGATACCGCACCTCAGCCAAGCAAATGGGGAAACGTGAAGATAAATTTACTTTCCATTATACTGTCTGCAAAAGGCAGGCTACACATGTCTGAAAGCTTTCCACAGAGGCACCTGAGAGGCTGCCATCCTTTATGCACCATATTAAACTGTAAGCTCATTCTATTTGGTACAGCTGGAGCATTCTTCAAGTTCTTTAATATGAAACATGGTGTTGTTGGTCATCGTTCCATATTTTCTGTGAAGAAGGTTTCTACTGGTTCCAGTTCTCTTTTGCATTAGTGCTTGACAGGTGACAAGTGAAATTTCTTCTCTAACATTAAATCAGGCTCCATTTATGCCTGTTGCCCATAAAAGATGAAATGTTACTTGCTTCTTATACTCCATCATCGGTCATTACTGTCACAGATGCTCTACCTCTTTGGCCTTGCCTTCTAACTGTCTGCTATGGGGATCAATACCTGGGTCTGATAATATAAAACCTCAAATATTGTTTTACCTCCAATCAAAAAGTACTTTCAAAGTAGCATTAGAGTACAATATAGTCTATCAATTCCATATTGGATTTGTCTCTTCTCATACTTTTGATTCTTTATTATGGCCAGAGGAGTTTCTTTACTAAGCTTCTCAGCTAGATATCTGATTCCTAGACATGCCTGTTGTGGTGTCTACAGCATCTTACACTTAAACAGTACAGGGTTTGCTTTTTACTCTGTTTTCTCAATTTTAATTGTGGCCCAGTACAGTATGGGCCTGGTTCACTCATTATCTAGTTTTGCCTATCCTGGGACTTGAGAAAAGCTGTTGCATTTGTAAGTGGTTGAGAGAAAGAAGTATTTTTCTGCTCTATGATAATCAATTGCAATGCATAATTATTAATTTTAATTACAAATAAATAATGCTTTCTTGGAATGCATTACTTAGTTAAGTGAATTAATCAGTTAAGTGTTGCCTATATCTGCTCTACATATTCATGTTGTAGTGCTTAGATGGACACTATCCCCATCTTAGACTCCTCCTTTTAACTTTTTTTTAGAATTTTAGGGCATCCCGATGAGATCCCTTTAAATACTTCTTTCAACTTCTGTTTTTTATAGTACATTTCATCTTTACCATTATCAATGCTATCATGTGAACATTAATAACCTAGAGAATTCCTCTCCCTTATTAAGCATGCTGTTAATATCCTGTGAACCACAGAACCAAGTGCATACATTGCAGCACTTGAACAAATCCTTTTATTCATTGGGCCCAGTTTCTTCTCCAGCTTCAGCCTCCTGTCTGTGCCTGTCCCCTCTGCTTCCACCCCTTGCATCTTAAATTCTGTGGACACAGTGCTACCGATTGTTCCCTGATATCTTGCTGCCTTTCATGAGTCTGCCTTAGCCATGCAGCTGTCTTATCTTTATGGCCCTTTCATTACTTTCTAAATAGCAAGCTTGATTCTGGATTGTTAGGCTTCTCTTAAAGGTCACGTTTGAGAATCATTTCCTAGAACTTGCAGGTAGGAATAATTACTTGTCCACTGCATTTTATGCACTCATTCCAGTTGTTATCATCTATTAGATATTAGATCCAGTCCTCATTTTCATAGTCTCAGAATGTTCAATTTGTCACAAATTAGATAGTAACTATTTGTTGGCTGAACAAGCACTAATTTACTTTGAAAGATGTCCTTCAGTTTAATTCACTAGAGCTGAAGTTCTGAAATAAAGAGATCTATAATCCTTCCCAATTTAGAAAAAAACAGAATCTGAGGGCTATGTACAGAAGTCTCTCTCTCTCTCTCTCTCTCTCTCTCTCTCTCTCTCTCTCTCTCTCTCCCTTTCCCTCCTCCTCCTTCCCCCATCTCTCTCCCCCCTATCTCTGTTGCTTGGGGTTGGGATTCTTAAATGGAAATATTATTATCTAAAAGGTACAAATTTATCTTTTAAATATTCCCTGTTCAAAAGTACTCAAGATCCATATGTAAAATAAAAAACCTGTCTGCATTCCAATTTTGTTATTTGCTTTATATTATCCATCCACTTTAATAATAAAAAATGATTGATCATTCTGGTGGGTAATAATACCATTTTCAAATTCTACTTTTTTGGGGGGGCTTCTTGGGCATCTCAGAAGATTATTGTAGCTGTTGAGGGCAATGTGTAACTATTATGTGACTGTGTTTTGATGATACATACTTCTGTCCACACAGGAATTAGCTAGGTATCCTGGTATCTTATCCTTACACTGCTACTCTCCTAGTATGGATATACTGCTTGTTAGCAACTCTGCAGGAGGCTAGGTGTGGATCTCAGTTAACTGTTTTGCATATGACCTAGACACACTGATTGGATAAGAATAAATATAAAACCGTCTAAAGGAAGATTTTTAAGATTATCTGAATTTCATTCATCTGTTATTTCCCTACCTTCCTTTAGTATAGACAATAATAGTGAGGGACACTTATAAATCTCTAGCAGCCTATAGTTATTCAAAAGGCTTGACCTCCATTATGCTTCTTGTGAATAAGGCAGACGTAGTATTGTTAGGAGAATTTTTCATGTGAAACTAATGTTCAGAAATGTGAAATTGCCTGCTAAAATTCTTACACTTGGTTAGACACATGGTTGAGACTAAAACCAACTTCCTAAGCCTATATAAACTTTTTCTGTGACTTTTTTCTATCTTGTTCTGTTAGCATGTGTCCTGGTTATCAAGCTATTATCTTTTGGCTCGAAAGCTATTTTCCCATGGGGATAAGACACCAGAGTCCAATTCTCTTTCAGCAAAGCTCATGCTAGAGTCCTCCAGTAGGGGGCGCCTGAAAGAGGTTGGGGATTGTAGTAGAAGAGAATAGACTTGCCCACGTGCTTATCACTGTCAGCGTATTTAGCAACATAAATTGACTTGAACTTCCAGGTTTCACCAAACAAGCCCCATCATACCTTCTCAGAGTTGTTCAAACAGCAATGCAGTGACTGTCCTCAGAGTTCCAACTTCTACACCGTCTGTGCGCTTCTAGCCCCCATGTAGCACCAAAGCTCTCTCCTATATGTCTACCGTATTCTTTGTACATTTGGTATCTTTGCTAGGCACTGTACCCTGCATTCCCCTTTAGATTTTTAACCGTTCCATATTATATACTCTTGGTTGAAATGCTGGATTTAGTTTTAGTTTTCTCAACAAAACTTCACATAACAATATGGCTAGCACTACGAGTGTCCCTAGAAAATACACTCCGATTTTGGTTAAAACTGTGAGATTGGTTTGTTTAGGTATTTTCTTGCAAGTAGTGCTGACCCCTTTGCTCGTAGTATGTAGTGGCACATAATTAAATCATTGCCTCCGGTGGGTTTAAATGAAGTGTTTGCTGAAGCAAGATATTGGAGTGATAAAATGGGTGTTGCATCTTGGCTGTTAGAGTAGTGATGGTGACAACAAATCCTATGGGTGGGACAGTATAATTGATGGCTGCAAGAGGCTAGAGAGTAAGAGCAACAGAGAGATACAGAGAATGAGACTATGCATGCATTGTACTCATTATAGTTTGATAGGCCTTAAAAAGCTTTTCTTTTTTTCAATTTGCTATTGCATGCCAGGGTGGCTATCGATGACAATGGGTACTATAAACTTGAAAAAGTCAAAAGAAATTATTTTTAATATTTCATCATAAAGAGATAATGAGTGCTTAAGAATATGGATATATTTAACCTGATTGAAACTCAGACTGCACTGTTGGAGAATATGTTTGTATTAGCCACCACTCCATTGCTAACATGAAATACCTGGTACTGGATACTGGAAGAGTAAATAAAATAAGCATTACTAAATGGATACATATAAAAAAGGCTGATGCCCTGTAAATGTGTATAATTTCTGCATATTCACATACTAGGTGAAAAGACAAGTTTGAATATCTTAGTGAGGGACAGATTCCTGTCTCCACTTGTACAGAATTCCCTGAACCCTGAGGAGAGGGGTTTGATGGAAGCATCCTGGTTAGAACTGAGTGTTTCAAGGTTTTTCACTCTATGCCTAGTGTTTGCTGTGATTCTCTGTTTGCCTCCATCTTGTGCAGGCAGAACCTACTCTGATGATGGCTGAATAAGGCACCTATATATAAATAGAACAGAATGCCAGTAGAACACATTTTATTGCTGCACAGTTTTAGTAGAACAGTAGTATGTTGTTTTCCCTTAGTTCCCTGGGCTGCCTAGTCTCATGTTCTTAGTCACTAGATAGCGTCAGATATGATTTCCATTTTGTTGAGTGAACCTTGAGCCAAATAAGATATTGGTTGGTTATATCCAAGCTTCGTATTATCATTGCATAGCATATACTGTACACAGAACATGACTGTAGATCAAAAAGTTTGGAGCTAAGTTGATATATATGTTTCTCCTTTGGGGATACATGGTAATTTTCAGTACCAAAGATGCTAGCAAATAGGGATGAAGGCTCCATGTAGATCCCAGCACAATTTTTCAGTGTTCATTGAATTGTATGGATGTTGTCTTAAACGACAGAACTTTGCCAATAATGTTTTGGGAGCAATCTATATTCTTGGTAAGAGCCAGAGAAGATGGAGGACACCAAGAAACATGATTGATCACAGGATTGATGCACACGTAAACTCACAGAGACTTGGATAGCATAGGGCAGGGTTCTGCATCAAGTGAGGTTCTAAAGCTGAAGGAGAACTGAATACATGCCCTCATTCTCAACCCAGAAGCACTTTCCAGTTGATAACCAAATGCAATTAAAAATTAATTTTTGCCAAAGGAGTCTTACTGAGGAAACAATACATGCCTAAGGCTGCATCCCTGCAGTATATGGCCAGTACAAAATGAACTCAACAGAGTATTTAGGGAGTTCTTGCATAATAATGTATATGTCAGTTTAAATTTTCTATATTTATTATTATATATGTATATTTACATAATTTACTTGTTTATTTTTCCCTTTTTATTGTGCAATTCTTCTGCTTTCATATTATATGGCTTTCAGTTTTGTGTTTTTATGGAATTCCTGAGTGTGCAAGGGAATGCATCTCTGTGTCTGTATCTGTTTCTTGTGTTTTTCTTGGGCACTTTTTTTTTTGCTGTTCAATTGTTTTGTTCCCTTCTTTTGTATTAATTTTTGTTTTATTTCATTCTTATTCTTTAGAAGCCTGTTTGCTTTCTAATGAGAGATGCAAAGCAGATGGATCTGGATGGAGGGAAAAGTGGAGAGGACCTAAGAAGAAGAGACAGCGGGGAAATGGCAATCGGGATATAGTGTATAGAAAAATCATTTTTCAATAAAGAAAAAAATAAGAGCAGACAAATTCATGACTTTAATGCCTTTGTTCCAAATCATTATTGGAGAACAGCTTTCATAGCAGCCCTAAATAGCAAAGAAAAAAATTATATTATGCTCACCTTGCTTAATGTGCCTTTAGTTAATTGGTACATTTGCTCTTCAAGGGAGTAGCATTCTTCTCAAGGTTCAGTAAAAAATCATTTATTGTTTATAGATCCATAACTACAATCAGATATTAAAATGCTCCAGACACGTATGAAGCATGACTCAAGATGCTGTGTTATATTGTGGAATTATAGCATTGAAACTTCTGGGGATTTTAGACTAAAAGAGCAACTTATGACTGAATAAAGCTCAACTCATTGATATGAAAGTTGTGATTTGGTGTTTCGGCTTACACAGCTGGAAGTGGTTCAGAAAGCTGGTTCGTTAACAAAAATCTTCATTGAATCATGATCTGCATCCACAAAGGTTCAATTTCCAGCACTTCAGAGCTATTATATTGGGAAAAAATTCCAAAGCCTGTGTAGGCAGATACTGAGGTAAATTGAGTTTCTGTGACCAACACAATCAATTCCTTCTCTCAGTGCTACCACAGCCACAGCCATGTCATACCCTAGACTGTCAGGGAAATAGTTCTTTAAGCTAGATAAGGAAAGATACATTGTTTTGTAGAGTTACACAGATGTTATTTCCTAGGGACCAGTGGTGATCAGAGATTTTGCATTGAGATAGCCTTTCTGGATATGGGTGATACTACAGTTTTGGAAGAGAAAGGTCCCAATGTCAGTGTCTAGCATATAGAGTCCAGTAGAAAGTAGCAGTGGCAAAGAATAACTTAGCATTTATTAGCTGCATTGACTTTTTGGTGTTGTAGTTTCTGTGGTTTTCATAGCAACAGTAAATATAGGTTTCCTTTCTAGTATATTGCTTTATTCACTAAAAAAGACAAAAACCTGCATCTAATGGTAGAATCATCCCTTGAATATGATTTCAATGTATAAACAAGGTGACTCTAACTTAAAGTATTTGCTTACTCTTCCTTGCCATATTCCACAAAGGAACATGCAGTCACTAAGTAGGTTATCTTTTTGTTTCCTCAAAGGGATTAGCAAATACTGCCTTGGATAACCATACACTTTGAGGATGAAATTATCAAGTATATTTCGGCAATACTAGGCAACCAACCAACTAAACAAAACTGTAAACTTATTTTTAATTTATGAGAACCCAAAATAATATCACAATTACCAGGAATTGTGGGGATATGGCTGTCAAGTATCTAAGGCTAAGACAAGGATAATATGAACTAGATGTTTAGGATACACAAGTTTTGAAGAAGCTGACATATTTTTGCAAGTACTGGCTGAGATCTAAAACCTGAATGTGCATTTGTGGTTTGGAGAAAAGTTTATGTTCCTACTAGGTCAATTGGTCCACAATGTGATTACTACTTTGCTATTTTTCTGTGCAATTAGAAGATGGTTATATGTCAACTGTGGGGTTTCTCATAGTGACCCCAACTAATATGATGAGACCTATCACAGCAAGGGATTAGAAAACTCTTAGAACTTCCCATTCCTGCCAGGAAAATGAAGGTAACGGCAGCCCCAGATAAACGGCAGAGCAACGGAGTCATCAAAACTTGAAATATGCAAATGTAGTGATTTTTGTTATGTTCTCATTTAACTCACTTGGATTTTGAAGAAGATGGATATGTCTTAGAGAACTGCTGTGGATTATCTTAAATGCAATCAGGCATTGATTCCAATTGCAGCTGTCGTTCCAGATGTGTTTTCTCTGCTGAGGCAGATTAGCCAAGCCCCTTGGACCTGATGCACAGCAATTGATCTGAAAAATGCTTTTTTGTTTTCATAAAAATTAAAACATCACCAATTACAGAATGGTTTTTCATGGCAGAATCAACAGTGAACTTTTATAGTTTTTATTAAAATTATACCAAAATTTCTTCTGACAATTTAATTTTCAAAGACCATGGTGACCTAATACTCATTTAACTTATTTGTGTTTTGGAGACAGTACATACCACACTTGAGTTTACTTCTTCCTGTTTTCAAAAGGCTTCTCATCAGAAGAAAAGGGTAGTCAGACTGCAGTGAAAACCATTCTTCTATTTGTGATTAATGACCCAGAAGGTCCAATAATATTCGATGTATCTGGAAATAAATAAACTTGAGTAACATCTGACAAATTTCTAAAGGAAAAAGAATCACAGTTATGACCCTTCAGGGCTTAGAGCAAAACTAGGTCAATTTCTGCCAATCGATAATCTTTAACTTTTGTGAAATGGTCCCTGGAAAGCTGTCAGGCCTTGATGAAGTTGGAATGCCAAACAATAGGCCATCAAGTCAGCGTGCAGTGTTCGCTGCCCTCATAAACTGAGTATCTGCTTGGGAGTGTTCAGCAGCAGTCAATCATTAACGGGAAAAATTTTAATCAAGTTGAAGCAGTTTCAAGAAGTCAGAATAGATGTGTGAGAATATTACTATCTATTCTCTTATATAACCTCTCTCTACTTTTTTTCTTTTTTTCTTTTTTTTTTGGTTTTTCGAGACAGTGTTTCTCTGTGTAGCCTTGGCTGTCCTGGAACTCACTCTGTAGACCAGGCTGACCTCTAACTCAGAAATCCGCCTGCCTCTGCCTCCCAAGTGATGGGATTAAAGGCGTGTGCCACCACTGCCCGGCCTACCTCTCTACTTTCTAATGTCTAAGGTTTCATGGGGTATCGTGTGTGTGTGTGTGTGTGTGTGTGTGTGTGTGTGTGTGTGTGTGTGTGAACTCATGTGCACGAGCACATGCATGCACAGCGGCATGAACCCAGGATCTTATACATTCCCAGCATACAGTTGAGTTTCTTATTAGGTATTTTGTGCGCTGAGCATGAAGACTTGTTTACGATGTACACCTAATCATCAAGAATGGTCATTGTGTAAAGTCATTTGCATTTCCTATGTGTATTAACCAAAGGTAATCTTCCAGAGAGCAGCCCAGCCCAGAACAGTCATGTAAGCTAGTTAAACTTATCCTCTTATTGTCAGGCTTTTGTCTTTTCTTCATGTAGCTATTATTATTCTATCCAGTGGGGCCATGTCCACAGTGTATGTAACAGTCAAAAGAAAGTTTATCCCTGTTGCTGAAAACATAGACATTCCCTTATCAGTACTGAATCAATTATTGCCTGTCCTAAATGACTAATTTTATAGCCACAAAGGTCTTCTGTGAGTATGGCACTGTACTTGGTTGGAGAAAAAGAAAGAAACTTATCTGAGGATGGTTGACTATATTGTACTCCATGTGAATATCTAAGAAAATGTTTCATATGTTGTAATGACTCCTGACAGTGTTATTTTCATTCTTGTAGTTAAGGTAAAAGCCAAAATGGATCTTTGGTATCTTTCTTCTAAGCTCTTCACTTTTCTCTACTTTTATTATTCTAGTCACAAGAAATGCATGTGGGTTTCTTCTAGATTCTCATAGACAAGTTTTTCTGTTATCTTTAGCCAAAATGAGATCTAATTCTAAAGGTCTATCACAAACTTTACTTTCTTTAGTTTGTGATATGATTTCATATGTACATGCCACATAGCTCTCTACTCAGATTATTCTGGATGTATTGTAAATTCTTACCTATCAATATACTTCACATGTGTCCTAGGAGGAACCACTAACACTGTCCATGATTGCATTCTGCATATATGTCACATATATGCATAGTGATACATAACAGGCAGTGACATTTATATCATTGGTTCTCCATATGTACTTGGTTAGTTATTGAATCAGGTCCTGTCTGTTATGGTTAATGGAAATGATTCTGAAATCCGTACATCAACTAGGATAGAGATTGTATAAAATGTGGCATAGGGGACATAACTGTGAGTATACTAGTCAAAAGTAGTGTGACCTTGATGGTGTCCTTTAATCTCCCCTAAAAGCCTCTTTTAACTTTGTAATTCTACTGTTTCATGACTTCACACACAGAAAGAAATTGTATTATAGAAACAATTAACTTTAAAAATTTCTTTTCCTTAGTCTTCATTTTCACATAGTTTAGAATAATTGCTTAAATAGTGGAGATAAAAGCTTTCCTTTTTTTCTGTTGAAAATGATCAATGCCTGAAACTTTGCTAGGATAGAAAACATAAATCTTTAAATAATTTAATATACACTCATATACATGAATATGCAAATTCTAAATTAGATTAATATGAAACTGAAAATATTTATAACATCCTATTATAAAGGCTTCGTCCTACATTTAGAATCACTATAGTGACAAAGAACCAAACTGCAGACTATAATGTACTCTTAATTCTTTTCCTATCAGAAAAAAGATCAGATATAAAAGAATTGATGCCTATTAATTCATCTGACTTACATGAAGAGAGATGTGTTGCTAGCCTTTTATGATTAAATATTTTAAATTTTAAGCTCAAGACAAAGCAGACATTAGGAGAAATGCGTGCCCAAATTAATGTCTTCCTATTCTTACTATAGAAAGATACTTGCAGAACCATAGTTATAGAATTGATGAGTATCAGTAGTGTACCATGAAGAATGCTGTAAGAAACTGATGACATTTATTATTGGTGGATTTCTAGCTAGATTATTCTCACTACTATCCATGTCTTGCTGGTCATTCACAAACTAACACCTCTCATTATCTGAGCTATGAAAAATTCAGAATCATACGCTTTATCCAGAAATCTTTGGAATCAAAACTCAACTTTTTCATTTATTTTTTTACATACATTGATCATATTCTTTTCCCTCCCTTATCTCCTCCTAGACTCTCTCAAACTCCCCATCCACCCAACTTTATGTGTTTTCCCTTTTTGTGTGTGTGTGTGTCTGTGTGTGTGTGTGTGTGTGTATGTGTGTGTGTGTATGTATGTATGTATGTGTATGTATGAATACAAAAATAAATAAAGCCAAAATCACAAGACCTGGTTAAAGTCAAACCAGTCAAAATCCCAACAAAGAGAAAGGAAAGTACACACAGTTCCTCAACCCTAACCAATAGGACGTTTATAACTGATGTCTGCTGGGAAGAGGTCAATCAGTTTTATCCAATGTAATGTCACTAGGTATACCAACCTCACAACAGGCAGACTCCTTGTTTAACTATTCCTCCCTAGGTGATCTGTACATACAATGTGAAAAGTTGTGGATATCATGCCCTAGCAGTGTCCAATGGTGAGATTTATAATAAAATAGTTACAAAATATCACAATAGCTCACATAGTCAAGAATAAAACTGTTTCTCCAAAGATAAATTTTATGTTTTAGGTTTTAATCTATTCAAGACTAGACTTTATGGCTGATCCTCTCCCTTGCCTCCGGCCACCTTAAAGGCCCATGCTTTCAAGCACTGTCTGCTGGAATTTTTTTAAACGTTTCCTTTCATCTTTTTGTATGTTTGCAAATCTCCACATGCTTCTTTTGCCCTGGTTCTAATACGTTTTAATTACCCTAAGGTGTTTTGGGGCCTTAAGTCTTCTCTATGAGTAGGCAAAGAATAAAGGAACAAAAGCAAATTGTACAGGCTAAATATTTTCAGGATTTTCAGAAAGATCTGAGCGTCACAGGCCTTGGCTGCTTCTGCTCTTTGTTACGCACTTTCCCGAAGCACCACAACAATTTTTCAGGATAGAGATCTTGAGGCAGTCTGGGAGTTATAGATATCAGGGAAGCATTAAGTATCCTCAGCACACAATACTGTACTTACTGAGCCAGAAACATGCACTAATGTGTTTTATAAGGATTTTAACCAAGAATTCAAAACCCAGAAGATTTCTGACTAAATTGGAACATTCGCTTCAATTAAAATATATCCTTTTTTTTTCTTTTTAAATGAGTATTCTGCAGATTATTGGTCCTTTATTTGTCTAGTTCTTTTCAAAAGCAGGCACAACAATTTTCTAGAAACTTAGAGATTATTCACATCAAATATGTACTGATGAAGCCGGTAGCAGGTAAATCCTGAGCCAATGTCAGGCTATATATCTCTACCAGCAGGAAGCCAAATAGCTGAACGGACTGCCTCGGGAGGCCATTGAACCAACTATGGTGGCTGAATAATTTTATGACCAGTAATAAGGCTCACAAGTTACACATGCTAAGAGAGGGGTAATCAAATCTTATGCTTCGGGGCATAAATTAATCACTGCAGGGGTCAGAAAAGAATCTCCTTTGCCCTTTGAGTAGAACTGTATAATTAGCAGTAGCCATATTCATAGTTTTAAAAGCTTTTTCTTCAGCACCAGCCCTGGCTTGAAGAATAATTCCGAGATGTTATGGGGGTGTTTGAGCTTTTGATTAGAACAGGAGGGCTGCAGCAAGTTGAGCATTTTTTTTCTGGCAGACAGATAGGCTGGGCAGCTCCCTGATACGACACTGTTCAACCTGATTTTCATTAAATGCTCAAGTGCCTGCCGCTAAAATGGCTCCAGGCTGCTGGGAACAATGGGCTTCCTTGCCTTTCTGGAAATCTTGAGGTGGATTTTTGCCTTCTAATCAAGTCCCCTTCTGAGGAAGAGGGACAGCAGTGTGCTAAAGTGTGAGACTAATTCCCTATCTTCTAAAATTCACATTATCAAGAACCACATTTTCCTAAGATTGCTGAATTAATCCTTGACTTTCTTTTCAGCAAAACAAGCTCAAGGAGAAACCCGTTAATCAAGTAGCATTGAAGGCCAAATGTAACCAACTGCCTAACACATAAATCTTCCCGGGCTTGCCTATGTGTTTTATTGAACAAAATTATGTCAAATGTTATGGTTTTCTGATAACGCAAGATATCATATTTCAAAAAAAGTATATCACACTTCTAAACAAGTACTTCCATCTTTAGCAATTTCAGGTAAAGCAGAATAAATTTCAAGTCATTTCCTAGGAAGATTTCTAGTTAACGGGAAGTGAAAAGATGGCTCATTTCCAAATAATGACTGCCTATGAGTGTCCTAGATACTCAATACTTGCAGGAAGGTAAGTTATTGACATATCTTTTCATGGACTCCAGTGGCCTGTTAGATGTTTATATATGTGGTTCTCCTTGCCTTTTCCTGTTTCTACTTTGCAATCAATCAAACAGTATCACATGGGTACTGCAGTCATGGTTCAGACATATTTACCAATAGTATAAGGAAGATGGTACAGTTTTCTCATGAGAGGATGACTGTATTCTTCCTATGGGCCATAAAGACTGAACTATAAGCTGATACTTTCCCCTTTAAAAGCTTATAGCCTGACCTGGAACATAGGGTGTATCTATAATAACAGTTAACGGTATAAGGTTGTGTGTTTTTGGAATAAGAGTGTCAACCAAGTTGTATGGTGCACTTGGTAATAGAACTAAGACAGCTGTGGAGGCTGAGAAGAAGGTTTTTTTTTTTTCTGAAAAGAGCCCAATGTGGTGTGTGTGTGTGTGTGTGTGTGTGTGTGTGTGTGTGTGTGTGTGGTGTAGTGTTTGATGTATGTGTGGTGTGTGTGTGATGTGGTTATGTGTGTGATATTGTGTGTGTGTGTGTGTGTGTGGTGTAGTGTTTGATGTGTGGTGTGTGGTGTGTGTGTGTATGTGAGGTGTGATATGTGTGGTGGTGGGGTGTATGTGTTTTTGTGTGTATGTGTACAGTGGGGATAAAGCTTGCTGTAAAATAAACAGTGAGTTAAACTCATAATGGAACTCAGGATGGTCTGAGGACTGAGTTTATGCTCTGATGGGAGAAAGGGGGGAACTAATGCTAGTTAAGGAGAGGCTTGTGCTGGAAGAAATTGTGTGCTGTGATTGGTCATATCCCATAGAGCTTATGTGGCTACTGTGGAAAGAAAATTTTGGGAATAATTATGTGATTGCAGTGTGGAAACTATTCTGCAACAGAGACAGACAGACTGTGATGACATGATTCATTATTCTTCTCTAAAGGAAGCTGAATTCAATGTGCTTAAATTTTATGACCAGATTACTTCTTATTTTTGACCAAGAGACATAATATTTTACAGGTCTGTATTATTGAATTTAATATACATTAAATACTTCACCTAGATAATAAATCTTGATGTCAGTGACTATCAGATACTTTCTAGATTTCATTTTTCTACATTTTTCTGGTGGCATACAACAGCAAAGTAAATCAACTTCTCTGACAAATGAACATTCAGGTTAAACTCCTTCAAAAAGTCAGTCAATATTGGTGAGTATCCATTGAAGAAGGAGTCTTTCTTCATAGAACATGCTTTAGAAAGACACAAAGAAGCACAAAGCCAGTTCCCCCTGTGTCTAGACTGAGACAGTATAAGAGAAAAAAGAAAATTATATTAAATTGTACCCTAATAAAAGCTCCAAACTAATAAAGGCACCGAGTCAAATGATTGCTCTGTACCAGCTTTTCAGACATTATCTCATTTATTTGTCCAATAAACACTATGGCATACATCCCTAACATCCTCGATTTTGCAGGCAAGAAGTCAGGCTTCGAGAAATTAGCAATTTCACTTATGTAGCAAAACTAGTAAATCAGAGCCCACATCTGAACTCCTGATTCTACAATTTTAAGCTAGATTCCTTTTGGGGCTACTATAATCAGTTATAAAAAATATGCTTGTTATTTTATAACCCCAAATAATGTAAATTTTGACAATTACAATGAGTTATGATTTAGGGACAGCTAGAATTGTGTAAAAGAAACACAGATTCATTATGAGTCTTCAGCTGGCTGAATATTCTCTGGGTAAGGAAAGTGATAGCCTCATATTTACAGTGCATAAGACTGCAGGTGTGCTCTAGCAGTGAGGTAAGAGATGAAGGGAGATGCACTGTAAAATACAAGTACCACTAGTACTTAAAATCCTGATGAGAAAGGTTAGTGTTGAATATGAAGCCAGATTGCCATTCTATATTGGCATGATGGTGCTGTATGAACAGGGACCATGGATGGCAAAGACATCAGAAAGGGAGAGAGAGAGAGAGAGAGAGAGAGAGAGAGAGAGAGAGAGAGAGAGAGAGAACAGGGCATATGATATGACACTAATCTAATGGCAAAAATCGTAAGTCATAACAATGGCCAAAGAAACACAACAAAACAAATGTTAAGGAAGAAACAACAAAAGAAAACAATTCAGAGGTAAAGTAGTATAGGTATCAGTCAAATTTCACGTATTAAAATTTTTCATCAGGGTGTTTCTCAACTCAACACCCTCTCATCACACTCATAATATTCTTTATAAAATAACTATGAATATACATTTAATCTTGCAGACTTGTTTAATTGAAGACTTGTGGGCTTCATTCATATGGTCAAAGATAGCTGTAAATGCCACCCAGCAAAAACCTGTAAGCTAAGCTTATTTAAAATCTTGAGGTGTGTGTGTGTGTGTGTGTGTGTGTGTGTGTGTGTGTGTGTTGACCATAGGAAGTTCAACTTTGTATATGATTTCTGAAATTCAACTATGTATAACTTGTATTTCTCTACTTCTCACAGCCTTGCAACTCTTGAGTTTCCTGGCTTTAGTGATAAAATAAATACTAGTTTGTAGGTCTGTAGGTCTGTAGGTCTGTAGGTCTGTGTTTTTGGCTGTTGAATGGGGAATAATAGTTAATAGTACAGAAAGGATGTTCAGGTAGTGTGTGCCACTGTTAAAGCATTGGAATTCTGTGTGAGAATGGATAAGCACTGCTGTCCTGAGTCACTGGCATGCTTTCATATCTTTCTCTTGCCTCTGTTGGGCATTTGACTCTGGGTCTTATCCCAGGATCCTTTTCTCTCTCCCTATGCTTCAGCCCCTATGCTTGACTAGTACAGTAGAAGATTTCAGGCATCAAATGCCTTATGATCCTCTCTTGATTTGTTAATCATTTTGAACTTTGTCCCAAGAATTAACACGCAAAGTAATCTTTAATGAAATTTGTAATCTCAAATGCACCCATTTTTTTTTTCAAGAGACCCTGGTCCTGCATCTGTTCTTCTCTGCTCTGTAGGTTTGCAGAGGTGTTTAAACATAGGGCTCATGAAGTGTTGCATCTTTTTCTTGAATAAATGGTGTTTCCAGGCACACTAATTCCATTTCCTAGACATTATTTTAGGAAAAATATTAAAAGTAATGGTCTTTGTTAGTTTGCTGTTGTATATGTATCAGGACTTAAAAAGTGGAAATTTTATTATGTACGTTCTCCACCTTAGGATAACTCTCACACTGATGCAGAAAAAGCTAAAAAATTAGATCACTGATCTTACATGAATTAAAAACTGTTCCTATGATGCAGATGAAAATATATGTATTTTTTATAGTTTCAGGTACGTTTGACTCTTTAAAATTTGTGTTACATTTCTGTTTACTATTTGTGCATGTGTGTGCATGAACATATGTACATGAATGTGTGTGCACGCACACACATACACCTACATGTAGTCCTGTGTATTTCATATCTGTGAAAGCCAGAGAACAATTTGCAGGAGTTGCTTTTTCTCTCTATCACATGGGGTCAGGAGACTGAACTCAGGTTACCAGGCTTGAAAGCAAGGGTCTTTACCTGCTGAGCTATTTCCCCAACTTTTGATGAGGCTCCTAAAACTCAATCATTAGTTTAATGAGAATTTTGAACACCAGCTAGGGACTTCTATCAAAGCCTTCTTTTTAACTTTTATTTTTTATCTGCAATTTTAAAATTAAAATGTAATTACATCCTTTTCCCTCTCCCTCTCCTCCCTCTAGTCCCCCCATATACTCCTCTTGATCCCTCTTAATTTCATGGCTTCTTTTTCTCTAACTATTGTTGCTTCAAAAATATATATTCATGCATATGTATCTATACACAAAAGTGTATAAATACAACATGGTGACTCCATTTATCATTGCTTACATGCATACTCATTGTGGTTTGTCCACTTGGTGTTGGATTATTAATTATATTTTTGACTAAAAAAAAAAAAGTCCACACTGAAATGTCCTTAGTTTCTGGGTCAAAAGAACCAGAAAAATGCTTGTTGAGATATCACCCACAGTAATGTTCCATTATGCGACTCCTGAGAAATGCTTCCTCCTTCCTGGTTCACAGAGTATGTAATGAACTTGTTTTGCTATCCTCTGTGAATATGGTTTAGTAATGAAACAATGACAAACTTCTTGAGGTTATGGCTTCCATGTTTAATTTAAAATGAGTTTGAGAGCAATGGATTATAATTTTTCTAATAAATTAAGTCATAAAATTTCAAAAGTGGATCATATGTTTATGTATAGATCTGTTTGCAAACACACATAGAAATTAAATGCATATGTTCATTTTCACAGGTCTGCACCTCTATATTTTAATTTTTACTTGATAGGCAAAGGTGTTAAAATCCTAACTATGAATATGTAATAATGTATTCATAAATTCCTGAGAATAGCTGTCTTCTAGTGCTTATAGCATCCCTCACGGTGAGGCACTGCTTTTCCTTTGCCTCTCTCCTCGAAATAAATTTGCTGTCTTTTAAAACTGAGCATTTACACAGCCATACTGAATGTGAAAAAAAATATCTTTCTTTGCACATATTATATGTAAAGCAGGCTTGAACTCAACTTCTGATTAAAATCCAGTTGTGTGGCCTTCCAGCTCAGTTTTAATTGCATTTAAAATTCTTTCCTGCACCTGCATTGAAGATCACAGCCCAGTATTAATAAAGTAGGCTCCAAGCAGCATAGCACCTGATCAATTGGTTCTTGACAAACGTTGTTTACCTAACTAGAGTTTCATTTCAAAGTTAACATGTCTCCGTGCTACTCGAATAAAGCACTCATCTGAAAACTGTGTTAGACATTTTAACCCAATTTAATTTATTCCCGGAAAGTTTAATCCCCTGCTGAAAAGAGTAGTTGCAAATGTCCCTGAGTTACAATTCACTGAAGTGAAAAATGTTTAATGACATCATAGGTATTGAGCTTTGAGAGTTTAGTTTAAAATCTTTCTCAAAATATAAAACGGGGGGCAAGAGTTAATAGGATATTTTATACAGCTACGTTTCAATCCCTTTCCAAATCTTTTTAAAGTCACTTGTGTCTCTTCCATTAAAGCTTTGTGAGTTGAGCCACTTAGACATCTCCAGGGAGCACTAGCTATTGGGGAGGGAGGGCACTGAAATTTCTAAATAGAAAAAAAATCTCTCTTTTGAGCTTTGGCATTAAAGTGTTCATTCAGTCAATTTTGAATTTTATAAAAGTCTCTTTGTAATCACATTCAGCAATCAAGGCAATATTAGGTACCAACCATATATAACTTCCTAGCCATTTAGGCAACAGTCTGCACTTCCCAGTATAGAGTGTGTTAGCTCCCTCATCATCTCCATCCAGACTTAGTTTCTACTGTAGATTGTATTGGAGAAGTATATTTATTTGTTGTTGAAATATTTTGGTCTGAGTGCCAAAGAATGGGGATAACAACATGGGTGGAGAGGAAATAAAATCTAAATCGACTTTTTTTTTTTTTGGCACAGTGAAAAGCATTTTGGTACACTTTATAGTCTCTTAAAAATCTAATTATTCATTTGGCAGCTATACCTTATGGGGTAACTGGATATTTGTTTTAAAATATGCAAAGTGCAGATTTCCGATTTAATAAGAGACAATGACTGCTTATATTTTGTCAGGTCATGGCCTATTTGGCCTAGTTACAGAGACAGAGCCTCATGGTTCAGTTCATCCAAAGCTGGTGATGGCTGCAGGCCAACAAAGGTGTTACCATAATAGAAAGTACAGATTTCTCCGAAACACTAATGGCAAGGTCTGTAAAGCATAGATCAAGCATGTCATGACTCTGCTAGTACAACTCCTTAGGGATATCAAGAGGTATTTTTAATCCTTGTGTTATTCAAAAAGGATAAACAACCACAATTCTATATGGATGGTTAAAATTTAATATTCTAAAACTAGGGTTACTAATAAAAATTTTGTGTGAAGGATAACGACTTCAAAAAGATTACTGCATTTTTGCCTGGCAGAATGACTTGGACATTCATACTTTAAACAGTTCTCAAGGACAAGGGCATCTGCTTTATGGGCCTAGATACAAGGCTGCAGTCTGGAACCAAGGTCAGCACTCAACCATTATGCCAAACTATTTGCTCATGGTTAATATTTGCTAACCGAATTTGAAGTATGGATCTGTAACTTTTACATACAGAGTTATCTACATAGAGCCATATGGCCACCTTTTCAAAAATGATTTTTATTTATTCTTGGTGAATTTCATATCATGCACCCTATTTCACCCATTTCCCAGTCTGTCCATATCTACTTTCTGCCCTTGTGACCTCCCCCACAAAGTAAAATTAAAAAAAAAAATAAAAATCAGAAGAAGAAACAGCAAGAACAAAACATCTTTCCCTGGAAGCTGTGGTATGTCATGGTGTTTACCTTTTTGTCCAAACAGCTTTAGTTACAATGTTCATGGCAGTAAGTCACTGGTCTCCTTTGAGACCCCTGCCTTCTGCTACATCATCAATACTGGATCCTTACTGAGACTCCTTTCTGATATCCTGCTGTGGCCCTGAGTCATGCAGATCCTGCAGCTTTAGTTCTGTAGGATGGGCCCATTCATGTGCTCCAGTATCTCATAGTTGGGGTAGATGTTGGGGTGATCCAGCTCACAGCCCTGAATCTAGGACTGAGTGGTAGTTGAGTTGGTTAGCCTGCCAGTTCTCCCATGTGTGTGTCACCAGAGCCAGCTCTTATGCACCCATGCCACCAGGGCCAGTTCTTCCAGGCTTCCTAGGCAAGAGATGTGGCCCTGTGGCCATCTTAAAGAGTGGAAGTTAAATTATTACCTTTTATCAGTTAATACACATTATCTCTAATTCTTCAGGTCATGCTGTTATGAGTGTATTGATGCTTCTGTGTAGAATGAGAAAATATCAGTATCAGAAGTTATGACTTTGAAATCCATTGTAATCTAACTGTGTAGTCCTTGCTGGCTGTGTTGTAGCAGGAATGGTCTAATCTACTTGTTAGCTTCTTTGAGGATTGTAGTTAAGATCATGCTTGAACTAAGAATTCCATATCCATGAAAGGCTGATGACATCTTTTCCTGGTGAAATGTGTATTTTGCAAATATGTCCATTCATGAGGGGATCATTTCATGCACATACTTGTTAAATGATAGCATCATTAGGAACTATATTAACCTTCTCATTTTCTTCCTTCTTAGTTTTCTTAATTTCTCTGGTACCACAAACTATGTTCTGATTTTAGGTTAGAAGGACCAGTTTATAAATTAGAGCTGTGACTTAGACACTGGATATCTTTTCTTCTCTTTGATTTTATTCTAGTTCCCCGAGTTTAACTTTGAACACAGAAAAAGAGTAGTATATTCAACTGCATATAATTCTTATTACTTGATATGTTTTCCTGAGTGTCTTATTATTTTACTGCTTAAGCATGTACTTCTATTATCCAGGGTTCTCCTGAGGAATGAAATGGATAGAATGAATATGCATTATAAAATAGGTTTATTAAAGTATCTTACACAGTGTAGGTTGAACTATTCAATGCTGCTTTTGTACATATTGTAGAGACTGAGAACCTGGTAGATGTCATAGGTGAAAAGACTGGTTAGCTTAGTTCCCTTAATCTGGAACTAAAGGCTTAAAGAATTCGTGAAAGCACCTGGTCTTCATGTTTAGAGGGTAAACAATCTGGATCCTATTGAGAACAATGTGGAGGTAGCAACAGTGTGAATGTGCTGATAACCATGGATGATTGTGGGAAGGCAAAGCATCTCTGTGTTTCCTTAGACATTTATTTCTGAGCCACTACTGGAACAAGCTACCTGATCTGAGGGAAGGTCTTCTTCATTCACTTAATCCTTTGAAGAAATTCCTGCATAGAGATGCCCAGAAGTGCACATCTTGGTTAATTGCAAGTCCAGTTAAGTTGACAGTCAAGATTAACCATAACACTTGCCGTATGATTTAGTTGTTATCTTAGAGTACGTTACTTCTACTTATGAAAAATATTTGGCATAAAAGAATCTCCAGTTCTGACAAGAATGCCTTCCTTACTCATCATGGAATATGCATTATCCAAAGCAATGTACTTCTGTCTTAGGATGGTAAGGCTCTGTGCAGAATCTTACCCATCCTTGGCTTGCCAATCTGCTAATTTAATAACTCTGTCTGGGGGTCCATTTTCAGGTTCAAGCCATGTACATTGGCTGCCAATATGTTGATGTTGTTAAAGAAAAGTTTTAACATGATGAGCAGAAATGAAAGTATTCCCAGGACAAGAAAGGGCTAGCATGATCAAGCTATATATGCCATTCTTGAAGCTTGACAAAAATAGAAATACTGACCCCAGGCCATGGGAACAATCTAAGACAGGCTCAGTTATGTTAATGAAATAAAAAAGGGGAGAGGTGGAGAGCCTTTGGAGCTGCTTGGCAAGAATCTGACATGGTACAAAGACAAAGAAATGGGCTGCTTGGCAGGAATATGACATTGGTCAAGGACAAGAAAGTAGGCTTCAGGCAGGATTTGGACATTAAGCTAGAACAAAGAAGTGATTTCAGACAGAATTTTAAATTTTAGGCTAGAACAAGGAAGTAGGCTTCAGACATGAAGATGAATTTGGGCTAGGACAAGGAAGTAGGCTCGGATACTTTGATCATCCTGATAAGCCCTTAGAAACAATGATCATGGGAGTGTTCACGTAATTAGGTTTAATGCTTTGCTTTTTCTTTGACTGTTTGTGTTTATTGTCTTACTTGTTCCTTGACTTTTGTATCTATTGTATTGCTAGACCCTCGACCTAGAGCTGACCTTAATACATGCATGTAATTAAAATGACATAAGAGCAAAAAGGAGGAGGGGGATGGGATAGGGGGCTCTAGGGAGAAAAATGGGGAAAGGGGATGACATCTGAATTGTAAATAAATAAAATATTAAATAAAAGAATTTTTTTAAAAAAGCAAAATATAATCCCCCATGTTATTTTAGCGGCAACCTCATCTATCTTACCATTACTAATTTCAAAAGACCACATTGAGGCACTGATGAATTGTAGACAGTGGATGGAGTCCTGAGTGATGTATATTGTTGACGCTGACATGGGAATGATCATGCCAAAGACCCCAAGTCATCAGGCCCATGAGAATGATAAGACCTTCCCTATTTTAGGCACAGAAAAATAGCAAAGACTTATTTTGGTCCTAGTATAAATTTTGTAAACATTAATATTTGGATAAAACCAGTGCATGAAGAAACTATCAGCCTCAGCTTCTTCTCCACCAATGATTGCAATCTGAGAGCATTCTCCTAAAGAGAACTCCTACCAAGCTAACTAGCCTGCTTCCTCCTCTTCCTTTTACTCCTCCTCCTCCTTATCCTCCTCCTTATCCTCCTTCATCTCTTCATCTTCTTCCTTTACAGTCATCTGTACACTCTAAGCCCATCTCTTTACTCAGTGATAAATAATAAATGCATTGAGCTTACAGGTTGTTGATGCAACTCCAAAAGAGCACATGGCTTACCACATATTTGACTATGTGTCTTTCTTTTCTTCATTCCTTCATCACTTCAGTCAGTTCAAGTCTGAAACCATGCAGGTCAAGACAGTAGACATTATATAGGCTTGTACCATATTTGCACAATGAAGAAACACCTTATCATCAGAATGTCTCTCTGTCATTAAGTGATGCATGAATCTAGTGTCAACATCTGATTGATAGATCAGTTCAGTGAATCCAGCAAGAAAAAAAGTTAGCTTCATTTAGCTTAAATGAGAAGAGAAGGAAACCACAAAATGACAATATTAATGAGTTTATTATCAATAATATTAACACAATTGTATATAATGTAGAGTAATTGCCTGTAAAATTATATTAAGTTTTCTAAATGACTTGCAAGGCTGTGATTTAACACAGCACAAAATTATTCTTTCTACAGTTACTGACAACATTGCTTCCTAACCTCTCAGATCAAGGGGTACATTTTCCCTGATAGCATTGTTGACAGTCCAAAGTTTTAGAATCTAGTTCTATTTAAAGTGACTGTCAGTGCACATGAGTTGAACCCAAACTGAGGGGTATTTTAGAAATTACCTTACAATTGTGAAGAAAAAGAACAGACAAAAGGCAGCCAAAGGAGCATGGCACCCAAAACCAGAAAATGTATGACCCTTATTGAATCCTGTCTTGATAATCATCACAGGATAGTCACTAGCCTGACAGATGTCATTTTTGCACTGAGTTTAAATTAAATCACAACAACATGCTAATGTTATGTCTTGATTTTGCTAACTACAATGTGGTTTTATATGAACATGTATTTTTTTCTTTAAGAACACCATTCAACATGTATATAGGGTTGAATGAACATGATGTATGTGATTTATTCCTGGAATGGCTCGGAAATAAACACGTACATGAATATCTGAATATATGTAAGAGAACAGAAGACAAACAATGTATTATGTGAGGAAGTAAATTTAATTGGTTAATTCACATAAAGGGTATGTGAAATTACTTGTAGCTGAAAAATTATATCAAAATAAAACATTATAAGCATTTAGACACAAATCTATTTAATATGGAGATTTTAGTGAAGGCAAATTACTCTTTCAGTCTTTAAAGAACTAAACTTAGACAGAGAAAGATGACTTCATTTTTTTAAGGCATTTCCTGTCTATTAAAGTAAAACAAGATTCCAACATGAGAAAATATACAGTCATTTTATTCTATTATATTTTTATATGCAATTATGACATATGCAATTTTTCTAAAAAAAAAAAAGTAGTGGTACATTTGGGACCTGTTACTCAACATAATATATTTTGTCAGCCATACTCCCAATTCACACATGATTCTCATAAGATATCTCAGCTCATTGAACTCTGTATTTCCTGTAGTACTTCCTAATGAAAATAAATAAATTTGAGGCTTGTAGTAGAAAGAAAGATGTACAGTATACTTTCAGGATTGAGATTTTTATCCAGGAGAACTGACCTTAGTATAGCAAGATGTCATTAGGAATTATTTTATTGAAATGTTTATTTAGCAGAATAATTGTAATAAATTTTTCCTTCAGGGCCCATGTGCTATTTATTTAGTCTCAGTTTCTTGCTTCATTAATGGTGTCAGATATGAGTTCTATGTGATGGGGTGGGCCTTAAATCCAATCAAATTGTGATTGGTTGCTCCTATAATGTTTGTGCCACTATTGCATAGTGTATGTATTTAGGAGCACGTTGATAATGCAGCTTACAGGGCTGATAGCTGGGTAAGACTGACTAGTGTTTACTTTTCTCCACTTTTAGAAACTGATAGTCCATACTCAATGACATAACTATGTAATGTCTTTATCAATCGTGTCTTATTATTTGGAGGGTAACTAATAGCATTGACTATTAATAGCTTGTGGTGCTTGTGGGAATCTGTTGGACCTCTGTGGTTTAAAAGATAGATCAGTTGGTGAGAATATTTGTTGTTCATCTTGAAGACTGTGGTTTTATTTTCAGAACCCATGTGGTAGCTCAAAATCAAGTAACTACAGACCTAGTTTGTCTAATGCCATTGCCTGGTTTCCTTAGCAAGACATGAATATAATACACACACACACACACACACACACACACACACACACACACACGGGCAAAATACATTATTTAAAGCAAAGTCTTTTATTCACACATGTGGAATGACTTGAGTTACAGAAAAATTTGTCATAAAAACTATTTCATAGAAGTGCTTTTTGAAAAAAATTTAAAAATTATAGTAGACTTTTAAAATTTATATTTTGCTGAGGAGAAAGAGTGAACATAACATGCCTTTTATTTTGACTTTCTTTTTTTCAAAACTAAATGTTCTGAAAATGGACATAGTATTTGTGCAAGAGATGCTGAATAGCCTTCGTATCACATTGTGAAGAATAATTGCTCTGTCTTATCTTTTATTTAATTAAAGACCTGTGACAATGAACCTTGTTTGATTTTTTTTCCATCATAGTGATCAAGGGTAATGGTTTAGAGTTTAGACCTAGGTCTGAGAATGCTCAAGTACTTTTCATAATCAAGCCTAGAGAAACTTGTGATATTACAAATCCTTAAGTTATCCTCTTATTGTATCAGAGTTGACAAATGTTACTGAATTTCTAACGTCCTCTTCTTCCACGAAATCAAGAGACTCCTTGAACATGAGACAGTTTCTTATCTTAATGTGACACACTGATTTAAATCCTGAAGGCGACTCCAAACTCTGATTTTCAGTAAGGGAACCTCTGCATCATAAATAATGGGCTCGAGGCTAAGAAAACTTTTACCACAAATTGATCTGTCCTAAATCATTGTGGTATCTCATACAAGCTCAAAAGTATGATGATTAGCTTTTCAAATTATAAAATACCTTCAAAAGTCTCTTTAAGCTTCAAATATTGTGTTATTCTAACAGTCATGAATTTTTCATTGTGTGGCCACAAAGCAAAAACAGCACCACAACCAAATTCTATTATTTATAATTTGTTGTCCTTATAGAATAAAGCCAAAAAAGCCCCCAAGACTCACATTTTAATATCATTTTAATCCATGCTGTTAATGGGTACTTTATAGCATCATTTAAAGCATTTAGAAACATGCTCATAATTTGATTTTTTTTCCTTCACATTTCAAAATCTGATTGCATGTCTCAAGCAAATGAGTATTTGTGCAATGAAATAAACTAACATATGCCTGACTGCCTGCTTCAAGGAAATTATTATTTTCTAGTAGAAATGTCCATTTGAGAAACAAAATACCTCCAGGAAGTTTGACACACTCTGTTCTGTTTGACTTTTACTTGCATTTCTTGAGTTACTCTTTTTGGAACAAATTTCTAGGAATTGAAAGATGAAAAACCAGAGCATCATGCCAAATTTTGTTGGTCAGCAGATTGTTTCACTATGTTTTTTTTCTCACACATTTTTCACAGTGCTGTTTTGTGTTGGTTTAGGCATGTTCACTTCTTTTCACTCATCTCTCTACATAATGTAAAATATGTGTATATATTAAGAAGTGTGTGTGTATGGGTGAGTGAAAGAGAGAAAGAGGAGAGAGAGATCAAGTAATGAAAAAAGATGGTATGAAATTGAGAGAAGGGAGACATATATAAGTTGGTCAATGGAAAATAAAGGGAAGAAATAAGTGCTGTAATTACATCTCAAAAAACAAAAATAAAAATATACTTATTTATAAATTTAAATATAACAATTCTGACAGGTTATTGTTGCTAATCTTTCCCTTGCATCACTTTACATGTCAATAAAATTGGATAAAACCCACATGAAAGACTGCATCATAAATTTATCTATTTGATCCAGAAACTGAATTTATTATTTGCTTATGGAAAAATCTCACTTGCAAAGTATTGTTGTTATATGTGAATATGCATTCTACCAAAACATAAATTTATTCATCCAGTGAATGTTTGTAGGTTTTGTCATGTATGTAGATTAAATAATGTGTAATAAAAAAAACACATGAGATGACTCTCAAATGAAGATGTATGTGTATACACACACACACACACACACACACACACACACACATATATATATATATATATATATATATATATATATATATAATGTGTATATGTATGTACATGTATATTTCCTCCTTCACATAGGTATTATATTTACAACGGAATAGTATAAAATATTATGGGAGTGCTGACAGATTCATTTAGAGGCCTAAGTTGATTTAAAGAAGGTAAAATTATGTTAGCAGAAGGAATGGGTAGATGGATGTTAGTAAATGAAAGGAACTTATGCTATGGTCCTGTGGTTTGAAGAACTAGGGCATATGAAAAATGACTGATATGACCAGAACCATGAGATTAAGATGATGCTAGATGTTGGCATATGTTCCATTGATCTAGAGGACTTTACCATATATAAACAAACTTAAATATTTTGTCTCTAAACAATGCTTTAGAAGCTATACAAACTCATAAGCACTTCTTCAGGTGACAATGGCTTCTACTAATTCTTTGAGCAACACCCTTCCTTACTGTTTTCTGCAGCTCATAGAAGATGTAGCATTCTGAGATGGTATCAACAAGTAGTGGGAATAAAGTTACCTGGTACGCCTTTGTTCTATGAACCTTCTGACCATTGGGGGTGACTCAACTCTCTGACTTCCAGCACCATGAACAGAGACAGCTGGCATGTGTCTCAGCTGCTCCCTCTAGTGGACCTTTATCCAACTTAGTAAAGAGAGAGAACTTAGTGACTTGTCAGAATGAGGAAGTTATTTGGGGGGTCATAGAGAAGAGGAATGTCTCTTGACATCTTGTCTTTCTTATTTCTCCTATTTGAGAGGACATTAAAGATAGAGCTAGGTATTTGTTGAGCTCTTACCACAAACTAATTATCTGATCTCTTTGTTTCAGCCTCTCCTACAGTTCTCACGGTCTTTGGGTTCTTCTGTTCAAGCCATTCTGTTGATGACCTGTTTCCTCCATTAATATTTACTGAGATATACTTTGGCTTAGTGCAATTGCTTTATTCAAGTTCCTTTTAAGTAAAATGATGCTTTCTCTTCTTTTTGTTTTACTGCAAGCATATCAGTTCATTTGCTTTCTGATTAGCTTTCCTTAAACCAAGGTTCTAAATCTAGATGTTATCTTTTTTGTTTGTTTAGGATGTCTCTGTATAAATACCATCCACTTTACCACCTGGTTCTTAATTATGTTACTTCATATGTCATGCTGTCAGAAACATGGAAGCAGAAAATGGAGTTGTACAAGTTGAGTCTACTCAGACTGTTGGAAAAGAGTGAGATCAGACCCATACATATTTGTGTTTCTAAGGCTATGTTTCAGATGTTTAGTCTGTGTTTATAGGTGCTATGAATATTACTAAGAATTTTTATAAAAAGGTATCTCAGAGTTTTCCAGAGAAACAGGTTGTATACATTCACTCATGTGTGCATATTCACGTGTGTGGCAAATATATAGTCATAGATGTGTGAATGTTCCCATACACATAATCTCAAAAGTTTTCACACAATGCAAACCACAGCTTTCCATCTCTTGTTAAAAGGAGGAGACAAGGTATACTATCTTTCTGCTATGCTTTAATTATTCTAGAAAATGCAACCAGAATATGTTGGCTTTCTCCTGCTTTGGGGAAACCCCTGGCCCCTGAAATGGCTATAGAGTTTGGAGGGTCTGCACTCTCAGGAGATTGCCCCATTTTGTTTTTCTGGATTAGCTGATTTATTCACTATGCACCAAGAATGCTCTCAGCAGTGTATGTGCATTAGAGTGTGATAAGAAAGAGACCATGAATAACTTCTTTTGAGATAATCCAGGATTTAAACACCACAGATCTGGTATTTCCTTTGCAGGTGGTATCACTTAATTTGTTTACAGGACTTTTTCCTCTGTCTAAGGAAAGGTTTTCAAATCATTTTCTCAATATCACAGGGTATTCCATAGGCATATTATATACATTATGAATATCACCATTTGCTCATGGATTCCAACCCCTATTTGATAAATTGTGTGATTATTTCTTCTCACTGTGCTCTCATGTACCATGTAGAAAAGGTCAGATGTGTGGCCTGTGTTCATTTCATCACAATTCATTTTCTGGTAAATAGTACCACCCATTAGGCATAAAAGAGTGAAATATAATTAACATAAATATGTTTTATGGAAATATGTCTTCACATAAATCTGGGCATATACACATTTTTGAATCATATTGTTGAAAATGGTTGAAACCTGACTTGGCCTGTTTTGTGCTGCTATAGCAAGATACCTGACACTCACTGTATGTTTTATAAGGGAAAGTGGTTTAATTTGGTTTATGATTAAGGAGCTTCTGAAAGATGTCTGTACTCCCCCTGAAAACCTATGCTCCTGTGTCATCTCCTTCCCCATTTCCAGCCTTTTTGTGTTTATTATCTCCGTGTTAAAAAATAAAAACTACTATTTGATTAAAAAAAAGAAAAAAGAAAAGACACACTTTCCAAAGTTATATTATTGTATCTTGTATCTCAAAGCATAATAAAAAATGCCTGGTTAAAAAAAAAAGTCCAAGCTTGGGTCTCTATGTGAGGGCTTCATTCTGGGTCAATGGTGGACAGAATCACATGCAGAAATGCATGAATGAGAGCAGAGTAGGCAGCTAACCTGAAGAGTCTCATTTTCTAAAAGTCTGTTTTCTGGTAACTAAGCTGTCAGTGAGAACTTGCTCACTCTCCTAAGAAGATTAGTACTTGCTTCTGAGTGTAGAATCTCCATGACATAATTTCTCCTCGCTAGGTCTACCTCTCTAAGGTTCAACCATCTCTAGCTACATTGGAGAAAAGGTTTCCAGCCCATGAACATTTGAATGTTACAACATTCAAATGCCACTAGGGTATGAATTAATACTTCCTGCTGTGGTCCCTGGTAGACAAACCTGTGACTTATTTTACTTTAAGCATCCGCTGATTTATTTGTTTGCATGTACACAGCAGGCCTTGCCATGTAGTCATTCATTCAGATCGCTGATTCAGATAGAAAGATGTCCATACATAGAGTACATTTATCCTCTGCCAGGGGAAACCTAGACTTACTAGCACATTCTAACCATTTTATGGATAATGAAAAATGATGAGCAGTGACTTTGCATTAATGAAGAAATAGACCTCCATTATGCTATTTGGAGCAGTTTGTTCATTATTATAACTATGAATCTGGGGTTTCTCACATGAGATGCTCTGTATATATTTCACAAAGAAGTCATAGAAGAAGTTAATCATATCTTTCTGAGTTGTTTTTGTCACTGTGAATTTTCATACATATATTAACAAGAATGGAACTTTGGTAATACACACCTGAATAATCTGTAATTATATTTAGAAAGACTAGCTAAGCAGGGTTATTTAGATTAATAATTATTAATTTCTCATCAATATAAATGCATGTGTAAAAACTTGTGTGTGCATGTATACAATAACTGGTGGAAAAGGTAACATTTTTCAAAGGATGAAAAAGCCAGGCTCTCAGCAACATTTCACTGCTGTCCATCAATCATGGCCTCCCCAAGTGTTAAACCACACAGAATATTTTAAAGATAATTCTTATGAGTTTTTGCACAAAACAGAATTAAAGAAAAATCTCAAGTTTCTCACACCTGCGTTAGCATCAACTCTCACTGCAGAAACACAAGGGACAGTTGGTGTACTGTGTTAGAAGTGAGTGACTCTCCACAGGGTGCGTGTGAAGGATTTACACAGCCATTGAGAAATCTTTGAACTGATGAGAATGAATGGCTTGAGGACAACATCGAATATACTCGTAGACAAGTTAGTCTTTTGTCCTGCTTGCACTGTAACATTATCAGAAAAATCTTCCTTTAATTCATTGCTTTTTTTTCTGAGAATTGTTCAAACAATGCAAATATCCATTTCAGTTTGTTTAGATCATCTAAGCAGATACAGTGTGTTTATTCAGAAGATAGGGTGACTATAGCTATGTGAAGTCTGAAGTCTTGTTCTCATTTTCTCTGGGCTCTTGTAACCTAACAGTAGAGTTGCTCTCCCATGTTATATTCAGGCTGTATAGGGCCTTGGTTTATGCATTTGATAAGTAGATTCTGAATATGTGTTTATTATAGAGGAAATACTGTTTTAGTTTTTATTCAGAATTACCCAGTTTTTAAAAGTTCGTGTAACAAGACGACTATGTAGGCTTGAGCTTGATCCACTAAATTTGCCATATAAATCTTTTATTCTGTACAAAAACTCAATGGATCCTATAAATGTCCTCTGCATTTCATAACTGGAAAAAGGAGTCCCAAAAATAATATTAGCAATGAAATGTAAAAATTAATATTTAAGGTATGATATTTCATTCAAAACCTATTGTATTAGTCAGTTTTCTGTCTCCATGACAAATGTGTAAGAAAAACTAACTTATAAGAACATTTTGTTTGTTTGTATGTTTATTTGTGTTTGTTTGTTTTTAGCTCATAATCTCAGAGTTGTTAGTTCATATCTGGCGGATCCATTGATTCTCTGGGGAAGATGGTTATTCTTTTTATAAAATTATTATTTTTTTAATCTTTTTTTTTGAGACAGGGTTTCTCTTTGTAACCCAGGATGTCCTGGAACTTATTCTGTAGACCAGGCCGGCCTCAAAACTAAAAAATTAGCCTACCTCTGCCTCCCAAGTGCTGGGATTAAAGGAATGCGCCACCACTGCCAGGCTTTAATCTTTTTTTTTTTATAGTCCTGTCATTATCCCTCTCCCAGTCTGTCTTTTGACTGTTCCTCAACCAATAACTCTTCTCCAGTCTCCAAGACGATGTCTCCATTTCACCCCTACTTCACCAGACCTCCCCATTCCCTGGGGCCTCATGTCTCTTGAGGGTTAGGTGCTTCTTCTCTCTCTGAGGTTAGACCAGGCAGTCCTCTGCTGTATATGTGTTAGGGGCCTCATATCAACTGGTGTATGCTGCCTGGTTGGTGGCTCATTGTCTGAGAGATCTCAGGGGTCCAGGATAGTTGAGACTGTCTTCCTGTGGGGTTGTCCTCTTCCTCAACTTATTCCAGCTTTAACCACAGGAATCTTGGGATTCTGTCCATTAGTTGAGTTTAAATATCTGCATCTAACTATTTTCAGCTGCTTGTTGGGCCTCTTGGAGGGCAGTCATGCTAGGCTCCTTCCTGTAAGCACTCCAAAGCATCAGTAATAGAAGTGACTGAGGAAGCCAAGAACTGCCTCCAGAAAGCAGAGAGAAGAAAGTAAACCTTTGCTGGCAGGTGTCCAGGTATCCCTTTCTTCTGCTTCAGTCTGGAAGTGTCCATACTGACAAACACAGGGAGTATGCTTTCCTAATGGCTTAGGCCTCTATCCATTGAAACATGTTCTCAATAAAAATTGATCAGGACATACACTCGCTTGATTCCCTTGCCACACAGCCTTCAATCATTTATTGGGTTAAAGAAAGCTCTTCATCCATGGAGAAGTTCCATTGCCAGTGAAACATGTCTGCTACTGGAGCCTGCCTCAGACTTGAGAGAGGAAATTTCATAACTTCTGTTGTTGCTCTTTCTCAAACTTTTGCTTGTTTCACTTTTAGTTTTAAAAACTACTTACTTTCAGTTCTATTTGAAGGAAAATTGACATTTTATTGAAGGATAATTGACAAAATGACAAAAATTGTTCATATTTAAGATAAAAATGTGATGTTAGCATCATATGTTTACATTATAAAGAGATTGCTGTGAGTAATTTAATACAGCATGACATCATGTAGTTAATTCTTTTTGGTAATAACATTAAACACTAGTCTTTTGTCTATTTAAAATTTACATTTTTATAAATATTAACTAACCAATGGGCTCTCACTTCTCTATTGTATCCTCTGGTAAATATGAATCAATTCAATGCAGCTGGGTGTTATATTTCACTAATCAGTGAAGGATTGAATGTGAGAATTCAGATATCACTTTGAGATACTCATATTATTACTTTTAAATGCATACAAAGAAATGTGGTTATTGGATTAAATTGTAGTTTTATTTGTTGTCTTTAAACAAATTTCTACTTTCCCATAATGGCTATTTTCATTTACAATCTGACTAATAGTTATTTTTCTTTAACAATCTCATGTGAACTACTTTAACAAGTATGAGGTAACATTGCATTGAAAGCTTTGACACAGAGAAAATAATATATTTTAATATATTATGACAGCAGTACAGTGATAAAGTTGGTTGAAATTAAAAGGCATTTCATTGCATTTTATAAATCTGAAAATATGGGTGTTTTAGGTACCACTTTTTCAGATGACCAGAAATGTAGATAAGGTGGGAAGGAAATTGAAGGATGATTTATTTCACTAAAAATATTGCCTTTCAATAATTCTGCAATAGCACTTTGGCATGATATGAAATCAATGATAAAGATTTTAAAAGCTTGGCCATAAGACATATAAAGGTGGACCAACCAAGGCAGAGCTAGTATTATATAGGCATATTTCACCTGTATTGGCCATTGTTCCTTCTATATTTCCATTCAAAGCTCCTGCCTCAGATATAAATGTTTCATTTCAGAAACACACTCTGTCTCTGTGCTTAATGCTTATGTTCTCCAAGATGCATAGTCTTAAAAATACACACCTAAATGGATGGTGCACAGGCAAACATACTTTGCTGACATCATTATCATTTGGAAGAGAATAATCACTAAGCAAATATTTCATGTTTTCTTTGTAATATTATATGGAAAAATACTATTTCAAAAATATTTCAGAATGCTTTGATTTGTAACTGGGTAAGTTATTACACTTCCAGACCCATTTCTTCACATTCCAGTTGGGTGTCAAGAATTATTTGTAGATGCTTCTATGAGATACAATTCTGCATCCGAGAAAATTATTACTTTGGCACTCATTACAGTATAAGAAATTTCATTAATTTTCAGCATTTTTGTGTTTTCCTTTAGTCAGTAAATAATCAAATTCAATCAGACTTGGTGGCAAACAGTTATTTCAACACTTCAGATGTAAAAACATGATCCTGATCATGAGTTCAAGAGCAGCCTGAGCTATGTAGTGAGACTCTGTCTCAAAATAATAAATATTAAAAAAATGAATAATGAAATTGATTTATTTCTATCTGTAAAATATTGGTGAGATTCATGTCTTCCACTTCCTCTTTTTTCTTTCACTACATCAAACTTTCTAATAGTACATGTAATGGCTTTCACATTCATCTCTGGTTTTGATGGAGATTTTCCTTGGCTTGACTTCACTATGAGTGACACATAAAAGTTTGAACTCAGGAAGGAAGTAGATGGCAGTTGCTGGATAGACAAAGAGAGGAGATGGTTGTGATGTCATAGTGACATTGTAGGAAACTATTGGCCATGTCATCTTTTGTCATGTTCTGTCTTGGACTTTGTTATTTTTCGACATTATGCTCCAGGTGTTTGGAAGAATCCCTCTAGCTCATTATCTACTATGTTAAAATCAAGACAATGTAATCTTTCAGTCTTAGGATCATCTCCTGTGTTATATCTATGCTCCTTTTAAACTTTTCATCTTTAAGAACATTACGCTTGCCCTTGGTAGCATCACAGTTCTGATCCCCAGATTAGACTGTGAAATCCTTGTGATCAAGAACCATGCATGCACCATTTATCTTTGCTTTTCTCTATTGAAGTTCTTATTAACAGAGTCTCATTCCACAGCTATTGAATTCATAAAACAAAAGAAATCACAGTAGTTAATATTGAAGACATCGAGAGACCTATTGTTAAGGCTTTTTGTAATTTGGTATTTTATTATCGATATTCTCCCATAGATACTGTCCTATTCTCCTCAACTAAGTGAGAGAGAAAAACAAAACAAAACAAAACAAAACAAAACAACAACAACAACAACAAAAAAAACAGAATGTGTACCAGCATATAAAAGTATGGCTGACAGTTACCGTTGGAAGATGTTTTGATTTGGAAGCCACACTCCGGATTTTCTTGATTGCACTGCTGGAGGCTTTGCACCCGACTGCCTAAGGCAGAGGCATTTATTGCTTTTGGTGCTTGAGATATTCAATAGCTGAACTTACATTTGTCCTGTGTTACCTGGTCTTTTAATGCTTATTTAACTGGCTATGTTTCTTAGGTTGTCACATCAGCACTTGAAAACAATGTACTCCCTCTCTTTTTAAAAATATTTCAGCACATTTAATTATTAGATCCAATATATATTCTGAAGTTTGCTAAGATATGTTTTATAATATTTTATTTTAGTGATTATGTTTCCCATTAGGGCTGCCTTTTGAACCAATTTGGGAGTAATTAATACTGTTTTGCTGACTAAGGTTATAATTCTGCACAGCAGGTTTCTAGAATTTATTTCATTTTTTCTTACATGAAACTTTTGGCATGTATCTTGCCCATTGTCTCTCACTTTTAGTATTATATTCTTTTTAAAAATTTGTTTACCTTTATAGCTCTGCTAAAGACAGGTTTTCTTCAAACCTTTGGCCACTTGCAAATACCATCACGTTACCCATAGGCATTCATGTCCATAAGCCACATGTAAAATTGTAATGACTATGAGTGTTGACACTGATGGTGAGTGCTCAACACATTCCAGAGACTTTCCTTGGTGCTTTGAATGAAGTGTCTTATGTAATCCTTACACCATCCCTGTGAGAGGTATGGAAAATACCTCTTAGTATCTAGGTTGGAAAGACATAAATTTCTGTATAAGATTTGCACATAACACAATTGTCAAGGATTAGAGCCTAATCTGAGATTCAGGTGATCTACTCCAAAGTTCATTCTCATAATCACTATGGCTGTGGCTAATGTAATTTAGAACTGAACAGTAGGTATTCTGCCTAAAAAAACCAGAGTTTTGTTTGTTCATTAGAATCATAGCATATCCTGGATACGGTGGTTCTTCTTTAAATAATATGCCCCACCTCTACACAATTTTCCCCTTTTATTTTCTACCTGCTGTTGATAAATTGTACTGTAAGTGGTTTTTCCTCTTTAGTCTTGGGACAATTTCACTACAGCTTTGTTAACAAGTGCATGGCAGAAATATTGCATTATGGTCCTTTGTTGATTCTGAGTTAAAGTGCTATAAAAGCTACCCTGTGTATGCTTGAATTTATCTTTGCTAGCCAAACAATGGGAACACATCTAACTCTGAGAAAAAGAATCAGAGAAAAGTATATGGATTTATGTCTTTTATTCTCTGAAGATTGTAGGAAAAGGATGCTTGTAGAGTTAGGCAAGTATACACTTGAACGATTAACCACAAAATAGATGTTATTGAAATATAAAAGGCAAATACTGATACAAAAATTCTAAAACTTAAAGATCAGTATTAGTCTTGCCAATACTGTTATGTTATAGGCAATAATAGCTGCCTGTGTCATACCTTCGTAAAACGTTTTTTTCCTACCTTTATTTACCCCTTTTCTGTTTCATTGCTGGGTACTGAATCCAGGGAGCCTGCTGGCTAGTGTACAATAATTGAGTGTATCACTTCATCCTAAAATAGCATACTTTGAAGTGTATTTCATTTAGGAAGTTACCAAAATAAATTCACCTGATTCTACTATTTTGTTATGATGTTGGATATTAACTCTGAAACTATCATGATTTTCATATGAGATACTAATATTAGCCCATAACAGATTGACATAATCAGGCAAAGGGATAGTTGGGAAATTAATTTTATACTCATTCTATTCACATTCCTATGTCTAATTCTCTCCCATTTAGTAATATTTTCCCTTCTATTTTAGGTCATAGTATTCAGTCTGTGTTAAAATGTTGCTGTTATTAGTCAGGAATGCTTCTTAAATATGATCCATTTTTAATTAATGAAGAGAAAATATAGGAAACAGTTTGGGTAGAGGGAAAATAGAGAAACCACTGTAAGGGCAGAACAGGATCGACAGGAGAAAGAATACTTAGCATTTCTTCTAAAAGAAAACTTGGTAGCAAAGACACCCTTCTCCTAATTCCCTGCATAACTCAAAGTTGGAAATGCTCCATCTACTTCTTCTTGATTTGTATGGTAGGTGATAAACTGAAAGTGAAGAATGACAGTGAACAGAAGCCTGGCCTTAACTTCCTCTTATGTGTGATCATGTCCATATTGTTATCTGTCTATTCTTTCTACAACACATCCTGTTCCTAGAATATCAGCAGCATTTGTACATAGACTGAATACTATGACCTAAAATAGAAGGGGAAATATTACTCAATGGAAGAGAATTAGACATTGGAATGAGTTGAGAATAAGTGTAAAATTAATTTCCCAACTTTTTGCCTGATTTGTCTGTATTTGTCTGTCTGGTTGTAAAATCTTCTTTGATCTATTGTGAGTGTCCAGGTTTGCATA
The DNA here is from genome assembly GCA_030674055.1 of Rhabdomys pumilio. Classification (NCBI taxonomy): domain Eukaryota; kingdom Metazoa; phylum Chordata; class Mammalia; order Rodentia; family Muridae; genus Rhabdomys; species Rhabdomys pumilio. The sequence goes on from JANHMN010000016.1 coordinate 19,519,675, forward strand.
GATTGCATAGTTCTAGCCTTGGAGATGCCAAGAACATGCAACAGGAAATTGACTCTAAAGTTAAAAGGTTTTTTTGTTTGTTTGCTTTATAGGTTGGTTTATTTTTATTTTATTTTATTTTATTTTATTTTATTTTATGCTAGCTTCCCCAGAGTTTTAGACTTGGTTTTGTAAGGCATGAGATCAAAACCCACAAGAAAACCATATTTTCTCTTAGATGCAGTAAGTTTACATGGGAACATCAAGTTTTCAAATAAAACAACTTTGACTACTATTTGTGAGAATGGTCCTACACCAGTTATGTTGTGTCAAGGAAGTGGCAGAGCAGAGAACAAATCCTGGTTCCTACGCTTATGTTCTCTAGGAGGTGGTGTGAACTCTTTCCATCATCAGCATCTGATAGAAGGATATTGTTGGTAGGAATCTGTGTCATGACAAGAAGCATACATGGATAAGTCTAAGGGTACAGAAGGGCATGGTCTAGAATACAGTTCTAATTTCTAATGCCCTTTAGAGGAGTAGTCACCAGACTCATGTTTAAGAAAGGACCTGATTGAGTGAGAAAAGTGTTTCAATGGGCATTTAGGGGAATTCCTTCAACAATCTCAGTCAAATGTCCATGAGGTCAATGATTTACCTTCATTGGCTGTTGCTTCCTGCAGGTTCTGGCTTGCGTTTACAAATTGTTTGTCCTGTAAGTTCCTGTAGGTTCCTGTGGGTTCTGGGTTGTGTTTACAAATTGTGTGTCCTGAGTGACCTATGTCAGAATGAACAATTGTTGCTTTGAGGCTATTAGTGTAGTTGTTACTTTGAACCCTTGGGTACTTTGAGGAATTAATTGTTTCACAGAGACAAGATGGGATCTTAGAGAATGTCTTCCAAACATAACTCTTACAACCTCATTTGAAGTGATCTCCTGATTTTGTGTTGCTTTTCAGATTGTCAAATGTCTAACTTACATCTCTTTTCTTAAACCACATTTTTAGCCCTGAAATTAAAAAAAAATAAGTTATGTGTTGTGCCAGATGCTTATGATTGTGATAATAAGTATGTGTAATTGTGTATGTGTGTGTGCATTGACAAGTTAAAACTTGTCACATTCCCTTTGTAAAACTAGTTTTTAATATTATTCACATAAACAACTAAAAATTTTAAAGTCAATATGGTATCAGCTACCATGTTCATAAGTATCATATAGTTTTAGAGCTTCTGGTGATTCTGAAGTCGAAAAATAACATAATGATTATAAAAGTTTACTTCAAAGGTGGGTTTTGGTGGGTTTTGGAGAGATTATTTACTTTAGTTGATATTTGAATTCAATTTGGCTTACTCATGTTAGGCAGCCTTTTTCTCTTTTAGTCAATGTTTTATATGGCTCTTCAGGTCAGGCTTGGTGGTTTTTAGCCACCCACACCTCCTCTTTCCTACTGTTGAGTAAAAATAGAAGTGGTATTTTATCACAGCCTAATAAACAGCGGCCGGATGCTGGAGGTGCTTTTAAGAACAATACCAACAACAAGAAGTCATTTAATTCTAAGCCTCCCAACAAGGGTTGGAATGCATGTGTTGCCTATTTTTAGATGTGGGGATACCAATAAACACTCATCTTTTATACTCTTTTCTCAGGTCACGTGTGCCAATCTAACAAATGGTGGAAAATCGGACCTTCTGAAGTCAGGAAGCAGCAAATCCACACTAAAGCACGTATGGACAGAAAGCAGCAAAGACTTGTCTATTAGTCGGCTCCTCTCACAGACTTTCCGTGGTAAAGAAAATGACACAGATTTGGACCTGCGCTATGACACCCCAGAACCTTATTCTGAGCAAGACCTCTGGGACTGGCTGAGGAACTCCACAGATCTTCAGGAGCCTCGGCCCAGGGCCAAAAGACGGCCCATTGTTAAAACCGGCAAGTTTAAGAAAATGTTTGGATGGGGAGATTTTCATTCCAACATCAAAACAGTGAAGCTAAACCTGTTGATAACTGGGAAAATTGTAGATCACGGCAACGGAACATTTAGTGTTTATTTCAGGCATAATTCCACTGGTCAAGGGAACGTATCTGTCAGCTTAGTGCCCCCAACAAAAATCGTGGAATTCGATTTGGCACAACAAACCGTGATTGATGCCAAAGATTCCAAGTCCTTCAACTGTCGCATTGAATACGAGAAGGTTGACAAGGCCACCAAGAACACACTCTGCAACTACGATCCTTCAAAAACCTGTTACCAGGAGCAGACCCAAAGTCACGTGTCCTGGCTCTGCTCTAAGCCCTTCAAGGTGATCTGTATTTACATTTCCTTTTATAGTACAGACTATAAACTAGTACAGAAAGTATGCCCTGACTACAACTACCACAGTGACACACCTTACTTCCCCTCTGGATGAAGATGAACAACAGGGCATGAGACTGAAGTCTGAGGAGTCATAGGACAGGGCTGTCACCTTAAGGAAGAAGGTCACATCTGTTGCCTGGAATGTGTCTACACTGCTGCTCTTGTTGACTGGTGCACACATGCTAGTGGAAAACAATTGATGTAATTTCTGCACAGTCAGCTTCATCTCTCAGCATAGTTGTAAATCACCATAGATCTCAGAGTCTCATCTGAAGACATGCTGTCAGTAGAGAGGCACATGAGCGTCCACTCCTGCACATTTCAGCTCCCATCTCTCACGGTTCCCTTTGAGAGGGCTTTCATTGTCTGACTCATGATGGTTCAGGATAAACTATGACCAAACAGAAAGAATTAACTAGACAGAGGATGTGTCTAACATGCTGTTATGGAAGTCTCTTTTAAGGTCTTAAGTCCATGCTAATCAATAGTCCCCACTCATGCATTCCTACTGCTTGGAGTAGCTGTGCTGGTGAATACTACCGTAGGAGTTATATGCTTGTTAAATGGAAAAAAATGTGTCTTTAGAGCTCAGTATTCTTTATTTTATGAACACAACACAGTGTAGTAGCTTTCTCCCAGCATACAGTAGGCACATTCAAGGTGATACAGGATGGCTTTTCTTTCTATGGAGGGAGGAGCTTGTTCTCAGTAAAGATGAGCAAACATTTGGAATTTACATGTGGGCGGACACTGGGATTACAGCTTTTCTTGCCTATCACCGGACCTTTGCAATGATGAGACCAACTAAGGCTGCTTAACACAAGTTCTGATCATTACATAAGAAGGGAAATGCTGGACAGACACCATGTAAGTTATAAGTGTCTGTCTTAGCTTTGCTACACATATTGTAACAAACTCAATATCCTAGTCTTCATTTGTATGAATGGTTTGTACTGTATATAGTTTAACCAAGTGTTATTTGAGCTGCTTATTAATATTAAATTGTACTTGTCTCTCTGCTTGTTATTGGTTAAAAAGAAAAAAAAAAGGATCTAAGGAATCAATTTTATCAACGTAGCTGTGAACTCCATTAAAAAGACAAATTTAATATACGAAGCATCTATCCAGCTCAAGTATTGTTGAAAGCTATACATATACAACATTACACTGTCTGTATTTAGATATTTTATTTCTGAAAAAAAAAAGAGAAATGTACATAAAAATAAAACACTTAAAGTTGAGTTTCAATACGTTATGTGTGTAACATGGTGATTTAAATGGTTCTGACAGGAAGAATGTGCTGGGATACAGCCATGGATTTGCATCACACGTCTTTGAATTTGAGCAGAATTATCTAAATTGCTATTAGTTGCCTAGTCAAAACAGCTTAAGAGTCTCAGTCTCAAGCCTGGGAAATAATTGTGGCATACAACATTGCATGCATTTTTGGTTTACTGTAACGTTAGCTACTCAAGAGTAACAAGAAAGAAAAAAATCATAGGGAACAGAGGGAGAATATGGTTGTTGCCTAAGTTAATTATAATAAGTAGACTTTCTCCCATGTACAGCCTTTATTTAATGGGAGTATTGAAGTGAAGGTTATGTGTTCTCTTTAAAAGAAAACCGAGCTGTTTTGAAGATGTGAATTTCCCTGAGTGGTTGTGATGACACCGTTCTACTGGAGAAATTGGGACAGCAGTGGAGGGCTCCAAGTCTCAAATTACTTATACTAGAGGAGATCAAACTATGTATGTGGCATTGTATATGGACACTAAGATTTATTTTTACAGTTGTACACAACCGTAGAAAAATAAACAGAAGAAAATGTACAAGGTTACTCCTTTTTAAGACCTCAAGTTTGGTGTTGAAATATGAAGAATCTCAAAAGTTAGTCAAAGAAGTCAGATTAAGAGCACTCAGCCACTGTCACCCCTTCTCATTCTTCTTAAGCCAGGCATCTTTCCCATAGAGGAAACAACAGAAAGATGATGGTGAAATAAAGCCACAAAATTCTAAAACTGAGAGCTCAATCAGAACTCCCAGGAAGGAATCTTCTGTTAATCAAATGGGTACCCTGCTAGGTGTCCTTAGAGCCACCTGCCACCTGTAGGTAGCCATCTGTATCAGTATGTGCATAAACTGTCCATGAAACTTAGAACTGTGACAAAACAGGCAGTAAGAGCTTCATGCATTCCAGCTGTCGGCTAAGCTTGCCCCAGATAAGTCTTTCCTGGTGCTTATAAATCATGATCACTTCAGACTTGTTTCCCAGCAAACAAAAGAGTTAAAGGAAGAAATCAGTTGTTCTCTTTAGGGTTATGTGTTGATTGAAACTGTGGCTTTCACTTATGTGGTTTGAAGTGTCATTTTTCCAACCCATAATTCAAAATAAGATAAACACCTGCTTCAGACTCCACCCCACTACTCTGTTCTACAGTGACCCCCCCGCCCAGCAAAATACTGTTCATATAGCTTTACAGTCATAAAGAATAAACCTAACACTGTGATTCATTTATCTGCCATTTTATAGGTTTCTTTAGAAAAACAAAATGAAAACACATAGGCAACTTTTGATTTCAATTATTTAGAAATCTAAACTTTTAGACTCTTTCTGGGCCTATAAATATCTTTCTAAACTCCAACATTTTCAACATTGACCATGTATTATACAAAGAACTCATGGTGACACCAAAGTTCAACAATTTATCTGTATCTAATGTATTCTTCCTGTGGTTGCCAGGAAGTAGGTAGAGGAAGATCACCGATGCGGAGATTTCAGATATGCATACTAAAATTCTATTAGAGCAACCTGCTACTTCAGCGAGCTAGTCAACTAAGTTTTAATTATGTCTAAAAATGTACTGGTCCTGGGAAAAATGAACTTCGTGTAGTGATAAAGAAACACCTCTCAGGTTTTGAAAATGATCTCACACTTTTGAGAAGATACAGAAGAAAACCTACAGGACTACAGTGCATCTGAAGGAAGCAAGAGCCTATCAGTCACCTAGTTTTCTCTTTTTAAAAAAAAACATTTCAACAGAATTGAAATTAAGAAAAAATGTATTATCATAAATTCTTGCCTCTACGATGAGAAACGATATTGTCTGTTTATTCATTTATGATTAAAAAATAAAAATGTCGGCATAATATAGATTCAGCTTTTGGTTCCATGACGATCAGTGAAACTTTTGTGTTTGGGTAGAAAGAGAATAATGCAGGAATAATGCAGATACTAGTGTTATTCTGCATTATTTAACAGGACTGGAGAGGCCTGTTAAATGTGAAAGTATTGCCTGAGTCTTCACTTCAGCAAGGAATTGTAAGCCATATTTTTTAACACAATCAATTTAAACAAATCCTGAGCAGCCCGAGAAACTGTTTTCTTTTTGTTTTCCACTGCTTTGCATGGAAAAGCTGCTTAACCAGTATCAACAGACCTTTGGAAGAGGAATTTGCATCCTCACCATCAACTGTGCATGCCAAATTTTAGCCAGAGGCAAACACAAATGGATATGCTTATAAACTTCCAAAGACCTAACTGACAAATCAGCTGCACTCGCTTTATTAACCGTCAATCTATTTTATTTAGTGTTACTTTTATTCAAATCAACTAGAAGTCAGTGGACACCTTTGAAGATAAAAAAACCTCGAGGTTGATTTGCCTAAATATGATCAGTATTTACTTAGTTAATAAGTGTCAAAAACACGAATTCATTCCTGTAGCCTGAGATGAATTCTTAAAACCTGATTACTGGGTCAGCCTTTTGAAGAGATTTTAGACACATATGTATCAGAGAATGGTTGCTGGGAAACACTGGAAAACTTATGGTCTGCTCTCCGAATTTTATACCCAATGAAAAAACATGGTTAAAGTAAGAAACATATAATTATGCTTCTTTTTACTGGGGTGCAAATACATCTTACAATGAAAGAATTCTAGTGTTTTTTTTTTTTTCACTGTTGAGAGAAACATTCTAAAACAAGTACCATGTATCTGGAAAAAAATGTCTTAAGTTTGACCAAATGAGCTTCAGTGTCTGTATTTCTGCCTTGCATGGGCATGCATCATATCTGATGAGTTACAGGGAGGTGGTTAAATTTCTAGGAGTGTGAGCTGAGCTGCCTTTCCTTGGTGACTGCAGCAGATGTTAGGTGAGGTTTAGATTTATTCTAGGTTTTAACCTGGATTAGACACTCACCCCTATTCTTCTCTGGGTAGCCCTGGCTCTCCTGGACTTATTTTCTTTTTAGTTTAGGCTGGCCTTGAATAAATAGATCCACCTGAATCTGCCTCCCAAGTGCTGGGATTAAAGGTATGTACCACCACCACCTCAACCCCAACAGCCATTTCATTTCAGCCAACACCTGGCTGGTACTGTTTTATTATTAAAGATTCTATGTTAGGGTCTCAAGTAACAGCTCTACGCATTCCTAGTCTCTCATTCTCTGGTCTGGTCAAACAAGGGTTTGGACTTGATCCTTGCAATTGTGACTGTTGAAGAAACACAGCAAGAACTTTGGTAGCATGCAGCAACTGTTAAGTAACTACATTTAAACACACACACACACACACAATTGTCATCGTCAAAATTAATTCTTTAACTTTCATGAATCCATTTTTTTATATTAAGTTTATATACTTATTTTTGCATTTCTAACAGTATTTCAGGAGAACACATATCACATGATATCTGTTCAATGGATGATTATGATTTCATGTTCAGGATCCCTCAGACAGTGTTCTTATACAGATTCCATCCCTGGCCCCGGCCTAGGCAGAAGTCAGCTCTGATTGTCACTGCAAGGACACACATGTAACAGTCAAGGTCATTTCCCAAACTACTATTTGGTAAATCATTTTGTGTCAGAGACAGAGAGATGTCTTCAAGCTTGATAAATATGCGACTTGCAGATCAGCAATATGGAGATTGGTAATGTAACTCTGAATTACTTCAGGTTCCTGGTCGGAGTCTCATTTCAGGGAACTGTCTGCTGTATGCTTAGGAAACCTTCAACATGGTAACTTTATTTTTCACTGAAAATGACTCAAATAATTATTATATGTGTTCAGTTAGAATCTTCTTGTGTTATTAGGTTATGAATCGAGTTTTCTCACGGCTATACTTTCACACATACAAAACATAGGATATTTTCTGCATGAAGTTGAGTGCATGCGTAAATTTGAAAAGATTGCTTAAACTTATGTTTTAATTTCATTTCTTTCACTATTTCATTATGCAAACAAATACAGCAGAAACTGTTTTTGTGTTTTCTGAAGTTTCTACATGGAAGCAGCTTTGGGGGCTGCTTTATGTGTTTCACTGATGTTTCCTGGAATTCTAATTACCATGTTGACTTCTATTCATGCAAAATTTTAGATTTACTTGCACATATTCTACTAATGTTCAAAATGATAATTATTTAAAGAAAACACGGTGTGAAGGAGATGACTTTCTACCATTTTTTTTGCCATGTTCATTTTCTTCCAGTACAGTCTGAGAACTCTCTTCATCAGTACCTCAGCCTGATCATCAACTTCACATTCCCTTCAAGTGTTAAGGGAATAGAACTTATCAGCAAGAACTCATGTAACATTAACATACCTTATATTGTCAAAAATACAATATTTTGTTTGATATAAGCCATACAATAATGGGTGAGCTTACTTAGGTACACTTGATATCCAACAATTTATAGAAGCATACAGTACCTACTGTTGATATTTGTGGGTGTATACACACCACTAACTGCAGTGTATAATAAGAAGAAATGTATTCATCTTCCTCCCACAAATTCCCTAATCCCTGTTTTCATCTTTGGTAACTTCTCCAAACCTTATTCCCCTAACTCCTCACTGATGGGCATTTTGGCCCCTATGGTGGTTCCTATACTAGTTCATTCTTTTAAAATACATTGCGATTTATTTTGTGACAATGTCATACATGTATGTTTTTTGATCATACTCACTCACCTCCCATTACCTTGTTTTGTCCCTCTCTCCCTTCCCACTAGTTGAGTTTAAAATTCCTTTTATTTTTTATTTTTGTAGTTTTCCAGTTCCCTGCCCCCCCCACTACCAAAGAAGAAACTCATCTTGTTTTCTTAGAGCTTGAAAACGTTGTACTAAAAGAGAAATCTTGAGTCACTAGTATACACAGTCTGCATGATATCTACCATGTTTGTTGGGCAGGTTAAGAATATATCGTAATAATCCCACCATGCACATTCCATTCGAAGCAGGTGCTTCTTATTTACATCACAGAGGAGTTTTGTTTTGCTAGAAATGTACTAATTCATGATAGCATGTTCCTGGGAAAGAGCTTTTAGGAGTTCTTTGAACATAAAATCCTTGCTTGTATGTGAACATTTTTGAAATGTGCAAGGACTTTAATAGAGAGCACATAGGACACAGGGAATGAAGTTAACATGTTGAGTGCAGAGACTGATGGACCCACAAGGTTAGGATGCAAGCATACAAAAAATTGTTTGACAGTGTTGACTGTGGATGATCAGATGGGATGTGGGTGTTTGGAGACGGCAGAATAGGATAATGATGAAGGAAAATCAGGTACCATTTCCAAATAAAACCAGACCTGTGGAAGTCTTATGCAACCTTTGGGACAGCATGAGAAGACCCCTCAACAAACCTGAGTTGCCTGAGTTATTAGGGTTTGCTGTATGGATATCAGAGTTCTAGAGAAAACTTAGAGAAGATTAGAATTTTTTTCTATAATTAATGCCATAGTATGAAATTGATATCTGGTGGGTATAACTTAAATCATTCAATGGAGTCTGTAGATATTCTTTTATAGAAGTAGCAGAAGTAGTACACTGTGAATCATGGAGTAAAGTCTGTTGAAGGACATAGCAACTTATTAGCATGCGAAGAACTATTTGTTACTTTATGTCCAGTTTAACTCCATAATTTTATATTTGCTTATATAATAATCACAATAGTATTTCTGGATTAAAGGGAAACGTCCAGAATTAGGAAGGAGATAGTAGAGGACAAAAAATACTTCCAATCCACACTCTTAAGTTATCCATTTTTTTTTTCTGGTCACATTTTTTTTTTTTTTTTACAGTTTCCAAACAGTATAGTAAATTTTACAAAGTGACACACAAAAACAAACAGCGTTTTTAAGGAAACTCACAGATCATTCCTCTAGGTAATATACCGAATTACAAATATTATTCAATCTTATGCTTAAGGATATTGGTGTAATGTTTTCTTTCTTTTTTTTTTTTTAACTACATCACAAATCTAGTCCATACCCCCTTAATTGCCTGCCTTATATATTTGAATACTACATTTCTATATCAGGACCACAATTTATGTCTCAGATATCAGTAAACTTCAACAGAAATTCTTCCTGAGCCTCTGAGCAGGGACTTATAGAGGCTGGAAAGTGAATGTCTTACAGCCTCCCTTATCCCTGGGTAAAAATGTATCCATTGAATATATTTATTAGATGCTTTTTATGTACTATGCTCTGTGTAGATTCTAAAGATACTGCCATAAAAAAATCTAGACATTGTACCCAACTTTGTGAATCTTACACCATAGTGGGAGAAGACAACCCTCACTGAAAATGTACTCTGCATGCTTTTGTGGTTGTGAGTACTACAAGGGATACAAAAGTTTATTAGTTTACTGTTTATTGTTTTAGTTTATTGTTTACCATTGGTAACTGGTTCTTTTATGGTGACATTAGAAAGAAGGAAGGGAGCATGCCACTTAGGTATAATGTACGTCAGAGCATGGGCAAACAGAACATTGTAAATGGCTGAGGTACATTTGTCTATGTAGGTGTAGGCTAGTGGACGTAGAGCAGAGAGAAGACTGCAGAGAAAGATAAACTAGGCTAAAATGAAATCGTGCTTTGACTGCAATAGAAGCACCCAGAGGGTTTTGTGCAGATAAATTACATGATGAAACTCAATTATATAAAAGGGAAGCATGAGTGTAAGAAGACCAGGTGTGAAACTGCTATAATAAGGCAGGTAGGAGATGCGGTGTGTCAGATTCAGATCAAGGTGGTAGTAGTGTAGGCAACAAGAAGTCATTAAATTCTGGATATATTGCAAAGATGGAGCCCTGGATTCATTTGTAGATGGTGAGACATGAGAGAAACAGGATCCATTGATGGCTTAGTTATGTTTTGTATCTAGATTATGTATGGAGGTAGACATTTATTTCAAAATGTATCATTGAAACCCAGAGATGGCTCAGGGGTTAAGAGTAGTAGCTGTTCTTGAAGAGAATATTGGTTCTGTTCCCAGAACCAATGGTGGCTAACAGTCATCAATTACTATACTTCCAAGGGTTCCAATACCCTTTCCTGGTCTATTAGGGCATCAGGCATGCACATACCAGGCAGACCAAGCACACACACACATAAAATAAGAACAATATAATCTTTAAGCAAACAAACAAACATCTTAAGGCACATTTTGAAATGTGCTCACAGTTACTTATGTTCACATATTATTTGACTGGTATTAGTACTGTTGGCCTATCTTCAGAAACCTTGAAAAGGAAAGGAACTTACATTTTCAAAAGTTTATATATCTTCTTTGAGTATTTATAACATTTTAATGCATTACATTATTTTTGTGTAGTTATTTTCCTGAGTTGTGACTATTTAAAAATAATTGAAGAACACTTTATTTCATATTGGGTAGAATTTATGTTATGCTAATTCACTGGAAAATTGAGAGGAAAACTATTATGTAAATTGGAAGGAGTAATTAAGTAGATAGCGGATTCTGAAGATTTCTTCTTTCTTATTAAGGTATAATAATTAAATATAATAACAGGTTTCATCATGTCATTTTTATATATGCACATTATATAACTTTATCATATGTTTTATGTCCAATAAAGTCTAGTTACTTATAATTGGTATCTAACACATTTTCATATTGTCTGCAAATAGGATGATTTACAAAGCAGGATTTAATGTTGGCTATGAAATTTCCCAAAGTGTACATACAGCTTTTTTATTGGAAGAGAAAATTTAGTTTCATTGCATATAAGAGAGTTTTTAAGCTCAAAACTTTTAATAACAGTGAAACTGGATGAGTAAAAGAAATACAATTAATTGAATTAGTAAAAAATGTTTAAAAATTTAAGATTGTTTTAAAAAGTATATTCATTATATACTTAACTATAAGGAATTTAATCAGTTTAACAAACATTTTATTAATGTTTAATAATTGTTAAAACATAATTTATGAATTTTAATTTTGGAACAGAAATTAATAACAAATAATAAAACAAAATATTTCATCAAAAAATCTTTGGAATGATCCAATTTTGCCAGCAAACCTTTTCCAAATTTGTAGGTAGTGACATGAAAGTCCATCTCAGTCTCCTCTTAATTGTGCAGCTAGAAAGTTACAACACAAGATAGAAGCTTTGAGTTGTAAGATGCAAACGTTATGATAATGTGACTAGAAAAATGTATTGTTCATGTAATTGTGTATGTCATTGTGCCTTCTGGGCTGATTCATTTTATCCAGATAAATATGCTGCTGAGGGATAATTGATTCAAAAGTATTGTGCTGTATATTAAACATACGGAATCTATATTTGTTTAGAAATATAAATATGTTTGCTACCTAAATAGGTACAACCATAGGTTATTGGTGACTTATACAATTTGTAAAACACATGAAACTAGGTAGAACTGATTGATTTTATATGTGAGATTTATTTCATATTATTTATTCTTGTCAACTGTGAAAATAGTTTATGATCTTCTGTTACAGAATAATAGTTTAATACATAGTTTTATTAGCTAAGCATCTTAACTATTACATTCATCCTAAATACATTGCTCGTAATGAGTTATCCAGGGAAAGTGCTGAATAAAAACCACTGAAAGACTAGCTACACATTTATGAGTGCTGCCTCTGATTTTTATTCTATCCATGATTTCATATAAAATGTGATCACAGAACTTGATGACAGTTACACTTTTCAGTGTTTCTGAATCATAGAAAGCAGATTTCAAAAGTTTGGGTCAGATGTTTTGGCTCCTACAATTATAGTTACAAAAGACATCTTTACTTTTAAATGACTAGAAATGGCATACGGAGCAGCCAACATTTTCCTTGACTTGAATATGCCAATGCCCAACATTTTATGAAATGTACTCTAATCGTTGTGTGTGACCTTCCAGCAATTCACCAACAGACCTGGAGAAAGTCTCTCTTAGATCTCTGCTCTTCTTATCACCTCAGTTCACATTTTTTAACCATTGCTTTTCTGAAAGTCTTCTTTGTCCAATAAAATGTGCTTTGCTTCCTGTAAAGCAGGCTGGAAGGGACAAGATAATAACATTTTGCCCAGGAACAGATTTCCTATGATGGTTATGGCTGTCTTTATTCAGAGCTCCTAAGCAGACAAGTTGTGTGTTTATATTGGCTCTCACACTACATACTCGGCTTGTAGGGTCAACATTTTCAGCTGTCTTTCTCCTCTTCTCTGCTAGGTTTGTTCCTTCCTAGCTCTTGATTCCACTACTGGTTTTTCCATTTGCATTTGCCTGACAGTAAGCTACAGTCATTAACATTGAGATAGGAAAATGCTTCTAGGAAATCTGTATCAAACCAAGACTACAAATTTGTATTTGATCATATGTTCTTTCTCAGTCATGACTACAAAATGATACTTTGTACATAAAGATTTCAGAAAGCACATTTACTGAGGTAAAACTTGCACAATAACATGTAATCAGTTTAAAGGTATAGTTTAATAGACTTGCATACAGCTGTACTTGTCATTGCAACCCTAACACAGAACATTCCATCACCCTATGTCTTTTTGTGGTCAGTGTAACACCACAATTGGTATGCCATCTTTCAACAAAGATAAACATTTTCTTATTCTAGGTTCTCATGGTGAAATATACATTCATTTTTACTAGCTTCCCAGGTTCTATACTGCTTTTGAGAGTCATTCAGTTTATGTTCTAAGAATCACTTGGATTTTAGCTATTGTGAAAACAGTTGTTTTGGATATTTGTGAGTATGTATTCTATGTGGTGTTGAGTCTAATTTTTTTAGGGTAAATAATTATGACTAGAAATATGGGATTTATGATCATAAGAGTATACTTTTGCAAAATAGAGCAACTAGTTTATGAAATGGTTTTATTAATTTTACATTCCTATGGATGGTTTAGAATTATAGTTGTCATATGAATTTCTCACACTGGGTATTGTCATATATCATATGTAAAACTATCTGCTAGTAGGTTAACTTTGTATTTTCTTCATGATATGTGATTCAGGGTACTGTGTTAGATGCTTATTAACAATGTATAAATATATTATTTTTCATAGTCTATTGAAATATTTTTTATTTTGAAATTGAATTGTAGAATTTCTACTTATTATTTTGAAAGTATATATTGTGGATATTAAACCTTGCCAGATAAGCAATTTTGTCCACTCTTAGCTTATTGTCTAGTTTTATTAATGAGGTTTTAAGAAAAAAGAATTTCAGTGTGTCATTTAAATAGTTGATGCATTATTGTTATTTTAACACCTTTTTGTCTCTATATATTTTATTTCAGAATTTTCTGAGTATAATCATTTTTATTTAGGTATGCAATATGTTTAAAGTTAGCTTTTGTGTTCTGCAGAAAAGATGATACAGTGGTTTCGAAGGAGAATAATTTTCTTCCACTATTTTTGTTGACAAAACTGTGCTCCCTGTTAAATTATCAAATCATTGTAAAAATCAGTGACTGAACGTATGTACATGGTCTACTTATCAACATATTTCTGTCACTTTCACATATATGTCTATGCATTTTGACATATGCTGATTTCATTGTTATTATTATGTATTTTCAAAGTATTCTTGTCTTTGGCCCATGATATGGTTAGTTGTATGGTGATTAATTTCTGGATATTTAAGAATTTTTGCAACTTTTGGCTACTTATTTTTATTTCTCTGTGGCTCAGGGCAATAGCCTACATGAGTGTAAACTCTAGTTTTATTGAGAGTTATTTTGTTAGTCAGCATATATTCTACTAGTTAAAGTTCGTTCATATGATCTTAAAAGTGATGTTTTATTTTTGTTGTGAAGTGTGTGATGTCAACTGTATCAGGTTGGTAGAAAACATTTAGATACTCAATATCCTTCCAGATTTTGTGCACATTTGATTTTTCCATTAATAAGTATATTAAAATGTGAAACTAATAATATTACTTCCATCTATTTCTCATTTATGTCATTTTAAAGTATCTATCTATCTATCTATCTATCTATCTATCATCTATCTATCTCTACCATTTATTTTAAGACTCTGTGTATACACTTATGTGAGTTCATGTCCACTGTATGTAAAGCATAGTTCCTAGGAACTGAATCAAGAAATTTTTCATAATAGCAACTGTTCTTATCTTTTGAAACACCTCTTCAGCTATAGGTCTGCTATTTTTGCTGCATGTACTTTTGAGAATATACCATTCAGTACCTACAGAGCTAGTACATTATATATTCCTGGCAAATCATGACTTATTTTATTTTGAAGTATTGCCATCTTCCATAGTAATATTTCTTAATCAACAAATATTTAAATTGCAAACAACCAAAGCTTAATTGTTTTAAAAGCAAATCCAAACTTATAACCTACTTTGGATCAAAAGTAGGGTCTTGTATACACTTGGAAAGTATTCTACCACAGGGTCACACCCTCAGCCAAATACTTCTAGAGAACCGAGGGTACTCTACTCCAGTTTTCCTAAGTTCCCTGTCTAAGCAATGAAATGCTCACATTTTTTTTAAAAAGTCATGCTAAAACTAACTGAGGGAAGTAATGACCTAATAATGTCCTAAGCATTTCCTTCTTATGAATATAGGACTTCTGAAATTATTTAAAATTTGAATATAAATTATAATTTTTATACAATTTTTTAAAGTTACCTAATTTTTTTCCTAAATCTATAAAAATCTTTATTTTACATGATCAATTTCATTTGGATTATGTTTTAAAAATATTGTTGTTTATTTTAAAAATTCTATTATTATGCCATTTTACTTTTTTGTATTAATCCTTCTCAGATTGGCAGAAAACAGTATTAAAGAGATGAGGAAATGAAGTCTTTGGCTAAATCAGTGGTTTAGGTCACAGAGGAGTAGATTCCTGATTCCTGCTCTGAAAGACATTCCTAAATGACATGAATGACCTGAGCTTTTATTATTGTTATTATTATTATTATTATTATTATTATTACAATTGATATAAGGTCTATGCAAACAGGGAATTACAACCAATTAAAAAGTGAAAAGACAAACAACATCTAAAATTAACTGAAGAATCTATGACAATATTATCAGAAAAATAGATGTGTTTTTGTAGTGAGGGATGAGGTAGTTTGTAGGCAAGCTGAAAACACTGTAATATTTTGCACCAAATTATATTCTTGATTTTAATCCAGTTTATTCGTATTAGAAATGAGATGCCAATTTTCAATTTTCTATAAAAATTTGCACGAGTAGAATATCACACAAGTATTAGAAAACCTCATCCACTTTATCATCAAGATAAAGACCTTTTTGATACATTTCTCACCAACCTTTACATGAAATTTGTTGTGTTAGGAATCCATTGCTGTGCAATACCTGAAATTAGCAACTTAAACGGAATGATTTATTTTTGGTTCACAATCATTAGCTTCAGCCCAATTGCTCCTTGTTTTCTAGACCAGTGGTGAGGGAATACTTCATGATGAGGAGTATGTGGTAGAACAAACATGTTCACTTCCTGGTAGCTGGGAAGCAAAAAGAGAGAGGAAGGGTCCAGACTCTCAATATTACTTTCAAAGCATGTGACCAATCGTGTGGCTTGCTTCTTCAAGAGCCTACATTTTAGACATTGCATCTCCTTCCAACAGTGCCTCAGTCTGATGACCTTACATATGCTCCTTTGGGGACTATGTATAATCTAAACTATTAAAGCTACAATATGAGATTGCTAGCAAAATAAACACTATCCTAACTTTGGCCTGAAATAAATTTCTTTTAAAACCAGGAGGAAAGTAAGTTGATAATTTCACCCCTGTGCAAGTGACTTTGTAATTCTGCTAAAATACTGTATGGCAGTACATGAGATTTAGGGCTTTCTGGGATGATTTATGTTCACTAAATCCGGCAAGCTGTCATCCCAAGGCATATTTATGGATTCAATGTCTCTGCTACTGCTCTTTTGCAGGGAAGAAGCATCTCATTCTGGTTCCAAGTTTTCTAAGAGGAAAAGAAAGTGTTACTGCACATTTTGATGCTATTTTTCAAGGTCTACTTCCCATTATTGAAACTTTTATGAAGGCAAAATACAGACCCCTGTATCAGCGTTTAATTCTTTATATCAACTAGTAGAGAAGACTGGTCCCTGACCTGGGAAACATAGTATCTTGAATCCAAAACAGAACAGAAATGGTACCAGATCAGTTCATTTGATAGATTGGATTTAGAAAAGGTTGGCAAAATTTATACATGAGATAAGCTGTTTTCGTGCACCTGACAAAAATCCTTTTACCTTGGTTGAGTCTCAGATTCTTAATTTGTAAGATAGATGTAATAACATTTACCTCCAAAGATTGTCAGGATTTAGTAACATACGGTTTACAATGTAACTTAACTTATGTAACTTAACTTGATTTGCTTTATATTTGATGAATACTGTGTTATTGATTTTCGTACAAATACATTCTAACCTGAGGATCCAAGTAGAATGTTAAAGGCAATAACAACAATACAATATTATGCTTATTTCAGTAGAGATTATATGTTAAGATGAGAAGTAGAGGAGAATGGTAAAAAGGAATGACAATGGTATCACTCATTTTAAAATTACTACAGAAGCAAACACAATAGGCTTGTGAAGTCTCTTGAGACAAAGTGATTTACAAATGACTGTGTTGTTTTCTACCTGTATTTATGTAGACAAATACACCTTCAGTATAAAGTAATCCCTTTTTACAACTCCCACTGAGATCCTGAGGGATCTAGATATTTTGAAAAATAGATGTGATAAATATTTAATATCAGTTGGGGGGTGGTGGTAATACCACGCTTTTGATCATTCAGTTCCCAGATAAAAGATACAAACTTTTACATTTATACTAAGTCTTAATTAGTACTAAAACTGGGCATATATTTATCCTTCATACCATTATGTGTACTTCTCTGCCAATAACCCAAAGATACGACTTACCATATTCCACCTGGGCCATTTTACCGACTGGCCAGTCCTCGTGACCAGTTCTCACAATCTCATACTCCAGAGTTTCTTCTTGTCTTCTTCTCTTTCTACCTTCTCCCTCTTTTCCTAGTGATCTCTGTCTCAAACCTCAGGTCCAGAAACCAAAACACTGTCCAGCTACTGCTGTGGGCAATTTTATTCACCAGAAATAACTTGGAGTGCAAGGTTACATAGCATCACTTGGTGTATGTGAGAATCTCTTCCTCCCAGAGGCAACCAGGACCATTATTTAGCATTTCAACACACACCAACAGACTACTTCTCAGCAAATATAGGCTTAGGCTTTCTCTATGTGTTATCCCAATCAGATTCTCAAAGGTAAAGCCTGTGCTCTGTTGGTCTTAAAAACTTTTAGTGATGTGTGTTCATTAAAATGAACTTTTGGTCTTCCATTCATCTTGCCCTAAGACTGATGAATTACTTTTCTAAGTTGCACAACATAAAAAGAATTAATTTAGGTTAAGAATATTAGTGATATCTTGAGCTGTAATGCATAAAGAGATTCTCTGGACCTTTTTCTGCCTAGATTATAGGTAAGACTAGAAATGTGTAATAAAGTAAGGTTTATCATTGCCATGTCACGCAGTAGGTTGCTATGGTGCACAAAGTAATAAACAAACAACCCAGAATTTTCAGTTAGAGAATTGAATAGAAAATGATGGGTTGTTGATTACTGATCAATTCTTCATTTTCATATTATTTTCTAAAGAGATTGCAACTAAATCTTAAATAAGGATATTCTCTAGAACATAGTGTGCAAGTTAAGTATGTAAAAGGCATAGTGGGGAAGTCAAGGCTTTTTAATCATTAATTATTGTCAAATGCATATATATATATATATATATATATATATATATATATATATTCCTAAATATAACCTGATAAATCTCTATAAATATTTCATGTATATAAGTTTTCAGGGTTGACCGAAAACCACCACTTTACACAACCAGCATAATCCATAAACAATTTAAACATTTAACTTTTTGCCCAGAGATAACTGTAGTCCCTGTCCTTCATCAAGGGAAGTTCTCTTTGCAACATCCAGAGACCATTGTAGAAAACTACAACCAATCAAACTGCAGAGTAGTAGAGTCTAGTCCCTATGGATACATCTACAAAACAGTGCCACATATTAGGTTCATGGAACACTGAAGAAGAGGGGGTAGAAAGATTGTTAGATCTGGACGTTTTCTGTGAGATTGTGTCTCCTAGTAACATCAGAAGCTAAACTCCTAAAGTTTCATCGATATGATGACCCCAATGATAGCTGAGCAAGGACAACAATAGTAGAAATGAGAAAGGGGACTGTGAAAGCCAATAAGTCTTCAATTCTATACTGTGGAAATGCTGAGGGCAGGAGGAAGAAGACTCCCCTAGGGGAAGAATACCAACTGGTTATCCACTTCTAAATTGTCATCTCAAGACACATCTTTCTTCCGTGTGTACATATTTGTAATGGTAAATGTGTGCATTAATACTTGTAGATGATATTTAGATAATGCTAGCAGTTCATTTTAAAT
The DNA here is from genome assembly GCA_030674055.1 of Rhabdomys pumilio. Classification (NCBI taxonomy): domain Eukaryota; kingdom Metazoa; phylum Chordata; class Mammalia; order Rodentia; family Muridae; genus Rhabdomys; species Rhabdomys pumilio. The sequence continues at coordinate 19,538,815 of JANHMN010000016.1, forward strand.
CTACAATGCTATGTGCAGTATACATTACCCTAATCTCTGCCCCTCCAAATATGTAAATTGGCCTAAAAATTGCAAAGACATACTATGATAGCAATTCCCTATGAAGCGACTCAGCAGATTACTTATTACTATTAGTTTTGATGGTACCAAACAGTAATTATTTGGTCCAGAATGAAATGTAGGTATTACTGGCTAAGCAAATAACCTATCTTCATTATAGAAATAATGTAGATTGATACTACCTTTTAAAAAATCATAAATGCACAAATTAAAAGTCTTTAAGCATTATAAAGAACTGTATGAAAATATTCTTTGCTATTGGATTTTCTAACTTAACCTAATAAATATGCAAATCATTTGGTTCTTTCTTTACATTTAAATGATGTTTCTTTTGACATATAGTTATGTACTGCTGGATACTTTTCACTCATGTAACTTCCGCTTTAGATCGCATAGTCTTCTTATGTTTTACTAAGACTCAGAACAATTCACTCTAACACTGTGACTGTATTTTCTATGATCAATAAATTTGCGATTGAATCAAATTGTACCATTTGATATTACTCTAGGTACATAATCCTGTAGTGTCCTACTTGCAACTATCTCTGGCTTCATTCTTTATGGTTTCAGAAAGTCATTGTCAAGTATAGTTTGAAAATATTAAATGGAAAATTTCTAATATAAATAATTTATAACTTTTCAATTGCTTGGTGTCCTGCTTAGCATGATAAAAGCTTGGAACACTCTGCTCTATTCTTCCCTGGATATAAATCATTCTTTGCCAGAACATCATCACTGAATACAGTACCTGCCTATTTGTCACTTTGTGACATCTTAATTATCAAATTAACTCTTTTAGTGTCCTGCTTTAGCCCTAGTAAACTTTATTATTTTTTAAATAATATCATTGAAACACAGAATAAATGAAGTGTGAGATTCAGGTATCTCTAGAGAGGTCATGGGTTTCTTCATCAAGATCAGTGGTTCTCTATATTCCTAATGCAGTGACCCTTTAGTACAGTTCCTCTTGTTGTAGTGACCCACATTGTAAAATTATAACTGTAAATTTCTACTGCTATTAGTCATGATATAAATATCTGTGTTTCTCACTGGTTTTAAGTGACCCCCATGAAAGAATTACTCCACCCCAAAGGAGGTTGCCACCCACTAATGAAAACTGCTGATCTAAATATTATTTTACAACATCATAAGCTGTATAGAATATAGTAATGGGAGAGCCAAAAAAGAACAGACACAAGTTTTATTATAGTACATTGTTATAATAATTCTGTTTGATGTCATTTTTGTCAGTTTTCTACATGCCTAGTTTATAAGGTAATCCTATCATAAGAATGCATATAGAGAACAGAAGAAATGTAATGCAGTGTAAGGCTTATACTATATGTAGTTGTAGGTATTCACTAGAGTTATAAGACTTATTCCCTGAAGATAAGTTGGTTATACCTAGCGTTTTGCTCTAACTGTATATAGAAATTAAGATTGCTTTTTTATGGAAAAAGTACA
>JANHMN010000016.1:19540438-19582847 GCA_030674055.1 Rhabdomys pumilio
TATATATATATATATATATATATATATATATATATATATTAACATTGCTTACTGTAGTGGCTTGTATGATTTTATCCAAGAAAGTCAGGATAGCTTAAATTTATTAAATCAATTTTTATTACTTTGTACATGAATATTTTTTAAGGTGGAATATGTGCAGCATACACTGCTTCTGCCTTCTATCATTAATAAATTTCAAAACAGAACAAAATTGTGCTTTTGTTCTAATGTTTTAAAAAACTGAATAAATTAGTGTTTAACAAGTCATTTCATAAGCAATAAATAAATATTAATCAGAATCTATCTAAGTAGTTTTATGTTTTGCTCATTTTGAAATCTAACACATTTATATCTCAAAACTATCATAGCAGACTATCTGGAATTATGAAATTATCATAGATTTTGTCTTATATATTTGCCATCTATTGTTTCTTTTATAATAGAACAAGGAAAGTGAAGCCTTCAAATTCTAGCTTAGATTCTATCTAAGAAATCCATATAAGATTTCATTCTGAGTGCCCACAAATCCATACATAAGTACTCAAATTCTTTGATTTCATAAATGAAAAAATATAAAGAAAGTGTTGGATGTCTGACAACAGAGCTATTGAATACAATGTATCCTATTCACATTGTTCAAAACATCTCTTTCTTTTCTTTTAATATTTATGTATTTTTTTCATGTATATGTGTGTGTACCCACATAAAACTCCTTGCTCAGTATGCAAGCATGAAAGCAAATGCCTGAGAAAGTCAGAAAATGGCATCAGATCCCCAGGATGGAGTTAAAAGTAGTTGTGGACCTAGTTGACTGAGCTTTGGTCCTTTGCAAGAGCAGTAAGTACTCCTCAGCCCTGAGACACTTCTATCATTGGATGCTTTGTAGAACAAAAATGACTTATTCTCTCTGTAAAATCTCAGGATCTCAGAGTTTTAGTTTATTATAGTTATTTATATTTAGTGTGGTGATAATAAAATCATAAATATGCTATTCTGTGTGTCAATATATCCAGAAGAAATGTAACATATGTTGAAAAGGATTATTGCTAGACTAATGGCATTGCAAATAGTTAAGAATTTCACATCAAAGGGAAGGGAGAAATGATATATTTATAATTTAATTTATAAATTATATAAGAAGGATTTCCTCTTCATTATTTTATGTATTCATTTTGCTTACAATGATTATATAGTTTCCCCTCAGGAAGATGATACAAAGGAAGAGCCAGCCTCTGTTACAACTCAGCACAGATAACCATGGGCCTCAAAGCTTATCACTTCAAAGCATTTTTGTTGGTAACTAGAGAAACACAGCCTGAGAGAGATCTGCTCTATAGCTGAGAGACCAGATCGGCCCAGTGAAACACAGGAAGCCAAAAGATATTCAGAAGCCTCCACTGACCTTGTGCCAAACTCAAAGGCTTCATGTCAACTCTGTTATTCTCAAATTCAACAGTTTCATAGAAAGAAATGTTCAGTTCAGATCAAAGAATAAAAAGGCAATGCTGCAAAAATTTAAACATTACAATGTGAAAATTGTAACATTTTGGGAAGAAACTTGTGGTAAATATCAAGTCTTAAAAATGGTCATATTTTTCAGTAAGTAATTTCTGTTCTAAGATAAATTCCAAGAATTTTAAGAAAACTACCTAAAATAATATACAATTTTTATGTTCCAGTGTGCTCATGAAAGTGCTATTTTAAATGGTCAAATATTAGATAGAAATTAAATATCTACTAAGAAAACTATTAAGTTAATCATAAGATATTTACTTGATGAACTATCATAAGAAAATTAAAAACATTTTGAAAATGATTTAAATGTGTTAATTAAACAAAAATAGGAAAAACACCAGAATGTATCAATGAATCTGCCCAAATGATGTTAACAATTTTGCCTAGAGGAACCTCAAAAAAAAGTGAGAATGTAATGAGATGGGTTTTTTTTGTTGTTGTTTTTGTTTGTATTTGGTAGCCAATGATGTGATTTTTTTTTTCATTCTCTAAATTTTCAGTTTTCATCATTACATTGTGAGATTAAAAAACTAAATATAGTGTTTAAAAGATTCATTAGTACATAAAATCCTCTTAAAAATGAACATTGAAGAATGCTTTCACATATTTTATGTTAAACTTGACTATGAATCCTTTCTTATATTGATTATCTGTCAATCAGTCGCAACTCAATAAGACTCTGTCTTTCTAAAACCCTGCTTTTGCAGAAGCTTAAACCTCAGTGTTACGTCAGAGCCTGGGATTATATTTATGTATAGAGGTATAGGAAGTAAGTATTCAACAATTAAAAATTATGGAAGGAATTAAGTTTGGTTGAGCTTCTTTTTTTCCATTTAAATTCTCACAGGCAGATAATGGAAAATCACTATGATCCTTTAATCTAAATATATGCATTAGATTTAAGTTGCAAATCAAAAAAAAAAAAAAAAAAAAGAGTGACCTGATTGTAGCCCAGAAATCTATGAGGTATTTGCTCAACCTCACTTTCTTCATGGTCAGATTGCCAAAGGAAAGTTAAGAGCATTTATGTTGAAATGTTAACTCAACCTATTGACTTAAATTTCCAATAAATGTTGGCTATACTTATATCTTTCCTGTTTAGTAGTGGCTGTTTCTAAATAAAGGCAAATTGAACTAGGATAAAGGAAAGAGCTTGGAGCCACAACTAGTAAGGAATAAGCTTGCAGGGATTCAAACAGAAGCTGGTTGAACATATTTTATCATTTCATACATGAATAAAGAAATTACTTTTACTTACATTTCAGACAGCAATGTGATACTAGCTGGCAATGATTATATGTTTATATATATATGTATATATATATATGTATAATCATATATATGTATATATATACATATATACATATATATGTGTATATATACATATATATATGTATATATATGAGACAGAGTTTATTATGTGAACCCAGAGAGTTAGTCAAGATCTACTTTGTATTCTACAAGATCAGAATGACCAGTTTCTTTTGCATTTAAAATATTTTCTCTTATTTGCAACATATCAGAAATAAGAGGATTTATGTTTTAAAATGTATTCATTCATTCCATAATATTTTACTCCATTTATTCAGTTGATAAGATTGTACTCTGCAGTGTGCCTTACTAGAAACACTTGTATTAAAGCAACAAGAACAGGACATGTAAAGTTCTGTCTTTGTGAGATTTGTATCTACTTTCAAATCATAATTTCTGTATAAATTATCAGCTACACTGACCAAAATTTAAGCAGACAAGTTTTCTATATTTAAATGCTCATGAAATTGTATTGTAGAGTTCTATGAACTATATACTTAGGGATTTTTATAAGGTCTGAACAATGATAACACATCTTCAAGTTACTGTGGCTTCTTGCTAAACTCTGAGGGAGTAAATATTGGAGCTGTGTAGATATAGAGACAAAATAGAGCTCTACAAATACTTCTAGTCCTGAAAATGAAGGAATAACTATCTTAAAAGAGTCTACTTTACTCTCTGAAAAATAGAGAAAGTGTATATGGGGAAGAAGAGCTATGGAGAAGAACAGAGCACTCTGTCTGTGTCCTTGGCAAACTCATCTGCTGAAGTCCTAATTCCCAAGACGATGCTAACCGAAGATGGGATTTTGATAGGTGATTTGGTTTTAAGCACGAAATGCTCATTAATGAATTAATGTTCCCTTTAAAAAAAAAAGCCAGAGTCTCCTCAGTCCTTCTCCTGAGAGGACAGAAATAAAATACTATGTAAGGAAGAAACTAAGGCACCAAACTTGATGCACCTTGACCTTGGACTTTCCAGGCTGACTGTGAGAAATACATTTTGGTTGTTTAACTACTCAGATTACTGATGTTTGTTGTATCAACGATAATGAACTAGTACACAATAAAAATTCTGACTACCACAAACCTGATGAAAATTTAGAACCTCCCCTCAAGGTTACTGGTTTATTAATTCCTAAGAAGCCATATAGTTAGATATTCTTCACATCAAACATAGGCTTGGCTCTTCCAGAATCATCATGAGTACTCTAAGACGACTGACTCATAGCAAGAACTTTAGCAACAACAAAGCCTACATTTATAAAGTGTAATTAACTGCCATGGAAATAGTTTGTTTTGATTTTTCATACCTGTTCACCAATACTTAAATGTGGCCTTATTAGTAATATGTTGTAGCATACGTATTTCCTATGAGCACATGAGTTTAAAAAACAGTCCCTTCAGGCAGGTTCACAGTGCATGTTGGATTAATGTAGCCTCTAACATTTCTTTAGATCAAGAACCCCAGAGAGACCAGGCAATGCAGCTCCTTGTTCTTTCAACAGCTAGTACATACAAGAGCCTGGGTTTAAACTTTAGCACCATCAGAAACAACTAACTAAACACAAACAAATATGACACTGTCAGTCTGTAGAACAAGTTCCAAGAATCAATTTGGCTCTGTCTATGGTGTTTCTGAAGAATTTGACCAAAACAAGTTGTTTCTTTTGATGTTTTCTTGATTCTAGAAACATCAATTATAACCATACAAATGTATATTTAGTGGTTTCAATATTACACTAAAAAGTTTTGAAGAAAATTTAATTGAGTTTTCGTGAATGGCATATATAGTCATATTTTATGTATAGTGAAAAGCTGAAAAAATATTTTTGAGGTCTTTGTGATTATGTTTTTTTTCCAGTGAAAGTCAAAATGATATGAAAATAGCAAATATGTTCCCAGACCGCACATGGCTGATGGTAATTTGTTGCACAAATTTGCACTGGTACATATTGAATTTTTACCACTCATTTCAAGCTGATTACATTCTTTGAAGATGGTCTACTTTTTTCCCGACTTTGCATTCCAGACAAACATTAGCTGGGCAATTGCTCGTAGTTTTTGTTTTCCATTCTCTAGCTTTTAATGCCATTTGGAGATCCAAAAACCTTCAAGAAGCAGCAAAGCAAGGAAGAGCTGTCCTGCTTACTAAAAGAAAATAAAACCACTTCAAGGTATGCTCATTCCTCTAATTTCATGGGTGCTAAAATCCAGGAATGAGTTTCATGGCAAGGCCATTTTGAACAGAGTTATAACCCAGTGCTTCTAACAGTGGGACTCCCCATCTGGGAGGGTTTTTTTTTTTTTTTTTTTGGGGGGGAGAGGATTTCATATTAAATTTGAGCAGCAGCACTTCTCCAGATTAAGAAAACTTTGTAATAGTTTGAGTTTTAGACTTGAGAGGATATGTTAATACAACAAACAACAACTCACTAGCAGTAACTGTATCCTTTGAGCAAAGTAAAATCACACAATTTATTTTTTCTTTTGCTATTAATTAAATTGATTGTGCTAATAAGTAGAAGGTTGGCTGTTGGTGTTCTGAGTAAGATTGGTATCTTTGATTATTAAAGTTACAGAGAGTAAAAAGCATATTTTTTTGTGAAGGGAAACCATTTGCTCTCTAAAGTTTAGGTAAATGGATAGAATATCCAAAAAATTGTTATTAAAAATATATTATGTTTATATAAATTAGTATGAAAAGAAGTCATCCTCAAAGTGAAATCAAATCAGCTTTTAGCTAAATTATAGTCCTTAATAGCAGAATAAAGCTCACTAAAAGGCCTTTTGAATAGCAATGTGAAAATCTTCAAGAAGTTTCTAGTAGCATCTATAGGCTTTCTAATATATATAAAGGAATTTAAATGTAGTTACCATACAATTGAAATGCCAAACTTAGATGCCTTATCACACACTGAAAAACTATAGCAGCAGAGATGGGTTGTATGGTATTACGTCATTGGATAAAGAGGTTTCCCAAACTTCCTAAATATCATAGACTTTTTAAAATGCTATTGGTTGCCCTTCACAACATGAGGGTGAGTCCCTATTGCAGAAGAGACCACTTATTTACAACATCAAACTGAGAGTAATAAAGCCGTTCTCAATTAGAAGCTTCATTCCTATGGAATAGCATTCATAGGGCTGGAAAATTCTATAGAAGCTACTAGAAGAGAAACATTTTTAATATCACCCAGCTACAAGCCCTGTGACATATAATAGTGACCTTCCTGGGAGATAGATCTACTTGTACAGTACAACAGTAGAAAAAATGCTTCCGGAAATGACAAATTACTTTGGGATTGGCTATGAAGTCCATACAGTAAGTATGGACCTGGCACTGAGAATGAGACCCCAAGCCTGAGACTACATAGGTAATGGGCCCTAGAGGTAAACCTACTACTATTATTCTGCTAAATGAACACAGCACTAAAATTATTCCTAATGACATATTGCTGTAGCCATAGATTAATGACTCACTCAACACTCATCAGAATTTTTTTGAAGTAGATGGTAATTAATACACAGGCTCACACAACTGAACCATATGCAAAGAGTACAAGACTTTGAAGCACTCCACCCAAAATTCAATGTCTATATCAATCCTCTCCCCTCAAATTGTAGGAATCTATCGAGAAAGGAAGGAAGAAAGAGACAGGGGGCTGGATGGCTCCAAGGAGACAGTGTCTTCTGGAAATAACAGAGTTGATGCGAATATAAACATACAGAAAGCTATAGCAGCATAAATAAAACCTGCACAGATTTAAGTGATCTAAAATCACAGTGTGGAAAGAGAAAGTTCATTCTTAACCAAGAAGTTATTTGCAATTGGTAGCTCCTGGGAGAGGAGAAATCATTTTTCTCCAATGGAATGGCACTGGTGTATTAGCTACATTCCAACAAGGCAGGCCTCCTGCTCAGGAGTAGTTGACCAACACAAAAACAAGTTTTATTGTATGTTTTATTGTGTGTGCTTTTTGAGAGAGAGAGGAAGAGATATGAACAAAGTATATAATTTGAAAAAAATAAAAATAATAATAAATAACAACAATAATAACTACTAATAACCAAACAATACAAAACAGAAAGTAAATTATTGGCTAACAAACTGGCATATAGCAATCTTCTCTCGTATACTTGGGACCATAACAGGTCTTAAGAAGATAGAGAGCAAAGCCACATTCTCTTTCCTGAGTGAAGTCTACTCAATCAAAAAAGAAATTTCAGAAAATAAACAATGAAACTTACTCAGACTTATGGAATAATGAATTATGGAATTGGCAATTATAAATGTAGTAGGCAGGAAAGCTAAGTTGATTCATGTCTCAGACTGAGTAAGCTGAAGGAAGAAGATATTATAGGCAGAGTGCCTGCTATTTCTGACAATTTAGATTAATGTATATAAGAATGAAATATGATAAGACTGGGCAACTAGGTAGAAGTTCTTGATATGCCTTGCTATGTGGTTAACGCTTTATGTAGCAACGGGAAGCAGTAGGGTTTTTTTTTTTTTTTTTGAGCAATATCATAGTTGACTTCCGTCAAGCCTAAAATTATGATTTAAGTAAATGGCATTCAACTTTTGGTGAGCAAAAAAGAGAGAGATGTGTAGAGAGCCAGAGAAAGACAGAAAAAAAAAAAGACAAAGATGGTCAGGTATGAAGGACCTTGTGGAGCTTAGTTGAGACTTGCTTTGTTGGTGGTGTATAGAGTATGTTTGAGTTTTAGGATTAGCACGGAAGGGTATACAACACCAGTACTAGAAGAAAGTAGCATTCCTTTTTGTTGTCTGAAATTATTCATTATTTGGAGCCAAAAGTCAGTGTTTTCAACTGCTTGTTAAAAAATAGTGATTATTCTTGTTACAGTGAAAGATGACCGGAGTCCCTCCCTGTATGTTCATGTCATTTCCTTGATAGATACCTGCTTTTAGTAAATATATTAGGATATTTACTAATTGTATAATACAATTCATTTTTCCCAAAGGAAAATCTCTCTCTAGTTATAAAGTTAAAACCTGGGCTGGCAAGATGGTTCAGTGGATAAAGATTCTTGGATTCTTGTCATCCAATGTAATACCATTAAGCCTAAAGAGCTGAGTTTCATTCCTGGGATCCAAATGGGAAAAAAGGAAAAGTAATCTCTATCTCATGTGTGTGTGTGTGTGTTTGTGTGTGTGTGTGTGTGTGTGTGCGTGCGCACATACACAGAGAGAGACACATACACACACACACACACAGAAAGAGAGAGAGGTAGAGAGAGAGAGAGAGAGAGAGAGAGAGAGCAAGAGACAGAGACAGAGACAGACGGAGACCAAGATAGAGAGACACAGAAACAGAAATACAGAAATACAAAAAGACATAGAAAGTGAGATAAAAACACAAAGAGCTGTAGATACAAAGAAAGACATAGAAGCATACAAGAGAAATGTGATTCAAATATTTTTTATAAACACCTTAAAGCTACCTCATCTGAGACTATTTAAACCTTGCTAATCAAATGTTCAGACACTTTTCTCCAATGCCTACTTCATGAACCTGTCAGATCTTTTCCCTTTCAAATAACTTATTCTACCTTCCATGCATATATGTTAATTTTTCACAGAATATATATGTACTGTCATTATTCTGCTTTCAGATAGTTTGACTTGTTATTGATACTGTCTGGATCCAAAGTTTATTAATAGTTCAGTTCAGGGAAGCAGGTAGGCCAACTACAGATTTTCATTTTCCCTTCTTCCTCCAATTTCGTCTCCCAATATCATCCTTATCTTTGTAGCAGAACACCTCACTTCTGAGAAGGAAACAGGTAGCGTAAGGATGAAACTACGGTACTGCCTCCACTCCTCTAAATCTAATCCTTCACTTTCATTCCCATCTCTGTGGCACATAACCAACTTTGACTTCATCTTCCTATCTGTCTTAATATGCAATGGATCACACATTTCTTTTTCAAATTTCCTCTCTACACATCCTGTTATCCCAGCTCCCAATTCCAACATGCTTTCTCTGGGAATATTACAGCCATGACTGACAGAGAAGCAAGTAGGCCAATTAGGCATGTAGGCTAGCTTCAGATCTTCACTCTCCCTTCTTCCTTCTATATTCAACTCTGCAGCTCTATCTCCAGTTCTATAACAGATTAACATGGTCTTTTAACTCTATGACACCATTGCTGGAGACTAAGAAGATCCTGATGGAACATTCAGCTTTCCTCCCTCTTATTGAGTGCATAAGCTGCCCTCCTAGCCTATCAAATTCCTAAGAGTCAGCTCTGAATACCTAGTGAAACATTTTATTGCAAACTACTGCTGCCATACCTATCAGGATCCTAGATGAATATCCTATAAAACAGAACACAACCATCACACTATTCTAAGAAGCAGAAGGAGCAAAAAGAACCAAGGAATGAACAACCACCAATAAATACAAGGTTAGATATCAATACCTAGAAATATAATCTTTCCAAACTCTGATTCCTAGGAATCAGTATGAAAAAGAGTCATTAGGAGCCAGGACAATAAGTTCCCATGAGAGTGTAGTACATTACTCAGTAGGCCGTGTTGTTACAAGAAAACTGAAGCACAAGGCAAAGAATGTAAAATACCCCTTAGTATCACAGAGGTTTTTAAAAATAAAATGAATAAATCCCTTAAAGAAATAGATGAAAATATAAACAAGCAGTGGAAGAAAATAAATAAAATGGTTCAAAACTTGAAGGCAGAAATAGAATAAATAAACTCCAAACTGATGGAAATCTAGAAATAAAAAATTTAAGGTCCAACAGGATACTCAGTCACGAGCTTCAGCAATGGAATATAAGAGATGGAAGAAAAGTCTCAGGCGTTGAAGATACAATAGAAGAAATAGATATATTAGTCAAAGATAATGTTAAATCTAAAAGTTCCTTACACAACACATCCAAGAAATCTGGGGCAACATGAAAGACAATTCTAGGGATAACAGGAATAAAAGGAGAAGAAACCAAGGTCAAAGACAAAGAAAGCCTTTCAACAAAATCATAGAAGAAAATTTTTGTAACTTAAAGAAAAAAATTCCTATCAAAGTACAAAAGGGATACAGAAAACCAGATGTATACATAAAACCAAATAGATGATACTAAAAAGAAAAATTCCTTTTAGCACATAATAATGAAAACCAAAAAAGAATATTACAAGTTTCAAGGAAAAAAAGACAAAGAAACAGATGAAGGCAAACGTATCAGAATAACACCTGACTTTTCAATGGAGACTCTAAAAGCCAAAAGGGTTTGGAAAGGCGTTCTACATAATCTAAGAGACCATGATTACTATACTCAGGAAAACTTTTAATCACAGTAAATGGAAAAAATAAGTTTTATGATAAAAGTAAATTGAATCAATAGCTTTCTACAAATTCAGCTCTAAAGAAGGCACTCAAAGAAAAAATCCAACCTATATAGAGGTTAGACACACTGAAGAAAACACAAGGAATAAATAAAATCTAAAGAGAGCAAATACACATATGTACACAGACATACCACCACCACCGTCAACCCCACCCCACAAATGACAATAGCAGCACCAGCAGCAGCAGAAACAACAACATAACAACAATAAACAAACACTGCTCAGAGATAGCTCTCAACATTAATAGTCTCAATTCCTCGATTAAAAAAAACACACATATTTACAGAATGAATATAAAGGCAAGATTTATCCTCTGCTGAATCCAAGAAACACATCTTATTATCAATAATAGACATAACATCAAAGTAAAAAGATATTCTATGCAAATGAACCTAAGATACAAGCTGGTATAGTCATTTTAATATCTGACACAAATGACTCAAGACAAAACTCATCAGGATAGGAAGGACATCACATACTTAAGGAAAATTCCACCAAGAAGACATTGAAATCTTAACATCTATGCCTGAAACACAAGGGGATGCAAGCATAATATATCACATATTGATTCTCCCACACTCACACAGGGAGACATCAGTAATCTACATCACCAATAGATGGATCATGAAGACAGAAAAATAAAGAGAGAAATTCTGGAACTAACTGTTATTGTAAACCAATTAGACCAAACAGATACTAATAAAACATTTCACCCACACAAAAAGATTATACTTTCTCAGCATTTTATGAAACTCTCTCCCAATTAACCACATACTAACCAACACAGATTAAAGATGGGTATAAATTAGAACAGAAACAAAAGAAAGATTACATATTCATGGAAAGTGAACAACTCACTACCGAAAGACAAATGAGTAGAGAGAAAATTAAGAAATTAAGAACATTGTAGAATTCAATGAAAATGAACATACATGACACATTCAAACTTATTGAACATGGTTCTAAGAGACTAGTGAATACATGAATTTTATTAAGTGAATACATAAAAATATTGGATAAATTTCATAACAGTAATTTGACACCAGTCCTGAAAGCTTTAGAACAAAAAGAAGAAATCACACCCAAAAGAGTTAGATGGCAAGAAATAGTCAAATTTGGGTGAAATCAATAAAAATGAAAGAAATAACAAAAGTAACAACACAAAGCAAAGAATCAATAAAACTGAGTTAATTCTTTCATACACTCAATAATATTCACAGACCCTTAGCCAAATTAACTAAAGTGTGGATAAAGAAGATCCAAATTAACAAAATTATAGTTAAAAGTGACATAACAGACATCAAAGAAATCCAGAGTAACTTAAACATATATATTAAAAACCTGTATTCTACTGAATTGAAAATCCAAAAGAAATGAATAATTTTCTCCATAGGCACCAGTTACTAAAGTTAAATCAAGGTCAGATAAGCAATTTGAACAGACCTGTAACCTCTAGTGAAATAGAAGCAGCCATTAAAATCTCCCTACCAAAAAAAGCCCAGCACCAAGTGATTTTAGCACAGAATTCTATCAGACTTTCAAAAAGGAGTTAACATCAATACACTTTAAATTATTTCACAAAATAGAAACAGCAGAACATTGCCCAAATAATTTTATGAGGTCACGGTTATTCTGAAACCAAAAATCACATAAAGTTCCAACAAAGAAAAAAAAAAGTTACAGATTGGTTTCCCTCATGAACATAGATGGAAACATTCTCAATAAAGTAAAAGAACACATCAAAAATAACATCCACCAAAATCAAGATGCAGGGATGGTTCAATGTATATAAAATGATAAATGTAATCTACCGTATAATCAAACTGAAACAAAACACACAGGATTATTTCATTAGAAGCAGAAATGCCCGGGGGGGTAGCTCGTGGCTTCTCATAGCCCAGCATCTGCCTAGGGCTGCGTGGAGTGAACTTAGTCAAATTCCCACACTTCTGTCTCCCTGAGCTGCTGTTCCAGCTGCCTGGGGCGACAGACGCGGGGAACCAAAACTCAGCCCAACTTGACCAATGCCCATGCGCGAACTATAGACTCACAAAAATCTTATACACTTCCATTATAAAGTCCTGGAAAGATTAGGGATACAAGGGACATATGGCAACATAATAAGAGCAGATTAGAGCAAGCCTATAGCCAATATCAACTTAAATGGATAGAAACACAAAACATTTCAACTAAAATCAGGAATGAGACAACACTATCCACCCTTTCAATGCCTATTCAATATAGTACTTGAAAATCTCAAATAGGGGAATAAGACAAATGAAGGAGATCACAAATTGGAAAGGAAGAAGTCATAGTGTCTTTATTTACAGACAATATGATAGGATATGACCCTAAAAATTCCATAAGTAAATTCCTAGAGCTGATATACACTTTAAGTGAAGTAGCTGGATATGGAATTGACTCACAGTTGCTATTTCTCCTATATATTTGTGTCAAACACAGAGAGAAAGAAATCAGGGAAACAACACCTTTCACAACATCCTCTAATAATATAATTTATTGTAAAATAACTCTAACCAAGCATGTAAAATCCTTGTGTGATAAAAGAGTTAAGGCACTGAATAAAATTTGAAGTTGATATCAGAAGATGCAAAAGATGTCCCATGCTCATGGATCAGTAGGATTTAACATCAATATTATAAAAATGGCCATTCTACCAAAAGCAATCTGTATATTCAATGCATTTCCCATCAAAATTTCAACACAATCCTTCACCCACTTTGTAAGGACAGTCTTAAAATTCACATAGAAACACAGAAATCCAAGATAGTTAAAACAATCATGTATAATAAAAGAAGTGTTGGAGAAATCACTATTTCTTATTTCAAGTTGTGCTACAGAGCTATAGTAATAATAGCATCACACTATTGAGAAATAAATAGGCATATACATCAATAGAATAAAATTCAAGATCCAGGTATAATCCACGTACCTATGAACACCTGTTTATTTTTTTAATAATAAATCCAGAAATACACACTGAAAAGTAGGACAGCATCTTTAACAAATGCTGCTGGTTAAACTGGATGGCTGCATATAGAATAATCCAAATAGATCCATACTCTTCACCCCTGCAACGAATAATTGTAAACAGATCAAAAACCTCAACATAAAACTAGACACACTGGCCCTAATAAAAAAGTAAATGGGAATATCTTTGAATTCATTGGCACAAGAAAAGACTTTTTGAACTGAATGTTCTTAGCTCAGACACTAAGGGCAACAATTAATCAAGGGTATCTGATGGCACTAAAAATCTTTTGCATGTCAAAGGACACTGTCATTCAGACAAAGCCGCAACGCAAAGAACAACAATTTTTTTTTACAAATATACATCCAATAGAGGGTTAATATTCATAATACATAAAGAATCTCCCCCCAATATCTGCATAACAAATGAACCAATCAAAAGTAGAGTACTGATCTAAACAGAATTCTCAATAGAGAAAACTCAAATGGCTGAGAAACACTTAAAGTAATATTCAACACCTTTAGTCATCAGGAAAATTGAAATCGAACCTATTTTGAGATTTTATCTTATGTCTTTCAGAACAACAAGTATAGAAAATTCCTTGGTTGTTCCTCTGAAATATGGGAATTGATACACTTCAGGATCTAGTCACTCTTAGGTATATACATAAAGGATGTTTCGTTTTACCACAGAGATATTTTCACCCATGTTCATTGCTTTATTATTTATAAGATCCAAAAATTGAAAACAGCCTAGATGTTCACCAACAGAAGAATGGATAAAGAAAATACAGTACATTTACACAGTGTAGTATTACTCATTTATTATAAAAAGAAAAATCATGAAATGGACAAAAGTAGAAAAAAAATCATCCTGACTCGGGGAACCCAGATTGAGAAAGACAAATAGTGATGTATATTTGCTTATATTTGGCTTTTATCTGTTAAGTCAGTGATAAACAAGTTACAATCTCTAGAATCACAGAAGTTTGGTACAGAGTAATGGATTAGAGGTATGTGAGAGGTGCATGTTTAGAAATCCCTAGGAAAAGAAACTAGAATTAATAATTATTGATGAACGTGGTAGAGGGCTGGAACAGGAAGATCAAGTAGAGACAGGGAAAGAAGAGGGAGCCAAGACAGGAAATACAGGGAGAGATTGTCATTTAATTAATCAAATTAAAGGTTATTTGAAAGGTACTATGGAAACATAATGTAGTAGATTCTTCCCTAAGACATATGCATATATCAAAGGTTATGAAATCACCAAATAATAGGTAGGGAGAACCCTAATGTAAGACCCTTCATGAAGGGAGGACCTCCCTCAAGCCTCAGGAATTCGAGGCCACCCGATAACTCACAAGACACCGTTCTTGATGCAACAGCAAGAAGTATATTTCAGGATCAACCAGTTGATGGTCAATTCATAACCCATGCAGGAGCAGAGGAATTGACAAGACAGCCTGGTTAGGGCAGGTCTTATATAGGTGAACCAACAAACGGGGGTAGGGTGTGAAGGGCTAACCAAGAAAACATAACATAAAAACAGTAGAAAGCCTCAAAAAGTCCCAACCCATAATTCATCCAGAGTCATGCAGAAACATCTTGTACACTTATCTTTTGTAAGACTGTAACCTTGTCCAATCATCTGTGCCTTCTTTAATCTGTAAATTAATCTTTCAACACCATGATTGGCTAAAGAGGTCTCATAAAATCTCCAAACAACTTATCCCGTGGCCAAGATTTCTCTCTACAAACTGAGAGCCAAGCTCTGTTATTGAAGACAACAGCTACACAATTCATTGAACATGAGGAAGTTGATATGGTGCCTCCATAAAGTTTTCACTCTTCATACAAGTGTCTTTGGTATAGGGAGGTACTCTGTAATGCTTCCACAGGTGAAGCATAGATACCAATACAAACACAGACTCTTTGATAATAAGGTTTCCGGCCTTCAAGTTATGCTAAGGTAATGGTGGCACAAGTTTGTGGGAATGACCAAGCAATGTCTGATTTGACTGAAGTTTTACTCGATAATGTGGAACCCAAGCCTGAAACAGATTAGGTGATCAAGAACTTTAAATACCCAGGGGAACTAGGATAAATCCAAATACTACTGTTCTTAAAAAAATCAAAACAAATGATACCAAAACAAAGCAAAACCAAGCAAAAATAAAGAACAAATGAAAACCCAAAAGATAAATCAAGACAACAAAAATCCAAAATAACCCCAACAACAACAACAACAACAATAAAACCCCACAAACAGAATGAACTAAATCTAAAAACATAGCAATAAAATGACTTTCTGCTATAATGACTTGCTCATCCATCCTCAGAGAAGTTTTCTTCTGCAGCAGGTGGGAGTGAATATATAGACCCACAGTCAGACATTTTGGAGTGAGTGAGAGGCTTTGGAACACTCAGCTCTAAATGGGAATTCTCCTTTAAATCTCTCTCCTCGGAATTCAGGAAACTGTACAGTAAGAATGTAAGAGCAAGAAGTGATAGAGGACTCCAGAAAAACAGTTCTTTAAAAGAGGAAGGAGCTCTTGAAATACAGTCACATGTCAAACGTAATTATAATTATCCACTGAAAACCTGTTAGTTATGTCCAATGCTGAGCTGTGATTTCAGTATAAGCACAGATCACTCTTGCCCACACACAGTACTCAAAGGCCAGAGAGGTCAAGTACGAAGACCCGCGATCCTCTTTTCAGTTAGAATCCTGACCATCCTCATAAAAAACTGCACCTGTACCGTTCAGTCCTTACTCTTGCTTACAGAACAAAGGAGATTAAGAAACTTTGGGATGAAAATTGTTTGCCACATGAAAGTCAGGGTGGGTTAAAATTTGCATGATATGCCTCTAGAGACATTTACATTCTTATTAGTAAGGAATCAAGGAAATCTAGTACAGGATGTGGAAAAGAGGAATAAACAGCACCAATCAGAAGAAGACAAATGTCCACTTCTGCGTAGCCAGCAGAAGGTCAGGGGAGGTTAAATACCAGGAAGTTTCCAGGAGAGATTCATAGAACTAATTCAGCTTGCACCACTCTAGCAGGTACCTGTGAGCAGACCCTGGGTTCAGAAAGAGGAGTGAGTCTTCCTGCCCTGAATATAGCAGGTCAGAGTGTGCAGGTGATGCTGGATTCATCAAGAGTTTATTATCTTCTTCATGAGCTTCCCCTTAAGACCTCTGTTGTCTATCTTCCCCTTATTCATGCCCATGGTTTAGTCATTTCACTGCTCATTAGCATCTAAATTAAAGAGTAGGGACTTAGATTCTTAAGGAGAAAACAAGAAGAAAAGCAGCAGCAAGTTCAAGAAAATGGCCCAGCTGTTTATTCAGAGGTGACAGTTGTGTCCTTCTGCCCCCACATCCCTTCCAACAGAGCACCTCTTCACTTTCCTCTTAGGCATCCTGCTGTACACTCATAAACACACTGACCTAATCAATTAGTCTTTTCTATAATTAATAATTTTATACTTTTATTGAAAATAGATTTTTTCTCACATAATATATTATTAATATACTTTTTCCTCTTTCTTCTTTTTCCAGTTCCTTTCCTCATCTCCTCTTCCATCCAGATTCATGCCTCTTTTTGTCTCTCACTTGAAAACAAACAGTTTTCTATGGGAAACCTTATTAAGGTTAATTATAAGCTTAAATAAAATCATATAGTAAAATATGAAAAGATAAAACAAAAAATAACATATCAGAATTGGTCAAAATAAACAAACAGAAAGAGAAAAAAGCCCAAGAGAAGGCATAAGATACAGACCCATTCATTTGTACCCTCAGGAAACCCATAGAAACAATAAACTAGAAGCCAAAATATATACACAGAAGACCTGGTGCATATCTGTGCAGACCCTATGCATGCTGCGTCATTTGGTTTGATGCAGGCAGAAAAACAAGAAAGATAATCCAGTTTGAAATGTACCATTTAATGTATAGTTTAATAATTATGATGTATCAAACTCTTACCGTTTCCAGAGTTGTGGGTGAAGCAATAAGGACACCAAGACAAGTGTGAGCATCTCAAGTCCTTCAGACTATGGAGGTTTCTTAGTTGTGAATGTTCTGTAATCAGCATGGAAGACCACTTTTAGTTTTCAACTCATTGAACTTATTTTTGATAATTTTCTTCCCATCAATTACCTATCCATAGTTAGACTATGTCCCCTGAAATACTCTGTTTTCAAATTGTAATACAAGGCTAAAAGTTTTGAGTCCTATCTTAGGGTTTCTCCTGCTCTGATAAAATTCTCAGATAAAAAACAATGGAAAAAAAGGGTTTCTTTCATCTTACACTTCCAGGTAGTATTCCATCACCTAGGGAAGTCAGAACAAGAACTCAAGTAGGTCATGAATACAGGGGCAAGAACTGAAGTACAAACCACTGAGAATGGCTGCTGACTGGCTTGCTCTCTGTGAGTTTCTTAGCCTGCTTTTTCATACTAAGCAGTAGCAACCTTGGCAGTGGCACCACTGTAAAGCTGTCCCCTGAGAGGGGAGTCTGCTAGAGTCTGATGAATACAAATGTGAATGTTTGCAGCCAACCATTACACTGAGCACTGGGACCCAAATGGAAGAGATAGGGGAAGAACTGAAAGAGCTGAAGGGAATTGCAACCCCTTAGGAAGAACAGTATCAAGTAACCAGTAACCAGGAGCCCCCCACCCCGGGGGTTCCCAAGGACTAAACAACTAACCAAAGAATGGACCCATAGCTCCAGCTGCATATATAGCAGAGGATGGCCTTATCTGGCATCAACAGAAGGGGAGGCCCTTGGTCCTGTGAAGGTTTAATGTCCCGGGGTAGAGGGATGTTACGGTGGTGAGGCAGGAGTGGGTGGGTGGATTAGCACCCTCAGGGATAAGGGGTTGGTGGAGGGAAAACCTGGAAGGGGGATAACATTTGAAATGTAAATAAAGTAATCAGTAATAAATAAATAAATATGTAAAAAAAGATTACACAACCATAAAAATGCACAAACAGTTCTTTATTTGTATAAAGTTCTAGTCTTGGCAGGATAAAGCTTGCTGAAGAGTCAGGACAGTAGTTCTTATCCAAGAGAGCCTCTGGCTGTCAGAATTCTTGGTAATCCTTGCATTCTCTCCTAGATAGGCGCATTCACCCTGTTCACTCATTGAACAAGCACTTGTCGTTTCTTTTCTATACAAATGAACTTGAATACAATAAGCCTTTGTTAAAATTTTGTATCATGGAATTGGCAGAGTCATGGAAAAAAGTGTAGGGGAAAAAAAGAAGGAACCTGTTATTTTTCAAGCATAAAACATATTTTCATTAAAAAGCAGCAGAGAACAACAATAAAATTTCACCAAAGAACAGGTATTTTTCCATTTCTATCTTAAGTCAACTGCTTACTAACTTTATAACCTTGACTTTATTGCACAGTTTATTTATTTACTTGTAAAGGAAATGCTACTACAGGAATATATAGTATGCATCATTAGACAAAAACGTATCCTTTACTTTATGCTAGTGAATTTGGTGCTCAGAGCTTCTTAAAGATTGGAGGTGGCATGCTCCCAGAATGACTTTCAGCCAAACGATGTGGCTTTTGTGGTTACTGTATTTCTACTTTTTCTTACTTGGAAAAATCCAACTTAGAAAAGTATAAGGTGTCAATGACATAAAATCCATAATCATTTTGCTTTTTACCATACTCTGCATCCTGGTTAGATCTCAGGATGGCCAAAACACTACAAAGGTAAGATTAATTTTCCTCTGCTGAACTTTCTGTCAGGAAACACTTTTATCTGATTTGGGCCAAGAGAAAATATCTTCACAATCCTCCCTGACTTGCCTTTTAGGTGACTTGGCACACCTGGTTGCCGAATGCTAGCTGATAATAATTAGCTTTCAGTTATCATCAGTTACATTTTCACAGGTTCAATTTGGAAATCGTGGATTTTTCTTTTTCTTTTTTCTTTTTTTTTGCTTTTCCTATTAACAAGTTCTGATCTCTGATCTCATCTGTCCTTTGTACACCTGGCAGTGTGAGAGGGGACAGGTTCTCCACTAGGGAATTCTGCCTTCATTTGCTGTGCTGTCCAGTCCCATCCATCTGCTATTAAACGGGAACATGCTCAACAGAGACACTTGGAGATCCATGGCTTGTTTCAATTGCTTTATATTCAGCTATCCAGGCTGTCCTTTCCTGTCCTCCCTAGAAGTGTTTTTTTTTCTTCTCATTTTTACTCGTTATTTTATTCATTTACATTTCAAATGTTATCTCCTTTTCCAGTTTTAATGATATTTCTCAATTTTGTTCAAAAGCAGATAAGTTAATATCCCTATACTATAAATTAAAATTTTAAAAGGTAAAACAAAACCTAACCCCCACACTATAAATTAAAACTTTAAAAGAGAAAATAAAAGCAATACCCATAAAATGTGTGTGTGTGTGTGTGTGTGTGTGTGTGTGTGTGTGTGTGTATTTGGGTGTAGGTGTGCCCTGACGTGAAGAGTTTTTTTTATAGGAGTGTGAGGGATTCAAATTCAGGTTAATGTAGTGTTAGAGGTGTAGTGTTTTCTTCTATTTCTGGGTACTATAATTTTTGAAATGTGATCTCCCTCTGAGGCTGAATTGGCTGACTGGCATGACAGAGAGCCTCTGGGATCCTCCTGTTTCTGTCTCCCAGCTCTGTGAATACAGGTGTGTCCTGCCATGCAGAGCTTTTTATAAGGAGTCTGGGGACACAATTTAGGTACTCCTGTTGGAACAGTAAGCACTTTACCCACTAAATCATCTCATCTGACCATAAATTTATAAAAATTTAACAACAAAGAAATTCTGTTCAAATTTAATGAGAAATTTATTAAACCATGAATGGTGGCAAGCTTAAAAAATATAATATAGAAGTTTAATAGGAAATTAAAAATATTTTAGAGAAATCTACTAGTGATTATATTTTCAAATAATCAATCATATTAATGAAGCAGAATATGTTAATTATGTGATAGGTAGACTTGTGACAAATATGAGTTATAATGAAATGCTAAATATAATAGCATAATGTATAAAGTTGCACTACAATATGGGATTGATATTTCTGGGTATTACATGGATGTGTCACATTGACTCATGGATTTAGATCATAAGTATAGCTTTCATATATGAATATTTTTAAATACAGAGGGGCAAAGCAGAAGATTGAATTTCATCTTTTTGTTTAAAATAATTGTTTAAACAATAAAATACTGATAGTACATAAATAATGATGTCAAGGTATAATGATTTTTTCTCTTTACCTTCTTTGAACAGCAATGAACTCTAATATGGCATTCTCAAACACCTGGCACTATACCTGGTCTTATTTATTGTATTCTTCTATGTCCCCAAAACACTTCTCCTATACTCTTGTTGCTCTCCTCCTTCCTCCATCAAAATATTCCTTACTTCTGCTTTAATGTCAACGAATGCCAACATCCCTCTCTCCCTTAAAAGATATATTATCTCCTTATGGTTCTGTCTACTACATATACTACACTATACCACACACGCACACGCGCACGCGCACGCACACACATACACACACATTTATTATTTTTGATAGTTTTTCTTTCTCTTTATTCTTCTCTCATACAATATATCTCAAATGCAGCCTTCTCTTCCCTACGTCCAATGCATCTCCATTTTCTTCAAGAAAAGAGCATGTTTCCCAGGGGCATCAACTGCTCTTGGCAAAAGAAGATGCAGTAAGACTAGACGTGATGCCACAGTTCAAGGCTGGACAAAGCAACCTAACTGAAGAGAGAGAGAGTTCTAAGAGAAGTCAAAAAATTCGGAGACACCCCTACTTCCATTGTTAGACATCCAACAAAACCTCCAAGCTAAACAACCACAGAGGGCCTGATGCAGACCCTTGTAGGATTCTTGATTGTCACTTCAGTCTCTGTGAGACCCTATGAGCCCTTCTTAATTGATTCTGTGGGACATGTTCTCTTGTCCTTGACTCCTGTGGCTCCTATAGTCCTTCTTCCCTGTTTTGTGGCAGGTTAACCTGAGCTTCACCTAATATTTGTGTGTAGGTCTCTGTATCTGCTTCTGTTTGCTGTTGGAGGAAGTCCCTCTGATAATAACTGGGCTAGGTCCTGATCTATGGCAACCTTTTAATGTTTTTAGTCAGTTGTGTTTGGTACCTTATGTCTCTGAGCCATGTAGCTTCAGGATGCTGGCCATTTTGGTAGTGTGAAACATGAGTTCCTTCTCTTGGGTTAGGCCTGAAGTTAAATAGGTCATTGGTTGGCTACTCTCACAAGGTCTGGGCCACCAATGCCCCAGCACATCTTTCAGATAGGAAGGTTTTGTGACTGGATTGGTGTCCCATTTCCACCACGGAGAACCTGACTTGGTTATAGAAGACAATTCAGGCTCCATATCTCTCGTTACTGGGAGTCCTCAATATGGTTACCATCATAGGTTCTAGAATATTGTCACTGTACTAGGTTTCCATATAACCTGTAAATGCTCACCTATTCCAGTTATCTCTCTCAATCCATCCCTGCCTCCTGCAGCTCTAATCATCCTGATGAAGGCAATTCAGAATAAAAAAAACATAATATATACTCACTTATAAGTGGATATTAGCTGTTAAGTAAAGGATAAACATGCTAAAATTCACAGAGCTTGAGAAGTTAGATAAACAGGAGAGATGTATGAGGATACATTAATCTCCCTGAGTACGAGAAGTTGAATAGATTTCATTCAATAATAATTTTAAATAAAAATGGCCTTAACAAAAGCTGATGGTCTTAAAATAAATGAAAAAACAAACAAACCAAGATCCAAATATCTGGTTTTATCTTGTCCAAATTTTGTACAGGAAACAGTAGCTGCCATGGGTTCATGGGTACAATTGCCAAGTGAGGTGCAGAAGACAGCATTTCTCATCATTTCTTCTCATCTTATGGCTTTACATTATTTCTGCCTCTTCTTCATGATTAATATTGGCAGAAGAGTTGATAAAGATGTCCTACTTAGAGCTGAGAACTACAGTCATTGATTCTCAAAACATTTGAGCTGTTATTGATCTCTCCGTTGACTACAGCTTATTTCAAAAGCAAACTTCTCTGACCAACGTTGAGAGCAGCACGGGTCTAAAGGTATAAACATAAATATTTAGAAGGCAGTTTGATGCAATGCTCATTGGTCAAATGAACAACAATAGATTCCCCAACCCAGGACCTATGACTTCCCCAGCTTTAGGCTTTAAACATTGCTTACAGTATGAGGCATGAATTCCTTTATATAGAGCAGACTTTCAATCCAATTGTTATCACATGTATTCATTACTTTCTGCTGCTATGGTAAAATGGCACAACCAATAGCAACTTGAAGAAAAAATTATTTTGGCTTATGGTTCCAGAGGCTTAGCTGATGACAGTGGACTGAAGAGCATGACAGCAGGATCCAGGAGTTAAGAGAACATATTTCAACAATTCCCAGAATAAAAGAGAATAGGAAATAAAGCGTGGCTATAAAGTATTAAATCCTAACCCCAGGAACATCCATCCTCCGTGGGGATTCCATGTCCCTCACCTGCACAAATAATGCCATCAATATGGGCCTCTGAGTGATATTTCTTGTTCAAATTACATTCAACCATAGCCTCTCATAGGCATACAGCCTTATCATAAGGAAAAATTTACTTAATGTAGCCTCAAAAGTCTCTATAGTCTTTAACAGTCTCAACACTGTTCAAAATCCAAAATCTCCCCTGAAACTCAAGAGACTGTGACTCCTTTGTATAGACTAAAACAACACATTTCATATTTCCATCATACAATAATACAGAATAGACATTCCCACATCAATAGAAAGGAATAGAGGCAAAACAAGAAAAGAGTGGGGCCAAAGTAAAATTGAAAGCTAGCAAGAAAATTTAAAATCCTGTAAATTCATGTCTGCTGTTTAGTGCTTTTATTTCAAAGTGCTTAGGTGGCTCTACCCTTCCAGGTGTGCTTCATGCATACACCTCTCTCTTGGACTGGTACCATTACTGGTATGTCATTTTCATTGGCAGATGTTTCACATCTCTGGCATCCTCAATATCTCTGGGTCTCCATTGCATTAAATTTCCATAGCTTCATTCAATAGTGTCTCAAAACTTTCTTACAGAGACTCCAGACCTTCCTCAAGTTGCCTAGCTTCAGTGGCTCTGTGAAACCTTGAAGACTCCTGGACCCCTTCATTCTTGCATCTTTCATGTCCCCAAATCCAGTACTTTGTGGAAGGCATTGCCACCATGTTTGGGATAGACTACATTTGCAGAGGTTTTCTTATGCTTTCTAGGAGTAGTAAAGCCTTAGGCTCTTTTTGCAAGTTGGAGACTTAGGTGGGTGGGATTTGGACCTGAAGAAGCCTTTCTTATCTTTATAGTTCAGTGCAGACATCTACTTAACCATTACAGCTTTCTAGTCACCACAGTCTTGGCTGTAATATTCCAAGTGCTCTCCCCACCCAAAGCTTTGCAGGTTGTTTGTTTGGTTTGGCTTGGTTTTGGTTCATTTGCACTGTTTTCAGTAAATCTCTTAAAAGTAATCAGTAATAATCATCCCATAGATTCAACATTATGTTGTCTTAACATTTTCTCTGCCAAAGAAACTTGTTCATTGCTATTCATTTAGCCTCAAGCAAGTTCTTATGCAGACAGAAGTCAGGTAGATTCATTGCTAATATATCACATAAACAACTTCCATCTTTTTTGCTAATAAAGCCCTTGGTTCCCCCTGAAGCATCATAAGCAGGACCTCCACAGACCATATTACTCTTTGCAGTGTGTCTTCTAGTATCCTGCTTGAATGGTCTATGAAGATCTGCTTATAGCATCCAACTACTTTTCTAATCCAAAAATCTAAGTTCCTCCAAAAAAGGAAATCATCAGGCTCTTTGCAGACACATCCTACTTCTTGGTACCAACTTGTGCATGAATCAGTCTTCTGTTGCTTTGATAAAATACAAGACAAATATCAATTTAAGGAAGAAAATTTATTTTAGCCTATGATTCCAGAGGTGTAGATGTTCATAAACAAGGAAAAGGCATGGTGGCAGGAGCTTGAAAATGAGAGATCACATTTCCACAGCCCTTATGAAAGAGAAAAAGAACAGGAAGTAGGCCAGGGCTATACATTCTAAAGCTTACCATTACTTCGGCTTATATAACTTCCTCCACTAAATTTCCATGTCCTTAAAGTTTTAGAATGTCTCAGCTGGGGATCAAATTTCCAACTACATGAACCTATGGAAACCATTTCTCATTCACATTACAATAATCTCTAACACTTCTGGCACCATTTCACCAGCAGACAGATCTTGCCATGTAGGCCAGTATCATAGCATGCACAGATCATCTCAGCATATTAACATCAATGTTTTTTTTTCCACAATATCTTCAAAATGCCTACTAGCACTATGAAAGCTAGCTGCAAGGGGGAAGTTCCCTGGTTGGTTTGAGAATGATTTTCCAGTGTCCCCTAAGGAAGCATTCATATTTTTAAAAGTCCAAGTTATTGAGACTAAAGAGTTATTTTGATATTGTAAGAATTCATTTCCAAAATGTAGTCTACTTCTTTGTTTGTTCATTCATTCATTCATTTATTCATTCATTTATTCCAGAAGGTGAAAGACAGAATACTTGATGAAGACACACCACCAACAGACTCAAGTATAGCACTGACAGGAGTGTGAAGGAAGAAGATGGTAGGAAATGAACACTGAAGACTAGGCTGTGACAATATCAGAGAGGTGACTCACAGAAGTGTCACAGGTTAACTATGACATTGCAAACAGATTTTGACTTCATAATGGGAAAATATATATCTATACTTAAATCATTTGCAACTTATTACATCATATGCAAATTTTCCTAATTCAAGGAAACATGTTTTAATTAATTTGTCAATGTAAACAAGTGTTTACGGTAATTTCTTAGATATTAAAACCTATCACTCTTATTTCATATGTATCCTCCCAATAGGATCAACAAGAAGTTGCATGAGTCTCACTCTCAAGGCAAATACTTGAACAGGTAGGTTTAGGTTTCATATCAATTAAAACTTAACTTGTAAAACTCTAATCATCTTTAAACACTGTTACTACTCTTAAAATACCATTTCCTAATTATGTAAATATTGGGAGTAAAGTTATAATTGAACCCCTTTCCCTGAATTAGCATGTTGATGGCACAGTATCAGCAAACAATAAGAAAGTATGATGATTGCCCAATTAAGTGTATGCTTCAATAAAGTTTGTGAGAAGAACATGTTTTGAGCATGTATCAAGTATACACAAATAGTATGATTCTCCACAAACACCACGTTCATGCCCCAAAAGGAATTCAAAGCCTGTTGATTTGTTTAGTCTAGTTAGTCATTTTGTTCCAGGCCTCCATATCTCCAATTTCCTATCTCAAATTGGATTACAAACAGACCACCTTTGGGACTTAACATCTGTGTGGGTGCTGGAGATCCAAACTTGTTCCTCATACTTGTGCAACACACAGTTTTTCCCTGAACCATCCCCTCGTCTTAATAAAATATTGATCTCTGAATAAAATTTATCACCAACTTGACAGTTGTGTTAGTTTCAGATAAGAGGCTAAATATGTCTTCTTTCTCTCTCAAATTGGACATAAGACAAAGAAGTCAAGTGTTTGTATAAACTGATGACTTAGTCACTCCATCATATGGTTTAGTGGAATGTTTTTATTAAAGATATTGGGGGGGTGGGGAGCAGTGGTATGTGGGAGAGTTGAGAATGGAGAGAGAAAGAAGTAGACTGAACATGGCCAGCAGACTGGAATATCTGCCAGAGATAGGAAAATAGCGGGGGATTGAGATTAAAGAAAACATAGTGAATGAAGCAGGAGTAGAATGAAGCAGAGCAGAGTTGAGCACACTTGTGTGTGTGCGCGCACGCACACACACACACACACACACACGTGTACACACACACACACACACACACAGAAGAGAGAGAGAGAGAGAGAGAGAGAGAGAGACAGACAGACAGACAGACAGACAGACAGACCGACCGAGAGAAGAGGCAGAGAGAAGGAAAGGTAAAAATAGGGTGGGATTTTCATTGTAAGGCTGTTTCTCTAGTGCTCCTAATGTACCAAGTGTTCCTAATGTACTTGACCAAGAAGAGAGAGGAGCTGGGGCTTATATAGAAGCTGAGCAAGGAAGGAGGAACAGAGTAGAGTTTAAAACTTGTAAGTGGCCCAAAAAAATGGAGTCAAACTTCATGACAGTTGTACACATAGAAAATATTAAGTGATTTCTTAGAGCTGATTAAGATGATCACAAAAACCTGATCAAAAAGGAAAAAAAAAAATACAGAGAAAAGATTCACATACAGACCAAAATTCCTATGAGAGGTTTAGGGACCTGATCAAATTAATTTATTATCTATTTTTTTACATTATGTTTTATTTTCTTCATTCTTCAAGAGAACTCATATTGGCTGTATAAAATGAAAATTTATTAAGATAGAAAATAGAAATTTGAAACATGGAGAAATATGCAGTTTAGAGTTTGAGCTCTCAGTCATGGTTTTCAAAAGGAGTACATTATGTTGCCCTTTTTATATTAAGATGTCGTGTTTAAAACCAAAGAAATATTTAAAAATGAGACTATGAAACTCTCAGAGAACTAATATTCTTTCTTTATAATAATATTATAAGTATCATGTTTATATATAGTATATAAAATATGTTATATAATAATATTAATAAAATATTGATAATAAACATTGAACTATATGATTTTCTTCTTTATGTTTAAAGTATCTTTCGGGATATGACACAGTTTCATAATGTTTAAATAAATATTTTTCAACTAATTTAATAAAATGATAAGACATTGAGAAAAAAGCTTTACATTTAAGTATTCTAAGTCCAATATCTAGTCTTACCAGAGATGATCTATAGATAACAATTATAGTTCATTTCACACCGTGTTAATTGTGTGACACACTGTAACCACTATCTTTTACCAACTACAATTGCTCTTCTAATAAAAAGTGATGACTTTATCAAAAAATTATTAGATCTGGTTGATCTAAACATGATAAAGTGGTTGATGGGCAGTGAACTCTAATGAATATTTAATTTCTGTAGGCTCCACCCTCCTTCAATTTTCTAATTACATTATACACTTTAATTTAGTTAAATAAGGAACATAAAACATTTCTGACCACTAATGGCATTTGCTTTTTATTCTCCCAGTATGTGAAAGTAAATTTTTATAGTTTCATTTTCTCTAATTTTTTCATTTTATTTTTTATTTTTCTCTCTGCCAAATATCTTTCCCATGCACTGAATATTTTTTTTTGAATTTTTGAGACAGGGTTTCTCTGTGTAGCCCTGGCTGTCCTGGAACTCACTCTGTAGACCAGGCTGGCCTCGAACTCAGAAATCCCCCTGCCTCTGCCTCCCAAGTGCTAGGATTAAAGGTGTGCGCCACCACTGTTCGGCTTTCCTTCTTTCTTTATCATTGTCTATATAAACCATTATATTGAAAATCCTTGCTTTTTTTTCTTATCTTCTAGTTTCCTACTAAATCTCCATCAGGAAAGTTATGATAATTGCATTATGCTTTAAATATTCTAGTAGGTTCCCAATGCCTGTAAAATAATATGTATGACATTTATTGGGATATGTTCTGGCTATTTCTCAGTGTTACCTTCCCCATGCCAAAAGTGTCAAATCTACACAATTTTCATCCAAGAATGCTATACAATGATGTATATTTTAAAATTCATCTACCGTAATCAATTTATCATTTTTATATTTAATGTTTACAAAGAGACACCAAAGACTTTTAAAGAATGTTTAATGCAGAAGAGAAAGTGCTATCCCAACTGGATTTTTTTTTCTTGCCTTTTAGTGAGCACCAGCAGTATACAATACTATATACAATAAGAACAGCAAAACAACATTAAAATAACAACCCCAGAAGTTTCCAGGTGCCACCGCTGAGCCACTTACAGAGAGATGTACCACAGTTGCTCTATGGCTAGATTTTTCTGTATCTGAGCTATTATTTAGTGATATTAAGGTTTTATTGTTTGATTACATCACTATGGGTTCTTCTCATTCTCCTATAATAGTGTTTTACACTTCATTCAAAATTTGAGTTTTGTTTTGCTATTATTGTCTGCCATTTATTTTATGATGCAATTTATTAGGATGTTGTAAAGAGATTAAAGTGAAAGGTGTAAATTCATAATTCTTCCCAAATACATACTATTTAAAGCCTGCCATTTCCCTCCACATAACTTTTCGTACTTATGTGCATATAAGGTAACACGGTCCTAGGGCCTCTCAAATTTCCTTATGTTACAGTCCTTTAATACAGTTCCTCATGTTGTGTGGCCCTCAACCATGAAATTATTTTTGCTGCTACCTCAAAACTGTAAATTTGCTACTAGTAATGAAAATATAGATATGCAAGATAACTGTTATACAACTCCTGTGAAAAGGTCACTCAATCCCCCACGTGTGACCCACAGATTGAGAAGCACTAGGCCATTTTTGTAAACTTTTCTCATTAAATATAGTTGTGAAATTTTTCCATGTAATTAAAGGTTCTGTTAAATTGTTTTCCGTGGTATAGATTAATCACTTAATTTTGTTTCTTTTTGAATGCTTAGGTTTATGTCAGTATTGTAAGTTATTTTTTCATAGAACTTTTTATTACTTAAATTGATACTGATAACAATCTGTCCATGGTAATATATCTTTATATGGATCACCTTGGAAAAATGATGCGTAAAATATCATATCAAAGCATCCAATAAATTAGAGTCTTCAGGTAATTTACATGTTTATGCTTGGAGTTTAGATTATTTGCAAGGCTATATGAGAGAATTTCTCAACTCAGGATAATTTGATCAACAACCAAATTATTTTATTATTTTACTTCTGTCTTCATTAAGGTTTCTGTTGCTGTGAAGAGACTACATGACCAAGGCAACTCTTATAAAGGACAACATTTAATTGAGACTGGCTTACAGGTTCAGAAGTTCAGTCCATTTTCATAGTGAGAAGCATGACAGTATCCAGGCAGGCATGGTGCTGGAAGAGCTGAGAATTATATAACTTGTAGTAAAGACAAACAGGAGAAGATTACTGTCTCCAGGCAGATAGGAGGAGGGTCTTAAAGCTCACCCACAAAGTAGACACACTTTCTCCAACAAGGCCATACCCACTCCAACAAGGTCACACCTCCTGATAGTGCCACTCCCTGAGCCAAGCATATTCAATCGATCATATTTTCCTCATATAATAATCTTCCTCAGTTGTGGACTGTATAAGATATTTTTTGGTTTACTATGGAACTGTGTAATAGGCTTTAAAAATCTGTGTGGATACAAACATTGTCTAGCATGTATTAGGAACTTAACAAATAGTCAAAATATAATTGATATAACTTGAAAAATGGTGGCTTCTTCATTGTATCATTTCTAATTGTAGATGCTGTGTTCCCTTTTCATGAGAATCAACTCCCATAATCATCACACACACACACACACACACACACACACACACACACACACACACGCACGCACATGCACACATACACGCACGCACATGCACACACACACACACATGTGCGTGCACACACACACACAGACTTAGAATTTTGCTTAAGGTATGTGTGTTTCAAAACTTTCTGTGAATTTATAGATTTTTTTCACATGTGTCATTTATGTATGTATACCAGAAAAATCATCATACGAACCTGGGTGCTTATATCATAGAGGCAAAAAGAACTGACTTTGTATTCACTTAAGTTATCAGAACTCAGAATCAGTGTTAAAGATGTCCATATTATCATTACAGCTTAGAGCTCAGTGCACAGGATCCCTTAATAGTTATGTATCATGTGATAGCCTCTTTATGAGATCATTATATGCATTGCTGCTTGGCACATCTCCTAGTGAAAACAAAACTGTGTGCAAATTTGAAGCATGTTATACTTTTATTTACTCAGGACTCCACCCGCATAAGCATTCATGTGATTTGTATTTATGAGTGCAAAAATATTTTTTTGTTGATTTGCATTTTGTTTATCCTTCTAAACACTTTTATTATTTTAAATTATGTGTATTTTTTATGAGGTATCAAGGCATATATATGTACATGCAGGTGACTACAGAAGCCAGAAGTGCTGGTGCTACAGGCAGGTGTGAGCCATCTGATGTTGATTTTAGGAACCAAACTTTGGTCCTGGAAAATTAGAACTATCTCTTAGTCACTTAGGTATCTCCCCAGTACCTCATATTTTGTCTATTCTAAAATATGTTCCCCCATTACTGTTCTGAAGTTATCCTAAATATGTTCCTTTCGCTGACTGAGCTCATTCCACTGATACCATAGGTGATTAGCCGGATCTTGACAAGGAATTCTGATCATTATCATTCATAATTAAACAGTTATTTAGTGAGAAATTAGACATCCTTTATTGAAACTTGTTTTCTAATTGATTCTGACTTCTAGAATTCAATCACCCACTAGGCTGAACTGTTGGAAAGCGTATCCTACAAGAATAGGAAGCAAACCCTCTGTTAAAGTTGGCTCATTACTAAAGCTTATAGTCTTTCCCCTTCCCAGAGAAAAAGTTTGTCCTGTTTTATATACTACAAAGGAGTTGAAATAAAGTAGATACATGTATATCCTCAGTTATTAAAAGAACCTGAGGAAAATAGTTACATTATTCTTTCCTACACTGTTGTAATAACTTTTAATACTTTTCAATAAAGATATGACTCAAATTCCAGACACACAGATTATCTAAACTCAGTCAACAAGATACAGAGAAATACATTGATAATTTGTTTTACTGCAAATGGAACAATTTATATTCAAGCCAAAAATACAAGGCACAAACAAATTTCAGAGAGGAGCCAGAGGCTAGGAAAGGGAATTTGCAATGCATGAAACCTCAACAAGTGAGAACCAGAGTGAATAGTATTCTTTTGTTCCTTAGGAAAGGACTTAGGAAAATGAGTGACATGTATGCAGGTGAAATCCAAAGAGAAGGAAGCATGTAAGTTCAAAAAGACTAAAGGCGCAGTTACCCCCAAAAGTGCCGGCTAGAGACCCATTGTAGGAGACTCTAATTGTAATAGTATTTAGTGGCTATAAATTCAGCCTAAACAGTAGACCTTAAAATTTACTCAGGTCCCTGCCATCAGAGCTGGGGGAACTCCACGGAAGAGAGGGAGAAATTTTTGTAGGAGTCGGAGGGGATGGAGGATACCAGCAGCACATTGTCCACTGAATCAACTCAGCAGGGCACACATAGGCTTGCAGACTGAAGCAGCAAGCACAGGGCCTGCAGGGGTCTGCACCAGGTCCTCTGCATACTTGTTATGGCTCTTAGCCTGGTGGTTTTGTGGGACTCCAGACAGTGGAGTGGGTATGTCTCTGACCCTTTTGCCAGCTCTTGGTATGCTTCTTTCCTATTGGGTTGCCTTGCCCAGCCTCGGTATGAGGACTTTTGTCTTGTATTATTGTCTGTTCCTTTCTGAAAAGAGACAGGGGAGTGGATATGGGGGACAGTCAAGTTGAGATTGGGAACCTGGGAGGAGTAGAAGGAGGGGAACTTGTGATCAGAAAGTATCATATGAGAAAAGAGACTATTTTCACAATAAATTAACCTCAATATGAAAATTAAATGGTTATTAAAATAGTAATCAATTCATCTTATTATTCCACAATGTATACTAATATGAAAACGTTATATAATTCACCATATTGAATTTTTTAAATGTGGTAATTAATATATTAAAAAACATTAAAGAGTAAAACTAAGATGTAAGAATATTGTAACTATTACCAAATGTTTCAATATAAATTACTACAAAGTTACTGGAAATCAATTTGGCAGTCATAACCATTGTTCAAGCTCCAGATAACATGCAATTCCATCATTTTAATGCTAGCATGGCTTCTAGTGTAACCTTTCCAAAAGCAGTCTGGAGCCACCAAGATGTAGCGGGAAACAATCCTACTACATTTGTATAAAGCTCAGTGATTGGGCTGTATGAGAAGTTAGGTGGCACGAGGAGAGGAAGAGGAGGAAGAGGAGGAGCTAGGGGAGGCAGAGATGTAGGAACCATGGAAGACCACACAAGTATAGAGAGCAGTTCTGGGTAACAACTTACATCAGCAGTCCTGGCTAACAACTTATAGCATAAGGTTAGATATTGGGACACACATCTAATTGAGTGGGCATCATGTTATTTGAACATTACCAAACATATAGAGCCTTTGGATAATCTTTAAGCATTAGAGTCTCATTTCTACTGAGTATTGCGTGGTTGGCCAGATGTTCTGGGCTCAGCCAAGCTTTGTGGAGACAGCATGGTAGACAGGCAGAGCTATCTCCCACGCTGGCATCTCGTGGGTGGCAGGGCTGGTGTCTTTGGCCACCTGAGCCAGCGGCTTGAGCGGTGAGAACACACAGCTGCCTCTCATGGCTTCAGGCCTAGCCTATTTGGGAACATGGCAGCTCTGTAACTACAAGCCAGGTCGCTGTCGCCGTTTTAAATATTACCCTTAACACTAAGATACTTGAATGGGCCCAAGACATGTATCTGCCTAGAGGTGTCTGATATCTCCAGTTATAGCTAAAGAGAAGTAAACACAGTCCAGAAGAATTATTTTAGTTCAACCACCAAAGTTTTGAGTAGCTTTATATAAAAAGACTGTGTGGTACATTTTTCTACAGAAATGCCTTTGCTCTATATGTGAATATAAATTTTAATGCAGTGAAAAATAAAATAAGATATACAGTAATATAAAATGAGGTTTCTATAGGCCAGATATGTATTTCCCAAAAAAAGCTAGTCATATGGAATGAAAATTACTATACTGGGCAAGATTTATTCTTTATTGTCGACTATATGAGTATAGAAACCAGAAAATTAAGTAGAGAGAATTGTACTCTCTTACCGTCCAAATAAAGTATGTGAGCTTTCTATTTCCAGAGTCTGGACTCAGTCTGTGCTGAGAAATTTAGGGATTTTGATGGTTTGTGGTCACCAAGTGAATTTGCTTTGTCTTCCTTAATTCAGAGGCTTGCTCTGAGTCAAAGAGAATGAAGTGACCAGAACTGAAACGAAGAAGAAAATTGGTTTAGTTTAGGTTAATGCCAGAAGAGGATACAGAGAAAAAGTTTTGAGTGCTCAAGGTTCATTTGGGAAATGCAGCAAATACCAATAAGGGAGAAATAAGTTTCTGTGAGAGAGAACACAAGAGAGGGTGCATTATTTAGCCTGCTCTTGGGGAGCAGCCTGAGTACCATTCTGCAGGAAAACTGTGTAGTGGTGGTAAAGCACCTTACCCAAGTTCATCTGGGGACCTGCTCCCTCCTACTGAGGGGTGACTCAGCTATCTTACCTCCCCACACCAGTGAGTTCTGCTGGAAAGGAAGTGTTAATGATGGGAGATTGTAGAGATTATGGTTCTGGAAAACAAAGCAAATCAGAGCAATTGAAACAACAACAACAACAACAACAACCCAGCTAAAAATCAACTACTAAATTAACCCTCCCTCAGAAACAGCATAGTTCATAAGCTAATACTGAAAACAAAATCTCCACAGTTCGAACTTAGTTGGAGTCTAACCTCGGGGGCTATCCTAAGTGGAGTGAAAAGAAGTGAGATTGATTTTTCACTTTTTAACGAAAAAAAATTCAAATCATCCATATTAAATAATAATTCAAATATTTTAATATGTACATGTAAAATTTGAAGGACAATGTCCCTCATAGGCTCCTGTTTTTAACTGATGATGTCATTTGGGGAAGTTTAAGAGAAGTGGCCTTGTTGCAGAAAGTATGGCATGTATGTGGACTTTGAGAATTTAAGGCCTCCCCCTACTTCTAGTTTACTCTCTCTGTCTTGTGCTTGCGGTAAAGGATGTGAAATCTCAGCATCCCACTCTCTCAGCATCCCACTTCAGTCTTCATGACTGTTACTTGCTGACATATGCTTTCATGCCTGATTCTGGAATGCAGAATTCTAAGTCCAGATAAACTCTTCTATAAATTGCTTTAGTCACAGTGTTTTGTCATAGCATTAGAAAGTAACTAATACAGTGCACAATATAGCTGTCATCTGTAACCCCATGTTAGGGATATAACATGTCTTATTTAACATTATTTCTATCTCTGAATGACCCATGCATTGTGGACAAATCAAAGATAATTATCCTTGAGTTTTATGTTTATGGAAGCTTAAATATTTTCAAAGAAAACACTCTTAAGTAGAGAATTATGTATCAAGACGTATGCATAGCGTAAGAATTTTACAATAAATTACAAAATAACATTTTAGAATGTATATATTTGTTTGCACAAACATCATCAAGTATTTGGGTGCTTAAGGATGTATAAGCAACATTTCCAAGTAAATCTTTAAAACACTCTCAATCATTCATTATTCCTTTGCCTGGATCCTTTAATTCATCAAAGAGTAAAAAGTCATGAGTAATCAGGATGCATGCACCAGCTATTGCCAGGCTTTTATTAGTGACAGTGGCTAGTGTTTTTATTTTTGAGATGTGCTTGAAAAGTGATAGCATTTAACACTGAAAAAAATTATTTTTTAATACAATATATTCTGATAACAGTTTTCCCATCCCAAGCTTCTCCACCCACCTACCCAAAGGCATACCCTTTTCATATTTAACTCATCTAAATCTATTTGTTAATTTTTATTTTGATTAATATTAAATTTGGGTCACTCTTAAGGGAGATGAGAATTCTAGGGCTATGACTCCCCTTTCCTTGTGGTCTTGTTTGTATCTGATTATTTATTGAGTTTGATAGAATAGGCAAGCCAAAGTTCTATGTGAGATAGAAAACTGAGAGATAAAACTCCATATGGGTCTTAAGCATCATTTCTGTAATTTAAAATACTTGAAACTCTCCCAAAGTAAAAGAAAAATGAAACCATTTTTCTCTCATCAATGGACTATTGATGAGATCAGAGAAAATCAAATGGACTATTGATAAGATCAGAGGCTCATCAGGAAGTCATACTTAAAATTGGCCACCAGAAAATAAGCAAGGCTTTTTTTCAACTGATCTGGTATAAAACGAGAGGGTATGTTGTAGGTGATGTTCCTGTGTACAATGACTCATGCGAGGGTGTGAGGAAGCAAAGAAACTAAGCAACACAGGCATTGAGTTATTTTTTTTTTCTCCTGGGCATCCACGGGCTCCTTATTCAACTTTGGTTAAAGTTTCTTCTCACAAAGATAGGGATTCTATGACACACTGCTTGCTATTGTCTGGTTCCAGAGCTCACAGACTCAGGCACCATGGATGAAGGGCTAATGATGTCAGTGAGGGGAGGAAAGGTGATAAAAATTAATAAGCACTAAATTCCCAGTGCTGTGTCTCTTTTTCCGAGTTGAGCTTTGGGGATGTGCATTTATATAAATGTTTGGAGAGGAACAGAGCACAGGATTGAGATGCCTAGGAATGGACACTCACCCATTTTTTTTTTTCACGTAATGTGTACATTACTTTTGGTGACTGTTTTTGATTTAAAATTTTTTTCTTTACTTTTTTTCTTTTATCCTTTGACTGTCTCACACATGAATACGAAACATTCTGGACACATTCGTCATCTCATCAACCTCAGTTCTTCCTTTCCTACCAATAAGCAAGCTCTTTTAAGTTTTGTATCTCTCTTCATTTGTTCCTATAAAGGAAAAATAATGTCGGATTTTTTTTGAAGATTAATAGATTAATATAAGATAGAAGTATATACAATGCCTAGGCATATAGACCATACACTGTTTTGTTACATATGCATATTTCCATTTTCTGTTTGGCTATCTTTACTGCTAGTGCGCTGTGGATCATTATTGAAATAATTTACCTTGGTAAAGATTCAGGCATTTACTAGAAATAAAAATAGCATTCTATAGAATTCAACTTCTTTGTAAACAAAGCTTAAAGATGAATTACAAATAAGTGTTCAGCTGTAGGTGAAATATTCTCTTTCTTAGTGCTGTTGAAGGGTAGGCTTACTAGAATTCTTTTAAAATGGTAATAAATCTAAATATCTGCTGAGAAGTCTGATAAATAAATCTGAGCACATCTATAAAGCCATTCATGAAAATTCCTATAATATAAATTGGGGTAGTGGTTACTAAAACTAGATGATGTACAAAATCATTTGGGGAGCTTTTAATACACAAATAAAACACCATCATATGTCAAGTTTCCCAAATGACGGTTGTCAGTAGATTACCTATATAAATATAGGGAACACTGACAATGGTGAGACTAACCTGTCAACTACTCATGAGCTTGATTTATTTTAGAAATGTGTCTCAGTCACATTTATGCAAAATAGTCCCTCCTCCTTACTGTTTACTTTTCTAAGACTGTAGTCTGCAAGTCATTTTAGTCTAGGCTTCCTCATATTTAAGAATCTTGTAGTCAGACACGGTCCCCAGTGGAGGGATGCAGACACTAATCCACCTACAAAACATTTGACCCCAAATTGCTCCTATCTAAAAGACATTCAAGGACGAAAATGGAGCAGAGACTGAAGGAATGGCCAACCAGTGATTTGCCCAGCTTGCGGTCCATTCTATATGCTGGCACAAATCCCTGACACAATTACTGAAACTATGTTGTGCTTGTAGACAGGAGCCTAGCATGGCTGCCTTCTGAGAGGCTCTCCCAGCAAAAGATCCCAGTCAAGCATTGTACTGAGTTCGGGGACACCAATGGAAGAGTTAAGGGAAGGATTGAAGGAACTGAAAGGGATGGCAACTCTAGAGGAAGACCAACAGTATCAACTAATCTGGAAACCTGGGAGCTCCCAGAGACTGAGCCCTACCAATGAGCATACACAGGCTAGTCTGAGGCCTCTGGAACATATGTAAGAGAGGGCTGCCTTGTCTGTCTTTAATGGGAGAGGATGCGTCTAATCCTGAAGAGAATTTGATGGCTCAGGAGAGGGGTTACCTCGAGGCATCCTCTCAGAGGTGAAAGGGAGTGGGGAAGTCTATTACTTGAAAATCAATAATTTATATAAAACACTGCAAAACAAGGTACAGCTGAAGTTTGTGGGTTAAAGAAGAGACGAAAGTTCAATGACTTCTTCTCCATTGATTTTTTTTTCATTGAAGCCTGTTTCTTCAGTTGTATAATACTAATTACAGAGAAAGACCAGCAGTGTGAATGAGATTGGTGGGGATTTGTACAGAGCGGCAGTTTCAATTGTTTGTCAATTTCTCTCTCCTTCATTTCAGAAAATAAAGATATAAGTTTTATCAATAATGTTAGACAACATCTTTGTATTCTGGTTTATCTAAAAACTGTGGGTCTCTTGGTAGAGTTTTATTTTCCTTTAAAATTTGATAGGAACATGGACTCTACAAATCTTTCATTTTCCTCTTAACTCTCCTTTAAGAAAACTGACAGGGCAAGTGGAGTGATGAATGGCAGCTGACAAAGCACTTCAGTATCTGGAGGCAGCAGAGAGCAGCGAGGATGCTGAAAAATGAAGAGCTGTATTTCCTATCACAGAAGAAGAGCCATTTTGAACCCTACTATTGCTGTGTGGGAAGAAATACCCAGAGCCTCTGATCTGATATCTTTTGTAAATGATGTCTCCATATGTTTAAAAATTGGGAATTAATAAATAGTATTAAAGGTGGGCAGTCAGTAAATGAGAATCTATCACTAGCACAAGGAATGACTCTAGTTGTACTAACTACAAGATGCTCCAGAGTCACAACAAGTCAATGTTAGATTGCTTTGAGAAATTGTCATCTATGTATTTAGGAAATGAATACAAAATGAAGACAACATAGTTTCCAAAAGTTTTGTCTCTGTTCAATACCAGAGGCATGAAACTCTAGGTTGCAGCAGATTAAAGGCAATCTCCTACATTAAGTGACAGCAGGTGTCACAGTGGCAAGTAATTTCTGTATTCTGCAATTAAAAGTTACTACTCTTCTAAGTATTCATCATATAGGTGAATTTTTTCCCAGAATTGAGCAAAACCTCAGGATTTGGTAACTAATGAATGTACTGCTTTGTGTTGGTTCTATTTCTTGAAATTCATGAAAAGTCAATTTTCTTTAATCTCATTGTTTATTTTTATTGAGTTTGTTAGCACATTTTTCGTAACTACTGAATTCCAGACCATTTTCAGTAGAACCCAGATTGTCAGCCTTTAGTCTTTGGGAAGTAGCAGGTGATAATGCAGCTATTTGGTTTCTGTTCAGAATTTGCTATTTCTTGGTGTGGAAAGATGCAGCGTAAATCCCATTTCCAGTTTTATTACCTCTCAGAATCTGTGAGCAAGCATCTTTCCTGGTCCTTTTACTTGTCTGTCTTGTCTATTGGCTATCCATTTTCCATTGTTGTCCCAGGTTGGCTGCCAATGGTGCATTTCTCAGGCACTTAATAACTTTACTTAGACAGATTTATAAGAAAGCGAGTGCTGTCAAGTTCCTGAGATGTATAGATTGAGGCATTCTTTCTCTTCTCCACTGGTTCCAACTTTACGGTATAAGTCTGTCTCCTTAATAGCACTTTGGTCTTAATAGAGTGTGTCTCTCAGGGTCCAGCATCCACTGCATTGTTGGAGCATAGCTGACGCTCATCTCTTCTGAGCTGGATGTCAGTTAAATAGGAGCAATTTATTTCTGCTGTTGTCAATATCACATTTCATGAACCTGAAACTCATTACATGTTTTTTTTTTTTTCAAGTTACTTTGCTTGGCTTTGTAAAGGCATTCCACATTTGCCACCGATCATTCTTTCAGAATGGAAGGAACTGAAACTTTGTTACACTTTTCATTGGTTAATAAGGTGCAATTTAAGCTGGACTACTGACTGGAGAAAGTTCTCCTGGTGTGATCAGTAGCAAACACAGTGCCCAAGGAACTTCTAGCTCTCCATATAATTGAAAGCTTACAGATAAGATGTACTAAAGTTTTTAGAGACACATAAGGATTGGAGACATTTCTCCTCAAAATGAATTTAAGAACTCCATCAAGCAGAATCTATCAGTTTTATTAAGGGCACGTCTAGGTGGGCATTGTAACACTTAAGTCAAATAAAATAGTTCGATCATTCTTCTAAGCTCATTTGTATTTCAATTTCATCCTGGGTTATTTTCAGAGGTGTTTATTTAGAGCAGGGGTTAATCTAGTAAGATTGGCCCTTTGTTCTCATGAATAGTTCTTGCAAGAGCTATGGATATTTTTACATTTTTAAGTAGCTGACAGTCATCTAAAGAATAATCTTTTATGACAAATGAACATTATATGAACTTTAAATATTTTTAAGCACAAATCTTCAAGTTTCATGTGTGGAATTTACTCCAACAAAAATAAAACATGTTAACCAAAAGTTAAAATACAACGCAAACCTCACACAAGTAAGTAGTAGTTATAACATACCACACATGAAAATACCTTTTATGCAAATTACAGAAGCAGGTCTTGCAAACCGGTAAGAACTCTCCACAGCAGATACAAAATAAATCATTATATCATTTTATAAACAAAAGAGAAAACTTTGAGATGGTTTTCATCAAATTTGTCTACAGGAAAATGCAAACGATATCTCTGATGAGATCTTATTAAGGACTGGGTTTGCAAATGATTAAATGAAATGACAATAGATTCTCATGAACACACACATACTTGTGTGTGCACCTTAACTCTGTGGTGGTCTTCAGGGTACAATGATACTGTTTTACAGCTATAACAAAAACACTTTGGCTTGGGAAGTCTGAGCTATGTACTTTAAATCTTTATAGAAGTCTGCCAATGCTTTCTCTAGACAGTAAAGGTTGAAAATCAAGCACTTATTTTTCTTTAATTATGGCAATTCTGTTTCTTGAAGAAAACTGATAAGAAGAGGTACAAAGTCAAGGCTGGCCTTTGGCCCAGATGACGTTGTATAAATGAAATTTATAGAGTTTATCAAAGTTTCTTTTACTTCCTAGTGTTTTAGTGTTCTGTCAAGAAACAGCTATCTTATTCTTATCTGATCTCTTTCATTCTTCTGGTTTATGCTCAGGAGGTAATGGGGCAGACATAATTTATAGAAAGTCACCAAAGCATATTTTATAATATTAAAAAAAAATTCTTGGAATGATAGTTGAAAATTTTTGGATTTAATTAGGAATAACAATGACTCACTTTTGATTGTATGTCTTTCAAACATGGGGTGGAGGCTTAAGTAAATGGTATATTTATGTCATTATTATGATAAAATTAAGAAAACTAAATGCATAGTCACTTAAGTAAGATCTAGATATTTTGTCTCTGCTGAACAGCATTTCTCAACTATCTATATCATCTAGGAAAAAGGGAGATGGATAAACCTTGAGTGGACAAGAAAGAGGTCTAATTGTCACTGTGTGGACTATATAGTACAATGTCCATAATAGCTCCCTTTCAGCTGGAAGTCAGTCTTTGTGATCTATGTCCTTCTTCTGTATGGCTGTCCCTCATACTTGTGGACTGAGAATTAGCATGGTCTTTTGCTGTACTTTTTCACACCATGGCCTACATTCTCAGTGTACTTTCTGTAAGCATGACTTAACCAGCACAAAAAACAGAGTCGAATTAGATGTATTCCAGCTACTTGGCATAACTATCTCAGTTAAGCCTTTCAATTCCCATAGACAGAAACTAGGAACCCTCTGGGGCTAAGAAGCAGCTTGAGAACATTGAGTCAAATGAAAAATCATGTGTCATTTAAATGAAATATAATAATTTGAGGAATGTCAATAATTAATTGTTATTCTTTACAGATTTTGCAGAGGCCAGTGCATTGTTAATTTTTTTTTTCACTGATGAGCCTATGCTGACATCTTGAATTGGTACTTGGAAGCTCCTATAGCTGTCTCTTTTCCAACTTCAAAGTGTTCCTTATTTCCAAACGGTAGCAAAACACATGTTCAAGGAAGCAAAAGATGCAGTCTTTTCACAAAGATCATAACTTTGATGTTTAATTGAAATATTTATAAATAGAGTTTGCATGGAAACATTAGACTTCAAAAAAAGAAACCATTGTAAAGGAATCTTTTAAAAGATATTTAAAGGTCCTGTCTACAGAAGCAAAACATTTAAATGTTAGTTTTCTAAACAATAGAATACTAGTAAAGGCTGGGTCCCACTGAGATCTGGGGAGTTCCTAGGGAATGGAGGCAGATAGTGAAAGTAGGACCCTGCAGGTAGTCTACTGCAGTGCTGAGGATGAGTCTAGAGGATTTGCAATGACAGAAAGGAAGAAAAGTGAAGATTACCTATCTGGATCCTAGGTTAGCTTGGCTACTACGTTCCCAAGTCAAGAGTGATTCTGGTGTTGGTGACTGACAAAACATGATGGAGTGAGGAAGGCAGAGTGGGTCATGCAAGGGTCTATGGAGTACCCATGGAATGGAGGCAGAGAGGGAAGGTAGAGCCCTGAAGGTGCCTCAAAAGTAGATGGGAAC
Organism: Rhabdomys pumilio; assembly: GCA_030674055.1. Classification (NCBI taxonomy): domain Eukaryota; kingdom Metazoa; phylum Chordata; class Mammalia; order Rodentia; family Muridae; genus Rhabdomys; species Rhabdomys pumilio. The sequence goes on from JANHMN010000016.1 coordinate 19,582,184, forward strand.
AAATACAGAGACCCATAACCAGACAATGTACAGAGAATGAGAGACCTTGAAACACTCAGAGAGACCTTGAAAACCCTAAATGGGATGTCTCCACTAAATCCCTCCATGTAGGGCTCAGAGTACTCTAAAGAAGAGGAGGCAGGAAAAAGAAAAAGCAAGAGCCACAGGGGATGGACACAAGAAAGAAGACATTCTAGACATGACAGAACTGATCCACATATGACCTCATAGAGGTTGGCAGCATGCACAAGGCCAGCAGATCTAAGCCAGGTGGGGTCCCAGTGCTGAGAGACTGAGTAGACACAAGCCCCCATCTCAAACCCAGAAGCTATTTCCAGTTGATATCTTCTAGCAAATGAAGAATTAGTTTCTTCCAAATGGAGTCCTCCTAGATAAGCAAAGCACACATAAGAGCAGACTCCATGTCCAGTAGCAGACAGCCAGCATAAAAGGAACTCAGTGGTAGTTTTGAAGGAATTTTGTCTAATATTGTGTTATCTGGGCATTTTTTAATGTTACAGATCTCTTTCTTATATATTACTGGATTCTGATTTTGTTTTTATGGAATTTTCTCTCTCTGTGTGTGAATGTGTGTGTCTCAGTATCAGTGTGTATTTCTCTCTCTCTCTCTCTCTCTCTCTCTCTCTCTCTCTCTCTCTCTCTC
>JANHMN010000016.1:19585053-19607243 GCA_030674055.1 Rhabdomys pumilio
AGACAGGAGACAGGAGACAGGAGACAGGAGACAGGAGACAGGAGACAAACAGAGACAGGAGACAGGAGACATGGGCTTTTATGAGTTTTAAAAATCTTGATCTAAGTACATCATAATAGCACACACCAGTAATTCAAGTACTGAAAAGGCTGAGGCAGGAGTATCATCTTGAGTTGAAGATGAGCCTGGGCTACATAGGAGACCTTGCTTACAAGTAGAAGAACCTACCAAAATCAAAATGAACTAACACAAAAATGTGATATACATTCACAGTGAAGGTTTATTAGAGCCAAAACCAGTAATGAAATGATGACATTTTCAGGAAGACTGTCAAGTTTTAGACATAAACCAGACTAAGAAAGAGAAATGTCACATGGTCTCCTTTACATGTACAGTTAAGCAAGAGGGATATGAAGGAAAGTAACAGAGATACTATTATTGATGTGTAAGTGTATGATAGAGATGGGGAGTTAAATAAAAGGTTTAGTTAGGTATGATCAAACTATGTCATATACATATATGCTTTTTGTTGTTTATGTATTTTTTATACAAGAGGACTTACATATATAGAAATATATGTGCAGAGAACATATGTGAGATTGGAACTTCTGGCTTCAAATGTATATATTTATATTTTGCAGAAACTGCTAAATAGTTATTCCAAAATGGTTATCTAGGACTTCACTTCTAACCAGTGTCCAAGAGTTCCAGATGCTGGCAGTAGTTGGTAAATGTCCATTTGCATGTTTTTATATTGTAACACTTGTAAAGTATGTGGTGCTCTTTCATAAGGTGGGGATTTGCATTTTCCAGGACTGATGGGGTTCAAAATCAGTTAATACATTAGTTGGCCATTTGAGTATTCTTTTTTGATACAGCCATTTGCTTTAAAAATAAATAAATTTATTTATTTATTTATTTATTTATTTATTTATTTATTTTACATTCCTACTGTAGTGTTTCTTCCCTCCTCTCCTCGAAAGCTCTCCTCCTCTCCTCCCCTCTCCATCTTGTCCCCTATCCACTCCAGTTTTTCTCTTCAAAAAGAACAGGCCTCCCATGATATCACTGGGCCACAGCATCTCAAGTTGCTAGGCACCTCCTCTGCTATTAAGGCTAGATGAAGAATCTTAGGAGGAGAAAAGGTTCCCAAAGGCAGGGACAGCTCTTACTTTAAGTGGACCAAAGGAATGCTAAGCTACACAACTGTAACATATGAGCAAAGGGCCTAGATCAATGGAAGCTAAAACAAGTAAGCAAGCAAGCAAGCAAACTAACTAACAAACAAGATTCCTAATGATATTCTCTTATACTCATAGATTGGTGTCTAGCCCAGTTGTCATTAGAGAGGCTTCACCCAGCAACTAATGGGAACAAATATAGAGCACTACAGCCAAACATTAGGTGGAACTTGGGGAACCTTCAGGAAGACAAGGAAGAAGGATTGTGGGAGCTATTTGCTTGTTGCAATTCTCTTCTCATGTTTGGTTGGAACATTTGTCATTTTCCTAGTGACATACCAGAGTTTTACATATTCTCCGAGTATTTTAATTCACTAAATGCATTACAGTTATCATTTTTCACACTGATTTCTGTACCCTGACATTGAAATTTTCCTAAATAGTTTTAATTGAAACGTGGTCCAGTTTAATCAACTCTTTCTATTTAATCTACATGTACAAGCCCAAACTTATTAGGATACTTATCATGACATGTATTTATTTTTTTAAACATTTTCTGTTAAGAATGATGATATATCTGAAGTTGATCTTTATGTAATGTTGTAGCCTATGTAGTGGAAGTCAAGTATGATGCTTTTTCTATCATATGGGGTTGTATTTGACCTAACATGTTGATTGAGAGTCACACTTTTCTGCTATTCTTTAGTTCAGCTTTGAAAATAAGTCACATGTCTCTGAGTAAACGTCTTTAAAGTTCTTCTATTTCTTTGAGCTGTATGTTATCATTGCAGCATGAACTCAACAGTCTCATGTTAAGTCTTATTATCTTATTGTTTTGTTTTTGCAACGTCCTTATTAAGAAAGTGCTAAGAAATATTGATAGGTTTAGTCTGTTTATAACATTAAATTTGATCTCCTACTCCCAAACCAAGACTTCGGTTTGGAATCTAAACATCATTTAGGGGCAGTTACAATGCACAGTTTTCCATTATGCAAACTATGTCTCTATTAAGAATTACTTTTATTGTGATTACTGGATTTTTTTTTTTTTGCTTTATTCTGTCAAGATCTTAGAATCTTTTATTAAATTTATTGTGGGATTTTCCTGAATATTTTCTGTTGTTGGTATGACACACTTAAAAAAATTTGTTTTGTATTAATTAGGTTAATTTTTCTACATCCTGTGGCTGTAGAACTTACATTTTTGAATCATGTATGCACTTCAAGAATAAATCTCGCTTCTTCATAATATGTAATTCTGTTAAGAGGTTGGTGTATTTGGATTACAAGAATTATTGTTGAGGATTTTTAAATCAATATTCATGAGACTTACATATTCTTTTCTCATTCTTGTCTGAATTTTACATTATGGTATTAGTGTTGGGTTTTTATAAGTGAAAGGGAGACAAGGTGTTCCTATAGATCCTTGTATTGATTTTCAAATGAACATTTCATTTTCAATTTTAAGCCTTGTCAGTACATTGGGCTTTTAGTGTTTCTAACATGAATTAACTGATTTTACTAGGGGCTATGCAATACAAATAGATAGAAATAAATTAATGTGTTTAGTATACCAGATTTCCTTGAATTCAATTATGTTTCTTTAGTCTTTGTATCTTAATTACCTAGCCCTAGGTCTGGTATAGACTTTTAAATGAATTACTTTGTCAATTAAATGATTCCTTGAAGAACTAGAAAGATATTTTAAATGAAATATGTAAATATTTTTAATTTTTAAAATAAGAATACTGTTAGGAACTAAAATTATATACTTATATAAGCATTTTATTTATGTCATCTTAAACAACAAAAACACTAAGATTGATCTGAAGGAAGATCAAAATTCTTCTGTTTCACTGACTCTATCACTATTTACAACTATGATTATTGAGAATGCCAAAATGAAATTTATAGACTTTGAAAGGCAAAATGTAGGCAAACCACACACACACACACACACAAAATTACTTTAAGCAGTTTTGCAGCTGGACTTTTAATGAACCAGAAGGGCATTATACCAACTTTGCAGGAGAACAGCCCCTGAGTCATGAGGGGACTGCCTTTGGACAATATTGTTTAGAGTGTATAAATGTGTCTCTAGGATTAGGAATGTAGCTAAGTAGAAGAAAACATGCCTAACATGTTTGAGTCCCTAACTTTGGTCCTCATTCTTGAAACAAAGCCACACATGTTGATTCAAATCCATTTGGGCACTAAGCTTTGAGTTATCAATCATAAATTTAATAATGCTGGTTAAAGACATGATTCTTTAGCAGCTTAAAAATGTCATCAATGCAAAGTGTTAAATTATTATTAAAATAGAGAAGATTTTGTCTCATTTGAAATCTTAAACTGGCTCTGGCCTGATAAAATGATAGATGGGGCTGTGACAAAGTATTAGCATGAGGACACTAGATAATCAACTGGGTGATGACGACAGGTAGTGTGTTGTAGTAGAGAAAATATGATCTCTGGTATGTTTGATTTCATTTCAAACATTCAGTGGTTTGTGAAACTACGACTATTTTTGTTTTAGCATAAAGACAGATTGATAATATCCACTTAAGAATAAGTACTAATGTTTGTAAAATAAACTTAGCACTTAGTTGATATTTAATGGGATTTAGTAACTTACTTTAATCTGTTTTTGTTGTTGTTGTTATTGTTTTGTGTTCATTTTAGGTCGCTCTGTAGCCATTCTGTCTACTCCTAATATGCTCTTTCCACAGAGTCATGTAAAATATCATGAACATGACAGGTATTTTTTTTTTTGCCTGTAAACTATATTTTATTCCCTTGGCACGAACCTCTGCTTGTTAACTTCTACTCCATGTTGGTGTCTCAAACCATAACCAGTTCTCCAAGAATGTCTCCTAAAACCTGCAGATGAGATTTCGTTTCTCTTCTCTGTGTGCTGCCATGGAACCACAAGTTACTTGTCAGACTGTACTGAGACTGCCTGTTTACCTTTCTGTTTCTGTTAGAAATTTTTATTTTTAGAATGCAGTGACTTTCTATGACTTTTTTTAGAATGGAGCATCTTTTAAAAAAAAGAATAGAATGACTATCTTGTTTTTAATAAAATATCTCTGAAGTCTTTTACTATAAGAGGATGATAGGAAAACTCATTTATCAAATGAATAAATGTTTCTGAGAATTCAACTATAACTAAAAAAAAGTATTTTTAACTTAATTTTCAGGAAATGGTAAAAGACATTAAATGAGAAATTATAAATGATTACCCATTATTGGCTTATTATTAGAGTTTTTATGAAGAAAAAGTGAGACAAGTAATTAAAACACTCAGCATCTAGTCTTGGATATCCTTTCAATTAGAAAATGTCAATCACTGATACTTAATCATACCTAGTCTGTCATCACTACCTAGTTAATCATGTCTACGTTCCAGAATCTCACTCTGTCTAAACTGTAGTCTGCATGTTACAGTAAAGGTGTTTATTTTTATGAGGATTGCATTTAAATAAACAGAGATTAAATAGATTGTTTTCCTTGAGTAGGTGGACTAGTTAAATGTCTCAATAGATAAAATGGCACACAGCAACCAAAACTAAACTCCTTAGTGAGTAAGGACAACCACTATGTCCAGATTGTCTTTAGACTCGAAGGCACAATATCAATTCTATTCTGATTCTCTATACTGCAGACTTGCCTTGCAAATTTCAGGCTTTGTGGCTTACATAATCTTATGATCCAATTCTTGAAATAAGCACTTCCTTTCTATGAAGACATATGCTTTGCCTGTGTCTCTGGAGAATACTAGCACAGCTCTACAAAGAATGTGGAAGAAGAGCTGTTTAGTTTAAGCTTTGAAAGTAGAGAGGGGATTAATAGATAAAACTTGAGGAAATAAAAATATCCGAAAAAACATGACCCCAGACCCTCAGTTGGGAAGATGCTGTTTTCAAAGAAGAAGCACAAAAAGTGCCTAGGAGTGTGCTCTGCAGAACAGGACTATTCAGAGCTCAATCCAAAAGAAAATGCACAAACTGCACATTGTTCTTTTTTTTTTTTAAATTTGACTGTAATTATTAAAGTACTTCATAAAATAAATCTGCATTGCATTGGTATTAACGAATGCTATGCCATAATTTAAATGATTTAATAGTATCCTTTCTTTTCTCCATAAATAAGATGATCAAGCATGAACTATTATGTATTTCTTGTTGTCTAAATTCACAACTGCTTTGTGGAGGAAACAGAAACAAATCCCACAAGGCTCAAGTAGATGTTAGCACATGAGAGAATAGATCGAATATCTGCTAGGCTAAATTGAAATAGCAGTACAGCACTAGCCCAGTTCCAAGAAGCCTGGCAAAAGGTAACAGAGCAATTCACTTAAAATAACAGAGAAGACAGTTTGAGTGTGAGGAGGCAGAGCTACATTCATGTTACTTAATAATTTCCATCATTGTGCTTTTAAATCAGTGTAATTTCTTCTCTTCTGAAAATGCCAATGCACACTTTGTAAATTTCACTGCACACGTTTTCCCCTGTATATGCTTACTTGGAGCTTTTAAGTGTTGCTCTGCTTTCTTTGGGGATTGACAATTATTTATAAACCTGTGCATTCAGAAGTATTAAAACTTGGTAGAAGGTGAAAGGTTAAAAGTAATAGTTTCATGAGGGATAGTTTAAAAATAGTCCTGATTTCAAAAATCTAATCGAATTTAAAAGAAGAAATACGGCAGCGAATGAGCATATTGGGTGTTTTCTCCTCTGCACTGAGTCTGGTTTTTATTAATTGAAAGGCTAAGTGTGATGGTGTCAGTGACCCTGCTGACATAGGTGAATAGACATTGCCGTTTTGCCTAAGAATTTAGGTACTAAGTGAAGAGCTTTTTATAAGCTGTACTAAATAAACTCTGCCCACCCCAAACCACATAAGATATTGGTCTACATGATTTGAGGCCAAAAAGCCAAAACCAAACCAAACAAACAAATAAACAACAACAACAACCCAACCAGAAATCTGAGGATTCAAAAAATGCAGTAGTGCAAGCGTGTAGTTCAAACAGTTAGAGAGGTGGAGAGCAGATGGTATTGATTCCATTGTTTCAAAGCCCAATTACAGGAATGGCAAATGCAGGGGGTGAGGGAATGTTATCCAACACAGCCAGGTGGGGAAAAGCCAGTCCTGCCTCCTGCTATCTGTTTCCTTCAGGTCCTCAGAGAGCTGCAAGATGCTCACCCACACTAGTGAAGGCCATCTGCTTTCTTTAGTCCATCCATTTAAATGCTAATCTCTCCTGGAAGTACTCTCACAGACACACTCAGGAATATTATTTGATCTGATAGCAGGACATCAGTGGCTTAGTTCAGTTGACATGTAAAATTAACCGTGAGTAACATATATAATTCTGAGAAGGAAAACCTAATGTATATGTTCCTGACACTATAAAGTTGTTTAAAATGTCATCCTTACCTTGATAACAGATCTTATATTCTGCACACCTGTCTTAGCAACTGCCTCGTTTTGGTGGTGACGCTTTCGCTGCCTAAGTCTTCACATTTCTTTTAAAGAGCTGTGTTTTATAATGTTCACTTATGTTACAATCACCAGCTCTTTGTTTTAATAGCAGTGGTGTTTCTGTTTTAGGCAGTTAAGAAAACTTTGTTTGTTGTTCTAGATGACTGCAAAGAGGATCAATTAGAAAATATTGAGAATCCTTGATACTGCTGACTTAAACATATGGATCCAGTGAAGGGGTAGTAGGGAAATGAAAGTGGAGGTGGGCTCAAGATATGGCTATTTTCTTCATCAGGAGCCTATAAAACATATTCACAGCTTCTTGGACTCAGAGTACTGCTGTTGATCTTAGGAAGATGTTAACTTTCAAGTTCATGCATTAGCTAAAGCACACACACTTCATCAGAAACACTGGGAATAATCAAAATTTACACACACACACACACACACACACACACACACACACACACACACCTTGTCTTATATGTATATAATGCATATTTGGGTGATGAATAGCCTTGTTAAAGATTCAGACTTATCTCATTGAGGACTGTGTTGTTCTGGGGATTCCAGCTAAGTATCATTTAATAATTTTAAATTTTTATGATTACGTCCAGGTCATCTCTCAAGAATCAAATTTAATAGGCTAATAGGTTATGAATTAGAAAGTTAAATCACGAAGGACTTGACCAAATTAAGTGTTAAAGTGATTTTCTAGAGTTAGAGGTTTCAATGTTTAGGAAACAATTGGTTTTTGTATCTCTCCACCTTGGTTTCATAGTTCTTCAACCTCGGTACTGTGGCTGAATTTTAGTTTAGCTCACTGAATATTTGTCACTAATGTAATCTTGATTATGTTGTAACAACATATTTAAATTCAGATAACAAAAAGATTCTTAGCCAAGAGCTTGGTCTTGCTTCTACTACTTTGTACGGTTTGTCCAGTTCTCCAGGAAAGAACATGGAAACAAGCAACACTTTGAACAAACTCCTCCAGGACAAATATGTATTGTTCTCTTAACCTGCCTTTGTGTTGCACACCTAGCCGTCTGGTAAATGAGCAACAGGAGCTACAGGAGTGGGTGGTTTTCACCAGCCCTACCTGCCAAATAGCTATAGCAGAGGACTGTGTCCTTACTTTCTAACTAGCATCCCTTTCTTCATCAAGGAATGGATGTTACACTAACGGATTGCTTGTGTTATAGAACAAACCATTACTGAGAAGCAATTTGGTTTTAAAAATGAAGCTACTAGGGAGAAACTTTGATTAAAACTCATGAGGAAATAAATCAGCTACCATGTTGCAGCAGAAAAGGCTGGTTTACCTTTGCCGGGGAGACAAGATTTGGTATTGTGCTTCGAACCTAGAAGAATGGTGACCTGCAATTCAAAGGTTATGTTAGGGTTTTTTTTTCCTGCATGAAAAATATTACAGAATATGTGAGGGGGGGTTGTTGTTCAAATGCCATTGCTCTCTGAAAATGACAAAAGTGAAACAATGAGCTAGCCTTTAATCTCAGGAAGTGTTATCTCAAGCAACAGTAGTTCAATGATTTTGTTCTTTTAATGACCTACACCCAGGGTAAATGATTTATAATGTTTGTTTCACTGTCACACCAGTAAAATCATATCGTAAAATAATCTCTTTGTTTTTTTCTCTCTGTTTTTATGATGGATTACTTTGAATAAAATCATACTCAGGAAATAGCCAATATTTACCGGCCTCTTCCAGATATATGTAAGTTAAAGAAAAAAGGAGGCTGGATGCTGATTATTTAATACTTTCTTCTCCCTAAACTTAAATCCATGACCAGAAATAGGTTATTCTAAAAATAGTGATTCCGTAAAATTATAGGGATTACTTTTTCACAAACTCAATCTTTTAAAGAAGCATATATGAAATAGATCTTTGATGTAGGAATAAGAATACAATGTTAATTTAGCCAGGTAAAAACACTTATTTTATGTTTAGTATATATAAATCATATACTGTTGAATTCAATTTAAAATTTTATTTTTCTTACAGAATTAGGGGTTTATGATTCAGTTCATATTTAAATATATAGATCGATTCACAAATTAAATCAAAACAACACAAAATCTTACTTGAAGGCTATCTGAGATTCAGAAATAATTTACTCTTTTACATGTCCTAGGAATTTTGAATTGTCTTATGCTAATAAGTTAATGCCCATGTAATCTCAATATTTTTGATGTTTAGTTAGTCCTATGTTTTTCTTTGTAGAAGAATTCATTAAGTAAACTAAGCTCTGAGAATAGTGATCCTGTGATTTCCTTTACAAATTAAGGTGTGAAACACTGTCAATATATTACTGATTATCTATTATAAAACAGGAGGCTAAGTGGTTTTTTAAAATATTTTATTTCTGGATGTTTAGTAATCTCCAGATAAAGTTTGTATAATAAGTATTTCTTTTGGTTCTGAATAAACCTTATTTAGATACCATATTAATTATAATACTTTGACCTGTAATGTTTGATATAAATATCTAAGGACATATTTGTGTCAGACACATTTGTAATTCCATAGAATTTTTCTAAGAATACTTTCTGAGAACATCATGTTTAATTTTTCTCATTCATGCATGTATTTGTGTTTGTGTGTATATGTATCTGTGTGTGTATGTGTATGTGTGTGTGTGTGTGTGTGTGTGTGTGTGTGTGTCTGTGTGTGTGCTCATGTGACAGGGCACATATTTGGAGGTCAGAGAGCAATATGAAGAGTTTATTCTACCACTACCATGTAGGTTCTGGAGATCATTCAGACTGTGATGCATGGCTGGAGGCATCTTTACCCACAAAACCATCTCTTTCTTCCAAAGTTTGTTTTTAAAAAGTGGTAGAAATAAACATGTAAGCTATAGACGCAAACAAAGAGAACGTTCAAAATTGATGATAAAAAGAAGTTCCTCATTCAGTCCTGGTCAGTATGGAGCTGGAGGTTGGACAGGAATGTACTAACACTCCATAATCCTATCTGATTTATATCTAAGAGCCTCTCTTGACATCACTGAACCATTTGCATTTTTACACAACAGTCAATGAAATTAAGGGGTGATGGGAAACTGCATGTTCTTAGTTGTTTGAACACATTTATTTGGACATACATGCTTCTTTTCCTTTTTTTAGTTCCAGTTTCTTTTTCAGAGGTATTACCAAGCTTAGAGAAAGAAAGAAAAATTGAGGTAGAACAAATATGCATAAGCAAATTGAATTAATTGGGAAAAACAAACTTTATCCCTTGGTCTAATAGTTAATATAACTTTGAGAGTATATAATCTCTATGAGAATAATTTGGAAAATAGAAGAATGGTATTATAGTTTGAATGTATAAAAAAGATTAAGTGCTCTGAACATAATAAATTCAGAAAAATAATGAAATTCACTCAGTTGCTAATATGCAAACACCAGGGGTGCTCTAGGAAAAAATGTAACAATAAAATTCTAGTTTCCCATTAATTATGTCATTTGACAAACTGAGCACAGACTTGCTTATGTCCAACAGCCTTTCTATAGGCAAGATCACAGACATAGTCTAAGATGTTAGAATGCTGGAAATCCATCTTCCCAGGAGGATTTTTGCCAATTAGTTTGGGACTAAAGAATCCTGCCAGGCATGAGGCTGCCCAGCAAGGTAGAGGATCAGAAAAAGGAGAAAGAAAGATTTTGTAAGAGAGCTGGAAAAATCAGCTACTCTGCTGGTAGCAAACATTGTGCTGCAAAGTAATGTCAGCACTAGGGATTGTTTAGAGTGGGCTGCATTGTGGAGGGCTTTGGGAAACCTTTGCTATTCTGTCTGTATTAGAAGGTGGGGTGGAGACTACAGAATGCATTTTCTCACTCTGATAACCTCCTCCTGAAGAAACCAATCCATTGCTTGGCCATGTACTACAGGGGCAACAACAGAATCATGATGGACCAAATTATTTAGAGTAACTATTCTTTGGCATTTAGATATATATAACAATTCATTAGATGGACCTTTCTCTTCTATATCTTTACTTGAAAATGCAATATCAAGATACTTAGGGCACAATTCTTTCTTTCTTTTTTTTTTCTTATTCACTTTACATCTGGCTCACTGCCCCCACCCCAGTCACCCCTCCCACAATACTTCTCTCATCCCCCCTCCCCTACTCCCCTAAGCAGGTGGGGAACCCCTGGGTATTCACACACCTTAGCATTTCAAGTCTCTGCTAGGCTATGTGGTACCTATCTCACTGATGCCAGACAAGGTAGCCCAGCTAGAAGAACATATCCCATGGATAGGCAACAGCTTTGAGATAGGCCCCATTCCAGTTCCATTTGTTTAGGACCCACATGAAGACCAAGCTGTACATCTGCTACATATGAGTAGAGAGGCCTAGGTCCAACTCATGTATGTTCTTGGTTGGTTGTTCAGACACTGATAGCCACAAGCATCCAGGTTAGCTGACTGTTGGTCTTCCTATCCCCTTCGCAGCCTGCTGTCCTTCCTTCTATTCTTCCATAAGAGTCCCAAAACTCCATGCACTGTTTAGCTGTGGGTTTCTACATCTGAATCAACTGCTGGATGGAACCCCTCAGAGGATAACTTGTTCCTGTCTGCAAACGTAACAGAGTATCATTAATAGTGTTAGAGATTGGTGCTTGCGCATGGGATGGGTCTCGAGTTGGACCTTGTTATTGGTTGGCCATTCCCTCAGACTCTGCTTCATCCACCGTAGGGTGTGATCCACAGTTCTTAATCAAATAAAGCAAAACTCAACACACCAGTATGAGCTACAAATCACTGAGTAGCTCTGAGACATGGAAGAAACTGAAGTAGAGAACCGACCCTTCCTTGAGCCCTTTCTACCTAATCTTTTCCTGGCAAGCTTCATGCCTTATATATAGAAAAGAAATGCATTTTTCTGCTCAGTCATTGTTCTTTTCTTTAATTATTTCATTTTTAAAATCTTTATCTACAATGTTCAAGACATCAAAATCATATCAATATGTAGAACATATTTCCACATCTATTTGAAAATGTTCCCTGATATATATTTTGAGTTTTAACTGTTATCTTTCTCTTGTTGAGTCTTTTTGAATTGAATTTCAAATTCTATGTTTATGCCACAATTGAATGTTATAATAGATAGGAAGAAGAAATTGAAAGACAAAAGTAGAAGAATTTAGAAGTCATAAATTCATTCTACAACAGAAAATAAATTTAAATAACCTGGCTGTTCACTATATTTTCATTTAAATATTCTGTTTCCTTGGCATTGTCCATAAAACTTGCTTTAGTTTTCTTCCTTTTGGCAGAGGAGAAGAAATGGGTAGAAAACAAAGTAAAACAAAATAAAACAAAACAAAAAAACTGGTGTGTTGCCAAAATACTTAGAATGCTGTTAAAGGTTCCACAAATATGGAAATGATGTTTATTGTATATTAAAAATATAGGAATGACTACTTATTGGAGTATAGTCAGTACTGATCAATCAAGAAGTCACAAAATTTATATTTTTTTCTTAGAATAGAAATAAGCTTCATGAAACTCAAATTAGAGTATTTTAAATAATTGGTTATATTGAGTCAGGTTAAAGCAGAAAAACATTTTAAATGATATATATATATATATATATATATATATATATATACATATTATATAACATTTTTGGTATTACTTGATTATTCAGTATATATATATTACACATATACATATATATATTATGTATATATATACATATTACACAAAGCATGTATATATATACATATATATATATATACATGCTTTGTGTAATGCTTAAGTGATGTTATGTTTACACATCTGGAATATTTAATATTTCCTTATAGTTAGAACAATCAAAATCAACATTTGTATTCTTTTTTTTTTTTACTTTTGAGACAGGGTCTTACCATGTAACTTTGACTGTCCTGAAACTCTGTTCTGTTGCCTCTGCCTCCCCAGTACTGGAATAAAAGGCATACACAGCTGTATCCAGCTTTTCTACTATTGATCTATACAGTCCATTGTTACCTATACTCACTCCCCTGTGTGCACCCTGGAACTTCTTATACTTAGTTTAGTAGCCATTGGTCAATCTCTCCTCAGTATCCTGCCCAAGAAGCTGAGAGCTGAGAAATTGGTAGCAAGTATTGTTTTCAACTTAAAAAGGGGAAGCAGCTTTAAACCTCCTAGATATTGGTCATTATAAAAAAATATTTTTAGGATATATCTATGGTGGAAACAACCAGATCTTTGCAGACTGGAGAAGAGCTATCATGCTCAAATTAGTCATTAACTACCTCCACTTCTACATTTCCCTCTGTGATTCATTTTGAGTCAGTATCTGCATATGGAATGAGATATCTCTTGAAGTTATGTTTTTATTCCTCTGTATGGGGACCCAATTTTTCTCACTCCTTTGCCGTTAAACACATTGTCAGATTTCACCATTGTTTTCTGTCTCTGAACACTATTCTCTGTCTTCTTCCATACAGTAGAGGAACAACTAGAGCATATCTGTGGACTGCTTAAAGTTGGGAATCAGTTCCCAAACTACATCTAGATCCATTAGCAAAAGAGAAAATCTCAACTATTTTAAGGTCATGGTCAAAGATGTGGAATTTTATACAAATACCAGAATGCTTTTACATCCATGAATGTATTCACACTTGTATGGAGAGATAAAGCACTATTGATCAAGTATACTTTATTTCAACAAATAGAATATTTTAAATATTCTGATTCCCCACATATTTACTTCTTTAGTTGTTCTGTAATTAGAAAGCATCGGTTTTAATCTGAATATGTAGTAAATGAAAATTACAAATGCAATATTCACAAAGCTTTTTTTTTCTGCCCTTTGTTTGTTTATTTGTTTGTTTGTTTTAAGTCCTGGGGCTCAAACAGAATTTGCATATTCTTAACAAATGCTATACCAGTGAGTTATATTTGCAACCCTTAACACTCACAAACATTTTAACATGACAATTTAAAATGATCTCTAAGTAAATTACTTTATTTGCCATCTCTCTTCTCCAAATAAACTTGGCAAGTTAAGAATTCATCATATATTAGTTATAATTTAATTTAATAGATAAATTTATTAGAAATATAAATGTCAAAGGGCTTATGCTTTCTGATTTATCATTTGGATTCAGTTGTTTGTAATTTTCTAGCTTTATAAGACATTAAAATTATAAAAATAAATAAGAGAGGAGTTATAGTTAGAGTAGGCAGGTCTTCAAGTTCATTCTATTTATGATTAAATTGTAACACATGTTCATTTGACCAAACTTAATGAGCATTAAATGAATGAAAGGCTTTGGCTCTTACACAGATTTCTTCAAAATCATGAACAGCATCTATGCTTTACTTAACAGAGTATTTCAAATGTAGTGACATATTAACTTACTTATTTTTAAATTATATCTTTTAGTTTTGTAAGATTAAATTAAATCATTTCCCCATTCCCTTTTCTACTTCCAAATCCTCCCATATGTCATAAACCCTCTTGGTGTTTCATTAATTGTTCTTACATATATGTTGTGTTGTGTGTGTATGTGTGTGTGTGTGTGTGTGTGTGTGTTTATTTCTAAATACATAAATATACCACACTCAGTTTGTATAATGCTCTTTGCATGTATGTTTTCATGGCTGAGTATTTGGTATTAGATAACAAATTTGTATGTTCTCCTCCAGAAAGCTTATTTCTCCTTCTCTCAGTGTTTCGTAGTTGCCTGTGGTTCTTCCTCTAGGGTCGAGACCTCATGAGTTTTTTCCATTCCATGTTAGTCTGTCTGTTGGTACCATCATTGTTCAGCTTATGTTTACGCAATCTTAAACTTCATGGAAGTTCTCTCTGACATTCCTAGGAGACAAATTATTTATTTCAAAATTTAAACCAGTTATACTTAGCTACAACTTTGAGGTTGCCTGACGCAGTACAGATTGTGAATTCCAGCTGATCATACGTACAGATACACATATTGTCTCACTTGCCCTTGCTGCTATTAGCTGAGAGATGACCAACACTGTAGAACAAAGGTAGTAGTCATTGGTATGTATTATGTGACTAATTTTTTTTGGCGGGGGGAGACAGTGCAAACATTTATTCACTGCTGATAGGGATCCCACTATATAGACAAATGTATACACACTATCAAAGTCCAACTTGATGAACCGGTGAGTGTTAGTTCTGTTCTTTACATAAATATGAGTGAAGAGTTACTTATGGGAACAGAAATGACTCAAAGATGGCTGTATCATCAAAGCCCATGCCAGCACAGGTAACAGCTCACAAAACCAATAAACTTAGAGCATCCACATAACTGGCAGCAACTCAGTAATTTAGAAAAGGTTCTTTTCTGGTGGCTCAGTTGATCTGGTCCTCTTCTAGACAGCTCTGCTGTTCTATTTCTCTTTCAGGAAGCTTGGTTTTTCTTTGCTTTTTCCAGGGCTCTGGGCTTATCTGAGAGTCTTTTGTGCAGTTCCATTTATCTAAGAGGGACTCTCTATAGTTTATAGTTTTAAAGTGTTTACATCATGGAAGGAGTCGTTTAGTGAACCTGGCCAGTTTTAGGGACTTCCTGAATCTGAGTTGCTTATTTTCTGTCTTAAAGAGCTTCCCTGCAGGATAAGGGTTTCAGTATTGGAGGAAACTGTTATACAATAATATGACTAACGGCACTTGGATGGTATTACACTGGTATCTTCAGACTTTGTAGTAAAGTCCAGAAAACTGGACCTATTCATTTCCTCAAACATTTTTAAACATTAATTTTTAGAAATGTGTGTGTGTGTGTGTGTGTGTGTGTGTGTGTGTGTGTGTGTGTGTGTGTATACACATGCAGAAGTGTGCACGGCTTGTGTGTTAGGGTAGCATACCACTTGGGGGAGGCATTTCCCTTATGTGAGTCTCAGGGACTGAGTTCAGATCTCTAGGTTTGGCAGTAAAAGCACCTTTTTCCAAAGAGCTTCATCTCCAGCCCTGGACTCCTTATGTTTCAACCATAGCATTTAAAACCAAATGAAAGAGAATTTAGATGTAAATTCTCTCTAAAAGACTCAAGCAGCATTTTCCAGTATCACTCATTTGTAGGATACCATTTAATTTATTATTTGAGTAGTTACCCAAGAATATTTGAATTCTAGCTTTGTTTTAAATTTATGAAGGTGTTGGGTTTTATTTGTTGAAAATCCTATCTAGGACTTGAATAACCACACTCTTTACAAACCTTCATTGTCTACATTGCAATACCTTGAGGAACCCCTTAAAACTCGTAGTTACTTAATTGTTTACTATAGTTTTCATTTTGTATAGTTTCTGTCATTTGTCCAAATACATATACATTGGAAACATAATTTCTCTGAATAGTAAACTGAGTGATTTTTACAGGAACATGCATCAGTACATATGTACAATTACTGGGCTATGATAAAAGTGTATTACAGTTTATATACGGATACTGACTAATCTTTAAACATGGTGTACCAGTAACGTGTTAGTGAAGTAGGATGAAGTCTATGCTTCTTTTTCACCTCGTTGCGTATTGGATGGCATTTCAGTTAGGTCCTATATTTATATTTCATTTAATTTTTTTTTGCCATACAATATTTTAAGTTTAATCAAAAGTCAACTTAGAAAGGCCATTCTGCCTAAGGGATATTTTTCCATTAAGTATTATGACATATTGGTGGCCTTGAGGGATTATTGGTTTTTCAAGAAATATTAACATCTGAAAATTTGCATTTTAATACAGTTCTCCTCAGCTACTCAAGCAATTTTATTTTTAAGACCTGTGACAGGTTTCAAAGCTTTAGTTCTAAAGCAATCTAGTCAAGTAGAGCTAACATAATTTCATTACAAATAACTACGTTTTTAAATAGTTTTTATTTTTTTCACCTGAAAAATTTAGCTGAAGATGTCAGGGAAATCAACACCCAAATTTTATGTCTGTACTATAACCAGAGTTGATAATTAGAAACAGCGAGGAAGAATTCTTTTTAAGCTACTTTTTTCAGAAATTGAAGAATAAGAAAATAGGACATCTAATTAGGTTTTCCTGATTAGTAGTTAAAAGTGAAGTTGATGCAAAGCAGCCCTTCATAGAAATTGTTGCAGTCTATCTAGGTGTCTGTCCCCAAGGGTGATGAGTCCTGAGATACCGCAAAAGATTCTGTGAAATGAGAGCTGAATCTTTCACCCTTGATCCTGGTATTAAACACGTATTCAAAATTGCTATTGGAATTAATTGGAGATTTGGAGTCAGGATCAAATGACACTGCCACTTAAAGGGGTAGTGGGGAATAAAATCGAGTGGTAAGTTTAACAATTATAAATGGATTTTCTTCTGAAAATAACTAAGTGGCTAAATGTCTTAGAATGGGAGATGGGGATGGAGATAATCGACTTTCCTTTTAATTTCCAATCTGAAATGAAAATCTGGCCTTTCGTCCATCTGGACAGCTGCAAGTGCAGAGTCAATGCATGGACTACTGTTTCCTGGCTAGTGGCTGAATCAATCAGTGTTTCAGTGCTCTTGCAATGTCAGAGTTTAGAAAATGCTATTCTGTGTGAGTGGAAGATAGAGAAGAAAAGAAAGAGAGAATGGATCTCTTGAATTTATAGCAATGAATAGAGAGGGAAACACCTGAATTTATATGAAAGCTACAGCGAGAGGAAGTGCTGGATTTGTAGCAAATGGATGGAGGGAAAGCACTCGTATTCACAGCAATTGGGTCATACAGTTCCTTCTCTTGTTTTTTTTTTTTAATACATTTTTAAATTACAGTACATTCTGATGACAGTTTGTCTCTCTCTAACTTTTCTAAATTCATCCCACCTCCCTTCCCATGCAGTTACATACCTATTCTGTTTATTGTTAAAAAGCAAACAGGCATCTAAAGAATAATGATAGCATAAGATAAAACAAAATCAAACAAATTAAAATGGGACAAAAGAAACAATCAAGAAAAAGAGCAAAAGGGAAAAAAAAACCACATAAAATATCGATGCAGAGATACACACATTTTTACCAACAGGAATCTCATAAAAAGACAAAACCAGAAAGTCATAATAAATATATAAAGAAACTGTAAGATAATTTAATCTATCTCTATCTTCATCTCTATCTCCATCTCCATATCTCTCTCTATCTCTCTTTATATCTATCTCTATATATGTGTGTTTGCATGTATATATACATACACAGACACACACACATAGATTCTGACAAAACATTAAAAAAAAAACAACCTCATAGATGCCATTGAGTTTATTTTGTGTTGTTATCTGTTGCTGGACATGGGGCCTGACTTAAGAGTGGTTTATAGTTTCAGTGAGACCTCATTGAAGAAAACTAATTTTTCACTTGTGAGAGGTTATCAATTGGAGTTAGGGATGGGGCTTGTGTTCATTTCTTGTCTTAGCTCTTGGACCCCATCTTTTCAGACTCCTTTAAGCCCTGAGCATTTTACCACAGTCTCCACAGTTTTTGTGTGCCCTGCTCCTTCTATGTTTGTTTAGAAGGCCTGTCACCTGTGTGTTCTCCTTCCCCTGTGCTTCTTACACTCTTCCTGTCTTCTCTGCTTCAGAGTTCCCTGAGCCTCACTGGGAGGATTTTGGTGGATACCTCCTATTGCAGATGGAAGGTTTGAATTCTCTCACTTGAACTTTGTCTGGCTGTGAGTTTCTATATTTGTTTCCATTCTCTGGAGAATGTGGCCTCTCTGATGATGGCAGAGAAAGTCATTGATCTTTGAGTATAGCAGAATGTCAATGTCTTGCATGGAATTCTTATACATCCATCGTTATCATTATTAACATTATTTCTCGAGAGATTCTACATTTGACATGTCATCTAATGGTTGATTACTTCTATCTTTGTAACCTTCAAGTTTTAGTTTTTTCCATATTTAATAAACCTCTGAATATTTGACTCTCTTTCAAATGAAGAGATAATATACAAACATTTGTGAGCATTGATTAACTAAGATCTTTGTTTGTTTGCTGGTTTTAGAACCAAAGGGTAACAATGGTTTCTCCTAAATCTCATCTATCTATCTATCTATCTATCTATCTAAAAATCTATCTATCTATCTATATTTTTAATATTCTCATTAAGACCATAAAGTCAAATTGCTGTGAATATTTTTCCAACCATGTTTTGAAAACTGGTTATTATCACTTTTGTTCCACAATAATTAAAAAGTTATCTGATCATATATAATTCTGTTTAAAAACATGAGTAGATTAAAGCAGATCAATTTCTTAAATATGGAGTTATATTCCTTCAACATAAATGAGGAAGAGTAGACTAAAGCATGTTCTAAAGCATGTAGTGCTACAGCTCTGACGCCCATATGTTATTAGTTTTGACAACAAAGACAGTGATGTCAGTTGACTATAAAATTTTGGAGAACTATGTCAGATGGAAGAACAAATGTCACCCTATCACAAACCATATTTTTGTTTAAAAGATTGTTTCTCACAATATTTGACTTTCAGAGCATACATCCTATGTCATACCATTCATTGTGCTCTGCACATCACAATTTGTACAAAAATGTAATAAACTGGAAAACCACACTCCAGACAGCGGCTTGTGCTTGTCATTCCTGTTTTCAAGAGACTCATCTAAGAACTGCCATTTGAGGGCACTTAGATTAAATGGAGAGTTCCTGGTAGGCCTGGGCTACAGAGTTAGACTGTCTCACAAATACCCAAACACTGGCAAGTGCATTGAAATTAATTATAAATAAGTTTATATACTATTCTCAATAAATAGTAATTTTATTTCTGAGCCAATAAGGGAAATGTATTTTCCTTGGATTTTCAGAATGAGAACTACAAGGCACAAGATTAACTAAGTAAATTTGAAACAGAAAATATGTTTAGTAAACACTTGTATATTTCCCTTTGCCTCCTGAAAATGCATCTTTGTTGTTTCCACTGTTCCCTACAGAAGAATGTCCTACATTTTGATCTGATTTACCCTATAAATTTCTGGACACCAATTCTGAGTTCCTGGGACTACCTGTCAGGTGACTTATTTTAAGAAAATTAGAGGTGACTGAAAACTCAGAACTGCCCACAGGGCCTTTCTGTTTAGCCTCCTGCTTTATCATGACTGACTTCCCTTCTCAGTGATCTCCAATCATGAAGCAGGACAGACATCCTTCTCCATCCATTAGCGCTATATGTGTGTCCTTTATATTTTCTCTCTTCTTTCATCCCCCCTTCCCTCCCTCTCTCCCTCCTTCCCTCTCTTCCCAACTCCCTTCATTTCTTCCCTTCCCTTTCCTTTTTCTTCATATATAACAGATTTTGACGATAAAGTAAATTCAAGGACTTTGATCACAGCATTTCAGCATCCTGATTAGAAGGGAAAAGGAAGCAATCATGGTGGCTGTGTGTCAGGCCCTGTCTCCAGACTTGTTTAATTTGATGAGATAAGCATGTCAGGATTTTGTATGTTAGAGGAGAAACGGATTTGAAACAAGTAAACACAAGGAAAAGCAAGAGAGGTAGCCTTCATGCTGAGAATCGAGAGGCAGATAGATTGCCTGGGTTTTGTGTTGAAGATGGAGAAGACTACACGCACATGGTAAAAGTATCATTACAACAGGGCTAGGAAAGGCAGTGAGTCAACTAGGGATGGGATGGGGAGAGTCAAGTGGTACAGAACACAAGACATTCATGAAGCCCATGAAGGCCTAAGTTGAGCTGTCTATTTCACTGTTGTTCCCCAGTGCCTAGAGGACCTCATTAATAAATGATTCCAAGTTGATATGTGTCCCAGTAGTAAAATGCTTGCTTTTTACTTGGCTAAGATCATTTGTTCAATCCTCCAAACCACAAAAATAAAAATAGACCAACACAAAGAATGCTCTTAAAGAAGTAGTTTCCAGGGTTATTGAAGTTTAGAAGTATATGATGAATATCTTTCTAATGCACTTTTTCACCAATATCTCTTGTTTCAATTCTCACTGTTT
This sequence comes from Rhabdomys pumilio, assembly GCA_030674055.1. Taxonomy (NCBI): domain Eukaryota; kingdom Metazoa; phylum Chordata; class Mammalia; order Rodentia; family Muridae; genus Rhabdomys; species Rhabdomys pumilio. The sequence goes on from JANHMN010000016.1 coordinate 19,605,707, forward strand.
TGCTGAAGTGCTTAAAGGCCTAAATTATTTAATATTTTCAGAGATTCTCTACAGTTATATTGCTTGATGTTTCATTATTTTTATGCATGTGAATGTGATTGTTTAATTCTTTGACAACTCAGAAAATGTTATTCCTAGTGTTCGCACATGCATATCATTCATGTACATATATCTAGAGCTTTGAATATGAAGTATTTTGGAGAGTGTTAAATATCTTCTTATGGAATAGTGTAAGTAAAATAACTAATAGTAAAGATGAATAATAGCTTTTTTTCCATTAAGTGGCAATGAAGACAATATTGGGAATAAGGCAGAGATAAATCTGGTATCTGCTTTGGTAGGGATACCAAAGTGAATGAATTTCAATTTGAGACATGTCAATAATAGGAAAATCACTGGGAAGAACAAATGGGTGTGAGCAAGTTTTTGTTAAAACTCACAGTGAGTCAGAATCTTCAGAAGCACCTATTGTGTTTTATTTTCAGCCAGGAAGTGCCTTAGGATTTACATATCCTAATCATGCTGGATGCATATACCTACAAATTACAATGTGGAAGCAGAAACACTGGGAAAGATGTCTCACAAAGAAACAGAAGCCTTTAGAAATTGAAAGGTACTTGATATTGTGAGAAAAATACAATATGTCTGACTGCACAGGGCCCAGAAGCCATATACATCAAGCAAAAATATAATGCTTGTGTGGAGTGAATACTTGGGTTATTCAATAGCCACTAAAAATCAAATATAAACTTTCTGCTTTTTTAACAGCTGAGTGAAAAAGAAAAATATTCATAAATTTTCTTAGGGAGGTGAGAGACACTTTTGCATTCATAAGAACTGCAGATCAAAGTGCATCTTCCTATAGGGAAGGAAATCTGTCAAGATGTGTAGGGCAGGGAAGTACCATGTCTGGCAGATGCTTTTGGATCAGGCTGAATGACAAAATATGGCCTCTGTGTTACCTGAAGAGTCCTGCCTGTGTTTGTGTATTCAGGTAAAAATTATAAACATTTCTTAAAACACTTTCAGCCTTTATGCATGCCTTTGTCTTGTTAGTCTCCAATTCCCCATGAAGTGGTCAAGTGTGCTAAAATCCTCTTTGGGTCTTTGAACTAAAACTTATTAATAAAAACAAAATGTGCCACCACAAATATTGTCCTTTGTTGTTGTTGTTTTTGTTTTGTTTTGTTTTGTGTCATTTTTTTTTTTTTGAGACAGGGTCTCCCTGGCTGTCCTGGAACTCACAATGAAGACCAGACTGGCCTGGAACTCACTGAGATTCACATGTCTCTGCCTCCTGAGTGCTGGAATTACAGGTGTGCAACACTCTGCTTAGATTTCAAATGTATTCTTTTAATTTTTTTACATTATTTTTATTTTCTCTTAAATGACCTTAGTCAACTTATTCGATTATTAAAAAAATAGAAATCTTTACAAATTTGAAGATCAAAAGGAAAGTTAGGTCATATATTTTCTTATTTTCTTTGTTATGCTTTTGGTTAAAAATTAAATAGAGTTGGCATCAAAGACCTTTTAC
>JANHMN010000016.1:19607253-19625662 GCA_030674055.1 Rhabdomys pumilio
CCCCCCCAAAATGTTGCTGCCCACAGGTTGAGAATCGCTGACTTAAAACATGATTGTTTTTGAATTGACAAATGATTTAAAAATACTGCTATACAGCAAGATACTCATATTGAAAACTTCCCTGCCTTATATTGCATTCCTTACCACAAATTCAATTGAAAATGTTTAAATATTTAAACAATTACAAGCATAAATAAATAATAGATAAACCATATTGTTACAGTAACATTCAGAAATTTGCTTTTTCAAAAACTCTGTATCTCCTAACTATTGAGAAAAATGATTAAATACCTGCTTCCCCCCAAATTTTAGTAAATATTCACTTAAAATGACTGAAATTTTTAATGAAAATTTTTGAGGTTTTTTTCATCCTATACATAGAATCTAACTTTTAGTGTAGCATTTTTTTAAGTAAGCATTTAGTATTGGTTGGTTCACCAGTGGACAAATGGAATTTAAATGCAACATTTCAGTAGCTATGATTCCCAAGTAGTATTCCTGTTGTCTCTATTAAAAATGCTACATTCATGAGAAATGTGTCTTTAAAGATTAGTTTCATCCATGGTAATTCATCATGTCTCCATGACTTCACTATTTATTTGGTTTATATCTTTTTTAAAAGACACAATAAAGTTATTTTAGTTACAAGTTAATTTGCATTGATAAACCATTTCCAAATGGGCTAAGGAAAGTTTATCATTTTTTACATTTTAATTCAAGTCAGGAAGGAATGATCCTATTGCTTCTATATTTGTAACGGTTTCAACATTAAAAGTTTATTTATGCCTCTTTCTATTAAAAATAATATTTTACATTGACAAGCCCTTGTGAGTACTATGATCAATGTCATTTAATCTATTTGGAAACCTGAGTGTTGGTTCCATTAAGCTGATGAGCCTTGCTATTGACAATTACAACACAATAATTTTTCTTGAGCTCCCACAACATTTCAGCATATTTAATTGAAAAATTTTGATTCTAGATACTTAAAAGATTCACCCTTATACTTATGCTCCTCAAAGAACCACTTCTGGTAACAACTTCTGTCTTAGTTAAGGTTTCCATTGCTATGAGGAGACACCATGACCAAGGCAATTCTTAAAAAGGACAACATTTAATTGGGACTGGCTTACAGGATCAGAGGATCAGTTCACTATGATCAAGGGAGGAAACATGGCAGTGTCCAGGTAGACACAATGCTGGAGAAGTAGCTGAAAATTCTACATCTTGATCCAAGTGCGGCCAGAAGAGAACTATCTCAGGGGCAGCTGGGAGGAAGGACTGACTGCCCACACCAAAGTGACACACTTCTTCCAATAAGGCCATGCCTACTCTAACAAGGCCACACCTCCTAATAGTGCCACTCTCCCCAGGCCAAGCACATTCAAAGTACCATACAATATATACAATGATGCATTGTTTTCCCTTGCCCCATCTCTTTACTCTAGAATGTTTATATATTCCATGATGGTACTACCTCCATGGTGCTTTTTCACTTTAATATATTTTACTGCTTTTGGTTACAAATGCATGATAAGAAGAACATAATCACTGCTTACAAAATTAGCATCTGGATGCACAAACTAACACTATCTATTATTTTCTGTTAATGTTGGCTGCTTCCATTTTGTCAAAGTACATTAAAAACATATTATGATATTATGTGAACATTAAAATTAACATTTCTTAATATATGCACCTATTTTTGTCTTCCATCCCAGATTGAAATCCATTATTAAGATTGATGTTTTATTCTGCTTGCGCCTGTAATTGAATTCTCCATTGGAGTAGACAGTAACTATTCATATGAGAAAATTAGAATTTCTCCAACCAGGAGACTTCTTTGCCTAGTTAAGTTGTCATGCTCAAATTGTATATTTTGTTTTCCATTGTTTCCAGTTCTTTTAAAATTGAAAAGTAACAAAACAAAATGAAATCCTAAGAGTTCTGGCTCTGCTAATTCTGTGTCCAACATTTTTCCTCTTAATATTTTCTCATACCTGGTAACCTAGCAGGGAAGCCTATTTCCAGGGGTGGGGTTTTCATAATGCATCTTATAGTTTATACAGAGTTTCAGTTAGAGATCACTGGGAAACCTTGCATTGTAATTATGCTCTATGAGCCACAGTAACACTCTTTATATATTTTCATGTGAGATGCTAAATACTTGTATATTCTTCACTTCTGTGGAAAGATTTGACACAGTGAAAATCACACAGCAACTATACACCATAAATATAAATTATTTCCCTCGGCACTTCAAAACTCGAAATTGTGCCATAGGATTTGTTTAAAAAAAAAAAACCAAAAACATATAGCTATTATTTATACCAGAGAAATGGTTGCTTTTTTCATTTTAAAACTTTGTAGTCCAATAATTGTTACAACTTCCATTGTACACAGAGAAAGGGTAAGGTAAGATAAAGAAGCTCTGTGCACCATTGTCAGCTTTTTTTTTTTCATTTACATTTGATTTGTTTGTTTGTTTTATTGGTTTTTGTTTGTTTGTTTTTTTGAGGAAGAAGCTCATATAGCCCAGGCTGCCATGTATGTAGCTGATACGTAGCTGAGACTTGCTTTCAACTCTTGATCCTCCTGACATCATCCCTCCAACTCTGATTCCAGACATGTGTTACCATGACTACCTAGGAGCTTTGAATGTTTTGAAATTACAGAGGTGGCTAGTCTAAATGAATCAATGATTGTGACTTCCTAAACAATATAAAATCAGTGATTTCTCTCCCAAGCTTTATTCTCAACTCACAGAACACGTAAGATATTTAGACACACAACTGATTTAATCTATAGGACCATGTCTACTAATGCAATTCCATCTGTGTTGAACATCAGGTTCTCGTTTTATGAAAGAATCACAGATTATAAATTGGAATTTTTCTTACCTACCGGAAATTTCCCTTTGTCCAACAATTCAAGGAAGGGCAGAATGTAGAAATGTGTCACATGTATTAGTGCAGCTAGAGTTGAGTATCTATAAAAAGCAAACATTATCAGACTCATATTTGCATTTCTATTGTCATGAAAAATATTTGTGTTCTAATTTAGACCTCCCTGTTTTATTACTCTCATTAATGCCTCTCAGTAGGAGATAATCAGCTAGAAATTTACATAAGGGTGTGAATAATATAGGCTCACTGTAGCAGATGGACTTATTCTGGTCAGTATTTCCCAGAGTGATATTTTACCTGACATCTCAAGAGTTATATTTAGGTTGATAAAGAATTATGTAATACAGCCACTAATAATGAACCAACAATTGAGTTTCCTCATAGACTTTTGATGTATTCATATACTTAGCTATATTCACTCTTAATACAGTGACAAGTAGATAAGCTCACATATAAAATCAATGTAGGCATAACTCACAGTAAAAAAGGAATGTGATTGCAATGTTATCTGCATGGCTTGGTGTGTGGCTTGTGTTAACAAAACTGTATAATCCACAACTAAGGAAGTAAATACATTAACTATAAAAATATAGAGAACTAGGAGCATGTCTGGAGACAGGAAAGAGCATATGACAACCACAAGTAGTGCTCAGTAACAGCAAGCCACTGGTACTGAGAGGCTGGGAATCTAAGTAGAAAGTATATGTTTTAAAGCACTGTAGCCAGAGAACACTGGAGATTTAAGAGTCAGAGTTTCATACTATCACCATGAAATGCTTTAATGCTTTGAAATATACTAACAAAGTCCTCAGACATGAACAAAAGTAAATAATGAAAACCAGTATAAAGGTTAATTTTTTTCAGAGTCTAGCTAGCTAAGAATACATATTTTTCTTGAGCTTGCTAGCTTAAAATGATGGCACAGATAGACTCTGATTTTATTTGACTCATATGCATTCAGTAATTCTCCCCTCATAATTTTCAACTTGAAATATATTGTTTTCAGAGTTACTACTCATCAATTGTGATTTAAAGAAGGAATGAAGGTCAACAAACCTAGTTAACCTTACAATAATAAAAAGTAAGAATTTTAATCGTTGTTACTTTTGTGACCTCAAGAAAGCATAAATGCTGTAGGTTAGCATGGCCTCCGGGGAATAAATATCTGTTGACCTAAATTATTCAGCAGAAAAACAATGATGATGTGATTCAAAAAGTTTTAGTGTCCATTCTTTCTAAGACAATCCTCCCCACTAAAGCACATGCAAATGACGGTTTGGTTATTCAGCAGAGAATACAGTGTTAACCAACTGTTTTGCTTCAGTATGCTTGTTCTTATGAAAACTTCAATTATTGTGGAGAGTCATGTTTTGATTAATGTTGCTATTTCTATTTGACGGCTTGCCTCAAGGTTCTAACCGTTTTTGTGGAATGTAATGCAGTTTAAGCTTGTTAGATCGATCAATTCCCATATCAGATAGTCATAAACATTTACAAACACCTTTTAATCTAAAAGTTACATAATAATATATTGCAGAGGCTCTTTAGTGTAACTCAGAGTAATCAGCCAACTATGTATTTGAAATGCTTTATTCTATAAACATATTTAAATATGAAAAATGTTTCTGTGGCATATAGCATGCTGAAAAAATTACATGGGTGAATTAGTGCATTATTGAATTTGTTATGCAGAGAATCTATACAGAAAGCATTCTCAAAACAGATTACCATTTTGGATTATAATAATATATGAAATGCACAATTCTGGTTCCAAATATAAACATCAGAACAACCAAGTGCAAGGAACACTTATAATCTCCATGTGCTCCACAGTGAATGCTCTGAATAAAGGAGGAGGAGAATTTGTAGGGATACATTTTATTAGCTAAGCAGCCAGGCTCCAGAAGTATAATCTCATTTGGCTCATTGTTGAGGAAGACGTCAGAAATCCAAAGGAAAGCTTTGCTATTAGATAATGGAAATCACATTTAATATAAAGATTTAAAGAGTACAAAGACAACAATGTAACCAAACACATGAGACCAGCTACCTTTGCTTAGAAGTCTTGTCAGGTTTTTCTAGTCCTTTTTGCAATAAGTCATGCTTCCCATAAATACAGTATTATCATAGAGAATATGTGAGAGGATTCAAGATTTTACATCATCAAGGATGAAAGTCAGGACAAATGTTTCATCTGCTCCTTGGGTGCAGAACACAGTTGTCTTGAGGAAGTTGGCTGTTTCTACTATTTTGTCAGTGTCCCATGGTTAAATTGGTAGGTAGTATATGTTAGACAGCAAAGAAAATGACACTCTTTTTGGAGATCCATATGAGTTGATAGAACTATATTCATGTTGATTCTTAGTCCTACAGGAGATTTCCTCACACAATGGGAATTTTGAAAAGATTCAAGCTGAGCAGCACAGAACTCAGTAGGAACTCAGTAGTGATTGTGGCTTGAATCAATCAAAGACCCAATTCTTTGTCTGTACTACACAAAATAATACTCTCAAGAGGGGAAGTGTATTATCTGTTACTGGGCTATGATGAGGATAGCAGTGGAGCCCCACATCTCCTAATTATGACTTTTTGTGTAAACACACAGCACAATAGTCAGGAATAAAAGAAGTATTCTTTTAATGTGCAGTCATAGGAAGTTTAACAAAGCATTTAGTGATGTAGTTCCCTTAATTCTTATGCTGCTTAAACATATCCTGTTTCCTGGAGTTAATTCACGAGTGATAAGTATAGTGATTAATGGTAAGTAGACAGAATCCATACCAAATGCTGATATTATTATTTGATCATTCATTACTCATGTTTGTTTTTTTAAATACATTTGAATTATTCATATTTGCTTTAACAGCTGTGAACGTATAAACCATGTATAAGGTTTCAAAGTTAGGATCCTTAATAGCTGACAAATGAATTCATGACAAAGCATGTTATCAACAATGTCTCTCTCTTTCTCTCTCTCTCTCTCTCTCTCTCTCTCTCTCTCTCTCTCTCTCTCTCTCTGTGTGTGTGTGTGTGTGTGTGTGTGTGTGTGTGTGTGTGTGTAAGAGAGAGAGTTTCTTGATGATCCCAGTGGTCAAATGATCCCCATAGTAAGACTCACATTTTTTAACGCACACACTCACACACACATACAGACACACACATGCATACACATGCACACACACACACACACATGCACACACATAATACAATTAAAAGAAAGAACATGGATTTGAAGTAGAGCAAGGAGACTACATAGGGATGTTTAGAGAAAGAAAATTGAAGGAGAAATGATATAATTATATCATAATCTCAAAAAATTAAAATCCCCAAATCCCAATAACACTATCTGATATTCCAAGCCTTCTCCCACCAAGGGGCCTTAGTGGACCCAAAATCTGTATGCAGATTATCACAGCAAACATGCTCTCACATATTATATGTGGCTGCTTTGGACTTTGACAGAATTGATTTTCTGTGTATTAGGGTCCAAGAACACAAAGTATTTACTATGCAGCTTTCAAGAAGATATTTCCCAATATAAAAACCTTTATAGCCGGGCAGTGGTGGCGCACACCTTTAATCCCAGCACTTGGGTGGCAGAGGCAGGCGGATTTCTGAGTTTGAGACCAGCCTGGTCTACAGAGTGAGTTCCAGGATAGCCAGGGCTACACAGAGAAATCTTGTCTTGAAAAAAAAAAAACTGTATAAAATATGGTTTGACAGTTTCTAATAAAAATAACTGAATATATACCTGATTATTTATTTACCCAACATGTACATTCATGAAAGAAAAAAGGCAATATACTATACTCGAATAATGAAGCACTCCTCAGTAACAGAAATATGCTACCTATAGTGATACAGATAAGTTTCAAAACATTGTATTAGCCAAGAGAAGACAGAAGCACAAAGGAATTAAGCCTATTTACATGAAGTTCAAAAGGAAAAACTGCAGTTTATACAAGCAAGCTCAAAACAAGGTGGTCTGTTTGAGTTTGACAGCTGATTGGAGGGATTACAGACAAATTTCTAAGGTTAGGAAAATCTATGTCTTGATTGGAGCAGCTACTGTGACATAGTCAAACTCAACTGGATAGGTACACTTAGATTAATGTGAACCCTATCAAAATTAAAAAAAAAAAAACTAGAAAAACATATCAATACAAAAGCAGCAAGAAGGCACTTTATATTTAGAATTCCAAGAACACATTACCTGTGAAGGATACATGCTTTATTCGTTCTTGTTTTATTTTTGTGGTACTTGGTGTTTGAAGAGACAAAGGTTTTCTGTTGTTGTTGTTTAAGTTTTTTGTTTGTTTGTTTTTTGCATGCAAGGAAAGAGCTGAACTATGGAGTCACACTCACGTCCTTAAGGCTACTAATATTGATTATGTGATTCTTTTTTTGGTTCAGAAACAGTGTTGTTTCTTTTTAACTTGGTAAGTTATCTTTCAGAAAATTACTTAAGTTTAAATTTTTTCCTCAGTTATTTTTGTGATCTCCTTCTCTGCCCCTCTGTCCCCTTCTATCTCCATGTATGTGTGTTCTCTCTGGTCTTCTTCCCTACCCCTCTTTCTCTCTCCCTGTGGTGTGTGTGTGTGTGTGTGTGTGTGTGTGTGTGTGTGTGTACACTACAAGTAGCTGCAGTCAAGTTATCTTCTTCTGTAGTGTGACTTCTGAGAATCAAACTCAGGTCATCAGTGTTGGGACCAAATACCTTTAATGATTAAACATCTAACTGGCTCCTTTGTGAGCTTTTAACAATGTAACAATAATTCACAGAGACTATTCTATCCTGTTCTTCCATTGGTCTTTCCACTAAACTGCTCTTTTGTTTTCTATTTCAAATACCCCAGCAGTCAAGCTTGCAGGAAAACCTTAAGTGTTTGGTTGCTTTTTTCTTACTAAGCAGTGATTGGATCTTTGTAAATTCTGTAATTGTTTTAGAAAGAGTTTATAAATAGTAACATTTGTGAGAAAGTTGCAGAATGCTATAAACATTATATAATCTGATGGTATCTGTAATGCGTTGCAAGTAAAACTTGCCATAACTTAGTATTCTGGTAGTGACACACTATGAGAACAATAATCCCTTCCCCATAGAGACTTGCGAGATGATTTAAAGGAACTGAAATCAACAATGACCATGAGGACTCTTCAAAAGAATCCGTACAGTAGAAATAGAAAGGACAATATGTACTTGGACATTTTTAGGACTTAAGGTAATTTCATTTCAAACCAGACTGACAAACATAAATAAAGATATGAACAAATAACTAGCAATGCTATGAAGCTATCATTTGGGAAAATGCTAGATTTTTCTTATTTAAAAGAACCATGTAATTCGCTATAACCACATGCCACTGTTCTTTCTATGTACTTTGAGTAACTATACAAATCCCAAAGTGTGTATTTCTAAACATTTATTTGCCTTTTTTTTTTTTTTTAAAGTTAACTGTATGGTACTGATCAAATTCTAATTCCAGTGGTAAGATCAGTATGGGGAAGGAATTAGTGATGGGGTGGGGCCTGTGGTCCTGGCATGTTTCCTCGTAACTGGCTCCTCGTGTACATTTTCTATTCTCCTGTGTGATTACATGCAGCTTGACACTATAAAAAGAAAAGCAACCTACTGTTTAAAATGCATTTGAGGGTGTAAAGGTTACAGTTGAAGAGTGAATTTATTTTAGTTGGTCTGAGATTCAATTCTAAATGCTTTTACTTTACTGTGTAAAAATCCACCTCTTTCGTGCTGTTTTGAAGATTGCACCTGTGCTGAGAAAGGTCTCATTTAATTCAATAAAACTTTGCCTTTCTGTGCAGTCCTTCTTTAATGCCGTGTTCAAACAGGCTGGGTTAAATAATATTGCTCCAAAGTGAAAATTAAAAAAAAAATGATGTTGGAGAAAAAGAAATTAAATGTCCACAAAAATGGCGAAATATTAAGACTGATAATTTTCATATTATCGTTAAAAAAACATCTTTAGAGAAATCTTGCTCAAGGTTGAGCTAATGCATGAAAACCATAGCTGAACATTTCCAGTATTAACACAGAAAGTTTTCTCTACACTTTTCCTTAAGCTTCCCAGCCCTTTATCTACTATTGTCAAACTTACTAAAAAAAAAAACATACCAGATACTAGGTCAAGTTGAAATTTGTATATGAATATGCTGTAAACTCTATATGAATATTGTGTGTAATGTATGACATATACTACTAAACTTTAACTTAACTGAGCGTCTTATATTTTCTGACATCTTCACACTCATCTGGGAGGAAAATAACTTCTGGTATTTCTGTTGACATAGAGCTATAGGAGAGTAGAAAATAGAAATGTACCTGAAACCCTTCCAGTTAAATATACCTCAAATCATCATATCAATTAGTCTAAGGGGCAAGAAAGTTTGTGCACCAAAGGGCAACATGGACGTTAGATGAGAGAACTGGGAGTGCTAGAGAAATTCTACAGATGCAGGATGAAATGACATTGGGAATTACCCAGAGATATGTGTGTGTGTGTGTGTGTGTGTGTGTGTGTGTGTGTGTGTGTGTCTATGTGTATGTGTGTGTGTGTGTGTGTGTGTGTGTGTGTGTGTGTATGTGTATGTGTGTGTGGTATGTATGTATGTATGTATGTATGTATGTATGTATGTATGTGTGTATGTATGTCACTGACTGCCTCCTAAGATACACAGATCCTTGATACTGGTTTAATACTACCAGGACTTGCTTTCCTTCAATGGGTTTCAAACACCAAACCAAGTGGCATGCTCTGTTTTTGTGACCTAGTGACCTATTATCACCAGGGAAACCAACTAGTTCCCCTTTGGGTACTTGCAACAAAATCAACCATAAGTTTGGTCTTTCAATGTTAAGTTTATATTTTAATATGTTTTTATAAACAAGAGAACTGTCATTGTCAATATGTTTTGTTGGAGTTTGAAATCCATTACTTCTCTTTAGCCACACCTCAGTCTAAAGCTGATGATAAGGTATCATAGTATTTTGGGCTGATGATACTTTGCATTTCCATACAGAGTGATTAATTCAAAAGAAAATGTACTTCCCTTAACAAGTAAGCTTATCATCCTAGACAGACCTATCCATCCTGTTAGGGGATTAACAATACTGTGAATATATCAGGAACTAGAAATGCAGACTTTTTGCTAGAATATTCTATCTAGTCTTGATAAACCTTCTACATATCCCATACTTTACCTTGCCACAGGACTTAATCTCTAAATACATTATAACATTTTTACTTTGTGAATTGATTTACCATGCAGATGGATCAAAACAATATATATGGTAATGACATCTCTAAAATGTGTTCTATCCAAACCCATAGTATCAGCACCCAGATAAGTAAGGAAAAAAGAAATGTTGAACTTTACTGAATACAATTAATATAATCAGGAGAATTATAATTAAGAGTAAGAGAATGAATACTAGTGTAATTATCATTAATATTTGAGTCTGGCAGTCTTTCAGAATTCATTAAATAGTTTCCATGATACTCTGTAATAGGATGTGAATAATAGGATTAATATAGCTATGGGCAGTGTGAGGTCAGCTGGCAATAGATCAATCAGAAAACATAACATATTAAAAGGATTAAAGATTAGCAATTAGATAATCTCACAAACAAGAAGGAATCCTCTAGCTTCTGTAAGGTTAACAGAGATAGCAGGTCATTTTTTTTCAGTTTATAATCCAGTAGCAGCTCCTGAAGATGTAAAAAGAGATGACGCTGGAGCTATGTTCATGATTGACATAATCAAACTGAACTCTTCTTTCCATATCCACACCTGGGTTTTCAAAGGAAGAGATTATAGCATTCAGTGAAGGAGACACTTGTGAAATACAATAAAGTCCTTTGAAGGATAAAGGACTCCATATTAGAATTCTGAGAGATATCTTATAGCTTGTATCTTAGAGATTATATTTAGCTTGACATTTCCAAGAATTTGTGAGATACAAAGTACAAAGTTATATGTAACAGAATTATCTGTTTCAATGGATGAAAAAAATCAATGCTGCACATAATAGCTACCTTGTCTATTGGAATTTCTCCTTGATGCATGCTTTAAACTTACCCATAATAAATAACTATCTGAGTTTCTATCTGCTTTTTTTCCGTTTTCTGCTGAGTTATTGTAAAGAAATAAAGAGATGGTAGTGTGATTTTGATTTTGCATTATATAAATAACTGTAGTGTATCAGAACCTACTCATATTTAGAATTTATTTTTTGATAACTCACAAGATCATGACTAAGGATTTTGCACCAAATTCCTATTGCAGTTAAATTGTTGCCAAGAACATTTTGATTAATCTCATAGAGTGATATAAAATCATTATTTACACTAGTATGGTAGAGGATATACCACCATTTATTTGTCTCATAAGTATATAAAATCTTGAAATATGTGCCTGCTGAACCCCTTTAAATTATGTGGAGTAGTCCAGACACACCTGCCATGTTAACGCCTTTGACCTCCACAGTCTGTGAGGTTAATAATTAGTCAGCTTGGCCCAATAAAGAGAAAAAAATGAGAGACTTAAGAGACAGTTCATTAATTAACTCATAAATTTATTTACAATGATGTTATCTTTCAGTGGCACGATCATCTCCATGGTCCTTTGAGCTTTGTTTGTTAATTTCACTTTAATTGAGCTCATGTCCACATACAGAGATCATTTTCTTATTCTGTTTCACTACTGTCATATTTGCTTTACTACATCTAATTGGTAAGAAACAAACTATTGGGAAGTCAGTAAGTGCAACATAATAACTCAGTCTTAGAACTGTAGTTTACATTTTATTCAAATAGTTAATTGATATATGTGAAGTCTAAATGTGTCAGAAATGGAGTCTTGATCAATGATGCCAACTCCAGCAATATATGCTAGGCAAATAGCTATCAAAATAGTCTGAGAATGGTATGTTTACATTAAAGCAATGTTAATATGAGTTTGATGGAAGTGCTTGTCCCCCCAGAGAAGAGTAAGAATATACTGATCTCACTCACTTCTATATACATTCTTTCAAAATGTCTATATCCTGGCCTTTTATAATAGTTTTATCTTATAAAAATATTAAATGGAGATCTTTATAATAGTTCAAGTTTGTGTGTGGATTTCTTTTGCTCTAACTAATTCAATAGATTCCCAATCTTTTAAACTAATCACTAATTTATTGGCAATATTTGAAAAAAAAGTAATGTCTGTAAGAATGCTTACACTCATTCTTTTCATATCATTATGTCCTAAACATAAACTCTGAAGCTTTCTAATTTCATTTTACTACTTATTTGCTTTTACTTTTAGACAGGTCTTTTGCATTAATATTTATTTTGTACCTAAAGATAGAAAGCCTGGGGTAAGACAATTAGGAAGTAGGAGTGCGTTTCCTCTTTTGTGTGTGTGTGTGTGTGTGTGTGTGTGTGTGTGTGTGTGTGTGTGTTAAGTGAGCCTTTATTTTTTTCTTTAATTGTATTTTTATTGGATATTTTATTTACATTTCAGATGCCATCCCCTTTTCCCATTTTCCCTCCCTAGGAAACGCTTATCCCGTGTCCCCTTTTTGAATTCCAAAATCTGAAGAAAAAAAGGAAGCCCCTGTCTAAGAAAAGCATAAAGAAATTCTGGCTCTGAGAAAGAAAAAAAAAATCTTGTCTTCTTATTCCAATTTGTCCACCATCCAATTGAATATACATCTCTGTTATTCCCTAAATGTCTTTGATCACATCTCTATAGACATGCTTTGTCAGTCATTTATTACAAGCCAAAGAAACTCCACTCCCTAGATTTCCCTCTAGCAGAAGAGAGTGACTTCATGGTGCTGTGGCACTAGGCATACATAACACTTTACCAGCTAGGCATCTCCTACCTGGTCAAGTTGACATTCCAAATCTATTCTCACTGATATTGAATCATTAGAAAATTTCAGGTTTAATTAGATTAATTATTATTCAAATTGGCTTGACAATTTTAGGAGAAATATAATTATTATTTTTTTAATTTAATATTTAAATTTTCTTTCATAGTTTTTATTGTAGAAAAGATTATGATATACCATATTCATCTTTATCTTGTATCTATTATATTTCATTTTGATATACTGCTATGCTTACTTTATTATACTAACTGTACTTAAAAATAATAGTGTTATTTGGGCACTGGTTAAGAACATAGTTTTCAGTGCAAATATTTGTATTTCTCTGTGATTTAATATTTTATAAGATGGATCATTTTATTTTGGTTACTTATTACACAAATAGTTTATTTATATTCTAAAGGTAATGCTTTTAATATATTTATTAATCAAATATAATGGATTTATCATATGGTAAGACAATATAGAATATTTAGGGACATTATTTTGATTTTAATACTTTCTCTCATAAGCTTATGTCATTAAAATTAAGAAGTTAATTACTTTGGCCTTTTTGATTCCCCACACCAGTTTTATCAATCAGCACAGAGATGTTGTTACACTGGTGTTGTCATAAATAAATAAATAAATATACTACACAAATGAATTGCAGGAAAGTTCTTGAAAATTCATCAGCATTTTCACTTAACTATAATGACTGAATTTATCCTCACAGAGGCAGGAGGGGGAAATGGGAAAATGGGGAAAGGAAAATACCCAATAAAAAATTAATTTAAAAAATGCTTGTCCAACAAAATTTATAACTAATCTGTGCAGGACTGACCTTAGCCTCAAGACATGGAAGGCAAGACATGGGGCAAGCATGAGGAAAGGTGCTCCTGCGACACTCAGCAGTGCAGGGGCTAGTGTGATCTTGGGGTCCTAGAAGTTGGGATTGAACAAGTGATGATGGTTACAGTCTGTGTCTCTCTGCCTCTCTGTCTCTCTGCCTTGCTCCCTCTGCTCCCCAAGACCCTCTTGTATCATAGGCTGGTCTTGAACTCACTATCTTCTTGAGAATGACCTTGAGCTTCTCATCTTACATAAACAGTTGCCCACTTTTTGTGGTACTTGGGATTGAACTTACATCTCCTTGGAGTGTAAGCCAGTACTATACCAAAGGAGCTATATTCCCAGGTGGCCTTAAAATCAATTTTCTGTTGCCTATGACCCAAGTTTTTGGATCACACCTATGACCCATTGTTTCCTTGATGCTGATATTCCTTTCCCAGGGTGTGAATAAAGGTAGAGAGAGAAAGCATAACTTTCAGCCCAACCAGTTTTAACCATGAAGCCATTGAATTGTATATCATTTATTGCCACTTTTCAAAGAATTTTCAGTGAAACTTCCTATTGTGTTATCACAGAGAAAGAAATAAGGCACTCACATTTTTCATTCAAAAGATTAGAAAGTTAAATAATTAGCTAAAGGTCACAGACTTTGAGTGGCCTGTAGAATATAATTTTAGACTCTAATTTACAAATTCTGCTCACCCCTCTACTACTAAAGTTGGTTGTAGTAACTGAAATCTCCTAATCACATGGATTGTTATAAATTATTTAGATGCCATTCATTGCCTTTAGTATGTTTATATCTCTATTGACAAAAGTTGACTTTCTGACAAGGACACTGGATTCTATAATGTATTTTTTATTTTTATACTGTGCAAAAATTTTCCCAGGATCAGCTCTCAAAAAAAAATTGAAAAGGAAAGTAAGAAAAAGTAAAAATTTTCCATCATGACACTAGTTCTGGGGCAAAGCTATTTCTAACGGCAAGAATTTAGTTTAGCTGGTGAAACGAAAACCATTCCTTTCATTACAAATAGCTTAAATCTGTAGTCACCTAACTGCCCCTAGCCATGAACTTCAAAGCCTGCCAAAAGCAGAAGTGTAAGAAGTTTCTTATTTCCTATTTGAACTTCTTAATCAATCCTCCCCACTCCCTAATATTCATGCTTCAGAAGTAGGAGGGAATAGAGAACTGGGTCTTAGCTGAGTCTGACATAAACAAAAGCCAGAAGCCAAAGTAAGTCTGTCATTCTATTCAACTCTTGTTGAACCAAATCTGAGGTACTCTCTGAGCTCTCTTCTATATAATGAACAAGTCTGACCCAATCACTCACATATAAATGAGATTTCCGTGTAAGATGATAGATTAATTTTTGGAAATACAGCAGCAACTTAAGATATATAATAAAAATCAACAGATCACACACTGGACACATTCATTCCAGTCTATGTTTGTTTGGCTCAGAATGTACGTGTTTGACATACAGCTTAAACTATCATAGTGCCGTGTGTTCACTTCCTTTCCATGAGGCTCCTGTACCATAAGGCACAAAGGAGCACAGAAGAAAACCAGTAATTAACAGGACAAGAGGGAGAGCATAGTTTTCAATTGTCTATGGCAGTATTTTCTACATTGTTTTTTTCTACAAAACGAAATAAGAAACAAAAAAACAGAACTGTCTCAAACAATGATAATAAGTAGTGCTAATCTAGTTCTCTTAATATCTGTGTGAGTTTATTTTTATGATTCCATTGATAATATTGCTGAAGTCACACTGTATGGCTCTTTAATAAGGATAAATTCTAATTTCCTTTTCTGTCTTTATCTCTCTGTGTCTGTCTTTCTGTCACTGTGTCTCTGCCTCTCCCTTTCCCACTACCTCTTCCTTCTTCCCCACCACTCTCTGTCTCTCAAACTGGGATTGTCAAAGAATAAGAAGTTGGGTTTCCTGAAGTTACTGTACTATAGAGACCGCAAGTAAAAGCTGTGTAGAGGTATTCAGTGGTGTCTAAAGACCTCACCCCTGCCTCTTACCATCTTAGCTGCCACTAATGTGAAAGCAAGCCAAGGATGGCTCTCCAGAGTCTACTCCAGCCATGAATCTATCCTGACACCGAGAGAGAAGAGAAGACAGACGTACTGTACAAAACCCTGCCTATACTGTCAATTTGTCAAAACACAATACAATTATTTTAAGTCACCACTGTTGGAACACTGACAAAAGTATGGCCCATGGTAAACAGTGCCTTGGAGGAACTGTGAGAGAGGCTCCAGGAAAAAAGACAGAGTGTGTTTTAACTCAGCTGTACTTTGTTCCCTAAATTATTCTAGGGTGTGATGTCATGCCTCCTGTGACAAACATTTACATCCAGTTTATAAGACATATTTATTCTGGTTGGACGTTAGAACACAGCTTTAGAATCTAGTCTGGTCAGTGTGCCCTGAATGTGGATATGGTCTTATGCTTTGCTTCCATGCTTTCTCAGCTATGATCTATAGCATGTTCCAGGCAGTTGTGTTTAAATTGATCTTTCCTGAGAATGTGCTGGCAAAGGAGTGTCCTGTTAATATTTAGTGCCCGCCCACTGACCGTTATTTATATGGTTTTCTGACCCTCTTTTTTCTGCTCTCAACACCTTCTTTAGATAATTGGGTATTTGTTATATTTTATGTATAAGCATACACTGAGACTAAGATTGTCTACAGTGTTAGATTATAGTCTGCCCCATTGCTTCAGCTCTCAGAAGCCAGGCTCAGTAGGCAAGATCTACTGGGGTGGTTAATTAAACAACTTTTAATGAGAAAGACATTACACATATTTTACATTGCACAATATTAATATACCGGTATTTCATTGTGTAGGGAATAGAATAGTTTAATATTTACTTATGTACCTCATCTTTATCACATCTCTCTGTCTCATGGACATTTTGTGCCTATTACTGTTAAACTGGGAATATAAAACATAATACCAGCATGAGTTACTATGGTGATTATTAGGGCCTTTAAAGTCGATGGTAGAGTGAGAGGAGAAAGAAAGACTGGGAGCATGGGAAGAAAACAAGTTGCAGGCATAATTTCACTGTGATTTTTTTCCGGGGTCAATATTATTTCAGGTAATAACATTTTACTGTATTAGAGTTTAAAATCACTATGAGATTTCTGCCAAAATAAACTTCACAATTTGGTTTCCCAGACTGTAGGATATTATTGTTTTAAAAGTTAGAGTTTGGGATATGTATTTTTAAGTCATTGGCCAAAGGGCTCTCATAGTCTCTATGCACCAAATTTTTATTTCTACTCTCTCCTCTGCTATGTACTTTAAACGTAGTTTAAAAATAAATGTACTTTCAGCCAACCTCTACAGATCTTGTCTGGTAGACCTGGGATCTGAGGATCTGAAAGAATAGGACCTACACTAGACTAACAGTGAAGACAATCTTACGTCAGTTTTAGTATATTTCTATGCACGAATGCAACAAACAAAACAATGATCTAAGGAGGGCTGTTTAAGAGCAGAAAAAGATGGTCAAGAAACCATAATCAGAAAACCATGTAAAGAAAGGTCGGTGGGCATGCACTAAGTACTAACAGGGCACTCCTTTGCCAGCACATTCTCGGGAAAGATCAATTTAAACACAACTGCCTGGAACATGCTATAGATCATAGCTGAGAAAGCATGGAAGCAAAGCACAAGACCATATCCACATTCAGGGCACACTGTCCAGACTAGATTCTAAAGCTGTGTTCTAACGTCCAACCAGAATAAATGTGTCTTATAAACTGAATGTAAAGTTTGTCACAGGAGGCATGACATCACACCCTAGAACAATTTAGGGAACAAAGTACAGCTGAGTTAAAACACACTCTGTCTTTTTTCCTGGAGCCTCTCTCACAGTTCCTCCAAGGCACTGTTCACCAAAAGTCATACTTTTGTCAGTGTTCCAAAAGTAATGACTTAAAATAATTGCATTGTGTTTTGACAAACTGACAGTATAGGCAGGGTTTTGTACAGTATGTCTGTCTTTCTCTCTCATGTTTTGGACAGATTCATGGCTGGAGTAGACTGTGGGGAGCATCCTTGGCTTGTTTTCACATTAGTGGAAGTTAAGATGGTAAGAGGCAGGGGTGGGGGCTTTAGACATCACTGAATACCTCTACACAGCTTTTACCTGTTATCTCTCTAGTACAACTTCTTCAGGAAACCAAACTTCCTATTCTTTGAGTATCCCAGCTTGAGAGACAGACAGAGCAAGCAAGAGAGAGCGGGAGAGAAAGAGAGACAGAGTTAGAGACAGACAAAGAGAGACCGAGATATAGAGAGACAAAGAGACTGAGAGACAGAGAAAGAGACAGACAGAGACACAGAGAGAAACAGAAAGAGAGAGACAAGTAGACACATATTTCTAGGAGGAAATATGTGTATGTAACTAAAGCTTGTAAAACACTTATGATGGAAAATTTTTGAACTGTAAGGAGTAATATATCATTGTTTTCTTAAGTACATGGGTTATCAAACTTCCTTCTAAGTATTTATGTTTATACACACCAATTGCTCACAGCCTTGTATATAAGAGCTCACGTTTTTATGCAGAAGGCAACAGTTAAGATGGAGCCTTTTATATGCGAATAGACTGACAATTGGGTGCCTAGCTTAAAAAAATGATTGGTAACCCTCGAGCATGCATACATACACACACACACACACACACACACACACACACACAGAGAGAGAGAGAGAGAGAGAGAGAGAGAGAGAGAGAGAGAGAGAGA
>JANHMN010000016.1:19628172-19657640 GCA_030674055.1 Rhabdomys pumilio
GAGAGAGAGAGAGAGAGAGAGAGAGAGAGAGAGAGAGAGAGAGAGAGAACCATTTCAAAAAATGATGTGGAGTAACTGAACTCTGCATACAAAAAAAAAAATTCTATATGTAGAACTTATACCTTTCATCAAAAGTAAATGTATCATAGACTTAAATATATAACATAGATTATAAAATTCCCATTAAAAAGCAAAGAACCAAACTGAAGTTTTGACAATGATTTTTGCAATTTACAACAAAAGAATAGTCCTCAAAGACATTATTGAGAAGCTCGGTTTCATCAAAATTAAAATTAAACATTTATGCTGTAAAGGAGACACTGTCAAAAGAATGGCATAGAAAACACAGACTGAAAGAATATATTTGCAAGTGACATGTCTAATAAAAATCTGTTCTCCAAGAAACATAATATTTAAAATTCAACAGTAAGAAAATATGGAGCTGACAGAAAAAATAGACCAAATACATGTTGGTGTGTGTATGTGTGTCAAGGGAGAGAAAGAACATATGTGCATATAATGAGATGTTCAGCATTATATCTTAAAATACTTAAAGACACTTAGTACAAAGTGATATAAAGGCACACCAGAATTTGAGAAGCTCAAATCTGGAACAAGGATATATCAAATGTAAGAGATATTATGGAGCAGGAATTCTTATTTTTTTTAAAGATTTATTGACTATGGAAGTAGAAACAATAAAGAAATGACAAGGGGAGAGTATCCTGGAGATAGAAAATCTAGGAAAGAGATCAGGAGTCATAGATGCAAGAATCACCAACAGAATACAAGAGGTAGAAGACAGAATCTCAGGTGCAAAAGATGCCACAACCATCAAAGAAAATGCAAACTGCAAAAAGCTCCTAACCCAAATCATACAGGAAATCCAGGACACAATGAGAAGATCAAATCTAAGGAAAATAGATATAGAAAAGAAATTCCTCCCGTCACGTAATAATCAAAACATCAAATGCACAAAACAAAGAAAAAATATTAAAAACAGTAAGGGGAAAAGGTCAAGTAACATATAAAGACAAACCTATAAGAATTACACCAGATTTCTCCCTAGAAAATATAAAAGCAGAAGATCCTGGATTGATATCATACAGACCCTAAGAGAACACAAATGCCAGCCCAGACTACTATACTCAGCAAAACTCTCAATCACTATAGATGGAGAAACCAAGATATTCCATGACAAAACCAAATTTGCACAATATCTTTCCACAAACTCAGCCCTACAAAGGATAATAAATGAAAACTCCAACACAAAGAAGAAAATTATACCCTAGAAAAAGCAAGAAAGTAATCTTCTTCTAACAAACCCAAAAGAAGATAGCAACACAAACATAATTCCAACTAAAATAACAAAAATAACAGGAAGCAACAATCAGTTTTTCTTAATATCTCTTAACATCAATGGACCCAATTCCCCAATAAAAAGACATAGACTAATGAACTGGATACATAAACAGGAGCCAGCATTTTGCTGCATATAGGAAATGCACCTCAGTTACAAAGATAGACACTACCTCAGAGTAAAAGGCTGGAAAACAATTTTCCAAGCAAATGATCCCAAGAAACAAGCTGGAGTAGTCATTCTAATATCGAATGAAAATGACATTGAACCAAAAGTTATCAAAAAAGATAAAGAAGGACACTTCATACTAGTCGAAGGAAAAATTTACTAAGGTGAATTCTCAATTCTGAATATCTACCCTCCAAATGCAAGGGCACCCACATTCAATAAATAAACTTTACTAATTGTCAAAGCCCACACTGAATCTCACACAACAATAGTAGAAGATTTCAACATCTCACTTTCAGCAATGGACAGACCATGGAAACAGAAACTAGATAGAGACATGGTAAAACTGAGAGAAGTTATGTACCAAATGAATTTAACAAATATCTATAGAATATTTGATCATAAAACGAAAGAATATACCTTCTTCTTAGCACCTCATGGTACCTTCTCCAAAATAGAACATATAATTGATCACAAAACAGGCCTTGACAGATACAAAAAAAATGAAATAATCCCATGCATCCTATCAGATCACCACAGACTAAGGCTGGTCATCAATAAAAACAAAAACAAAAGAAAACCCACGTATATGTGGAAACTGAACAATGCTCTACTCAATTATAATTTGATCAAGGAAGAAATAAAGAAAAAAAGTTAAAGACTTTTTAGAATTTAATGAAAATGAAGGTACACCATACCAAAACTTATGGGACACAATGAAAGCAATGCTAAGAGGAAAACTCATAGCTGTAAGTGCCTACAAAAAGAAACTGGAAAGAGCATACACTAGCAACTTGACAGCACACCTGAAAGCTCAGAACAAAAAGAAGCAAATACATCCAAGAAGAGAAGATGGCAGGAAATAAACAACTCAGGACTGAAATCAACCAAGTAGAAACAAAAAGAACTATACAAAGTGTCAACAAAACCAGGAGCTGGGTCTTTGAGAAAATCAACAAAATAGATAAACCCTTAGCCAGACTAACCAGAGGGCACAGAGACAGTATCCAAATTAATAAAATCAGAACTGAAAAGGGAGACATAACAACAGAAACTGAGGAAATTCAAAAAATCATCAGATCCTACTGCAAAAGCCTATACTCAACAAAACTAGAAAATCTGGATGAAATGGACAGTTTTCTAGACAGATACCAGGTACCAAAATTAAATCAAGATTAGATAAACCACCTAAACAGTTTCATAATCCCTAAAGAAATAGCAGCAGTCATTAAAAGTCTCAAAAAAAGAAAAAGAAAAAAGAACAAAAGCCCGGGACTGGATGATGGATGGTTTTAGTGAATTCTATCAGACCTTCCAGGAAGACCTAAGACCTAATACCAATTCTCTTTAAACTATTCCACAAAATAAAAACAGAAGGAACACTACCCAATTCATTCTATGAAGCCACGATTATACTCAAACTGAAACCACACAAAGACCCAACAAAAAAGGGAACTTCAGACCAATTACCCTTATGAGTATAGATGCAAAAGTACTCAGTAAAATTCTTGCAAACCGAATACAAAAGCATCAAAACAATGATGCATCATGATCAAGTGGGCTTTATCCCAAGAATGCTGAGATGGTTCAGTGTACAGAAACCCATCAACGTACTCCACTATATAAACAAACTTAAAGGATAAAAAAGATGATAATCTCATTAGATGCTGAGAAAGCATTTGACAAAATTCAACATCCCTTCATGTTAAATGTCTTGGTAAGATCAAGAATTCAAGGTCCAGACCTAAACATAGTAAAAGCAATATACAGCAAGCCAGTAGGCAACATCAAACTAAATGGAGAGAAACTTGAAGCAATCCCACTAAGATCAGGGAGTAGACAAGGCTGCCCACTCTCACCCTACCTATTCAATATAGTACTGGAAGTCCTAGCTAGAGCTACTAGATAACAAAAGGAGGTCATCGGAATACAGAGAGAAAAGTAAGAAGTCAAAATTTCTCTATTTGCAGATGATATGATAGTATACTATAGTGACCCCCTAAAATCACCAGCGAACTCCTAAACCTATAAACAACTTCAGCAAAGTGGCTGGATATAAAATTAGCTCAAACAAATCAGTAGCCTTCCTCTATTCAAAGGATAAACAGGCTGAGAAAGAAATTAGGGAAATGACACCCTTTACAATAGTCACAAATAATATAAAATATAAAATAATATATTGGTGTGAATATAACCAATCAAGTGAAAGATCTATATGACAAGAACTTCAAGTCTCTGAAGAAAGAAATTGAAGTTCTCAGAAGATGAAAAGCTCTCCCATGCTCATTGATTGGCAGGATTAATATAGTAAAAATAACCATCTTGCCAAGAGAAATCTACAGATTCAATGCAATCCCCATGAAAATTCCAACTCAATTCTTCACAGAGATAAAAAGAGCAATTCTAAAATTCATTGGAATAACAAAATACCCAGGATACAGAACCAGCATGGAGGGACCCATGACTCTAGCTGTATATGCAGTGGAGGATGGCCTTGTCAGGCATTGGTAGGAGAGGAGGTTTTTGGTCCTGTGAAGGAGGAATGCCCCAGTGGGGTGAGGTGAATTCAAGGGAGGGGAGGGGGTAGGGGGAAGGGGAAGGGTGGGTTGGGGCACACCATCATAGAAGCAGGAGGAGGAGGAGGGATTGAATAGGGGATTCCTGTGGGAGTGGGGGTGGGGATAGGGGATAACACCTGAAATGTAAATTAGTAGACTATCCAATTTTTTTAAAAAATATTTATTGGGAATACAAAATGATACAGTGAGTTCAGAAGACATTCTGGTAATGCATTGCAAAATTAAATAAAAATATATTCTGCAAAATAATATAGTTCCACATCTTGGTTCTCCCAAAAAAGGTTTTTATTCACAGCAATCTGCACATAGATATTTATAATGTTAACTTGCCAAATTTATGCATATTTATCAATGTTTGGAAGAAACCAAGTTTTTGTTCTGAGGTTGATGGATGAATTTGTTACTGGGATACTATTTAGCATCCAAATAAAAGAACTATTAAATTATGAATTGGCATGCAATAGAATTAATGCAAATTAGTAATTATAATAATTCAATTTACCAAAATGACTAGCTATATAATTGTAAAAGTACTACATTTTGATCATGAATAATAGTAGAAAGAAGACATTACTTATTTATTTTCATTTTTTATTTTTTTATTTTTTAAATTTTTTATTGGATATTATATTTACTTTTCAGATTTCATACCCTTACCCTATTCTCCCAATCACCCAGGAACTTCCTATCCCATTCCCCTTTCTGCTTCCCATTCATCCTGCTACTGTAAGGATGTGTCCGCACCTACTCCCCCACCTCCCCCCTCGAATTCCCACCCCCCCACTTGGTGTTCAGCCTTCATGGGACAAAAGATGTCCTCTCTCACCTATGCCTAACAAGGCTATTCTCCTCTACATATACAGCTGGGGCCATAAGCTCCTTCCTATGTGCTCCCAGGATGGTGAATTAGACCATTGGGAGCTCTGGTTGGTTGGTATTGTTGCTCTCCTCATTGGGCCACAAACCCTTTCAGCTTCTTCAGTCTTCTAAGTCCTCCATTAGGAACCCCTTGATTAGATCAGTGGTTAGCTGTGAGTATCTGCATCTGAATATAACAGAATCTGGTAAACCTCTAAGGAGACAGCTATATCAGGCTCCTATCATGGATACCCAGGTGGAATGGTCTCCAGACGGCCCGTCCTTCAGTTTCTGTCCCACACTTTGTCTCCATATTTACTGCCTTGAGTATTTTGTTACTCCTTCTGAGTAGGACCAAGGCATCCACACTTGGTCTTCCTTCTACTATTATTCACGTTCAAAATGTAGTACATTTACAATTATATAGCTAGTCATCTTGGTAAATTGAATTATTATAATTGTTAATTTGTATTAATTCTATTGCATGCGGCAGCAGGGGGCACCACAATTTGCAATGTGGGAGTATGTGATGGTTGAATGAGAGAGAAAGAGAAGTGAAGACATTTGAGCATTAGGAAGAGGGTGAAATTGGAGAATTCAGGGTGGAGAGAAGCCTAAGTGGCCAGCCCCTAAACCCAATGGTGAGCTTTCAACCTGAGCTGCCACTGAGGGCCATGTCTGAGTCCTGTCTGCAGTCATTGCCCATTGTGGATCATAGGGAAGTCCCTGTTGTGACATCTGCCCCAGGGGACCACGTGGATGTCCAGGGGTTGTGCATAACTGGCTTCCGAAGCTTACTGGGTGCAGAGCACAGGAAAGTTGGCCACATTTGTCACCAGTAACAACACTCAGAAGAACTGGCCATGTGCCTAGCTGAGGAAGCACAGTGTAACTGGCCCTAGTGACAGTGGTGTGGGTGAGATGATCCCACCACTCAACTTACCTGACGTGGCATAGGCACAGAGGCGATGCCCTTGCCCGTTAGGAACCTCCAGCAGTCTGAAGAACTGGCCCCTGAGTCATGAGAGTGGCTGAGCTGGCCCTGTCTCTCACCAGCTACTGCACACAGAGTGGGCCCTACACGTTGTCTGGGCAGAAGAGTAGAGCTGGTCCTGGTGGAGGGGTTATAGGTTAGGCAGCTCTGAGAGCAAGAGCATTGAAGAGCTGACCCATCTGCCTTTCATGAGGTGGTGTGGGTAAGGAGTAATAACACACCCAACCCCGCTCTTGCCACCTGCAATAGCCCTGAGAGCTGAGCTGAGGTTAGGAGAATGGGAGAGCTAGCCCGTCCCCCTTGCTGGGTGTGACACTTGGGAAAGTAGGCCTTGTACCTGACCTGGGCAATGCAGTGGTCCTGACCCTGATGGCAAAGGCATGAGTAAGCCAGCCTTGAGGATGTGAGAGCAGGAAAGCTGGTCTAGTCCATCACAGAATGCAGCACTTGGGAGACTGGGCAGCACAGTGGAGCTGGTCCTGGAAGCGTGGGTGCAGGTGATATGCACCAAGGACAGGAGAGCAGGGGAGATAGCCCTGCATTCTGCCAATGGTAGCATTGGGTAGCCTAGCTGGAACACTGTTGGAGAGCTCTCTCTGATGGTGAGGATAACACTGACCAGCTCAGTGACTACCCAGACCCAGATCCAGGGCTCTGAATTGGTAAATCCCCAAAGCTATATGATCTGTGAATGGTTGGTGATAGTGAAAGGGCCAGTCCTGTTGTTGCAAAGCTGCAGGATCTCCATGACAAAGCATAACAGAGGATAACCAGGAGGAGTAACAATGAAATCCAATATTGATGGTGTCACAGAAGCCAGAGGTCTCTAACTAGACCAATGACTCTTTGCAAAGAACATTTGCAAGTGAAGATGTGTGGACAGAGGGATAGACTATGTGGTACACTATGACACACTACAGCTCCCAAAATAAGATATTTTCTGTGTTCTTTTGTTGTTGGTGGTGGTGGTGTTGGTAGTGGTGGTGGTGGATGTTTCTTTGTGTGTGTCCTATTTGGGGAGCAAAGTGAAAAGAGCAAAGGGTGGATATGAGAAGATGGGGCACAGTGAAATTTGCCAAGAGCCAATATAAACTTTAAATAAATAAAATGAATAAATTGACAGTGAAAGAAATTACAGCACAGTGGAGGTGCAGAATTTCTTGTCAGTGTGAAATTTTGTTACAGTTTTTTAATGAGAAAATATAGTCAGTTGTATTGGGGTATTCACCCTTTCGCATGCTTTACATCATCATTAATACTTAAGTTTTATGATTTATTTAACCTTTGAATTCCCATTAATAGTTAAGCATTGTGATCTGTTTAAATTGATAACATTTCATTCAATTTTAAAATTAACATTAATCAAATTAAATCCAGTATCATTGAAAAAAGATCACGAGTGTCAGGGTGATAAAGAAGCAGTGCTTTACAAAATTTATTTTTAATTAAGAAACAGCATTGACTCTGGGCCCTTAGTGCTTCATAGAAGTACTTGAAGATATCAATTTCTGGAATGCAGAGTCTGTATTTGCTTGCTTAATTTTAAATTTCTGTATAATAGTCTTAAAGGTTCATGTCTAAGTCTGTGAAGTCATTTAAGCCACTTTTTAAATGCATATTAAAACTGTAAAGTTTAGGTAAACTATAACTTACATCTGTATGTATTTAATACAAAGCTAACTTTTTAATAGTGGAGTATGATATGATCTTGACTTTTATAAACTGTTATGTGCAGTTACTGTTACATTTCATTTTCCCTAATGCTATGTAGTAACAACTTGTTTGGAGCCAGATTTTTTTTCCTCCTATAATATAGAGAATGAAATGGCACTGCATGGCCTGTTTCTTATTTCATATCTAACCAGTCATTAAAGTATCAGCACCTTTGATTTCAGAATTTCAGTTATAATGGTATTTCTTTGTATAATAAAATATCATTTATTGAACTCACCCCTTTCTTCTTAAGTCAATGACCTACCCCCAAGAACACAATTTCATGGACTGTTTCTTAGGCAATATTTTCAGAAATGTCACTAGGAACTAAGGAATTGGCATCTTCTGTGCCAGGACGTCATTCCTAATAACACTGTATCTGAGGAAATTAGGCTGGGAGAGATTGCAAGTATGGTGGTGCAAGACAGACTGGCCCATCTGTGAATAATAGTGATTTAGGGGATGATGACTCGCCATCAGAATTGATCTCCCTCCTTCTCATTTCACGATATGTACAAGAGTAGGTCTGTCAGGAAGTCTATTGGGAGTGATAAGAAGTCTCCTTGTTTGCATTTTAGACAGTAATAAAAATCCTCTAGCTTGCTTCAGTCTAGAAGGTAGCAGCCTGTGCATACAAACAGATTTTTCTCATCTTCCCAAACTGCTAGGTGCAATTCCTGTTTTTTCCCAGAGTTCCACTAATTTTGTAACTCAACCTAAGATGCTTCTCAGGAGCATGGTAAGTGAATATTGGTAAAAGACCAGGCTCCTCTCCAGGTAGAGATTTAGCGACATAATCTATGATTGATAGTGCCAAAGTCTGGGAATAATTCTCAACCCATTGAAACAGAGATGATTTAGTGAGTTCATTTAGCTTTTCCTCTGGCAAAAATGTAAAAATGGCTGTGGCCATACTCCTGTGAATCATGTAGGATCACGTAACACTTCATACAGAAACAGGACCACATATAAGAATCCACTTTAATAAAAGATTCCACAATGGACGGCAGGGCAGCTTCAGTTGCTTCAACATCATAACTTTTATGAGGAATAAAAATACCTAATTTCAGGGCTTCAGAAGTAGACCCAGAGAAACATGTGGCATAAACATTTCTCTAATTCTGACTGGAAGAGTTACTTGTATTCACAGCAGTTTGCCAAGATATATGTGTTCAGAAAATAATATATATTTTTTTTACTTTTAACTCTAACAGTATTCTTAACCACATTTAGAAAAAGAGTATTATCCTACAATTTCTACCTGGAACTAATGACTCCTTTCCAAATCACCCCTCAGAATTGTTTGCTGTTAAACTCAACAATATGAGGAACTTGAAAGAATTGGGAATCTGTCTTTTCTTTCTTCCTTTTCTATGAATTGTAAATAGATTCCTTTTTTATACAATATACCCTGACCAGAGTTTCTCCTCCCTCCACTCTTCCCATCTCCCACTATCTCTCATCTCCCCCAGATTCACTTCCCCTCCCCCACGTCATTTCCTCTTCAGAGAAGAGCAGGCCTCCAAGGTTTGACAAACAAGACAAAAGAAGATACAATAAGACAAAGGCCTTCATATCAAAGCTGAACAAAGCAACCGAATAAAAAGAAAAGAGTCTCAAGAGGAGACAAAAGAGTCAGAGAAATACCCACTCACACTGTAAGAAGTCCCACAAAACCACCAAGTTAACAACCACAACATATACACAGAGGACCTGGTGCAGAACTACACAGGCTCTATGCCTGCTATTTCAGTGTATGAGCCCACGCGAGACCTGCTCAGCTGGTTGGAATCTCTATTTTAAAGGCACTTAGAGACTGTAGCTCTGTTCTGTTTGATATCAAGCACATGTTTGTTTCATCGGTGATGAGTCACCATTTATCCTTTCACAATGATGAGAACTAAAGAATCCAAGCTCGATTAATGTGAATAAAAGTGTTACTAATCTAAAACAGATTGCTTGCTATAACCCTTGAGGTAGGGTGTTAGGCAATTCTACCACTCAATCTGCTCTACAGTATATAAACTCAGAGTGACCACAGACCATGTTCTGCACCAAGTTAATACTGCAGCAGAATCTAAAGTATTTCATAACCTGACTCTTCCAAAACTCCAAGAGGATCTTCCTCTATTCTCCAAATTGTGTGGGTTTTTTCTTTTTTTCTTTTTTCTTTTTTTGGCTTCAAGCAAGAGAGACTAAGAACTAATGCAGAAGCAATTTTATTTTGCTAGCCCATTGGCATCTGTTTAGGATAGTATTTAGATAAACTATATGTGCTCACTACTACTTCATGCTTATGAATTCTTACCAAAGGAATTGTGGGTTTTGGTGATAAATTTTAAAATCTAGACCTTAGATTATATTGAAGAAAGTTGAATGTAAAATGATAATGGGAATGCTCTTATGTCACTTGGCTCTTCTAAGTCTGTATCAAAGATAGCAATAATGAAAGCTAGTGTCTACTTAGTACCATGTGCTAGTCACTGTTTGAGTTCTTTGATTGGTGAACATATGAGATCCACTGAAAACCATATGAAGACTGTTCATACTATCAGTCTTACACAATAGAAAGTTGTTAGGCAATAAGAATCTGTGGTGCTTGGCAAGGAGTCTGTGTGAGGCCAATGTTTGAATCCATATGTAACTGCCACAGCATACCTGCCAGGCAAATGACATAATCCAGGGTGTTTAAACCTGTGAGCCATTACTGACTTGTGAGTCCCATATCAGATATTTACAATATGATTCATAACAGTAGCAAAATTACAACTATAAAGTAGCAATGAGTGATTTTATGGTTGAGGGTCACCACAACATGAGGAACTATATTAAAGGGCCACAACATTGCAAAAGTTGAGAGCTATTGAGAGTCCTTTTAAAGAGTTCTATTCAAATGGTTGTGTATCTAATATGTAAAATAAGGGTAAGAACAGCATTTGGAAGAACACTGAAGCCATTTGGGAATGAACACGATCATGAAGAATTAGAGTAGACTTAAGAAGAAAATCGGTGCAGGCATGCTTACTGTTTTGTAGCGTGTCTGCTGCCAAATAAGAGAAGGATTGTAGATATCTCCAACAACTCCAACTAGATGCATTAGGCATACATTTTCACTGGTAATTCTAGGAGGTCATTTGTACCCATCAGAAATATCTGAAAATAACTTCAAAAAGCTTTTGTAAAGGAACAAAATTCTTGTATCTGGACGTCTCCCCACTTTACGTAACTTGATGTCTTTTGGCAAGAGTTTTGTGCAGGAGACTGTAGGTATCAGGAACTAGGTAAAATGGGTGTGAAGATCTTAACACTTCCATGACTTCTAAGATGACCATTCTTTCTGACTGTTGGAACAAAGCAACAATGCCTGGGTGTGCATATATCAAGCTAAGAAAGCAAATATATGAAGCAGGTAAAAGAAAACTCAAAGTGGAAATGGGTAGTTAGGTTATGCATCTGAACTAGCCTTGTGCCCACGAAGCCAGGTAGAGCAGCTGCAGCCCAGAGCTGATCCAACAGACAGCCTTTTTCTGACCTTTCAAATGTTCACACATTTAATGGTGGCTTGGGGTTGGCTTAGCTTGGTTGTTATTTTTTTTTTCTTCTGAAACAGCTTTTTCCTCTTTAGTTAGGAAGGCAGAGCTCTGACTCTGTTGTGGAGAAAAAGCTATTAAAAGGAAATTGTGGTGTATAAAATGGAGACACTTTTTTGATCATATTTCAAAGGACTTGAAGGGATAGACAAGAAAATCAATAAATGCACAGATTCTTTTACACTTTAAAAAGACAATTCTTTCCTTTCTAAGGTCTGTTTCTGGGTGATCCTGCTGTGAAATCAGCCCATAACACCAAGATTTAATGGAAATTTACTTGGTAAAAAAGTATAAAATAGTAAACACAGTAGTCAGAGTTCAGCTACTTTCCTCTTTTTCTACTTTTTGATAAATTATAACACCTGCAATGAGAACCCGTGGCTTCTACCCTGCTGTTTATTTACTTGCTACCTAGTTACATGGAGTTGATATTGTTTCAATTCTGTATATAAAATAATATTCTTTAAAAAATCATAATAATGTTTTTCAGGTTTATATTTTCTCTATGACAGAACTTCTTTATTGGTGTTACTTGGCTTAATAAAAAAATTGTTGCTGTATGTAATTCTTTGACAAAGGAAAAATGACAGTAAAAATAAGACACCTACCTGGTCGCTTGTGAGTATATGTCTCTGCTTTAGATTTCAGGTTCTTTATTCTGAAATCTAAGGCATCTTGAAAATAAAGACATTCTTTGAATCAGAGAATTTTTTCTTAAACAAATATTTAACTCTCCAGTTAGATAAAATGAAGACTTAGCCTCCTATAAATAAGCTATGAATTAGGAGTTTTCTCCCAACTTAACTATATGTTCTGAGTTTTGTTTCTACTATGCAATTCTATTGTCTCTCATAGCCATAGTTAATTAAACATTTTTTTTTATCTTGAGAAACTTAAAATTTACATGTTTGGAAGAAGTAATATGAGAGATGCCATGTATTCTTACTGATTTCTCCTACTAGTGTAGTCTTGCAGGCATACTGTGCAATAACCAGAAATGACAATATACTGTCAAGATGCAGAAGACTTTTTATGGTGATCTGACTCAGGTTGTTATTTTATAGGGAAAGCTGGTTTTTTTACACTTAACCTTTAGTTGCCAACAGATAGTTCCCGTTTGTAGGTTTTTTTTTTTCATTTCATAGGTGATGTAATTGGAATCATATAGTGTCTTTGTCTTTTCATACTGTTACACACAATGCCAAAGACTATATGGCTTAAGCAATTATCATGTATATGGCTTAAACAGCGAGCATCATATATACGGCTTGAAAACAAGGTTATGCACAGCAAGCATTGTGGCATCACAGTTTTGTAGCCTGCAGATTTCAAGTTCAAAGGTATGATCAGTTTAATTCCTAGTGAGGACCATCACTTTGGCTTACAGAAAACTCCCTACTTGTTGTGCCCTTAAATGACCCATATTTCAAATTAACAAGGTCTCTGCTGTCCCTCCCTATAAAGGCACTGAGCCCACTATGAAAGCCTCATACACATGATGCCATCTTACTGAATCCACTAAATTCACACATGAAAGATCAGTGTCAATATCCAAATCACAATGAGGGATGGGAGCTAATCACATGCCTCCACCCCATAATATGTCTTACAGCAAATTCAGGGATTGGCCTTTTCATTTATAATAATTATTTTTTCCAGTCATTGTGTACTTTAATTTCATATTGCTTTTACAACTGAATAGTAGTCTCCTCTCTCTTTCTCTCTCTCTCTTTCTCTTTTTTCCTCTGCCTTCTTCCTCCTTTATTTCCTCTGTATGTATTCACATGTAACTCTTCTCTTTTTTTAAATAAATGCTTAGGAATTTGACTTCTATATTATATATGTTCACTCTGTGAAGACACAGACACATTGATTTTCAGAGCAACAATACCCCTTTATATTTGACTGTGAGTTGTCTTACATTTTTGAATCAATTTAGTATCAGGGTTAAGATTCTTTTATTTCAACATTTTTCTAAGCCATGTTTTATTTTTGTTTGTTGGACCCAGGGCCTCACTATCTATCTCTGTCTATCCTGGGACTGATTGTGTAGATGATGCTGGCCTTGAAATACATGCACCATCATGTCTAGCTATATGCCATAGTTTTATAAATTTATATTTCTATGTAGATTTGTAATCTAGTTTGAGTTCTGTTTATATAAAATGAGTCTTACATTACCTTTTATTTTTTGACAGTGTGTAGCCAGTCATTCCTCCGTCAACTGTGAAAAACAACAAAACAGTAAATCCCTGGTCCAAAACACAAGAAAATAAAAACAAAACGAGATTCTCCTGTGAGCTACATAATCATATTAGTTTGGTTTTTTTTTTTTTTTTCTTTTCTTTTTGGTTTTCCGAGACAAGGTTTCTCTGTGTAGCCCTGGCTGTCCTGGAATTCACTTGGTAGACCAGGCTGGCCTCGAACTCAGAAATCCTCCTGCCTCTGCCTCCCAAGTGCTGGGATTAAAGGCGTGCGCCACCACCGCACGGCAAAATGTGTAGCCCAGGCTGGCCTCGAACTCGTGATCCTCCTGTCTCTGCCTCCTTCAGCAAATCCTACCGGCGTGCGCCACTACAACCGGCTTGTTTTTCTAATGTCAGGGAACTCCAACTGAAGTTCAGAGTCAATAAAACACAGTTCTGCAGTGTTTTATTAAAATACGGACAAACCCATCTATCCATTGTATATGCCCTAGTAGTCAGACCAAAACACAGTTCAGTTCAAACTTTCAAAATTTCCTAATTTATTTTTAACGTTTGTTGTTATTATCTCAGGTTGATCAGAATCTCAGAATCTTCTTGCCCCAGTGACTTGTCTTAGCTCAATGGGTGCATTTTTCAATGGAAGGCTACTCTGATTGATAACTGGATGATGATTCTAGACTTTTGTCAGGATTTCTTTTATTTTTCCAGTCATATAAACTCGTATTTGTCATATTGGCAAAGATATTAAAACCTTTTCCCTTTCAAATGCCACATAGTTTAATACTGTCAAAACCTGAATAATTCCATATTTGAAATATGATTTTGGTTGTTCTGGCAGCTTGGTATCTGATTAGAATAGCAACATTATCACTCGATATTATTGTCAAAAACCTGACCTGACAGCCTGGCCAGGATGCTTTGATGTGTTCAGATGTGTGCAGAGGCTGGAGTGGTCTTGAAAGGAGAGTTACCATCTTCCTTCACATCAGCCTGTCATGAAGTTTAAAAGGCAACCCTGCAACCCTTAGATGGTTCACTAAATATTCAGTTTCTCTATTTAGTTCAAGCTAAATATTCAAGTTATGTATATTATGAGTGTCTGCAATCTAATGGTCTCAGAAATACTTCTGCTTCTACTCTCTTGATCCAATTCTCCTCCGAGTTCACTCAGAGAGTTGCTAAATTACCTTAAAGATTCTGAATATGGGCATCATCTCAGTACTTCCAGTGAACACTCAGACTGAGTGTGTTCCTGCAAGGTAGTAGACTCATATATTGATTCTTAGACCTTTTATTCCGATCAGTACAGTAGGGCTTGTGGTCCTCCTCTTAACAGATAAAGAAAAGTTTATCTCTGTCAGATGCCGCAAACAAGAGCTGTTTTGCTCTTTGAGAAAGTTATAGATGGTTTAACTTTCCTATATATATTTGACCTGCAAAACAGAATTTACAAGGCTGATACAACATTTTGTTTTTACTGTACTCTAATATGAAGAAGTAAAATCTGTGTTTCTGAAGTTAAATAAACAAAACAAACAAACAAAAAACCATTGAATTAGGGAAGGAGAATGACACACTCAAGGTCTTATCAAAATTCTCTTCCTGGTTCCTCTACATTTTATCATAAGCAGCGTCACAGACTGAAGTCAGAGAAAGGTCAGCTTCACTATAGGAATTGTCATTTCAACTGAGAGCATTAAGAAGCTCCTTAAATTTATCTTTCAAAGACTTTTTTTTTTCAGAGCTGTTAAAGACAAAACCAAAAATGTTCTTCTATATCACAAATGTACAATCAGTGGTTCTTAGGTTTTATCTCCATTCCCAAGGTCCCTAGCTAGTCTTGTGAGTTATCTATGTGTCTTATTCTCAATCATTGAAATAAATGTCTCTATAGAAACTCAGTAATTTCAAGATTGAGTGGAATCACAGTGCCCTGAAGACAAAATGTAACGTGGTTTAAAAGTCAACATTTTTTTGGCAGACATCTGCGACTGTAGTGAGTAGGGATATCTCTTACCCTTCCTAGAATGGCAAATTTTGTCATAATAGTATTACCATCTTTGAGATCTTTTTCAAAGTCACATAAAAAAAATCTCAAGAAAGGGTAAAGCAGAACTATTTGGGGGTAAAAATCTATTAATTTTCTAGTCTGCATTCTGTCTGTTATCTGTATAATTACTGGTTTGATTTTACTTCAGGATACAAGAAGTTCTTTAAAATAGTTTTCTGTGTTAAATTGTGACAGCTGCTTTGATTTTGACAGACATCCAGTGAAGTGTTTCCGACGCAGTGTGACAGTGCCAGCCATGATGCTAATTGCGTCTTTTGTTGCAAAATGCCACATGTAACATTTCAAACAGAAGCCAAACACCAGTATGACTATCATTTATTTCACTCGGCAATAGAAATCTAAAATATTAGCATTCATTTTGTCTTTCTCGGTTTCTTAATTGACTGTTTCAACTGTATGCACTGATCCCATTAATGGGCACTATCAATCAGTTAACTGGACAGACCAATCAAATACCCCTGTTATCAACAACATATTAAAAACTAGTGCATTTAAGAAGAAGATAGTTATAAATTAGTTTTTGTTTTAAGCATAAAATTAATTTGAGAAATAAGCCAGTATCACATTTTTATTGAACCATAAAATATAACCTTAAGTTTGAAGGTATTGCAATTTTTTCTTGTACAAAACAACAGAAATTAATCATTTAAACCAACGCTAAAGTTTCTACAGTTCATCCTTGTTCACCGTTTTGGACAGGAATGTTATTTATCAATTGCAATAGTATTTAGGATAAATTGTGTGGTTTACATCCATGTATTTAGGCACTTGTAGATTGATTTAATAATTATTAGAGAACTTCATTAGTGCTGGCTGAGTGATGAACTCCTTTCTTTAGAGTTGTATTATTTCAGGAGTTTTTTTAAACAATGTAAACCTGTTATCGTCAACAGATACCTGGTTGCTTGCCTCTGCCATTTTTCTTATCATTGAGTGCATGAGAACCATTTTTCTGGAATCATTAAGTATAATTTTATCTTAGAAACATTGTAATACTTTCTACCATAATCTTTGCATTTATTTTTTTCACCTTGTGGTTATGATCTGATTGCTCAAAATAGGTTTGAATGTCTAAAACTCTATTTCTGAGACTACAATATTGCCATGTACGCAATATCAACAAACGTTTGAGTTTTGTTTTCAGACAGTTGCACTTTTGAAAACTCTGTCTCCAGCAACTGGCATTGAATAATATCTCAGAACTTTTAGTCAAAGTAAAGCATCCATTTTTTATTATCGGTGTCATGGATGAAAGGTTTTAAATGATTAAGAAGATATTGACTATCAGATGTTATCAAAGTATTGAAGGGACTTTATAGCCTACATTCGCTGTTTAGAATCTTGTAACATTGTTATCAGTACTGGACCAAATAATACCTTATCCACTTTATTCCATCATCTTATCATAGGCTGTTCACAGAGACATGACTCATGCATTCAGCTTTGACTCTTACCCAAGTATGTGACCTTCAAACTTCTGTTCCTCTCTCTCTTATTTTTGTCTTTGCACTCCTCTTACTAGCTCTGTCTCTTTTATAATTTTAATTATTTTAATGGCTTTCTTCAGACCTAGATCTCTTTGCTAAATGCAGTTTTCAATAATATATTCTAACAAGTGTAACATTTAACGGATTCTCTAGAATACTGCCGAGTATCTTGTTTTTCAGATTCCTTTGCTTTTGCGAGTTTAAAATATTGTAATGATTTCCTTTATCCCTATCTATCTCTCCTACTGTGATGGCCAGTCCTGACTGTCAGGCTGATGTATTGAGGCAAGACTAGAAGATTATTAAATCACATCTCTGGGTGCACTGCTCAGGACATTTCCAGAGACAATGAGATCACAATGGTTTTGTTCTTGTCAATGGTTTAACTCACTAATGGATTAAAATCTTAGCATACTATTAGAAAGGATAGTGAAAGTAAGGCTTTATTTAAGGAGCTGGGTGTCTAGGAACATAGCTTTCAAGAGATTACCTTGGCCCAAGCTAATTTCTATTACTGTCTTTGCTTTCCTATCAACACAGGACAAGCAATTTTGTGCTCACATGTCCTTTCATCATGTTGATCTGCTGCTGTACTATGGCTCAGAAACAATTGTGACCAACTGAGTAGAAACTGAGATCTCATGAATGGTAATCCAAAACCAGTCTTCCTTTCCTTGTTTCTGTTATCTATTTTTTCATAATGATTAAAATACTAACACAGAAAAGGAATTAAATGTATAATTTTTCTTGTATTTTTTGCATATTAAGGTTTTTTTTTATTATTACAAAGACAATTTCCTATTTTAGCAAAATTATTTCCTGATAACAATAGTCACATTTTTATTTCTTAAAATAGTCATCTGACAAACATTTTCTTAGAGTTTCTTTTTAAATTTATGGAATTAGTTGATCTTATTCTTCTACTGGTGCCATATTCTTTATTTTTGTTATTTATTGTTAATTTTGCTTATTTTTTGAAATTTTCATGAAATTTATTTGGATTATATTCACCCCACTCCATGGTCAATCTCTTTTCTTCTCTACTTACTCAACTTTGTATCATCATAAAATAATTTTTAAAAAAAATCAAGCCTAGTACATGCTGCCCATAACTTTTAAGGTATATGTCTATCCACTGACGAATTGTCAGCCTACCAGGGGCCACAAACTTAAAGAGAATTGATTCGTCCTCTTTCAGGGAGTACTATTGATAGCTCCTCAGTTAAGGGTGGGACTTTGTTTGCACTATAGCTTTCTTTGTTGGGAGTTTGGCTTACGTGTGTATAAGTCTTCTGCATGCTATCCACCACAAATACTGCAAGTTCATGTGCTGTAAGTGCATACTTACACACATGTACGTGAAAGCAGCACTGTTATGTTTAGAAAAATAGTTTCCTTCCAGTCATCCCACAACTCTGACTCCTATAATATTTCTGTCTTCTCTCTCACAATGATCCTTGATCCATAGAATAAAGAAGTATTATTGATGTCCTATTAAAAATGGAGTCTTCCATACTTTTTTGTTCTTTGAAACTTGGCCAGTTATGGATCTCTGTGTTAATCATCATCTGTACAATACAGTGGCATAAAAAGATAAAGAGGGTTATTATGAGAATCTTTTTCACATCTTACCACTTGAAAAGCCCTCTACATGCTAAAATTCTGTTCTTTATAGTTTTCTTACATCTAGCCAGCCTTATACCTTTCCAAAAAGAGAAGGATGTTAAGCACGTAAACCACAGCTCATTCCAAACCTGTTTTAAAAACAAAATGAAACAAAACAAAAACAATGCCCCAAATGTTTTATTGTCTTAGAACATAAGCCTATCCCTATTCCTCAGCCTCTTGCTCTTTGCATGGTAGGGCCCTGTCTACCTGCATCCATTCAGAATCCATTTGTCAGTCATTCTTTTGCTTGCCATGCCCTGAAGATCATACTTTATAATCAAAAGTACGTAGTTTACAAAGTATTTTTTCATGTACTGGCAAAGGAAATAACATAGCAGGCCAATTTAAAGGGGAAGAAGAAAATTATATGGAGACTAATCACAGTGATTCACTTACTCTGCAATTAATAAAGCAAAGAAAAGGAGTCATTATCCCTAGAAATTTTCTTCAGTGCATGTCGTTGTATTATAAACTCTGGAAAATGTGTTAGTTGTAGTTTTTAAAAACTTTGAGTTTGGAGTGATATATAAATATAAATAAATGTACATCATTATCTATATGACCACAGTCATGCTGAGGAACTGCAGTTCTGCACAGCACAGCAAGTCTCTGTGTTTAGATGAGATTGAGTTCTGTTTCTATAGAAAAGTCAACATTTTCACAACATTAACAGACA
The DNA here is from genome assembly GCA_030674055.1 of Rhabdomys pumilio. NCBI lineage: Eukaryota > Metazoa > Chordata > Mammalia > Rodentia > Muridae > Rhabdomys > Rhabdomys pumilio. The sequence goes on from JANHMN010000016.1 coordinate 19,647,544, forward strand.
TTAAGACTGCCATCTTGCCTTTTGCAATTTTATTTGACTTCCTTCATTCTCTCACAAAAACTCTTGCATTCTGTGTTTTGCCCATGCATGTCTATGAGCACATACATAAATATGAGCATAGGCACTTGTGGAGTTCAGAAGACAACTTGGAGGAGTCTGTTCCCTCCTTCCACATGTGCGTTCTAGGGCTCTAACTCAGGTGTTTAGGCTTGGTGGAAAGTGCTTTGACATGCTGAACTAAGTCATTCTGCCCACCGTCAAAGCACTATATATTATTTTTTTATTGTTGTTACTTTGGGTATTAGCATAAACATCAGAGTATAGCTCCGCAGGCTGCATTATGTGAAACTGGAAGAAAACGAGGGATGGTTTCTACAAGATGGTTGTGAGAATAAGAAAAACACTAACATCTGTATTCTCCTATGAATCACTTAGCACAATCTTGTGCTTCCTCCACAAAGCCATCTCTGTGTAAAAAGTCTATTTTAAAGCCTTCCAATTACTTACCATAGAACCAAGGGACCAAATATTCTCAGATTTTATTAAATTGGAACCTTTTTGAAAATCTTTATGTAAATTATAGCTTGAGTCTTAAGAGACTTTGTTTGTGAAGTGTGTTTGTGTGTTTGTGTTTGGTGTACTGTATGTGTGTGTTTGGTGTGTTATGTGTGTTTGGTGTATTATGGCTTTGTGACTTATTTTGCTTTGTTTTACTTTGTTTAATGCTATCTATTACAAAAATATTTCTACAATTCATTTCTTTGAGAGTTTTACCTACTTGTGAGACAAAGCCACAATTAACAGCCTGGCTGATGTATATATTATGTCTTAATAAATGTCATGTACAATGTTGCCTATTCACAGGCCAAGGAGTCGCCATCTTATAGTAGGACAACGTGTAAATTAAGATGTTTTTAAAGGATAATATTATTAGTAATAAATACTAAAAATTGGAAGCTGAGTGTCAGGGGACAGTATGTGTTCTCTATGAAAAATGGGTTAGTTTTTGCGTCAAAGGGAAGTCATTTATATGTCAATAGAGAATTGTTTTTATTTTAAATTAATTTATACAAGTTTGATATGTAAGAAATCAGCTTCAGACGACAGAGCAATTAGTCTCATCCTATCAATAGAATCAACTATTCTAACTTTCAAAATTCTTTACTGTACCTGTCCTTTCATTTTTGTAATTACAATACTGAACATTTCATAGGAAGTGGTTTTTACACTTGTGTAAGTTGTGTTTATGGATGCTTTAGAGACAGAGGATTGAATCTGCATGAAATCATCACATTTCCCTAGATGTCACCATGAAATTGGCACTTTCCCCTGTAAATTTCCATGAAATTACACAATTATTGCATTTTGTCTCTGGATATCTTGCTTTAAAATATAAATGAGATTGAACCACCCTCATAGCTAAGTTTGGGGTCTAGCATCTGATTTATGACTCTATAAATTAATCATAGGAGGAAAATGCATACATTTTTACATAAAAAAATTTTAAAGGTGAGTCTAATTAAATGTCTAGGATCAATAATTAAAGGTTTAATTTAATGTCTATCTATTTCCTGTGGGTGCCAGATTGTGGCATAAGCAAGTTCTCTACCTTTGCCAGTTTTACAATTAATAGTAATTGCTGTCACCAAATAATTAATATGAATTCTTATCAAGATTGTTTAAATTAGTAAAAAAAAAAAATCAGAATGGAGAGTAATATCTTTTGAATTGCCTACAAAAATGGTCTTCCAAATGTGTTTTTAAAATAGCTTTAAACACACATAACTATACAAATGCTTTTCCTTCATATTTATATGATGAAGTGCACATCAAAGTTCTCAAACCCCCTTTCTCTGCCTTTAGACTATTGAGATTACAGATGCATATCATTGGGTAGAGCTCACAGTCCCTTTTGAAATATAATTTTTAATAACCTCAGTAATTTTGGAATGGGAAATATTTTATTTTGAGAGAGTCGAGTGTGTTCTTAATTTTTTCATTATTTGTTTATTTATTTATTTATTTATTTTTTAGGGAAGGGGCACATGTGGCCTTGAACATTGGAATCTTTTGTCTGTATCCTTCCCAGTAATGATATTGCAGACTTTTCCTACTATACTGGCTTATGCAGTGCTGGTGATCAAACCCAAGGTTTTATGTATGTTAGGCAAAAACTATTCCAGTGTAGCTGTATCTTCAACTCAGGATAACATTGAATAAAATTCTTTCTTTTAGCTTAGGCTTATATATTGGCACATCATTAACATGGAAATTAACAAAGAAATTCCTATACCATTACTACAGGATTGGGATATGATTTGTCGAAGCCATTGCATGTGAGTTAAAGAAACACTGAAGCATGCCTAGTAGATTGATTTGAGAGTAGTATGTGGGGTCCTATCATTGCATGGTTTTCTTTATATCACAGAACTGGTAATTCTGAAAGATGACATTATATATATATATATATATATATATATATATATATATATATATATATACATGTATATGTATATATATACCTATATATATGTGTGTGTATATATATATTAACAAACTAGTTTTCATATATATGAACTAGTTTGTATATATATATATATATATATATATATATACACACCACACACACACACACACACACACATATATATGTATATATATATATATATGTGTGTGTATATATATGTATATATATATACACACATATATATATGTATATATATGTGTGTGTATATATATATATATATACATATATATACATATATATATGTATATATACATATATATAATCCTGAAATAAAACAGGTAAAGAGAAATTTTAGGCTCTCACAATTAGCTTATGGCTTGAATGAGCAGCAATTGTTCTCTCTTTTATAGTAATCGTGTAACAGTGGGGATTGGTTAGTAAAACAAATTTATCCTAATCCTCCGAAACCAAGTAAAACTTGACGTTATTTCAACTGGTGAAAAAATGAAAGAAAGAGTATTATTGATACTTGTGCTCTTGTTTTTGTTATATAAATAAAAAATAAAATGTTAACCTGGTTTTTATCCTGCTCGTTTGGAATTATGTGACAATCATTCTTGACATGTAATGTCTAAACACAGTCAAATTAACATGATCAAATGTAGCATAGATCAATGATAAAATAATGTGCTTTGACCTATATTCCTTAAAATATAGGAAACCTTCTCAGTTTTGAACTTAGAGAACTATGATCCAAATTTACAACTTTTAAGGACCCATCATCCCTTTTGTCAGAATCCCTTTATCTGAAGCAAGTGTCAGTACCAAATAATTGTTTATTTATAAGTAGTTCAACAAACAAATTTTTTCCTGCTTTAATGTTAATATTTATTGAGGGTTATATTTATTTCAATAACTGCCCCATGTAATTTTACCAATTTAAGTCTATAGGTTTATATCCACACACTCTCAGTAATTCCACACTGCTGAAGAAAACACCTACAAAACTCATTGTACATGGAGATATCAAACAGGTGCCTACATAGAACCTTCACCTCTACGTTCCAGTGTCTTTGGTACAGAAACATACTCACCGTCTCAAAATAGAAATATAAGAACTAAGATAGCCCCTAACTCTTTATTTATAATGCTGTCCTACCTGTAAAATATACTAGGACAGTGGTAACACAAAGCTTTGAGAATACCTCAACCAATAACTGATTTGACTTAATGTCCACTCCACAAGATAGATTCCATACAAAACACTGCTTGGGTAACCAAGAACCGGAAACTAAATAGACCAGAGACCTAGGGTAAATAAATAAATAAACAGATAAATTTGATTTTAAAAAGAAAAATTTAGTGATAAAATAAGTCCTAATAATATTCTGCTATCGTCATAGATCAGTGCCTTGTCCAACTATCATCAGAGAAGCTTCCTCCTGTATTTGATGTGAAAAAATATGGAGACCAGCAGCCACACATTATGTAGAGAGTGGAAAAGTTTGGAGCACTCAGGCCAAAATGGAATGTCTCCATCAAATTCCCCCTCTCAGAGCTCAGGGAATGCCATAGAAGAGAAGGCAAAAAGACTCCAAGAGCAAATGGCAATACGAAACCAAACCAAACCAATCAACCAACAACAACCCTAAAGTCAACATAAACAAAGCCACATGAAATCATATAAAGCGAAATACTCGCATCTGGACCAGGTATGGGCTAAATGTTACAACATCCAGTTTAGTCAATTTTATGAGATTCCTGAGTACATAAATGGGGGAATCTCTGATCCTTGGGCCTTCCATTGAGTTTCAAAATAAGGAAATTTCTGTTTATCTTGGCCTACTTTGATGTAACTGCTTTGTTTCATCTTATATTTTATATTGTTTTGTTTTTAAGTGAATAAATGAATGTAAACTTGGTCACTAGAGTAAATGCTAACAAGAGAACTGTCCCTTAGAACTGATGGGAGAGACTAAATCAGTTTATTTCTAATAGGGTGACACTAGGTATATCAACTACTTCAGGATAGGCCACCTGTTCAGGGAAAAAAATATAACCCACATATAATGTACCTCAGTGTACCTTAGGAGAGTGTGTGTGTGTGTGTGTGTGTGTGTGAGAGAGAGAGAGAGAGAGAGAGAGAGAGAGAGAGAGAGAGAGAGAGAAAGGGAAAAGCAGAGAGATTGTGGTGTGTATTGTAAGTGTACACATTCCACAATGCATGTGTGGATGTCAGAAGACATCTTTGTGCGGGCATTCTCTCCTACCTATGTGGGTGTCAGAGAGATCAGTCTCAGGTCACTAGGTTTGTTTTGAAACATCTTTCTTTGCTTAGCCATATTGCCAGCCCTACATGTTCCTTTATAAAGTTTTTTTTTAAGTGTAATATGACAATTAGAGGCTCTGGTTAAGATGAACTGAAGAGATCCCTGGTGTAAAACATTAGTTTATCATAAGTAGTATTATTTAAATATTAAGCATGAGACATATCTCTCATACTATACATAAAAAAGGATTCTATAAAAGTAAAGTCAAGGGAAGTTTTATGTACTTAAGTCTTTATAATTTTATGGCTTAATGATATTTGTAATTTCCAAAAGTTATATGCTCTAAAACCTTCAGTTTGTATGATTATGTTGGACATTTGTCCTTGGTATTAAGAAAAAATAAAAAGACTGTGGCAAGAGACTAGAACATTACCTAGTAAGGTCTTCTTTTAGTAGCAGAAACATACATTGTAGTCATTTTCATATGTTCATATGTCTGTGTGTGCCTTTAAAAAGCAGGTGTTAAAGGTGTTAAAAGTGGCTTATACTTGCCTACTTTCCACAAGTATCAAAGCATCATCATAGCAAAATCATGTTGTCAGAATTAAATACCTAAAAAGAGACACAGCATTTTCTTTTCTACTTAGATAAATGTATCAGCATACAATGTTCATTGAAGATTACTAAAACAAAGTTATATGATTATAATATGTATAGTTGAAAAAATGACATGTGCACATGTATATATCTATGCCGATGATCTAAAATCATAGGAAAACTATCCTGTGTGCTGACACTTATCAATTTGTTATTACAAATGAGACAATTAGAGTCAGCAAAATGTATCAACTTGCACAAGGCTACCAGGAACTTTGCACTGCTCATCATTTTTTTAATTGACAGTCATAGAGTAGACCTTATATGTATAGTTTATAATTGATTAGATATGTGTAATTGGATAGACAAGTATGGCAATAAAATTCACTATGCTTAACTACAGAAAATCAGTAAATTTGATTTTAATCTTTCTTGGAGGGCTGTCTAGTTCTCAGTCCATCTTACCAGATTGTTTAGTCCTCAATTAACAATACACCTGTGAATTATTGCTAACGAACATTTGACACAGATGCTGTCTCTTTGCCTTTTTCAATATATTTCAGCTGTGCTTTGTTGTGGAAAACGATTGAAACCACAGAGGACCCCGCCCTCTGATTACTATGAGCGACGTTTCTGGTCTTTGTAACATCTGTTCAATTCTCAGTTTTGTCAGCATTTGTTTCCAGTGACTGAGGTTTCAGAAAAGCATATTCTTCTTGACAGAAATCAAAGATTGCAATGGCACTGACATTTCTGTGTATTTCAATTGCAAGATAGAATAGTCAGGTGCCATAATGGGATTTGTGTGCTTATTCTATGAAATAATTCAGTCCAAAGGCAACTCTTTCTAAATGATACGCTGTTCTTCTATAAACCTTAATATGTTTAGGTTTTCGCAATACAATTTACTGGTTTTAATTTTAACACAGGGCTCGCTCTCTTTCTGTCACCATCTTGGTTTCGTGTGCTCTACACAAAATGCCCCGGTGAAGCCACAGAAACCGTCCCTGCTACAGAGCAGGAATTGCCACAGCCTCAGGCCGAGACAGGGTCAGGAACAGGGTCTGATAGAGATGAATCCGTGCCAGGGCTCAAAGAACAAGATTCCACACAGACAGCCACACAACAAGCGCAGCTGGCAGCCGTGGCTGAGATCGATGAAGAGCCTGTTAGTAAAGCCAAGCAGAGTCGGAGTGAGAAGAAGATGAGGAAGGCTATGTCTCAACTGGGTCTTTGACAGGTTACAGAGGTCACTATCCGGAAATCTAAAAATATCCTCTTTGACATCACAAAGCCGGATGTCTACAAGAGCCCAGCTTCAGATACCTACATAGTGTTTGGGGAAGCCAAGATTGAAGATTTGTCTCAGCAAGCACAGTTAGCAGCTGCTGAGAAATTCAAAGTTCAAGGTGAAGCTGTTTCAAACATTCAAGAAAACACTCAGACTCCAACCGTCCAGGAGGAGAGTGAAGAAAGAGGAGGCTGATGAAACGGGTGTGGGAGTAAAGGACCTAGAATTAGTCATGTCACAAGCAAATGTATCAAGAGCAAAGGCCGTCGGAGCCCTGAAAAACAACAGTAACGATATTGTAAATGCTATTATGGAATTAACAATGTAACTAGTTGACAGCAAGGACACCCCCCTCCTCCTCTTTTCCTGCTTTTTGGTGTTTGAAAAGTGGAACTACAGCTTGGTTTAAAATTTGTACTGTTTCTGTCACTAATAAAGTTGTGGCTTCTTATTGGATGGAAAAAAAATTAACACAGGCTACCTAAATTCTTCAATTCCAATTTTAATTCACGGAATAGTCAGTAATGGTTATTCTAACTTTTAGTCAACACCAGTACTCTCTCCCTTACTTGGACTTCAAATTCAGAATAATAGCTAATGTTCGAAATAAGGCAACGTTCAAGTGCTAAAATGAAACCATACTTCAAAGTGAGGATTAGCTTGGAGTTTTCAGTGCACAATGCTTCTTATGAAAACAGATTTACAGGTATTGTGGATCCCAACATTGATACATGATATTTAATGTCTTCTAACATTTCCCTCTGCCCCACACTCCCAACCTACTGGAAAATTAGATCACCAGCAATGTACAAAATAATCTTTGCTGTTTTGCGATGAATCCCCACTTTCTAGCACTACAACTTGGTACCTTTCACTCTCAGTTTAGATAAATGCACGTTAGTTGTAAAATATATGGGTTCCATTGTGACATTTTCATAATACATATAGCATACTTTGAAATTAGTCACCTCTTCAACTTTATTTTGTTTGTCTGTTTCCTTGCCCTTTCCTCTGCCCATGTATTCCCATCTCTTTTTCTTCATCTGAAGAAAAGCTTGTGACATTTGACACTGGAAAAGCTTGTGACATTTGACACTGGCCTTTGCTTATTTCCTTCATATTATGATTTCCAGTTCTGACCATTTTCCTGCAAATGCAGATGTTAGTTTCTTCCTTTTAAAAAACTTTCTTGATTTATTTAATGTGTATGGATTTTTTTTTTGCCGTATGTAAATCTGGGCACCATGTATGTACCTGGTGCCCATAGAAGTCAGAAGAGGGTGTCAGATCCTCTAGAACTGGTGTAACAGATATTTGTGAGCAGATGGAAACAAATGCAAAAGCCTATAACCAGACACTATGCAGAGAGTGAGAGACCTTGAAATATTCAGTCCTAAATAGGATTCTCCATCAAATCCCTCCCTTCATCCCCTCTGAACTTATGCATTCCTGGGGAAGAGGAGGCAGAAAGAGCCAGAGGGGATAGAGAACACCAAGAAAAACCAAGCACTCTAATCAACATGAGCAACACTCATATGAACTCACAGAGACTAAGGCAGCATGCACAGGGCCTGCACAAGTCTATTCCAGGCTCTCTGAGCTGTCAGTTTAGTGTTTTTATGGAATGCCTGAGTCTATTAATGAGTTGGGTCTCTGATTTTTGTGTTTTCCCTTGGGCTTTTCTCCGCTTGTTTTCTCCTATTCTGATGTGTTAGTTTTTGTTTTATCTTGTTATGTTTTATTTCATTATTATCATATCATCATCATCATCATCATCATCATCATCATCATTATCCATTAGAAAGTTGTTTATTTTCTAATAATAAATAGAAAGCAATTGAATTTGCATGGGAGGGGATGTTGAGAGAAACTGCGAGAATTGGAGAGAAGGGAAACCATAATAGGATATATTACGTAAAAACAAAATTCTGTTTTCAATAAATGAAAATTAAAAAAAAATAGCCGGTAATAGAAATAGAGTAGAAAACAGATTAGCTTTAAATAGCTTGTGGTACTTGAACCTACTGGTAAATCTTCCCTCACTCCAACAAATGTATAAAAACAAAGAAAAACCCCTATAATCATGCAAAGGAATGTCAAGGAGACATAGGAATGAGTTCAGTGATCAAAGATTTAAAAATCTGGACATTAATAGAATAAAATAGGGGACTGGAGAGGTGGTTCAGTGGTTAAAGCAATTACTACTCTCGAAGAGAACCAGGATTTAGTAGTCAGTACCCACATGGCTGCCTATAACAATCTGTAACTCATTTTAGGGAATTCACAGCTCTTTGTTGGCTTCTGTGGTCATCAGGCATGCACATGGTACATACATATATTTAGACAAATAGTCATGCACATAAAACAATGCATCTTTACCTAAAAAGTATGATTTCATAACAAAGTTATACATTATAAAATAGTATTCCTATGCCCATAATGGCAGGAAATTTCATAATAAATAAATAAATAAATAAATAAATAAATAAATCATAAATAAATGAAAAAGATAATGTAGAAAATTTGAAAATAATTTATAAGGAAGAGGAATAACTTTACCATGGATAGAAGTATTTTCAGGGATCAGAAAGACGGATTAGAAGGTAAAGGTACAACAAGCCTGAAAACCCGAGTTAAATTCCCAGAATCCAAATGGGAGAATAGGAAATACAGGAGTGGGGAACTATTTTTCTGTTCCCGAAAGAGCCACCTATTTGCCATGACAAATACATGTGTGCCTTCCACTCAACACAGCAAACAGAGGGGAAATCTTCAGGAAGATAAAATAGAGAAATTCTTCCAACATAAACATAAGTCTACCTCATACACATACCCAAAACATCTTTACACCCCACAATAGAGAACACAGTGTGCCGCTCTTGCTTCAGGGTAGCCTACTCCAGTGTCCCTTTGAAGTGCTTGCTTTACTAGGCTTTGCAACTGCTACTTTGATAAATAAACGCATGCCTGAACTGTGCCCATTGCCTGTATGCCTTCCTCCAGGAGAGCGACAAAAGGGGAGCCTCCAGTCCACTTCTGGCAACCTCTCCGCATCTTACTTCAGAGTGGTGACTGCATCTTCTTCAGAATTGTAGGCCTGCCTGTTACTTTCCCACTGGTGACAGATGCATAAGTGTGACAGGGGCCCTAGGGATTAGGTTCACTACAGGAAGTATCATACCTACTGTAAGTAACATTGCCCCACCTCAAGAACTATAGCCTGGCTGCTCCTCTTGGAAGAAAGACTTAGATTCCAGTTCTGGTACTTTAGGCTCCTATCTAAATGTGCATTTGTGTATGTCCTTGGTTTTGTTTCACTTTAAGTTGTTAACACTGATACAGTAAAGGAAGAGACAAATTGAGAATTTCTTTCCCTAGTTTTGGCTAAAATTATAAAATCATCTTTCTATTTGTACAGCTCTCACTGTGTGTGTGTGTGTGTGTGTGTGTGTGTGTGTGTGTGTGTGTGTGT
>JANHMN010000016.1:19657650-19681522 GCA_030674055.1 Rhabdomys pumilio
GTGTGTGTGTGTGTGTGTGTGTGTGTGTGTGTGTGTGTGTGTGTGTGATTTTGTGCATTTGCCTGAGAAGAAAGCATTGAATCCTTTGAGGCTGGAGAATCATCCAATATAGGTGTTCTATAAGAACAAATTCAGGTCCTATATAAGAACAGTATGAGCTCTGATCTGTTGAGACATCTCTTCAGTGTTCCTCCACTGAGACAGATTAATTTTCTTACAATTTACTTTCCAGTAAATGCCATGTAAACTCTTACGAGTCGAGAGGGTTGCAGGAAATGAAAATGGTTTTGCAAAAGTTAAGGCATGGATGACATAATGCCTAGCCATTGTGCACTGTGGCAGCCACTGCTGTGACTATTTCATCTGCAAGGGAGATTATTTAAATTATGAGAAAAACACATCAACTCTCTTAGGGGAAGATGGTTATTGATAATGAGTCAAGGCTTGCAGTCTATCAGTTGCTAGCTGCCTGCTTTGTTCTGATAGGCTGGCTTTTCTAAGCCTTGAGGGTTAGAATTACCAATTGATAGAAATAATGTCAAAGTACACTTCTCCAAGTAGAAATCTAGAAATCAGGCTTCTTGTGCACTGTGTAACTTAAGAAATTCCTGCGATTTTTTGGTAATGCTCAGGACAATTCTTATGGCAATTATTCTGCACCCCCCTCAAAAAATCCCTTCCAAATGGGAAGACACAAACATCTCTACTTGAAAATAAGAATTTTTTCTTTCTTATTTTTTTTTTAAGTGCTGCTATTAAACCCAGCATGGGAGACGATCTGAACCGGGATCTTCATCAATCAGATTAACTACTTTCCAAGATGAGAACAGACGAGGCACAGTGTGAGGCTGAGCAGATATTTATCAAAAGCCATATTAATAACCACGTTCAGCATTTTCCTGACAGTTCCATCCGAGGTTCCATGTTTAACATTTGAGTATCATATGTTTTTGTCAAGATGAGGCTGCTAAGAACATCAATTAATTAATTCCTTTGAAGTACAGTTCAGAAAGGTAATAAAGTAACCGGTCCCTAAGGCCACAGCCAGTAATAGTAAGCAACATTCTGGAGCTAGACAATTTGTTACCTGGGAGAGAAATTAAAAGAAAAATGTCTTCTTGCGATCACCTGAGAATAAGTTCTGATCCATTTTACAATGGCTACATAAAGTATATGTGTTCCTATATGTGTGTAGCCACAAATGTATTTGAACAGTCTATGAGGGTTATTGTTTATCCAGCTCAGATATACCTCATTTACTAGGGCATGGGCTAACAACAACAACAGAAAGGAATAAATTCTTTAATTTGCTTTATCTAAATGGGGTGGAAATAGGGAAAAATTAAATATAGAAAAAAATAATGAGGACAATTTTATGTTATTAAGATTATCAACCACACTTCAGTGTTAGAGAAAATTAATTTGGTGGCTAAAAAAAAAAAGTGCTCGCTCATAAAAATTAACACTTCACCTCATGCAGTTCAGTGTATAGAAGAAATTTATGCCTTGTCACAGCAATATGTGGGGTACATATATATTCAAGGATGTGTTCTGCGATCTTCACTGAATGCAGGGCACATCACGGGCATGGCTAATGCAGTTCTCTTTTTGATGATGTCATATCAGCAATTGACAATCTAAAAGACCACAATAAACTCAGGGGCACCTTTTTGTAAGCCAGTGGACAAGCTAAAGTGAGTCATGAGATGGGGTAGCGCAACAAGACTAGCATGTGTTGGTTTAGACTCATCGCATACCGGGTATTTCTTCAGTCTGGAAGCATAATTCTTATGAATCGTTTAGAATGCCCTCTTTCTGCATTTTTGGGTCTTCCCTGTCTTGCACAGTGTTCCAAACTTAATAACAACAACAACAAGAACAACAAAAGTCTGTAGATATATGAGATGGTGTGCATTGTACTTTTTTATTATTTTTATTATTTTTTTTCTCAAATGGCTGTTGAATTTATTTCCTTGATCAATAATGGTCCTGGCAAAAATTAGTTAACCAACAATGAGACATTTGTAATGAAATTCTAATTTTAAAAACCTATAATACCTTGGATAGAAATTAGAGTTTACACACACAAAAAAAGAATTCTTCAATATTGCCAGCAAATATAAAATGAATGTTGTACATCTGACGGGATGCAGCAAGGCGTTTATACATTTATATTTGACACCTGACCATATTTCCAGTCACCATAATATCTTCTCTCCAGATTTAAAAAAAATAGTATGCTGATTTCTATAACAAAGCTTTTTTTTTTCATACAAAAATCAAATAATGGCCAACAAGTCACAACAGTGCAATAGGTAGAGGCTAACGAAAAATCGCACAAAAAAAAATCTACAAAAGTAGAGAATTCTAGGAAGTGGGATAGCTTGGAGTAAAAGATCTCCAAAGGTGGAGGAGGTTGGTCATGGTAACACCAATACTGACTGTAGGGTACATGCGTGCTCTGATGTCCAATAAATTACAGCTCTCAATTACTGGGTGCCTATGCTGAAGTTTGAAACATAACCATCTTGTTCTTGCCCTCACAGTCTACCCACTTTGATTTTGATTACTTGATATCCCCTGACTGTTCTTATACAAGTCAATTTTTAGATAGTTGATTGGAGAGAAACCTGGATATCAGTTGTCCTTTATTTACTATTTATTTTTTTATTTATTTATTTATTAATTATTTATTTATTATGGGCAATATGCATACTTCTGCAGTTTTATGATTTCTTTCATTTTTTGTTAGCTAGGATTTCAGATAAGTTTGAACTACTGACTTCTTCATGAATGCTTGTCATACACAAATTAATGTGTTCATGTTGTATAATGGGATTGATATCATTAAGGAGTTTGGATAATAGAAAGCTCAGATCTCGTAGGCAGCATTAATGCCCTGATAACAAAGATCTGGGGAAACTTTTTTTCTTATATATTATATGAAGATGCAGCATTTTCTCCTCTCTCCCAGTGGAAGACACAGAGAAAATACCATCTTTGAGAACCAGTATTTCAACAGACATTGAATATCCTGTAGCCTAGACATGGGTTTTCTACCTTTTAGAACTGTATTACTAAGTTTTCATTGTGTACCAATTATCTAGTGTAAAATATTTTTGTTTTAATAATTCCAGTATTGTAGGTGCTAGCCCCTAGTTCCCTGGACACATAAGAATGTGTGTCCTTTTGAAGAAACATTAGTCATTAGCGGTAATTTAGAGGAATTTGAAGCATTAAATTCCAGTTCCAAACCTCAGATATTTTTGAAATCACACGTTCAAAATAGATGTTTTAATCATGAACTCCCCATTGCTATGAACCTTTACAATGCTTTCAGATATGGCATGCAATTCTCTTCTCATAACCTAGATGAAACATTTGTCTGCACACTTATATGTGTTTGTCACTGTGGAGGGTAGATGGTGAGCCTGGGGAGAGGCTTGGCTGTCTGGACAGTCTACAAGTGACTCAGTCGTCCCCTTTTTAATTATAAAGTCATAGCATCTGTGATAACAGTGTGAGCTCAGAGGAGCATGAGTCATGAGAGAGATGAGTGAGGGTGGAAATAAAAGGTGTGGTTCTTCACTCAGCCCAGGAGAGGGACTATCAAAGAACTGGAACTTAAAAAATGAGATCATGGAGTTCATTTTCTGTTGGCCATCTGCTGGGTATGGAGCCTGCCCTTAAAAGTCATTTGTTCCCCTAGTTAGACTTCCTTAGAAACAAACTAAGTTTTCATTTGTAAGTGGCTATCAATTGCAGATAGCTTCTGAGTTAGGAATGGAGGCCTGTGTTCACATCTGATTTCAGCTGTAGAACCCTACCTGGCACAGACCAGAGCAGGCCCTATGCATGCTGTCACAATTTCTATAGGTTCATATGTGTGCCAACCCAGTTGTGCGTAGAAGCCCTGAGTGCTTGGTGTCTTCTATTCCCCCAGTTTACTTCTTCCATCTCCTTTTCCACAGACTTCCCTGAGCCCTGAAAGGGGAAATGTGATGGAAAAATCAATCCCACTTGGGGCTGAGTTTTTCAAGGTCTCTCACTTTCTGCATACTATTTGGGTGTGCGGTTCTATATTTGTTCTCATGTACTTCAAGAAACTTCTCTGATGATGACTGAGCAAGGCTTTGATCTATGAATAGAATAGAATTGTGTAATTATTTTATTACTACTTTCCTTAAGCTGAACTTGGTTATACCCTAGGTTCCTGTTCTGTCTACTTTCAGGTTCTTGGACACCCTAGTCGTGCTGAGTAAGAGTTTCATCTCATAGAGTGGGCCTTACATCCAACCAGATATTAATTGATTACTTCCACAAACTTTGTTCCACTATTGCATCAGCTTATCATGTAGACAGGTCACCTTTCTCCTTTGGTAGTTTGCCGAGCATACTATAGCGTCGGGAGTATTAATTCATAGGGATGAAGGCTCTACATAGAAACCAGCTGTACTTCTCCATGTTCAATGAGTTGCATAAAGTGTTTTCTTCAACATAAGGCCTCACTGTCAGTTTGTGTCAAACCACCAAAGCCTTGGCAATAGCCTTTGATCAAGAACTTGAGTAGAAATAACTCATTCCCAGTTTTGGTGACAATCGATATCTAATTGTGCCTCTGTCTCCTTCATTATTTGAATCTCATGTAGAACTCAATATATATAATTATATAATATAATATATAATTATATATAATATATATTATATATATATGTAATTTTTAGTTTTTATTTGTATGCATAGTGTGTGTGTATGTGTGTGTGTCTGTGTGTCTGTGTGTGTGTGTGTGTGTGTGTGTGTGTCTGTGTCTATATGATTTTATTGTGTTTTTTCTTTGGCTATTTTTGTTTGGTTGTTTTGTTATTTTCAGATTTGCTTGGGTTTTTATTTATTTTATTATATGTTAGATGCCTCTTTGTTTTCAAATGAGAGATATAAAGTGAGTGGATCCTGGTTATAGGAGAGGTAGAGAGGCATTAGGGGAATTGATGGAGAGAACAACCATAATTAGAATATTCTGTATTAAAAATTTTTGCAATAAAATAAAAAGTAAATAAAATAAAATTGATTTATTTTCATTACATGGATAATTGACTCTAAGTAATGTGTCTTTTCTCCACCAACCTCTGTCTACTTTGTAACATGTTTTGCTAAATTCACATATTATTTAGCTTATTATTTAGTTTCCTATATTTAGCTCATTATAACTTAGAATTGTTAGATGTTATTAAATTGCTCTGATTTGTATCTTTATCAAGAACTTCTTTTGAATCTTGTAATTTACCTCATGCATTTCTTTGTTGGATTTTTTTTTTTTTTGGTATGGGTTTGTGAAGTTTTTCAATACCTAAATCTTTAAAATGTTTTAAATGTTATTCTGTAAATTAACCAAGAGCCATTTAATACTTAATAGCAGCACATACTATATGTTAGACAGTATACATTAATCATGCATAAACTGCTCAATTTCAAAGCCATGGACACTAGCATGAGTATTATTCTGAGTGACTCACTGAATATTGTTTATGATAGTTTTCATCATTTGTGTAGTTTTCTGGATTTTCTGCTTATTTGTGGGGCTAATGCTTTATCAATTTTTCATATTAAATTTGGAAAGGATTCTGTAAGCATATATGTTTACACACACACACACACACACACACACACACACACACACACACACACGTAGGGTAATACTAAAGCTAGATGTTTAATTTGAAACCTCTGCCCTTGTCTTTATTTTCTGCTACTCTCCACCTATGAAATAATAGTTTTCCCAAAGCTTTTACTTTGAACTTTGGTAGCAATTCCTTTCTACAAACAGATAGTTTACTATTTATGTAGTCAAAACATCTATACCACTTTAGGGTTTATACTTTCACTATTATTCTCAAGAAGAATTTGAATACCTCAATGTTACATAAACATCACTTATATGTCATCACAATTTATTATTCTAAATTTTATGTATAGATTATTTTAGAAAGCATATGAAATAAGAAGCTTCTTGATTATGAATGTGCACACATGATTCCTATTTACTAAAGTTATGGTAACCTCAAAGGTTCATATACTCTTTAAGCACTTTATGCTGCATTTCAAAAGATCCTGGTCTAGTTTTTTTTCTTTAAATCATTTTAAATTATGTTTATTTTCGCTCATTTTTTTATCTTACATGTTTAACTGTGCTTTCTAAGATGCACAGAGACCTGAAATCCTCCTCACTCAGTCTTTCAAATGCTGGGATTACAGATTACAGGCATACACTATCATCTTTGACTATTTTAATGACTTTTAAAAGCATTGTATATGAACATTGTGGATTGAATTATAGCTTGTGAAAAGTTGAGTTAATAATTTATTGTCTCTTACAGATAATTTATCATCTATTACATCAGAATGTGATGTGGCATTTGGATTTGGAATGTGTTGGCATTTGGATTTAGAGCCTTTAACAAGATATGCAATGTAAAATGAAGATATTAAGATTGGCCATGATTTAACATGACTCATGTTTCTACAGTAAGATATGAGGTATCATACATACACAAAGCAAAGAACATGTAAAGACTTAGAAATAAGAAGACCACCTAACAGGATAGTAAGAGGCTTCAGAAGACAACAGCCCATCTTAGATTCTATTCCCCCAGAATCTCCATTTTTTTCTAATATTTTATTTATTTACATTTCAAATGTTATTCCCTTTTCCAGTTTCCCACAGAAACCCCCTATCCCATTCTTCCTCTCCCGGCTTCCGTGAAGCTACTCCCCTACCCACCTACCCACTCCCACCTTCCCTCCCTGGCATTCCTTTACACTGGGGCATCAAGCCTTCCCAGGACCAAGGGCTTCTCCTCCCATTGATGTCTGAGAAGACCAACCTCTGCTACATATGTGGCTGGAGCTATGGGTCCCTCCATATACTCTTTAGTTGGTAGTTTAGTCCCCGGGAGCTCTGGGGAGTCTGGTTGGTTGATATTGTTGTTCTTCCTATGGGATGCAAACTACTTCAGTTCCTTCAGTTGTTTCTCTAACTCCTCCATTGGGGAGTCATGCAATTTGTATTGAACTGTAGCATGCACAAATACTGCTAAAGCAAAGTTTGGCCCTGATTTTTTATCTTTGTTTTGTTTTAATTTTGTGCAAATGAGCTCTTTTTTAATTAATTTATTTATTTACTTTAAATCCCATTATTAGCCCTTTCTCTCCTCCCAGGAGTACCCAATTCATGCAGATCCTCCCCATTGCCGCTCCCCTTGTCCTCACCCATCCTGGGTTTATCCCATCCTACCCTATGTCCCCCCACACCCACACTCAGCACATTGCATCACTGCTGCATTAGGTCATTCCTCTCCCAGTGATGCCAGACAAGGCAACCCAGTGAGGGTAATGGGATCCACAGACAGGCACCAGATTCAAGGGCAGCCCCCACTTCAGGTGTTGAGGGACCTGCATGAAGACCAAGATGCACTTTCGATAGTTATATGCAGGGGGCCTAGGTCCAGCCATGCTTTCTCTTTGGTTGGTGATTAAGTCTCTGGGAGACTCCATGGGTCCAGGATAGTTGACTCTGTTAGTCTTCCTGTGGAGTCCCTATACTCTTTGGGTACCTCAATTCTTCTCCCAACTCTTCCACAAGACTCTTTAATGTCTGTCTGTAGGTCTCTGTATCTGTTTCAATTGACTGCTGAGTCAAGCTTCTCAGAGAACAGTTGTGCTTGTGCTCCTGTCTTCAAGCATAACAGAGAATCATTAATAGTGTCAGAGATAGGTTCTTGACCATGGGAGGATCTTAATTTTGTTAAGTCATTTGTTGGCCATTCCCTTCATCTCTGCTCTACCTTTGTTCCTGCACACCCTACAGTCAGGACACATTTTGGGTTGAAGGTTTTGTGGGTGGGTTGGTATATTTTTCCTTCCTCTGGAAGTCCTGCCTAGGTACAGGAAGTGACTACTTCAGGATCTATATCTCCCACTACTAGGTGTCTCAGCTAGAGTCACCCCATAGCATTCTAGGCCTCCCCCTCATTCTAGATCTCTGGCATGTTCTAGAGATCCCCCTAACCCACACATACTTTAGATTTTTCTTCTCTTCCCTTGTTCTCCCTACACCTGAATCCCCCACTCCACCCACATCCTCTCCCACCCACTTTATTCCCTTTATCTATATTCAATACGTATTTTATTCCACCTTCTGAGAAGGATTCAACCATCCTTCCTTACACCTGTCTTGTTATTTGGCTTCTTTGATTCTTTGAATAGCAGCCTAGTTATCTTATACTATATGGCTAATATCTACTTATAAGTGAGAACATACCATGCATGTACTTTGGGATCTAGGTTACCTCACTCAGGATGATATTTTATAGTTCCATTTATTTGCTTGCAAAATTCATGATGTAATCCTTGTTTTTAATAATATTTTATTTTGTAATTTTGAATTTTTTATTTAATTTAAATAATACTTCCTTATAAATACTATTTAATATTTTAATAGTATTTAATATTTTAATAGTAATCCATTGTGCAAATGACCTACGTTCTCTTTATCAGTTCTTCAGTTGATGGACAATTAATTTGTTTCCAGTTTCTAACTATTATGAGTAAAGCTGCTATAAACATAGCTGAGTAATTGTCCTTATGCGATGGTGGATTGTCTTTTGTGCATATACCCAAGAGTGGTATAGCTGGGTCTTGAGGTAGAACTATTCCCATTTTTCTGATAAGTTGACACATTGATTTTCAGAGTGGTTCTAAAAGTTTGTACTCCCATCAGCAATGTAGGAGTGTTCACCTTGCTCTACATCCTCGCCAACATGTGTTGTCCCTTGTGGTTTTGATCTTACTCATTCAAATGGGTATAAGGTGAAATCTCAGAGTTGTTTCAATTTGCATTTCTCTGATGACTAGGGAGGATGAACATTTCTTTAAGTGTTTCTCGACCATTAGAGATTGCTCTGTTTAGAATTTTCTGTTTAGCTCTGTATCCCATTTTGTAATTGGGTTATTTTGGTTGATGGCTCTAACTTCTTAATTGCTTGGCTATTTTGTTTTGGATATTAGTCCTCTGACAGATGTATGTTTAGTAAACATTTTCTCCCAATTGACAGGCTGTTGTTTTGTCCTATTGACAATGTCCTTTGACTTACAAGGTCCCATTTATTGTTTGTTAATTTTAGTGCCCATGACATTAATTTTCTGTTCAGGAAGTTTTCTCTTGTACTAAGGTTATTCTCCAATTTTTGTTCGATTAGATTTAGTATGTTTGGTTATATGTTGAAGTCTTAGAGTCCATTGGCCTTGAGTATTGTGAAGGGTGATAAATGTGGATCTATTTGCATTCTTGTATATGCAAACATCAAGTTAGCACACCACCATTTCTTGAAGATGTGTTCCCTATTCTGTTGTATAGTTTTGGCTTCTTTCTCAAAAATCAAGTGTCTGTAGGGGAGTGGGTTTATTTCTGGGTTTTCAATTTGATTCCACCGATCAACCTGTATGTTTTTATAGCAATAACATGCAGTTTTGATTATTATTGCTTTAGAACACAGCTTGAAGTCAGGGATGGTAAAACTTCAAGAAATTCTTTTATTGTATAGAGCAGTTTTAGCTATACTGTTTTTTGGTGGTGGTTATTGTTGTTTTTCCATGTGAATTTAAGAACTGTTCGTTCAAAGTCTATAAAGAGTTGTGTTAGAATTTTGATGAGAATTGCATTGAAATTGTAGATTGCTTTTTGTGAGATGGTCATTTTCACTATGTTAATCCTACCAAATCATGAGCATGGGAGATCTTTCCATCTTCTCATATCTTTTTAATTTCATTTTTCAAAGACTTGCCATTCAGGTCACACATGTCTTTTGTTTGCTTGGTTAGAATTATAACAAGATATTTTGTATTATTTGTGGGTTTTTTTGAAAGGTGTTGTCTTCCTAACTTGTTTCTCAGTCTATTTGTGGTTTGTATAAAGGAAGGCTACTTATATTTTCGAGTTAATTTGGTATCCAGCCACTTTGCTGTAGATGTTTATCAGCTGTAGGAGTTCTCTATTAGAATTTCACTGGTCACTTATGTATTTTATCATAACATCTGCAAATAGTAATAATCTGACTCCTTCCTTTCCAATTTGTATCTTTTTTTTAATCTCCTTTAATTGTCTGTCTTATTGCTCTAGCTAGAACTTCAAGTACTATTTTGAGTAGATAGGGGGAGAAGTAGATAGGGGGAGAGCAGATAACATTGTCATCTTGATTTTAGTAGAATTGCTTTAAATTTCTCTATATTTAACTAGATGTGGGCTATTAGATTTCTGTATACTGCCTTTTATTTCTCTAAGACTCATAACATTTTGTCAAATACTTTTTCAGCTTCTAGTAGAATGATCATTTTTTCAGTTTGTTTATGTGGTAGATTATGTTGATTTATTTTCATATACTAAACATCCATTGCATTCCTGGGATGAAGCCTACTTGATTATGGTGTATGATGTCTTTGATATGTTTTTAGATTTGGTTTGAGAGTATTATATTATTTTTTGCATCAATATTCATAAGAGAAATTAGTCTAAAATTCTTTTTCTTTGTTGTATATTTTTGTGATTTAGGCATTGGGTAACTGTGACCTTGTAGAATGAGCTTAACATTGTTCCCTCTGTTTCTATTTGTGGAATAGTTTGAGGAGTATTGGTATCAGCTTTTCTGTGCAAGTATGGTAGAGTTCTGGTCTAAAACCATCTGGCCCTGGGCTTTTTTTGGGGGGGGGGGGATTTTTAATGACTGCTTATATTTGCTTAGCAGATATAGAACTATTGATAGTTTACTTGATATTTATTTATATTTGGTAATTAGTATCTAGTATCTGATAATTAGTATTTGATAATTAGTCCAGCTGTAATCCACGGTGATTTGATAACATGCTAAGGGTTATTTCAATATTACTGTATCTGTAGAGGCTTGATTTGTGACCAATTTTATATGGTCAATTTTGGAGAAAGTTCCGTGAGGTGGTGAGAAGAAGGTGTTTTTTGTGTTTGGGTGAAATGTTCCATAGATATCTGTTAGGTCAACTTGAATCACAACCTCTGTTATTTTCATTATTTCTCTCTTTAGCTTCTGTCTCTATGACCTGTCTTTTGGTGAGAGTGGGTTGTTAAAATTTCTAACACTTTAAAAGTGTAGGGTTCAATATGTGATTTAAGTTTTAGTAATATTTCTTTTATGAATGTGGTTACCCTTGCATTTGGGCATAAATGTTAAGAGTTGAGATACTCTCTTGGTAGATTTTTTCTTTGATGTGTATGAAGTGTTCTTCCCTATCTCTTTTGATTACTTTTGGTTAAAAAAATCTATTGTATTAGATATTAGAATGTCTACTCCAGTTTGTTTCTTGGGTCTACATTCTTGAAAAAGCTTTTTTTCTCTTCTTTACTCTGAGGTAACGCTTATCTTTGTTGCTGAGATGTGTTTATTATATACAGCAGAATGATGAATCCTGCTTATATATCCACTCTATTAGTTTGTCTCTTTTAATTGGGGAATGAATTGCATTAATACTGAGAGATATTAATGACCAGTGAGTATTATATTGATTCTGTTGTGTGTGTGTGTGTGTGTGTGTGTGTGTGTGTGTGTGTGTGCTTCTCTCTTTTGGATTTTAATAGTGTGAAATTATTGATTGATTGATTGATTGATTGATTGAGTTTTTTTAGTGTAGTTAGCTTCACTGGGTTGGAATTTGCCTAATAATATCCTCTGTAGGGCTGGGTTAATCTAAAAATATTGTTTAAATTTAGTTTTGTCATGGAATAGCTTGGTTTCTCCATCTGTAATGATCATAAGTTTTACTAGGTAAAGTAGTCTGGGCTGATAGCTGTGGTCTCTTAGAGTCTTCAAGACAATGGCCTAGGTCCTTATGTAGAGTGAAAAATTATAAAGACCATTTTATGAAATATATATAGACTTTTTCTTTACCCTGAGCAAAAGAATGCAGGCTCCAGAAGGCAGAACTGATGTAAGATTTCAGGCCTTCATTGCCCCGAGATATTCTGGGTAGAGGGCATTATCCCTGAATCAGAGGACACTTGCTGGATTACATTCCTCAAACCTTAAGGGAAAGAACCCACCTCTGGGCGAGGAAAGACCAAAGAAGGAAGACACATCCTGACCACAAAAAGATGCAAGTCACCTAGGTGGGGCTATGACTGGAGCAAGTGAGAAATAGTTGGTAATGACAGGGTAGGACACAGTGACTTGACAAGACCACATTTTTGTGAGAAATGTGTGTGCAGAGTGCTTTCCACATGATCCTGTATCATTTAGCTTTGGGCTCCTCTGGAATGTTCCACTATTTTTATGTTATGTATCCTTGACAACCCCTCACCCCCTCCTCACTCCCCTGGTTTGTGGTTTTCCTCTTTAAAAGGCTCCTTAGCCCGCCACTTGGGTCAAACTCTACTCCTGTGCAAGAATGCAATTTGACCACTGGCTGCCAGCTCCCTAATAAACCTCTGCTAATTGCATCCAGTAATGGTGTCTTGGAGTTTGTGGGTGTTCACAACTTCCCGAGACTTGAGCAAGGGTCTCTCGAATTTGGGGGGTCTTCACTTAAAGCTTTTAGAGTATCTGTTAAGAAGTTGACTGCAATTCTTATGTCTTCTTAGTATGTTATTTGCTCATTTCCTCTTACAACTTTTAGTATTCTTTCTTTGTTTTGAACATTTAAAGTTTTGGTTATTATGTGGTGGGAGATTTTCTTTTGTGACCCAATCTATTTGTTTTTCTGTATGCTTCTTGTATGTTTATAGGCATCTCTTTCTTTTGGTTAGGGAAATTTTCTTCTATAATTTTGGTGAAGCTATTTTCTGGGCCTTTGAATTCGGAATCTTCTTCTTATATTCTTAATTTTCTTAGGTTTGGGCTTTTCATAGCATCTCAAATTTTCTGGAAGTTTTCTGTCATGAACTTTTTAGATATTTGTTTTTGTTTGACTGATGTGTCAGTTTCTTCTAACTTGTTTTTACTCCCAGGATTCTCTCTTCTATCTCTTATATTCTGAAAGTGATACTTGTGTTTGTAGTTCCTATTCTCTTTCCTAGGTTTTCTATCTCCAGGATTGCCTCAGTTTGTGTTTTCTTTATTGCTTCTATTTCCTTTTTCTATTATTGAACAATTTTATTCATATCTTTCACCTGTTTCATTATATTTTTGTATATTTCTTTATATTGTTTTGTTTCCCCTTTAAAGGCCTTTATCTCTATGAGTATATTTTCCTATATTTCTTAAGGAATTTATTCATTTCCTCTTTAAAGGCTTCTATAATCTTTATAAGATTGGATTTATCATCATCTTCTTGTTCATCAGTTTTGTTAGGATATAGAGGCCTCCTGTAGCCTCTATACTCAGATTACTCAGAGCTGTTGGAAAATTCCACCAGGCTTCCTCCTTTCCCAGAAGTGAGAAGTCTTTAGAACAGGTAGACACCCATTTTTTCTGGAAGGGAAAGGCTGAATCACATTCCTCAGGAGGACCATGGGGGGGAGTGTCTGTGGGGGAGGGGAGGGCAATAGACCACCTGCAGATAAGGGAAGCTCACAGCTAAAAGACATATTCCTCAGGGCAAGCAGACCATTGGTCGGTTCTTGTCACCTCATCCCCTAAGGAACAATCAGTTTAAAAGTCACATTGTTCTGCTAATCACATTGTGCCTAGTTGCTGTTTCTCTATTCTGCCCCCTGGAAACTGTTTAAAGGTTCTCTGAAGGAGCTGCCTGGGGTCACCTCTCCTTTGGGATGAGGATGCTGGAACCATAAAATTCCTCTTGCTTTTGCATCAATCCCCAGTTCTGTGTTGTTCACTGCAGGGGTGGGGGGGGTGGAGGCAGGGGAGAGGAGTCTCCAGTAATTTAAGGCTCACCAGAGTCTTACAGTATCATATTTCTGTGGCTGTTGTTGATTTTGTTCATATGTTGTTCTTTAGCCATCTGTTTTTCTCTGGTATTGTTTAGATGATTCTAATGTCAGCAGAACTCCTTTAGAAGGCAGGAGTAGTTGTAGGCCAGACAATGGAGGTTATAGCTATAGCACTGGACTCTGCTGGCTGTGCCTCAGGTGGATCTGACTCCCAGGGAATTGTATTTTGGGGTTTTCCAAGCTGATTCTTATTGTAACCCTTGCAGACCTCCACCATGAAGAATGAAATTTTATTGAATGTCCTAAGGCTCCTCAAGAAGGCAGGACAAGCCAGATAATGGAAGTCAGAGGACCATGTGTGTGCAACTCATCTCTGCTGTTTGTGCCTTAAGTGGACAGACTCTGCAGACTATGCCTCTGGCAGATGTAACTGGGAACATATTGGTGGGTTAGTGTTTCAAGCTGGTTGTTCTTGGGGCCCCTGCAGGCCTCCAGGGGCAAGCAGGATGCCCTTGGGTTCCTCCAGGGATCATTGGGACAGAAGGGTGAGCCCAAAGCTAGACAATGGAGAGAGATGAACTCCTTTCAACACCATTTATTTAATAACACAGTGTCTTTTGGAGAAATCATTTAAACCATATTCTAAATATAAGCAGTGAGAATGTTTATATGTAGGTGTATGTGTATAAACATTCACATATGTGTTTTTCATCTACTTTCATTTATATGGTAATTCTTATTTATTAAATTTCAGTGTAAAGACAGAGAAATTCTTCCACATTTCTGTATTTTCCCATTTTCTATATCCTTTATTTGTCAAAGTAACTGTAATATTATATTTTAATATTCCTCATAAAATTTCAGTATTTGTCTTGAACTGAACTGAATTGAATTTTAGCTTCATTAAAAAAGAATAAACATTGTAGAACGTAGATGAAATGAAAATAGAGAGAGGGACTATTTGGGGCAGATGAAGTTAAGCTGGTAGTGGAGTGGTGGAGATAGAAAAAGAACATCATTTAAAAAAAAGTATTGTCCAAAATGAAGTATGCACAGAAGAGACTTGGGAATCTATGATATTGCAATTAAAGTAAAAATTATAATTAAAGTAGGTAATAGAACACATGAGATATGAGATAATGGAAGGGGTTTGGGGAATTCACAATTTAAGATATGATGGTACTAAAGTATGGCAGAGAAAGAAAAGCAGGAAAGAGGATAAACAAAACTGAAGATATATGAACAAGTGTTATGAAACCTCACTTCTTACAATATTTAAAATATATTTTACTACAGAAAATTGTATAATATGCATGATGCCTTATAATGTTTATGTGCATAATATGTACAAACTGTGTGTGTTTGGACAGAATATTTCATATTATTAACCAGTACTGCTCCAAGAAAGTTTTTTTTTTTAAGTAGAATTTTAATGCCAGGCATGACTTTCCTCTCTATAAATTATTTTAGGAAGATCCCAGAAACACACAAAAAATTACAGGCTATATACAACCCTTAATCCAACTCCTAATAACCCACTATGACTCTATACCTTTTCCCTTCTGATTAGTTTTGGTAATATCAATATGTGCTATATAGGTATCTGTCTTACCTAGAACTGGACCTTGTATGCTACAATACAGAGGTACTTGACAACTAGTATCTACTGGTGCAATAGAAGCAAGAGTATTCATTCAGATAATGAACTACTCCCTTGTTTGTATTTGTAACCAGGCTCTATTAATGGGAGTTAATGACTGCTACTGTAAACATAGCAAACAACCAAGCTTGAGAAAGTCATACACCCTTGGATAGAACCTATTAATGTTGTCTTTCTAAATGTTTGTGTTTTTCATTTGCTTTTAAAATATTTATTCCTCAAATCCATACATTAGAGTTGCTTCCAAGCCTGGTCAAAGAAGCTTCTTCTTATAGTACATTATGGTTAATGCAAAACTTTATTACTATTCAAATACTGAGATTTTCTGACTGTGAGTACTCAGACAAAATTGGGACACTACTCCTAAAGCTCTGCTCACATCTCAGAAAAGGATGCTGAAAAAATGTAAGAGCCAGAGGATGCAGAGAAGATGGTAAAATACTGTCCTCTAGACATAACAGGACTATTGTGCATATGAACTCACAAGAGCTGTGATTAACTTTACATTTGTAAAAGATCAGCCCAGTTAAGCATGATAGCATGAATGGAGGAATGGTAACCAAGGCTCTACCCCTAGCTGAAGAGCTAGTGGAAGTTGGTTGGTCAAGGAGGGGAAGTTATTTTTGGGCTGGGGGTGGGTGTCCACTGTTATTTCTTACCTATTAGAACGTGATGGTAAGACATTGTTGCAAAAGACACCATATACTTGGTCACAATGTTGACAAGTTAAGCTGGTACCAACCTGAGCATTCTTTCTCCTAGCTATTGTAGAGTGAAAAATTATAAAGACCATTTTATAAAATATATACAGGCTCACTAGTTCTACTGGATGACCCAGTAACTGTTGCCATACACAGCCCTAATTGCACTCAGTTGTTTATTTTTTAAAAAGATGCCATAAAATTGTGTAATGCATATAGAAAAAGGTCTTAGAGTAGATATCACTAAAACATATAATAGTAATCCATAGAATGTCCAAGAAAGATTAATAATGTACTAAAATACAAAAAAGAAAAGAGTCAGTATTTTTATAATACTCTGTTTTTAATTTAGGTTGTGCAGCTTTTGGGTCTTGTTTTTAGTTCCATGTGGTTTTACAATATTTTGTCTTGGTCTTCAGTGTTTCATATTTAACTAAATCTTAAGTGATTTATGATTTTGGTAATCTAAATAAACAACTTCTTACTGTTTTTTTTTTTTTTTTTTTTTTTACAATATCAGTAAAGCTATTTAGATGATGATAAGCAGAACAACAACCATGATTTAGTGTGTCTTTAAGTTCAACTTTGTCATTTTATCACCTTTATTTTCTTTTTCTATAAATATTCTTCTCTGTGTTTGTTCTTTTCCTTAGAGTATTTTATTTGTGGGTTCAAATACATCAAAGAATTAATTACTGATATTGAGATAGCTAGTTTAAATGATTTAGCCAACTATAAGACTGTAAGTATAGGATTGTTCAATCCCACAGTAGTACACATCACTGATGCATATGCCCTGGTTTGCAGACATGGGAGTAAAGGATTTGATATTTGCCCTGCTGGATTTCCATCTTGCTTTAGTCTGACCCTCCTTTACATTTTCCCTCTGAAACATGAGTTGAAATAAAACCTTCCTCTTCATTCTCCTCTTTATGGTATATGTTTGGTACAGCATTGTCAAAAGAATCAATATAATTATATTAAGAATGAGATATTTTCTTTCTGTTTTCATAGGTGACAAAGTATTCTGATGTCAGGTCTTAAACTCAAACTTTCTTTAGTATCTATCTCTCTGTTACTCTTATACTTACCACAGAGTGTAATAAATTTTGTATCTGTCATTTAATCTATATTCTTCTTTGTTCTTATATTTATTTTAATTAGATTATAAAATGATGAAAAATTTTTATACAAAAATATGAATATGAAATGTATTCTTGAAGGGTTCATAATTTCAAATAAATGTTGCTGAAGATAGTGGCCATTTATCTTCCCCTCTGTCTCTCTCTCTCTCTCTGTCTTTCTCTCTGTCTCTCTCTGTCACTCTCTCTGCCTCTGTCACTCTCATCTTAGCTAATCTGATTTTTTTCTGAAGATATTTACAAGGTTTCTGTGATATTCTTAGCTATTCTAAGTTTATAGTTGTTAGGATAATAGAATCCTTCTCTTTATGTTATTCTCGATACTATTGACATGTCAGAAAGGTTATCCAACATATGGTGTATATGTATAATCCAAGGCACTACCATGACTTGACTCCTTTGTGCCTGGCACATGTTGTAGCCATGTCTTCTTCCAGAACATATAGATTACTATCCATAGAAAGGCTTTTATTTTTTTTTTATTTTTTATTTTTGAAATGAGTTGTCTTATAACTATGAAGTATTTATATCTGTAAATGTTTATCCAGTATATATGACTGAAATTTATAATGAGCTTTCAACTAATTTTGCTTTACTGCTTGTTAAACAAAAAATCCTGATTTTAACCTTCTAATTAGATACTCTCAGGATTGTGTATCTTTTATAGTTCTGCAAAGTTTTTGAATTTTACAATAAGTGTGACTTCTAATTATTTTTTAGTATGTTTATTGTACTTCATTTTTATACAATTTTAATTTATCGATAAGAAAAAAAACATTTCATTTTCTTAAAAAAGGTATGAAATGTTTGTGCAAAAAGAAAACTATATCAACCACATATCTGGAAGTGGCATATATACTCAAATAAATATTGGTGGTGAGGTTAATTTGATCTATTCACAGATAACAAAAAATATTTGTAAAAACATATGGGAAGTGAATATGGTAGAAAATTCATAATCTCACTGGAAGCTGAGGAATGGGATTACAAATTTAAGCATGGTCTTTATTATATAAGGAGATTGTATTAAAAAATCACATTTGCATTAAAGCTATTATTTTTCTGTATACTTTATTTTGTTCTTATAACCACAGAACTGTCATTAATAATACCTGGTTTTGAAGACTTTTTCTTGTTTTCAATTGAATCCTATTAATTTATCTCAACACTATGTTTTCTACTGATAAGATAAAACAAATGTAATAAATCTAAAGAGCTTGAGCAAATTAATCACATTGATGTAAATTACCAATAGTAGCATACATGCTTAGTAGAAAAATGGCTGTTAGCAGGAAGATTGCATCAAATAACATACCCATCTATTTTAATTAATATGATAAAATCTTTACTATCCTCTCCTCTTAATACAATTGTTTTTAACCTATAGAAACAAAATACTTCATTTGCTTGAAATGCCTGAGCCAAACATTCTTTATTTTCTTTTTCCCATTAAAAACAGATTATTTTCTCATATGCTATATCCTAATTATAGTTTCCACTCCCTCTAACACTCCCAGTTTTTCCTCCCATTTCTTCCCTTTCAGATCTACTCCCTTTCTGTCTCTCATTAGAAAAGAATAAACTTCTGTGAGATAACAACCAAACATGACAGAATATAATATTATATGATGAGGCAAGCATTTTCATATCAAATTTGGACAGGAAAACTTAAAAGTAGGAAGAGGCAAAAGAGCAACTACAAGAATCACAGACCCATTTGTTCTTATAGTCAGGAGTCTGATAAAAAATATCAAGCTAATAGTTACTATACATATACAGAGGACTGATAGGATCTGAGAATAGCTGCAAGAAAATCCTACACTCAAATAATATGCAAAGGCAAAGAACATTTGCTTTGCGGAAGCAACCAGCATATGAGGATCACCTACTTAATAAAATGGTGTTCAGGAGAGGAGCTCACTGTGGGAGGAGCTAAGGTGGGAGGAGTAAGGGAGGAAGAGAAAAAGGAAGAGGAGGAGCGAGGCAAGGGAAAGCAGAGATGGAGGAGGATGAAGAGCTACACAGGTATGGAGAGCAGTCCTGGGTAACAATTTATATTTATGTTAGCTAATTGGGATACACCTCTAAGTGTATGGGCATCTTGTTACTGAACATTACCAAACATATAAAGCCTTTGATTAATCTTTAAGCATTAGAGTCTCATTTCCTACTGTGCCCATGTGGATAAAGGGATAGTCTGGCCACAGCCTAGCCTTGTGGAGACAGTGTGGAAGATTGGAAGAGCCATCTCCCATGCTTGCATCTCATGGGTGTCAGGGCCAGTGTCTCTGACTGCCTGAGCAGCTCCAGGCCGCGGGCCCAGGCTAGTCGGGAACATGGCAGCTGATTTACAAACACCAGATTGAATGCCGATGATTTAAATATCTCCTGCAACAGCTCACAGGTCCCTTTTTATTCAGGGCTAGGGTAATATTACAGAAGGATTAGGTAATCTCTAGCATGGTTGAGTAGGCATGTGGCAGTAAAACTAGTGAAATTTCTGATTGGTTGCTATATTAGTTTTACAATTTTTGGTCAGGCTTTAGAGAATTTCAGGAACTTTTGGCTAGATGTCCCAGGAACTGACTCAGGTCCATGCTTGTCCTCCCTCTTAGCCAAGTGTCAGTGTTGCTCTTGACTAATGACTCATTGTTTATGGCTCTCTTGGGGAGAATTGCCTGCCTCTTTGGGAAACTGAAACTTAAGGTCTAACATGGCTGCTCATTCTAATATGGAGTGGATGCAGTCCTCTGAGGACCTTGTATAGACCCATGTAGATCCCATGCCTTGCTTAGTTTATTCACAGGGTCTTGCTCTCCTGTTATCCTTCATATTTTCTGGCTGTTGCACAATTCCTCTCTCCTCTTCTACAGATTCCTTGAGCTTTGAGGGGAAGAATTTGATGGAGACTTCCAATTTAAACTCTCCTTCTGCATAATGTCTGACTGTGGGTCTCTTCATCTGTTGCCATAGGCTACTGATGGAAGCCTCTCTGATAATGACTAGATAAGACACTGATCTAGGAGTATAGCAGAATATTATTAGGAATCATTTTATCGCTGTTTTAACTAGTAGTTTTACCCTTGGTCCTCGGGCTATCTAATCTTTGGTTCTTGATACTCCAGCAGTGCCAGGTATGGGTTCCTCCTTGTGGAGTGGACCATAGGTTAAATCAGACATTGGCTAGCTACTCTTACCAGTTCTAGGCCACCATTGACCTAGGCTCTTATGCAGGCAGGATAGATTGAAGGTCAAAAGTTTTTGTTTCTGGGTTGGTGTCCATGTTCCTCTTTTGGTAGTTTGGAGAGGACCTTCTCACACCAAAAAGACTAGAACATAAGAGCAAGGGGTTCATATAGGCACCAGCTCTACTTCTCCATGTTCAATGAATTGTGTGGGTGTTGTCCTTGCCAATGGGGCCCCACTAACAGTTTGCAGAAAGCAACATTTTGTTTTAGCACCAGACTGGGTTTGGGGGGATTGTCATGGGACTCATTTGGACAATCATTCAATTGAATGCAAACTACTCCCATCACTGGAAGCCTCACCTGGCTACAAAGATGGTCAGTGGGTCCCCTTATCTGTATATCTAGGAATATTCATTAGGATCACTTTCATACATGTTAGGAGGTTTCCACTTGACTAGGTTTCCATACCACTCCCCAGATGCCCCCCTAATTCTAGCTGTCTCTCCCTCTACTCTTTCCTTCCACCACATTTCCATTTCCCATGTTTTTCTCTGTTTCTGTCCCTACTCAATCTTAGTCCACCAGTAAAAATCTATTCTATTTCCTTCTCCCAGGACAATTCCTTAATCACCACTAGACCTCTCCTCTGTATTTAACCTTTCTAGGTCTATGGATTATATTTTGGTTATCATTTAGCTAATGGCTAATATCCACTTATAAGTGAATGCATATACTGTTTATCATTCTGAGTGTGGGTTATGTCACTCAAGATGACATTTTTCCTTGTTTTATACTTTTATATGCTAATTTCATGATGCCATTGTTTTTTAAAAAAATTGTGCATTCTTCTGTTTAGGGACTTGTACATCTTCCAGCTTTTTGGCTATTATGAATATAGGTGCAATGAACATTGTTGAGCAAATATCTTTGAAATAGGATAGACCATCACTTAGATATATGCCCAAGAGTGGTAGAGCTGAGTCTAGAGGTAGATCGATTCCCAGCTTTCTGAGGAACCACCGTATTCATTTCTGAAGTGGCTGTATAAGTTTTGTACTCCCAGCAGCCTTGGAATAATGTTGCTCTTACTTCACATCCTGTCTAGCATGAATTATCACTTGTGATATTGACCTTAGCCACTGTAACAGCCGTAAGATGGAATCTCAAGGTAGTTTTGGTTTTTATTTCACTTATGGCTAAGGATTTTGATCATTTCTTTAAGTGTTTCTCAGGCATTTAAGGTTTCTGTATTGAGAATTTTTTTTTATATCTGTACCCATTTTTAATTGAATTATTTTTAATAAATTTTTCTTCCTTATACCCTTACCATAATTTTCCTTCTTCCACTCCTCCTAGATTCCCCCAGATATCCTCCTACCAGATCCATTCTCCCTTTATTTCCCTTCAAAAAAAGAGTAGGCCTCCAAAATATAACAACCAGACAGGACAAAACAAGATACCCATATTGAGGCTGAACCAGAACATGCAATAGGTGGAAAAATGTTCCAAGAACAGCAAAAGTGTCAGAAATACACTCTCTCTCACTGTTGGGAGTCCCAAGAAATCACCAAGCTAACAGCTATATCATATGCACAAAGGACCTGATCAGACTTTTGTAGGACCTGTGCTTGCTGTTTCAGTCTCTGTGAAATGTGAGCTCTGCTTAGTTGACTCAGAGGGTTCTCCTGGTATCCCCCATACCCTTTGACTCCTAGAATCTTTTCTTTCCCTCTTCCATGGGTTCAGTATGCTCCAAGAGTAGAGACCCAATGCAGACCTCCAATTTAGGCTCTCCCTCCCTCCCTCCCTCCCTCCCTCCCTCCCTCCCTCCCTCCCTCCTCTCTGTCTTGTTTTGCTGTGGGTCTTTGTACCTCTTACTATATGCTGCCTGGAGAATTGAATGAACAAGGTATTGATCTATGAGTATAGCAGAATATCATTAGGAATCATTTCACTGTTTTTATTTGATTGTTTGTATTCTAGGTCTCTGCACTATTCATTTTTTTGGTTCCCGCCTCTCCAGTCAGAGTAGGGTATGGGCTTCATTTTATAATGTTGGTCTTAAGTTAAAGCAGACATTGGCTGGTCACTGCCATAAGTTATTTGTCACCAGTGCCCAAGCACATCTTGCAGCTGGACAGATTATATATTGAAGGTTTTATTTCTGGATTGGTGCCCAGGTTGATCTTTCAGTTGCCTCTTTTTATTTTTTTATTTCTTGAGTTCTTTATATATTTTGCATATATGTCCTCTATCAGATGTGGAGTTAGTAAAAAGTTCTTTTCTCATTCTATGGTCTACTGCTGCTTTGTCTGATTGATGATGTCCTTTGCCTTGTAGAATCTTTTTCGTTTCATGAGGTCTTATTTATTGACTATTAATTTTTCTAGACTATTGATATTTTTTTCAGGAAGTCTTCTCCTGTGCCAATGTGCCCATGGTTATTCCCCACTTTATTTTCTATGAGGTTCATAGAAAAGGTTGAAGCCTTCAATCTACTTGGATTTGAGTTTTATGTAGGGTGATAAATATGGATGTATTTGCATTCCTCTATATACAGTCATCTGATTGACCAGAATCACTTGGTGAAGATGATAAGGTACACCCTCTCTCTCTTTCAGTGTGTAGTTCTGCATTCTCTATCAAAAATCAGATGTCCATAGGTATGTGGATTTATGTCTGGGTCTTCAATTTGATTACATTAATCAACATGTCTATTTAAATGCCAATACCATACTGTTTTGATTACTATAGTCTCTTAGTACAACTTGAAATTGGGAGCAGTGGGGCCTCTAGCAGTTCTTTTATTGTTCTGGATTGTTTGATCTATCCTGTGTTTCTTGTTTTATTTGTTTGTCTTCCGTACGAAGTTGAAAATTGTCTCTTCAAGATTGTACAGATTTATGTTGGAATTTTGATGGGGAATGTTTTAAACTATTGATTGCTTTAGGTAGGATGGTCATTTTTAGTATGTTAATTCTACAGATACATAAGCGTAAAAGACCTTTCTAACTTTTGGTACCATCTTCAATTTCTTTCTTCAAAGACTTCAAGTTTTATCATACTAGTGTTTCACTTGCTTTGTTAGCATTACTTCAAGATATTTCATATGATTTGTGGCTGTTGTGAAAGGAGTTGTTTCTCTGATTTTTTTCTCAGTCCTTTTACTGTTTGTAAATAGGAGGGCTACTGGCTTTGTTAATTTGGAGGTTTTGTTTCTCTTTCTTTCTTTCTTTCTTTCTTTCTTTCTTTCTTTCTTTCTTTCTTTCTTTCTT
>JANHMN010000016.1:19684645-19808979 GCA_030674055.1 Rhabdomys pumilio
ATATATATATATATATATATATATATATATATATATATATATATATAGTATAAATTTGAGTTAGTCATGGAATTATCTTATTTTTAACCTCAAATCTTACTTATCTTAAAATTACCTTATTTTCTTTGTCCATAGTGATTGAAAGTTTTGTTTCATATCATTTTCTGAGCTGGCAACTGTGATCTTTTACAGACTGCAGCATAGCTGTCCATGCCCTTTTAACTTTTGAAGTCTCTACTGATAAGTTAGGTATAATTCTAGTAGGTCTGCCTTTTTATGTTACTTGGTCTTTTCTCCTTGTCTCCTTGTAACTTTTAATATACTTTCCTTGTTCTGTATATTTAGTGTTTTGATTATTTTGCTGCAAAGAATCTTTCTTTTCTGATCCAGTCTATTTGGTGCTCTGTGTGCCTCTTGTGCCCTTATGGGATATTTAGAACAATTTTCTTCTGTGATGTTGTTGAAAACAGTTTCTGGTCTTTGATCTGGATTTCTTTACTCTCTTCTAAACTTATAATTTTTAGGTTTTTTTTTTGTTGTTGTTGTTGTTCTGTCACATATTTCTTAGATATTTTGTATCAGGAGTTTTTAATTCAATGTTTTCTTTTCCATTTCTTTTGTTGAATCTTCAATGTCTGAGATTCTCTCCATTTCTTGTATTCTATTGGTGAAGCTAGAATCTGTAGTTCCTTTTCAAATTCCTAAATTTTTCATTTCAAGAATTATGTCAGTTTAGATTTTTTAAAATGTGTTCTATTTTTAATTTCATATACTGAGCAGTTTTTCTTATTTCCTTATACTTTTTGTTTGTGCTTTCCTGGGTTTCGTTAAGGGATTTATTTATTTTTTTCTTTAAGGACCTCTATCATATTCATAAATGCTTTAAAAGCTCTTTTTCTTATGCATCAGTTATTGTGGAACAATCAAAGACTTTTATTATAGCTTGGTTCTTTTTAAAAACTTTAAAAACATATTTAAATTTTATTCCTCTGACACATATTACAGGAGTAAGAGAAGGCTACCACTACATTCTTTGCAGCAGTAGGGAAGAAACTGGGTGATGGGATCTAGAGAAACAGATCAAATTCTTTATTTTCAATACATATTAGGATATTTTACCTATGTCTATGCATTTATACCCAGAAAAAATGATTGTCAAGATAGATGGAATAAACAGAAAAAATAAAGTGTTAGTAAAAGGTTTATTGTGGCTATCAAGGTATCATGGATGTTTATTTGGAGAAAAGACAATGAATAACTTGACTATTTTAGAACAATATTCATCATCCCCTTTATCTGATACAAAAAACTACTAAACCATTGTGAAAAGAGTTTTTAAACATGATCTGCTATGATCAAAAAATTGTAATGAGTCAGATACACAAACACTTAGTGTTGTCAGAGCTTGTCTATTGGTTGTTACCATATTCTTGCTGAGACCTTTAGTAAGTTTTTATGTTGTTTACACATCACTTCTCATGTTTATGTATATAACTATTAGGAGACATAAAATGAATGTAAAACAGAACCTATGACATTTTAAAATCCAGGTTTTGAAATTCCTGTTTATATCAGTCATCCTAATGATGTATACCATCCTAACACTGGATTAGTTCCATCACTCTCAATTTAATGATGGCAGTTCGGCTGGTAGTCAGTATCACTACTATGAGAAACAGGCAAGTGTATTGTGATATAAAGGGCACTGATTCTGGAGGTATCAGCTGAGTATGGTTATTAAACATGGAAACCTGGATTTGGGCATGCTGTGTAGTTTAATTTCACTGCTTTAATGGCAAATCAGTAATCATAGAAATAGATGAGTTAGAATACAAATTGTTCTGTTACAATCTCTAGGGAGGATCTGAGAAGAGTTGGGGGAGGAGAAAACATGATCAAAATATATTACATGAAAAAGATGTTTTAATTAAAAAATAAATCACATAAAAAGATTTGGCATGTAAAAAATGGAAATAAATTGTTTATAACAGTGACAGATATGTCTTAAATATTAGTGCAGTGCCGTCATCCCTTAACATCAAATGGGGCATGATTTGATGATGTAAAACAGACCTGAGTCAAGCTATGTATAGTCAAGTGTGTACATGTTCCCAACTGTGTATTCATACATAGTACGAAACTTCCTTCACAGTATAGATCCTTGATCGTGTGAGAGCTTCTGCAAAGCCTAGAGAAGACAGAGACTCTGTGCCTTTGTTTCCAAAAGAAAGTTCAGACTAGTTCATTCTTCCCTTGATTCCATTACAGAATTGAAAGTTAGAATGATTCATTGACTCATAGTGATCTTACTGGTATACAGAATAAGAAATTCTGCTACCAGTTTTGCTTCTACTTCTGGCATACATTTGTCTTATTAACAGAAGCAATATTATTACTAGTAGTAATTTTTTTTTTACTAATATTTTAAAATTTTGTTTTAATTTTATTCACAGCCTTAGAGGAGGAACTGTCAAGTGAGGCATTGTTCATTCTTTTCAAGAAGACAGCCATGTGGTTGTGCAAGACATGAGGCAAGTGTGGGACTCATAACTATTTCAAGCCTTACTGGCATTGATGCCCACTGTAAAAGCAAAACATCATTTCATTTTTCTTAATGTAACATAATTAGATAATGTTATGTTTATATTTATTATGCTATGCAACTTTCCATTGATCTTCAGGGTAAAATTTGAAAATGCCAGTAATTAAATGTTTTCAATCACTTAAAAGTGAGCAATAAACAAAAACATCTTGTTCTTTCTATGAACTCATTATCAATAATTTAATTTAGAATATTATAGTTAGTGAGGCTGTCCTTATTTAGAGAAAAACATAATTGTGAAAGTATGATAAAGGACTGTGTTCCTGATAACTTGGTGTATCAACTGGCAAGTGCAAACTAAACAGATTTAACCAGTTCAAACCACTAGGACTGGACCCAAATAAAAATAGTAACTGTCATTTATTCACTTTTCTCTGAAGGAATAGAATTTAAAATGAGATCTTACGTTTCATGCTTCAGAGTTCTCATTGAACAAACTAGGGAAACGAGAATGATGCAGCATCATTGATGATTTAAGAACCTTTACACATCCATTTATGTCCTTTTACTTCTGTTGTATTTTAGTCATGTCCATTCCAGTAAATATATAACATTTGATATTAGCATTGGCTTGATTGTTCAGTTAGTTGTTGTTATCTCTGTATTTCATTGAATAGAAATTTCTGTATATAATTATTTAGTATCTGTGGCTCGACACTCAAATAGACTATTTGCTATTACAAAACTTATGTGTCCTTCAATAAACAGGTTGGCTTCTGATAGTTCCCTTAGGATAGGTTCCTAATTGAAATGACATGGGAAAAATATCAGATTATTTTGTGTTGGATTTTGATAATGTAAATTATTCTCAGGGTAAGACAAAATAAATTTGACCTCCTCTTCCTCCTTCTACTCCTCTTCCTCCTCTTCCTCCTCTCCCTCCTCCTCCTCCTCTTCTTCTTCTCACATACTTCAAGACATAAAGCATGGTTTATTTTTTTAAATGTTTACAGCCCCCAAAGTAACAACCATCAGATATAAATGTGTAGTCAAAATCTAGTGACATTGACAATTTTTAGAATTACATTCAAAACCTAAATTCATGTGAGGAAGAATTAAAAACTCCCAAATAGAAACTTCATTAAATTGAGTTCATAATGAACTTTTAGGCAAATAAGAGACAAGAATCAGATAGTTTCAATGGCAAATTTTACTGAATGTTTAAATAATTAACACTAACCTTCCCCCAGACTCTTCCAAAAAGCGCACGACAAGGCAATGCTTTATTTACAAGGCCATCTTACCTTGATGAAAATGACAAAGATAGCATAAAAAATGAGATAGCTCAGGGTGGGGGGGCTGCAGAAGTTTGTGATTGGCCTTATTTACACATGAGTATCAGATCAGCTAAGGCTGTATAATGAGCCACTGTCCTAAAACAGTCTAGATAAAATTTAAAAGATAAAATACAACAAATAAAGGAGGCCATGAATTTAGGAAGGGGTTCAAAGGATGTATAGAAATGAAGAGACGGAGGACAAAATTATATAATTATATTTAATATATATCAAGTAATTAAATATATTTATAAATAAAACATAAAATAATATATAGAAATAATATATCAATAATTATATATAAATAATGTATAACTATATAAGATAAATATAATTATATTTAATATATATCAAATGATATAAAAACAATATTACTGTTACTTCATCTCTGATTTTTAATATTATATATATATATATATCATATTATCATGAGAGATGAAGTAGCAGACATTGTAACTGACACCAGATTAGTACCAATGAGATTATTATGAACAAACACATAAGCACACATTTTATCTTCTAAAAGAAACGGATGGTTACAGAACATACACAGCTTACCAAGGTGAATCATGAAGACAAGCCAGAATAGTCCTTTAATGTGCAAGAGGATAGAATCAGGATTTGGAAAAATTTTCCACCATAAAAAGTTCCAGAATAGATGGGTTCTGTCAAATATTAAAGAAATAGTAATCTTTGTAAATTACTTAAAATAAGAATGGAATACTTTTTTTTTTTAAAACTTATGAGGCCAGCATTAACCTGATTCTATGAACACAGGAGAAGAAAGCAAGAAAAATCAGTTTTAGAAGTGTCCTAGGTGAATAAAGATGCAAAAGTCCTCAACAAAAACTGTTTTTAATTGGATATTTTATTTATTTACAATACAGATGTTGTAACTGAACAACCTTTTAAAAATCTACAGAACCCAGTGAGATTCACACAAAATATGCCAAACTGTTTTTAACATATTTCTAGTCAATAGATAAACTATATCCCATTTACAGAACAAGAGAAAAATACCATATGTTCATCTTGGTAGGTATAGAAAAGGCAGTTGTAAACATTTAATACTTCTTTGATAAATTGTAGGAGTAACAGCAGTGGCTGCTTCTGCACAAATTCCAAGGGGCCACACAGCCTCAAAGGCAAGTACTGCAGGAGGACTTAATTGAAGACTGCCTGAGAGATCAAAGATTATTGATGCAGACATGGCCAGCCAGTTGGAAAGTGCTGCTTGGATGAAATGCTTGCTTGGGACCAACAGAGGTAGAGAGCATAGGCAGAATCTGGTGCCGAATGTGGTCTATGTACTATGTACTACTTGATTGTCCTCGTTTTGTGGCTGCTCTCTTTCTAGGGGGCTCATGGGTTATTTATTTATTTATTTATTTATTTATTTATTTATTTATTTATTTATTTGCCTATGGCCACAGACTGTGCTCAGGCAGGGTTCCATTTGACCTGATTTGCTCTTCTCCTTGAAATGCTGCTGTTCCTCCTTCACTTGCTTGTTCTGTGCTTTGGCCCATTAGTGCTTTATGTTGTGGGTCCCCATGAAGGTGAGTGGACAGACTTCTTCTCTGTCTTCGTTGCCTTTTTCAGTCTGGATGATTATCACACTTTCACTTCCAGATTCTGTTTGAGGGTGAGTCTGTAGACATCCTTTCTTCTTTGTTCACCTTTGAGACAGGCATACTTTCACTTTCAGTTTTGGTTCCAGGGTGAATGTATGGACATCTTTTCTTTTGTCTTTGTCTTTGTTCACTAGTCTCTTAGAGCTACTGACTTTTACTTTCAATTTGGATTTATCCTGATGCTAGTCTCTCAGGCAGTGCTACCAGCAATTGACTCTCTAATGTTTTTTCCCTCCTGGAGACACCATGCAGGCATACAGCCTTGGGCTACTACCCAGGCAGTAATCTGCTTGGTACAGTACTTTTGATGTCTTGTTTATTATATCTGTCTGTTGGTTGCTTGTTTCCTTTGCACTCACTTGTTGTTATGGGTTCCTTCTCTTCCACCATTAAGGAACCCCAGATTAGGGTGTTGAAAACCCTTCTGGTGACATGTGGTCTCAAGGATAAAACTCATGTCATGGACCAATTTTAGAAGGAGGCCACTATTTTGACCCTCTGGATATCTCCAGAGAACACATGGGACCCTGATTTCTGGATACACATTGTCTTCCTTGATCACAAGTGCAAGATACAGTCTGGGATCATCCCTCCCTTGTTCTTTGTCTCCACCTCCTTGTAGTCATCACCAGTCTTAAAAATTCTTCTCTACATTAAGTGGTGGCCACCCATAACAAACATTGCCAAGATCAGGCTAATATTCACCTTTCCATTACTGGCCCTGTCCCACTTTCTCCAGACAAACAGAATGATCTTAACAATGAGGATGAGGGCACCTCTGCTCCAGCCCTTCCGCTGTCAGGCTCCAAGATGTCCTCCAGCCTTGCTGTCCCAGGTCCCTCCCAAGCTCATTTGTTCCTTCTCCTTGAAAACTACCCCCAGCTTACCCCTGGTGTGATTTAAGGGAACTATGCCTTCCAGTGGTCAGTCCTGCAGTGGTCACTCCTCTGATGCTCATCCCTCATGCTGTACTGCAGCTCTCCCAGGGGCCTCATCCTCAGGTATATCATGAGACTTTCCCTGTCTATCTTGGCCCTGATGCAGTCCCTAGACCCTGAATTCCCACTCCTCTGAAAGGTTTGGCACTAGTCAGAAAAGCTGCCAACAATTCTGGCCCAGATTCCTCTTATTTTGAACAAGTACCGAAGCAATGGGCCATGAACCTCCAGACCTATTACAATTGGTATAATCTCCTTAAGGCAGTGCTTGACCCTGCTGTGTTTCTTAATTGGAGGTCTGCATATCATGATTTGGCTGAGAATTCAGCTAGAAATAACCTGGAATACAATCTTAACATTACTTTTGATATGTTTACTGGCCATGGGGTATACATTGAACCTGTCAGTCAGGCCATGATTGGACTGCATGCTTACTTTAACCTTTAAGGTGCGCACTTCTCAAAACCCCTCTGCTTACCTTTACAATGTTGTTCAGAAGTCTGGGGAATTCTTCATGGACTTCCTGCCCCATCTGACTGAGGCAGTGGAAAAGCAGACTGATGCTAGCCTAACCAGAGACATGCTCATCAAGCAGCTTGCATGGAAGGACCTTACTGCTTTCACTCACAGTGTTGTGACAGCCATAAGGAATGATGATATCCATAAAGGAAGGAATTGTTGCAAGTCGTGTGGTGTGGGCCATATCACAGCCCAGACTGCCTCCACTGATATCTTGGTCATGGAATATATACAGAGGACTTGCCTTCCTCCTGAAGGGCCCCCTGATTGCACCTGTAGGGGCTGTGGAAAGCTCAGTCACCTCAGATGGAACTTCCCCTCAGCTAGCCCCAACACCAGATGTCCCTGTTGTAACATAGGTTTCCACTGGCCTAAAGATTATCATTCTCAAAAGCAGGAAGACAATTTAAACTTCAAAAGGGGTACCCCTCAGCCCCACCAGTAAGAGGGAGGAACCTTGATCATCCAGGAGTCTTTTGGACCTTGCTTGTATATTCTCACTCTGCGATGATGACTGTAAATTTAGATGATATGCCTGTTAAAGGGTTGGTTAACATGGGCAGATGTCACTATAATAACAAAAGATGAATCACTGAGGTTCCCCCATTGGAGATTTCACCCTGGTTCCTTCATTACAAGAGCTGGAGGCCAACAGGCCACATAAAAAATGACTCTCTGATCTGTCCTTTAACAGGACTTGAATGGAAATCAGGGATCTTTTACACCTTGTATGGCTGATGTTCCCTGCATTCTCTGGGGAAGAAATATTCTAGAAGCCATGGGTTCTGTCTTCCTACAGGCAATCATGCCCTTTTTGATGATATTATAAAACATAACTAACTAGTCTGCCCAGGTCAGAAAGTCGGGGATCATCCTCAATTATAATGGCCACTGCCTACCCAGTGCCAATTGACATCAAGGTACCTGAACCTATACGTTTGGTTTGGCTGTCTGAAGCCAATATCTGGGTGGACTAGTGGCCCATTTTGGAACACAAGCTTTCTGCTCTCAAGAAATTGATCTTGGAACAATTAGCTTTGGCTCATTTGAAGCCCTCCAGCAGACATAATACTACCATTTTTGTTATTAAAATGAAATCAGGGAAATATAAACTTTTATAGGATCTGAGAGCCATTAATGAACATATGGCAAAAATAAGGACCACTCAAGCAGGACTGCTTCATTCTAGTGCTATCCCACCCAAGTATCATGTGATGATATTAGGTATTAAGGATTGCTTTTTCCAGATCCCTCTGGCCCCCAAGGATAGATGCCAATTTGCCTTTATAATATGACAGCCTAATGTAAATAAAACATCCAAAAGATATCAATGGAGAGTCCTACCTCAAGGCATGAAAAATAGCCAGATTATTTTTGTCAGCTACATGTGTCTGGAGCCACATGGGGAGTCCCCAAGGCTGTCCTTTTAGTCCATTACATGGATGATATTATGCTTGCACACCCTAGCCTGCCCAACCTTGAAAGGGTGCTTAACTTAGAAAAACTCAACTTGAAAGTTGCTTCCAAAAGATTCAGAGGAGTTCCCCATATGCCTTCTTGGACTTTTTTATTTCTGACAGGATTAAAACTCTGGACTTCTCCATTGAGGGAAAAGAATCGTATTCCCTTTTGGAACTACAACAACAGATTGACTTACTGGCAGAAGAATTGGCCCTTGTTAGGAACATGACTCTATTGGCCTGAGACTACAGGTTTCACTCAATCTGCTTAACCCCTTACCAGATACATAAGGCCACTGAAGTTTATCAACAGGTGGCTCAATATCTTGAAGTTTCCTGGTCAGACAAATTCCTTAACTTTTCTGTACTGTTAAGGGAGAACATAGACAACCTAAATGCAATCAAATTTTTTTTTGCTCTCCCTAGATGCTGGATTCTTGGGAAAAGTGTGGGATAATATTAAGATGCTGTATGAACCCTCAGATACAGTATAATGGGAGGAATTATCATACTAATCAGTGATTTTGTTCAAGTGTCTTGCACAGCATATCTCCAGGCCATGCTCTATAAATAAGGAGACCAGGTTCTGATGGCTCTCAAAGATCCATATTGTGGCCCCTCTAAGGAATTAATCAAAGCCTTAATGGCAGAGATATGTGAGACCACCATGTAGGATGTTCCTCATCTTTCCCTTCTGTGGCATGCCTCTGGAGTGATGTCTTTGAGGATTTGTAGTTAAATACAGTAAGATCCTAGAAGACAGGACAACCTAAGACTGGCACAGTCTGGTATACTGGGAATCCTCTGAGGTGGGGTCAACAATGTCGAGGCAATGGTACCTCAGCTTTTAGTACACTGTCAAAATCTAAAAGCAAAAGGATGGGACTATAGGAGGAAAGGCAGTGGCTATGTGGCCTCGAAGACAACTCTTGCAGGATGACCTAATTAAAGACTGCATAAGAGACCAAAGATTGCTGATGCAGACAATACCAGCCAATCAGGAAGTACTGCTTTGAAGAGATGCTTGCTTGGGACCAATGGGACACAAGTGGAAGGTATAAAGGGCGCCCCCTCCCAAGATTATTAAAACAGCTTGCAGCAGCATTCATAGGAGCTTGCTGTGGCATTCTCGCCTGCTTCTAGAGTCTGAGCCATTGATTCTGCAGAGCCACCTCTTCTCCAATCCCCAAGGGCAAGGAGGGTTGGGTAGTGAGCAGTCCAGGGCACAGGCAGCACTAAATGTATCATCAAAATAATGTATGTATTATGTTGTTCATAATATCCTACAAAACAATAAAGGTTTACATGATGAAGACTAAATTCTACATTAGACTACATGGGAATAACTGAAGAATTTTTTGTAATAACCAGCATTAAGGTAAAACAGTGAAGCTCGTTTTCATTAATCTTATGCAATAAAGTCTTAAAAACCTTAAAAAGAACAATCAGGTAATAAACATAAATTAATGGCATGCATTGAAAACAACCCTCAAATTTACATTGTTTTCAAATGACAAGAACACACACAATCTATGCCACCCGAACTCATGCACACACATCAACAAAACATCAGAGTAACCTTAAAGAGTTGAATATCTTTTCAATGAACATATTAAAATGTTTTAGGAGGAAACTAAAGAGAATGGAAGATCACAAACTCTTCTTCATTTATGTATTACAATAAGGAATGTTGTTAGAATGCCCACACTATTCAAGGTGGTTTCTTCTAATACATCAGTGGCATTATTTACAGAACTATAAAATGAATTTTATAATTAGTATGAATACTACTTTCATAATATACTTAAGGTTATATTTCAATTATTTCAGTTTTCAATTCACCCCAAGTCTTGTATCAACAAATAGTATAATGGGTTAAATGGTGACCCTCAAATTAAAGTCCACAATGTGACCATATCCAATAGCAGAGTTTTGCATAAGTAGTCATATTATGTTGAAGCTATATTTGATTAGAGTATAGCATGAATGTAATATAACTTATGAGCTTAAATGCTGAGGAAAGATGGGATAAAGACAAAAAGAGTGAAGGCCTTGTGAATATGGGTACAGGGATGGTGCAATTTAGCTGCAAACTTGGGGCTGTCAAGTAAAAAAGAAGCAAAGAAAGATCATCCAATGAGCTCTCTGAGACAGTTGGCTCTACTGATGTGTTGCGGCCCAAGTTGCCCCACATTAGGCGCCAAAAATG
Source organism: Rhabdomys pumilio (assembly GCA_030674055.1). Lineage (NCBI taxonomy): Eukaryota > Metazoa > Chordata > Mammalia > Rodentia > Muridae > Rhabdomys > Rhabdomys pumilio. The sequence continues at coordinate 19,695,285 of JANHMN010000016.1, forward strand.
TTGCAGACCACTCTATCAATGTTGGAACCCACACTGCCAAAAGCCTTGGGGACTAACTTGTTAGCCCACACTGCCCCAAGCAGCTCTTGTCTGCAGGTCAGGGTTCAACAAGAGAGAAAGTGAGGATGGACTTGAAGAATGGAGACCAGACAGAGTGTGATTCAATCATGTTTATTCTTCAGTCTCTTTTCTTAGTGCAAGTCCCAAGTCCTGAGTTCCTAGTTCCTAGTCCCTAGTCCCTAGTGCCTCCAAGTTCCAAATTCTTCCTCCAAGTGCCAAGTGCCTAATACCTAATACCTAGTAACTAACTCTGTTCCAAGTTGTACTGTGTCAAGTAATCTGTTGCCTGGTAATTTCTTCTGTCGGCTCCCCACACTGATGCACAAGATTCAAACAGAAAGTGATGGTGTCTATAAAAAGGCCGGTGGTGGATGTTTGAAGCCATACAACCCAAAAACCCATGGAAACAAATACAAATAGTACACAGCCACTGCTTTAAACAAACATTGGAACACTTCAGTTTGTGATGATGCTTCATTGGCCTTTTACTGTAATATATTTATGTAAACTTATATGAGAATAACCTCACTTGTAATTTTACATAAAAAACTATCTGTTATAGAATCTGTATTGAATGATAACATTGGCATTATATTTTGATAATAAACTTTTATTCTATAGCTTTGTCATAGCAGGTGATGGATAACAGAAAAAAATAATCCAATCAAAAGAGTTTAATTTTTAATGTTCCTTTGGATAAAAGAGGTTAGTCATGAAGAATTTAAGGCTATATGTAAAATGCATGTTAGTAAACTGATTTTACATTAAATTTTCTGAAGTATTCATGTTAAGTATCTTTTAAAGAATGATTAAAAATTTGAATTTTTTAAATTTGTAGTTATATGAACACAACCAATTTTTATTTTTACTTATTTTGGGGGATGTATTTTTTGATAGTTTATAGGTTAGACTACAGAGTAAAGAGCTTTATATGTCACCTTCATACATGGGTGTTTCTTCCATACACAACATTGCTAGAGATGAGTTCATGGTCAGTGTATTCAATACAGATTGATAAATGATTTATTTCTACAAGTAAAGATTAAGTGTTCTGTTTTATTAGGGTGAATTGAAAGTGTGAGGTACATAGGTTTATTATAATATTAGGGAAATCATGTCCAGAAACTTATAAAGGATGCTACATGTTTTAGTTAGGGTTTCATTGCTATGAAAAGACAGCATAACCAAGGCAACTCTTATAAAGGACAACAGTTAATTGGGGCTGGCTTCCAGTTTCAGAGATTCAGTCCATTATCATCACTGCAGGAAGCATGGTAGCTTGCAGGCAGACAGTGAGCTGGAAGGTGCCAAGAGTTTTAAATCTTGATCCAAAGGCAGCCAGGCGGGGACTCTCTCATACTGGATGGACCTTGAGTACTAGCAGACTTTAAAGCCATCCTCTAACAAGTCCATGCCTCCTAATATTGCCACTTCCCATGGGCCCAGCATAGTCATACCACTATACCAAGCAAACAACAACAACATAAAAAACAAAACAAAACAACACCCCAAAAATCAAAAACAAAACAGTGTAACTCCAAGATTGAAGCCTTAAAATAGGAAACACTAAATATTGAGATGGAATAGCTCTGCATCAAATTATTATCTATTACTTGGTCTGTACATCAAGGATACATAGCGAGAAGACTCCCAGACTGTCCACCTATTCAACCATCTGGATCAGGGACTGGTCACACTCTTTCCTGTTCTTTAACCCCAGTTTGGCCTTTTACAATGTAGCAGGAGCCAATTCTCTTGACTCCAGCAGTAGCTCCCTCCTGCCACTGGTCTGGAGTATCAACACATATTCATTTTTATCTCACTTGAAAAGCATCTTGACCTCAGCTGCAGCCTCTTTTCACCTATATTCATTCTGTAATTCATATATCTGCATACAGACATACAGATCTATTGATTTGTGATATGTGCTATGAAACTTAATTACTAGTAAGTAACTTTGGATTAAAAGAATCATATTGGCCTCAACTAGGTTGCCAAGACAAGTGGATTATATGGCAGTTTTTGTTAATGAAACTCCTAACTAAACCTTATGATTTTATTGTTATTCAATCAAGTATGACATTGTGGGAAAACAGAAAAATGTTCATTCATGTTTCTGGCACTGTGTGCTCACATCATTGGACTACACAGTGAAATCCTATAAAAAAAATCAAAACAACATACATATAACTGAACAATACTTGAGTAAATGAGTACTCCAAACATTTATGTTAATAGAACTCAGAAAACAATAGAACTCAGAAAACATTAGGAGACAAATGTCTTTAATTTAGGCACAGTGTGTAGGACAGGTAGAAATCTTTTGGTATAGCTTGTTGATTTGAAGGTAAGCCTATGTCAGTTGCTTAAAACCAAAATTTCAATGTAAATTTTAGAACTAGAAATGGTTTTGGATAAACAATTAATGTGCTCTTTCAAGCAAAAAAACGAACCTCTTTATACTTCTCTCAACAATCAACATTCCTTAATTTTCTATAGTTATTTTTCCAGATTTCAGGCCTTCTGAACTTTCCCTTATTTCTTGTTAGCATTTGTGTCATTCTTGTTCAGGTCTTGTTTAGGCAGCCATGTTGGTGAGAGTTGATGGGTTGGAAAATGAGTTTGTTAAGAGTATTTAGCATGTGAACACAAAGTCCTAAGTTCAATTCCCAGAACTCATGTAAAATAAACTAGGCATGATAGCATACCCTTGTAGAATCCTAGCACTGAGGAAGCAGACATTTGAATACCTAGGGGCTATTGCTCAGATAGACTAGCCTAATTCGCAAGTTCAAACCAGTTAATGACCCTTTCATCACATAAACAAGGTAGATGATGTTCTAAAAGGTAAAACTCAAGGCAGATTTCTGGCTTCTGAATGCACATACACACGCGCGCGCACGCACACACACACACACACACACACACACACACACACACATACACACACACATACTATGTATGCTTGTGCACTCTTACATGTGAACATGCATACGCATATACACACATTTAAAAATAAGCTAAATAGATGATATTGCCTTCAGTATTCCATGGTAGACAAGAATACATATTTTTCATCTTGTTTCCAGAGGTTTAAGATAGTAATCCATGCTTAAATTCATTATACATGGTATGTCTGTTCACTCACTCTTGACCTTTTAATCCTTAGCATTATACTCATTACCCTCCAATCCACTTCACTGCTCTCCAGCATGAATTCATAAATAATCTTAACTGATTATCCTTAATACTTTTTCTCAAAATAGGTCCTTATTTCATCATTCTCACCATATTTATTACAGGTAACGCTTTTATGTGATTATGTTGTATAGTCTAGTGTTATGTATAGTATTTTAGAAAACACATAATTTGTGAGGATTATCATGTGGCATTTCAATATGTAAATATGTGAGCTGAACTTCCTCAAGAAAGACGTATCTGTGCAGATTAGTTGCCTGGATAAAAAACTTGATTGTGGAAAGTTGGAAGGTTGCATGTCAAGATGCAGAATTATCTTGCTATATTTTAATGTCCCCAGTAAGTCATTTGTCACACACAGCAAAATCTCACCTAACAACCTTTTGTCCATTAGTTGAAATCTTTGGAATATAACAGAAGCAGGGTACTAACTTCCATAAACCCAAAAGTTGAGGATGTTTCACTAGCTTCCATAAACCCAAAAACTGAGGATGTTTTAAGATAGCTTCCATAGTGTGTATAAAAGACTGTGTCACTTTGTTGTAAGCTGCATACCCATGTCTCAATGCATTTCATAAATACTCTGCTGATTTATGATGCTGTTTTCTGTGACTTTGGTTAACGTAACCTCTTCCACAAAAGAATGTGTCATCAAATCAGGGTTAGTCATTCAGGACTCAAAATAATCTATCTTACATTGTCTTCTGAGCAGGGACTGTGATTTATCAACATATAAAAATTGTAGTGGTTAGATCAGAATAATCAGCATTCAACCACCTTATTACAAACCTTACACAATTTTGTCCAAGTCAAGTCACCGTTGTTTTGTCACATTGCTACAATACTGGTCAATTCACTTACAGCATAGTAGCTGATATAACCCTTGAAAACACAGATACCTGCCTGGTCATTTTTTCTACTTCTCAAAACAAAATAATAAGAAATTTTGATATGATTACACTAGCCCTGAATAGTCTAAATATTTTTTCTGTTTAATATTTTCCCCAGATATGAGAATCCGTTCACATTGTCTTCCTATGAGTTCTCCAAAAGTACCTGTTTCTATTAGTCACAAGACTTAAATGTGTTTTAGAGGAGAGGTTCTATCACTTTTACTAAATTTTACACCATCGGCCCCCCACCCCCCACAGATCATGGTAACTTAGTGGATTTTCAATAATTGCTTGTAGGAAAAATACACTTGGCATAATATGCCACAAATCACTTTGATTCTAGGGTCCAGGGTCATCAGATGATAACATTCAAAGTCAGAAGCATCTTCTCTCAGTGTGTTCTATGACTAGACAGCAGTTTTATTGGGTAATACAAATGAACACAAAACCTGCTGATTGTTAAATATTTAAATCAGAGCTGCTTTGGGATTGTGTGATTTGAATCAAAGCATTAACTGAAGTATTTACTCTCTCAAGGAGTTAGACCAGTACCTAGGCTACCTCTTGAACTGCAGTGTTTATATTTAAATTTCCATGTTAGTTCTGTTCATAATCTCTAGGTCAAACATTAGTCTCATCATCATGCACTGAATTTGGTTTTGTAATGCTTCACATGTACATTGTCATTGAGTGGTTTTTAAATTCTTGATAATATTTGTATTTCTGGGAACTTTAATACATACAAATTTCAAGTCAATATGATTATTTAAAGTATTGACTTGTTAATTCTCATCTAATTTATGCTATATGTTGTAGTGGCATATTTTCCCACAAGTTGGGAGGAGCTAAGGTGGGAGGAATAAGGAGAGGAAGAAGAGGAAGAAAGAGGAGGAGCTGGGGAGGCAGAGATGTAGGAGTGATGGAGAACCACGCATGTATCAGGAACAATCCTGAGTAACAACTTATATCTAGGTTAGTTAATTGGTTAATATTACTAATTGTATGGGCATCTTGTTATTGAGCATTACCAAACATATAAAGCCTTTGAATAATCTAAGTATTAGGGTCTCATTTCTACTGGGTACCTCATGGATGGCAGGATGGTCGGGGCTCAGTCTAGCCTTATGGAGACAGCATGGAAGATTGGCAGAGCCAACTCCCACAATGGCGTCTCGTGGGTGGCAGGGCAGGTGTATGTGGTCGCCTGAGCCTGGGGCCTAAGCGGACCGGCTGCTTATTCTCAGGCCTAGGCTCATCTGGAAGATGGCAGCTGATTAAGAACAAGCCAGACTGGGTGCCGCTGTTTAAAATATTACAACAATGTGTGACACTTTTAATGTAATTTTTACATCACAAATAATTTTACATTTACTGGTTTTCTACCAGTTACTGACTTCACCCTTGCAAGTCATGCAGATTTCTGGTCTTATTGGTGGCTTCCAGTAGAGCACAGCCAAAGTTAGAATGCAGACTTGAATTTCTGCAAAGCAGAGTAGGCAATGTTTTTCTAGTATATTGCACTTTTCAGTGAACAACACCCTCATTGTCTTTGTTGGATAAACCACAATTCCCTTTCCTTCTAGCCTAAATGGCATTCACCAAGTCCCACTGTCTCAGGACTACAGCAGATGTGGAACTCACTAACACCCTTTTCCTATTGCTTCTCTTGCTCCTGAGAAAAGAAGTGATATCTTTTGTTGTTAATATTAAGATGTAAGCAATCTCAACTCATTTGTTTTGCCAAGCCTTTGTAAGACATTACACATTACTGTGTCATTATATTCCTTCTGCAAATGACTCTTGAAAGACAGACAATGTTCATTCTGCCATTCTTCTTCTTCCTGACTCTCACTCCCCCTTTTCTTCTCTTCCTCCCTCTCTTTCTGCTCCCCTGCCCTCTCAAATTGAATGAACTGAATATTTTTCACACTTTAAGTTCTTGCACATTCCAAATCATACTTTGGATAGTTTGTTATGTTTAACTTTATATTTTTATACAATAAACTATTGATGACAAAGGTAATATTGTATTATAAATATCCAAACTTCTTTGTTCTAGCCTAATGTCTGATTCCTGCCAAGCAGCCCATTTCCTTGTCCTTGGCCCATGTCAGATTCTTGCCAAGCAGCCCCAAAGTCTCTTCACCTCTCCTCCATTTTATTTCACTAACAAAATTGAGCCTGTCTTAGGTTATTCTGACAAGAATGCCTTCCTTACCCATCATGGAATATGCATTCCCAAAGGCAATCTATTTCTGTTTTAGGTTGGTAAGGCTCTGTACAGAATCTTACCTGTCTTGACTTGCCAGCCTGTTAATTTAATAACTCTGTCTGGGGGTTCATTTTCAGGTTCAAGCCATGTACTTTGGCTGCCAACATGTTGATGTTGTTAAAGAAAAGCTTTAACACAACAGGCAGGAATAAAAGTATCCCTAGGACAAAAAGAGCTAGCTTGATCAAGCTTTATATGCCATTTTTGAAGCTTGAACAAAATAGAAATATTGACCTCAGGCCACAGGTAATTTAATCTACAGTATCTACTGCATCAATGCTCAGCTGAGCAACATTCTTAAAATTCATAAATTCTGTATGTATCATTAAAACTTCCAGAGAGGTGTAAGAATTATGCCAAATACACTGTAAGTGTCATTAAAATTCTTCCTAATTACAATGACTACCACTGTAAATGTTAGAACTAACATGAATCCAATGGTATTTGGCTTGACACTCAAGATGGCTCCTTACTCTTTAATTCTGAACCTCTTTTCATTAATTTGAATAGGAGAAATAACATCAATCTGTTCTTCCAAATGCCTATTTAAATCCTCTTGTATATTCAACACATTAGTAACTTTTTTTGCTTAATGATTAACAAAAGTAGCTGTCATAACTTCTTGTGTCACAGCAATTACAGAGAAGTAATTTCAGGTAGGAATATAAATCTTAGTCTAGAACAAAGAAGTAATTTCAGGCATGATTCTAGAGAATAGGCTAGAACAAAGAAGTAATTTTAGACAGGATTTTAAATTTTAGGGTAGAACAAAAAAGTAGGCTTCAGACATGAAAATTACCTTGGGTTAGGACAGGGCAGTAGGCTCAGATACTTTTGTCATCCTTATAAGCCCTTAGAAACAGTGATCATGGGAGTATTCATGTAATTGCCTTCCTTTTTCTTCGACTATTTGTGTTTATTGTCTTGCTTGTTCCTTGACTATTTGCATCTATTATATTACTAGACCCTCAACCTAGAACTGACCTTAATACATGCATGTAATTAAAATGGTATAAAAGCATAAAGGAGGAGGGGAATAGGATAGGGGGTTCTAAGGAGGGGAAATGGGGAAAGGGGATGATATCTATACTGTAAATAAATAAAATATCCAATAAAAATGAAAGAAATAAAAAAATATTCAAACTTAAATCCCATCCTGTTACTTTTTGACCAACAGGCGAATTTGATTACTTTTTGTAAGCATCAGTGTAGAAAGGTCATCTCAAACAGAAGCTCCCCACCTGGATATCTCTTTACCATGGCTTAATGCTATTCAAATGCACCAGTGAAAAGCTTCATACCTCCAGCCTGTACATTGAGTAGAGTAAAGGCTTGGCTTCTTTTTGGCTGCACCAGAACTTCTTTCTTGAGAATGGCTTGCAGAGGGATGCAATGTTCCTCTATCTTCTGGGATCTGTGAGTATACGTCTTTCTAATTTCTCCTTAAAGTGTCATTTCTATTGTCACACTAAGAAGACTTCCTCATTCAGAATAAAATAGTTCTTTATGTTTTAATATGTATAATAATGTAAAATGTAAAACCACCTACAAAACATAACAAAATAATATTTCATTGCATGGAGCTGTATCTCATTAAGCCCTATAAATAATTTGTATCTTATTTATCCCTTCTATTATTTATTCTAATTTTCTCTATAATATAATATTATGAATATGCATTTCAATGTGTATGTATATGTGCGTATTTCACTTGAATATATAATTAGATTTGGAATATTGTTTTGCAGGTTACTCACACATTTACCTTTAGCTTATATTACTACAAGTTTTTATAGTTAGGATGTGAATTTCTGTTCTCATTAAAGGTTATGTGAGAATTATAGTTCTTTCTCAACCTTTGGAACAGTTGGTATTTGACCTACAGTCTGTTGGCTGTGAATGCTTCAACATTAAAAAGCATCAATTCAAGAGAGTTTCTGAACAACACTCTTACCTTATTTTGTCATATTATCTTGGCCAGAAGCGGATAGAGTTTGTAATAATTTGTAAGTTTGGAGGTAGATGCTGGCCAGTGATATAGTCTTTATGTATGGTTTTACGGCATTTGCACAGTATATATTAGAAACACATACACAAACACACACACACACACACACACACACACACACACACGCACATGCGCATGCATATGCACACTCACCCACAAGGAAAGGGTAGAGAAACAAAATATGTTTGCCTGTAATGGTATAAGTTTTGATCTTAACACCAGTGTCAGTTTCATTATGTTTAATTTGTTCCTGGTTGATTGCCAAACACATACATTTATTGATTTTTTCCTTATTTATTTTGATTGGTATATATTTGCTCTATACACTGAGAGGTTTTGTAATATATTTTCAGGTATTACTTGCTGTGTCATATTCATTGCTATGTGTACCACAATCTCCTCCCCTGCCACTATTTTATGATTTCCTAATATCCCTGCTTGCTTCCCAGTGACAAAGAAAATAAATCCAGGGTCTACATGTTAAGAAAATTTATATTTGTTTTCCTAGGTTTAGATTATATCACTAGTATGCTTAACTTCAAATTTTTTGCAGACAACATAATTTTGTTCTTCTTTATTGCTTAAATGATACATCACTTTTCCTTAATCACTTTAATCTACTGATAGATATCTGAGTATTCAGAGGAATTTTAATCCAACAACATGGCTGTTCTGGCAAGGGATCACATCCAAAGACTTTCTAGATCTATGTGATCTGGGTGAAATATAGAGACACCCTTAGTATATAACTTTATTAACAAACAATGTTGGTAACATTTGAAGTAATATTGAAAGTGATGTCCAATTGATGTGTAGACAAAGTAACAAATCAGAGAAATATTTGACAGAATGAATCCAACTCTCATGAGAAAAGCTCAAGAAAGAAGCTATTTAAGTGAGCACAAGAAGAGTGAGAGGAGTTGGAAGTCAGTTCAGTTCAGTTCAATTCAGTCAGTTTGGTTGAGACAGTTGAGAGGCAGTGCAGTGCACTGGAGTTCATGACAGTTCGGTTTGTGAAGTTCAAAAGCAATTTTTACACGTACAGTTTTACAGAGACAGGTTGGAGGAAGAACAGGCTAGGCACAGGTGAAGACAGAATGAGCCAGAGAAAGAAAGGGAATCTAAAGATTAGAACCAATTGTCAGAGTTAGTTTGAGGTGAAGCAGAGAAATGCAGTGAAAGGCTCAGAGAAGTCAAAATGAATCAGTCAACTTGGAGAGGAGTTTGGGCCAGAACAGATAAGTTGACCCAGACAGCTGGAGTTTAGAAAGAACTAGAAAGGGTAAACTTACTCTGCAGTGAGTCTCAAAGACAACAATTACATCAGACAAACAGAAGTTACATTTACATGGCTGATTGCAACATTTGGTTACTGTAATATTGCTTCAGTACATTGATATACATATGCATGGATACATGGATACCCTTGTGTTAGCTTGGGTTCCTTTGTGTATTTATATCCAGGAAGACTAAAACTGAATCATGGGGTAATCATATTGCTTGTAAGAAAATAAAAACAAAGTATTTCTCTTTTTTGCTTATATTTATTCATACATATTTTAGTTTTCTGAAGCTTGTATGAATAAAATTGTTATCTTGATTTCTTTCTCTTTGTAATAGATATATAGGAAAGTTGCTGACTTTTGGATGCCCAAAATAGAAGAGAGAATTTTTGTAATTATAACATAATCTCAAATTTTAAAATTGTCTAGAACAATTTATTTTCATTGACTAACTTCTACTATTTTTTTATATATCAAGAAATGACTGAAGTATATTAGCATAAGATATAATTAGCATTATGAAAACAACAACTATTTACTAAAATCGTGTAGATATTTATTTCAACTTTTGAGTGATTTTTTTTTTCTGACACTTTCATGGGGAATTGTAAATTACCTGGCTTTTAGAGATTCTATTTATTTAGTTTTCTATATTTTTGAGAATTTCAAGCATACATACAATGAAACTTGATCATACCCACCTATATCTTTCTCCAGTGTCCTCCCCTTTTCTTTCCATTCAACATGTCTCCCTCCCAAATTCACATTTTTAAAAAATGTATATATAACCCACTGGTCCATTTAGTGTTGTGCATATGAGCATAGATGTGGGGCCACATTAGACTATGACAAACATAACCTCAAATTTAGAATGATTGTCTCTTAGCTGGGATTAGGTGGGTAAGTAAGAAAGCACCCTCATAGAGGCAGCAGGACGGGGGGATGGAATCGAGGTTTTTCTGGAGGTGAGACCTGGAAAGGGGAATAACATTTGAAATGTAAATAAAGAACATATGCAATAAAAGAAAAAACCAACTCATCAATTACGTGATCTCTGAGTGGAAAGTTGTTTCTTTCCCCTAAATATGTAGGCTTTCTGCTCTTTCTGTTGTTGTTTAAGTCCAGTTTTAATCATGCTAATCTTATAATATAAGATGCAATCTTCTTGTATTTTTTGAGGCTTGCTTTGAGATTGAGAGGCTTGCTTTGTGATTGATTATATGGTCAATTCTGGGGAGAAGTTTCTATGAGATTCCAAGAAGAAGGTGTATTATTTTGTGTTTCTGTGAAATGTTTTATAGATATTTGTTAGGTTCATTTAAATCACAACCTCTGTTAGTTTCATTATTTCTCTATTTAGTTCTCTGTCTCAATAACCTGTCCATTTGTGAAAGTGAGATGGTGAAATTTTTCACTATTAATGTATGCTATTTGATGTGTGATTTAAGCTTTAGTAATATTTCTTTTATGAATGGGGTTCCCTTGTATTTGAGGCAGAAATGTTCAGAAGTGAGATGTCTTCATGGCGGATTTTTTTTCTTTGATGAGTATCCCCTGTCTCTTTAGATTATTTTGGGTTGAAAGTCTATTTTATTAGATTTTAGAATGGCTACTGCAGCTTGTTTCTTAGGTCCATTTGTTTAGAAAATCTTTTCCAGGTCTTCACTCTGAGCTGATGTTTATGTTTGTTGCTGAGATGTGTTTCTTGTGTATAGCAGAATGATGGATTCTGTTTATGCATCCACTCTGTTATCCGTTGATTTTTAATAGGATATTTAGTCCATTGATATTGGTAGATATTAATGATTAATTATTATCACTTCCTATCATTTTGATTTGTTTGTGGCAGCATTTGTGTGTGTGTGTTTCTCTTCTATTAGTTTTAATGGAATTATTTATTTCTTGTGTTTTCTTGAGTGTGGTTGGCTTTATTGGGTTAGAGTTTTCTTTCTAGTATCTTATGTACAGCTGAATTAGTGGAAAGATATTGCTTAAACTTGGGTTTGTCTCAAAATATCCTATTTTCTTTATCTAGGGTATTTGAAAGTATTGCTGGATATAGATATAATCTAGGCTGACATCTGTAGTCTTTGAGGGTCTTCAAGACATCTTTCCATGCCTTTCTAACTGTTAGTTTCTCAGTTTTGAAAATGGGTATAATTTTGATACATCTGTCTGTATATGTTACTTGGCCTTTTTTTCTTGCAGCTTTTAATTTTCTTTGTTTTGTACATTTCCTATCTTGATTATTATATAATGGGAGGATTTTCTTTTCTGGTCCAATCTGATTGGTGTTCTGTAAAAGTCTTGTACATGTATAGGCATCTTTTTCTTTAGGTTAGGGAATTTTTTTTTCAATGATTTTATTGAAGATATTTTCTGGGCTTTTGATCTGGGAATTTTTTCATTTGTCTGTTTATCTTATTCTTAGGTTTGATCTTTTCATAGTGTTTTAAATAACCTGGATGGCCTGGATGGCTTTTGTCCTGAACTTTTTTTTTTTTTTATAAATCTTGCATTTTCTCTATTTGATGTATTGATTTCTAATGTCATATGTTGTATGCCTGAGATTGTCTCTTCAATATCTTGTATTTTGTTGGTAATGCTTGTGTATATAGTTCCTGTTCCACTTCCTAAGTTTTCTATCTCCAGAATTGTCTCAATTTGTGTTTATTTATTGTTTCTGTTTTCAGGGTTTGGACAATTTTATTCCTATCCTTTGCCTCTGTCATTGTATTTTCCTGTATTTCTTTAAGGGATTTATTAATTTCCACATCAAAGGCCTCTATCATCTTTCTAAAATTGGATTTAAGATCCTATTCTTGTTCTGTAATTTTGCTAGGATTTCCATGACTTTCTGTTCTCTGGTGGTGCCATATTGCTCTGGTTCTTAATCTGTCCTTTAGTCTTCTGATTTTACCTGGTGTTGCTTGGATCATGTGTGGCAGCAGGACTTCTCTGGAAGGCAGAAGAAGCAAAGAGCCAGACAGTGGAGATCATGGTACCCAACTCTGTATGCTTAGACAGACCCAACTGGCAAAGATATTGGTGGGGCAATGTTTCAAGCCAGTAGTTCTTCGAGCCCACACAGTCCTCCTCCACTAGGAAACAGACTGGTCTTGGCATCCAGCAAGGCTCCTCTGGACCCTTTGCCAAGCCCAGTGCCAGACAATGGAGGTCAATGTATTCCATTCATCTCACCCTTCCCAGCTGTACCCCATGCAGACCCAACTGGAAAGGGATTGGTGGAGTATTTTTTCTAACTGGTTAGTCTTGGGGTCCATGAGACCTACATGTGGAGGTAGGGCACTCCTGGATTCCTACAGGGCTCCTTAAGACCTAAGGGCAAGTCTAGAGCTAGACAATGGAGGTCAGAGTACTGGGCATCACTCGCCTCTGTCAGCTGTTCCCTGAGTGGATCCAACTGGCCAAATGCATAATTATACATGTAATTTTCTGTTTTGTGAAAGTGTTCTTGTGATCCATGGATTTATTATTATTAATTTAGTCAATTGTTCCTTACAGTTATATTTTTTCTTAATAAATTTTTAGTGAAACTGAGTATTTTTATTCCAGGAGGATTGTCTATTTGTATTTATATGTTAAGCTATACAGGGAAAACTTTTGTGGATCTGACTCAAAAAGCATCAATGCATTTGTTTACATTTATTTGTGATGTGCAAAATTGAGTTTCAAAAACTCTTTATCTGAATACTAATCAGAAGCTTGAAAGAGTCAACAATTACCTTGTCTAGTTAATTTTGGTTTTGGTAATAATGTTTATTGCTACAAAAACATTTCCCTTAAGGAGACAATAAAATTGCTTCAAAGCCAGTTTGTTCTTATTGCTTTTGCTTGTAGATGCTGAATCCTTTCTCTCCTTTTGAATGGATACGTCTAGAGGAGCTCTTCTTTAAGCTATGCATAGTGATAGATACAGTATCAGTACCTGGGAGACTGAGGGAGGATAATGGCTGCAAGGTGGAAGTCAGCCCATACAACAAAGTGAGTTCAAGGCTACAAAAGAAATGAAAGTGCTTTTAATTTAGCAATCTTTTCAGTGATATTTTTGCTAATTTGTAGTTTATTAGATTAAAATCAGTGTAAATTAAAGATTAAAATATTGTATTCTAATAATATTTATACATTCTACTCTTGGATTTATCTATTTCCCCCATCTGTCTTCACTGCTTTAGTTTTTACTGTTTTACATAATTTCTGGAGCATTTTAAGTGGTCACTGCAAATAATATATCTTCTACTGGCTCAAGTTAGATTTTGACTTTAAACCCATCATCATAATCACTGATAAAGTTTTTCTCAGTAGCTAACTTATTTTATTGCTTCAGAATTAGTCTGTAAACTATATTTAATACTATCAATTACTATATAAAATATGGTGAAATTACAGTTATGTAAACTGCTTTTACTACGTAAAAGCATTTATATGAACTATGTGTTGTATAAAACAACCCAATTATTGATATTAAACAATGAAAAATATTTAAAACATAATTGTTTTACTATATTTGCTAGAGTCTGCAAATATTTAGCTTAAGTGTTTAACATTTTATCTAAAGCACTAGTTATTTTTAGATAATTTAAAAATTTATTCCTCACAGGACTTTATTAGATAATAATTTGTATTCATTATTGAACAGATAAGTTCTTGGGAATTTGTTGATTATTAGATCTTTTTTATGTTTGACATTATAAATTTAGTAATTTATTATTTTCCGACTCACTGTATCATAATGCCCTTTTACTAAAGAAATGCATTGCCTTAATTAAAATACTTTATTAAATCTCGAAACGCTAAGAGATCTGTCAGAAAGTGATTAAGTCATTGTATGTGGTGTACAGTGATTTCTATTAGGAGGTTACAGGCTTGAGGTCAACTAATGAGAATATCTTGACTTTACAACTGTTTTCTCTATAGAATGGTCTCATAGGAATGTTTTAAAAACAATGTGGAACACAGGATTGATACTGTATTTGTATCAGTATCTAATAGCAACAACTATTGAAGCTTTCAATGTATCATGACTGAATACTGTATCTCTTAATTTAGAGAATAATGTAAGTGAGCTTATTAAAATGTTAGTCCTTCAGTGATAACCAATGAAATATACTAAATATGATGATAAGGACATGAAATTCTATATTGTTTTTCATTTACAACTTTACCTGTTTCTGGGTTACCTATTCAGAATATTGGTTCTGTTGATCATTATTTCCCCATGTGTAGTATACCACCTTACCTACCAGAGGCATCTATTGAAGAGTGGCTATAATGTGGTGGCATTGAAAAATCATTTAGCCAAAGTGGTTCTTCAGCAAGTGCAGAAATTAAATGATTTTTTTTTAATCCTTAAAACAATGCTCCAATAATTACTGATATTTTCATTAGATGTTGGAAATATAACAGTATCACTTAAAACTTACAATTTGTCAAACTGCTGTTTAAGTAAAATAATCCCTTTGCTAGTATACTATGATCAGGAAAAGGAATAACTAATATGTATTTCATGCATACCATTTATTAAGAACTTTCTCCTCGGGGGGAACACTCTTCCATTGCTGGTAGGAAGGCAAACTAGTACAGCCAATTTGAAAATCAATTTGGCAGTTTCTCAGAAGATTAGGAATAATTCTACCTCAAGACACAACTATACCACTCCTGAACATATACCCAAAAGATGCTCTACCATCCCAGAAACACACTTGATCAGTTACGTTCACAGCAGCTTCATTTGTGATAGCCAGAAACTGGAAACAAACTAAATGTTCCTCAACTGACAAAAGGATAAAAAAAAATATGGTACATCTACACAATGGAATACTATTTAACTATTAAAAACATCACGCATTTTGCAGGAATATGAATGCATCTTGTGAATATCATCCTGACTGAGGTAACTTTTTCCCAAAAGGACATGCATGGTTTGTACACTTATAAATGGGTATTAGCCATAAAATACAGGATGCATACGCTATAGTCTCCATTTGATTATTTCTTGCCATCTACTCCTCTTGTATGCATTTGCTTCTTTTTGTTCTAGAGCCCTCAGGTGTGCTATTAAGTTGCTAGTTTGAGATCTCTCTAATTTCATTATGAAGGCACTTAGTGTTGCCCTCCGAATTGTTGGCCAATTCAGATGATGCAAACAATGGGAGAAGAGATGTCAAGCAGAGAGTGTTAGAAGCTCTGTGAGTACATATGGTAAATGACTCCACCAGGACCAGGTATCAGGAGGCAGATCAACTTTACTTAGAGAGATTCAATGCTTATGAGTTGGCATATGAGTTCTTTTAAGGTCTTGATGATATCTGTTCAGGATCTTCTAGCTTTTAGAGTCTCTATTGAGAAATCTAGTGTAATTCTTATAGTTTTGAGTTTATATGTTAGTTGGCCCTTTCCCATTACAGTTTTTAATATTATTTCTTTGTTCTGTGCATTTAGTGTTTTGATTATTATGTGATGAGAGGATTTTCTTTTTTGGTCCAATCTATTTGGTGTCCTGTAGGCTTTGTGTATATTTATGGGCATCTCTTTCTTTATATTAGGGAATTTTCCTTCTATGATTTTGTTGAAAATGTTTTTTGGCCCTTTGAGCTGGGATTCTTTGTCCTCGTCCATTCATCTTATTCTTAGGTTTGGTTTTTTCATTGTGTCTTGAATATCCTAGATATTTTGGGTTAGGAGGCTTTTACACTTTGTATTTTCTTTGATTGATGTGGATGTGTCAATATTTTCTATAATACCTTCTATGTCTGAGATTCTTCCTTTATCACTTGTATTCTGTTGGTGATGACTGCATCTGTAGCTTGTGGTCTCTTTCCTAACTTGTCCATCCCTAGGATTGTCTCCATTTGTGATTTTTTTATTGTTTCTATTTCCATACTTAGTTCTTGGACTAAATTCATTTTAGGAATTTGGTTCAGTTCTTTCACCTGCTCGATTGTATATTTCTGTATTTCTTTAAGGGATTTATTTGTTTCTTCTTTAAGGGTTTCTGTTTACCTGTGTTTTCCTGTGTTTTTTAAAGAGAGTTCTTTATATCCTCCTTAAAGACACATATCATCTTCATGAGATGGTGTTTTAGGTCATTATCTTGCTTTGCAGGCCTTTGGGATATCCATTCATCACTGCATTTGCGTTCTTGGCTTTCCTACATTGATTAATCTGTTAGTCTAATATAGTTTGTCATCAAGCAGATTATTATTATCCATACCTCTGCTTCCAGTGTTGGGGCTTTGCTAGACAATGCTGATTGTAATTGTCTTCTTAAAATAGAAATTGACTACCCATAAATTTATTGTTCTGTGTTTCTTTCAAAAGTTCTAAGATATTAGTCCACTGTGTCTAAAGCTCACTGTGTGGAAGAGAATATATAAAAACATTCTTAAAGCATGTGTATGATTTGTTTTATGTAATTTTTTTTGGTTTTTCTTTTTTCTTTTTTTTTCTTTTTAATTTTTATTGGATATTTTATTAAGTCTTTAAGTTCAAGCAGCTTAGTTTTACATATTTTTTTTCATTCTTATCCTGAAATTATTCTTCCATGGTTCATCAATATGTTGTCAATCATGTAAATATGTTCTTCATAATATCGTTCATGATTGTGTGTTTTATGTGGGACTGAGGTAGATAATGGGAGAAAAAGTTGATAGGTGGATGTAACTGACTACTCAGTCTCAGTGTGCCTCTGATTAGATGAGGAACTAATGGGGCTAACGCCATTAATTTGACAAATGATAAAATAAAAAATCTAAATTGGATAAACCAAGGAAAAGAAAGTATATTGTTTTACTTTATATTTTCTGATTATTATTGCTGTTGTTGTTGTTTTGTTGTTATTATTGACGATGTTGTTTTTTAAGACTCATAAACTGAAAATGTTGGCTGGAGTGACAGCTTATTCATTGAGAGCAATTACTGCACATACGGAGGAGCCAGGTTCAGTTCCCAGCACCCTCATAGTGTTTGATAACCATTGTGAATTCCAGTTGCAGGGAATCTGATATGTTTCTCTGCCTTCTGTGAGTATCACACACACACACACACACACACACACACACACACAGAGAGAGAGAGAGAGATAGAGATAGAGAGAGAGAGAGAGAGAAAACCCTTATACACAAAAATAGAATCAAATAAATCTTATAAAAATAATCCATGCTTAGGCAGCTCTATTTTTGTCCATCTTGAAGTTGTGAGTATTCTACAACGATTTCTTTTTGTTCTTTGAATTTTCAGTTCTTTTATATTTTTCATACTCTGTATTTTGATTAGATTCTTCCCCTCTGCAACTCTTCCTCGATCATCCATTGTGCTCTCCGTATCCAACCTCATACTCTCTCACTCTCCTCGTTTCTCTCACCCAGTCTCTCCGTCTCTGCTCCCTATACCTTAACTTCCTTCTGAACTCCTTTCCTTTCCCTTCTCTCCCCTTTCTCACAAAACAAAAACAAAAACAAAAAAAAAAAAGAAAGAAAATAATAACAAACTTTAAAAACAAAAATGTGACTTAAAATTTAGAAAAACTTAGAATTGTGAGTTCTACTTTTGGCATTGATCTTCTGGTTAAGCTTCTTCTTATCTTTTATCCTCATATAGTGGCTTACACTATGGAGCATGTTTAGAATTTCAAGTGAGTGGTTTCTATTGTCATCTCTCTCCCAGGAAGCTTTGTCATGTTTTAATATTATATAGTGATCTCCCACAAATTCCAATTTTAGTAGAATTTCTTCTCTGTTCAACTCAATTTATAAGAGATTAAATTTCTTAGATCTGCCCTGTCCTGATAGTTTTTCAAGCTGAATACAAATCTCTTCAACTCTATGAATTGAATATTCTCATATAAATATTTCCATTTTGAGGAGTTTGTCTTTATTGTTTGCAACCAAAATATCACTTTAAGTTTATTATTATTTTGATTATTATGTGACATACATGAGGAGTGTGCACGTGTGTATGTGTGTGTGTGAGTGGTAACTCTAGAGTTTGTTTTGATTTTGTTGCAAGTATTTTTAGATAATGGTTTAACCTCCTGCTCCACAAATAACACTTTTCAGTAAGGAAATGAAAAGTTTCTTTCCTTATTCCTAACAAAATAATGTGCGTGTTTGCCATAGCCATATTCTGTCCAAACTACCCACTTTAGGTGTTTGTGATCATTTTGTAATTACTACATAAAATCCAACCTTCATCCTCCCTCTTGAAATTGAATTTTTCCTGTATTAATATGTTTTAGTAGTAAATATTATTAATTATCAGGAAACAAAATAATGATTAAAAAGAAAAGTGGATGGCAGACCATTAACACAACTAAAGCATTTTACTCAGTGACACAGAAGACAATGAAATTCCCTTCCTGTGTTTGAAATAATGGAACCCAGATTAGCATAAATATTAACCTATGGAGACACGGGGATTCTTTTTCACATTCTAATAAGCTTTGGAAAGAGTGAAAAGCTCACTACAAGGCTTCAGCAGTGTCACAGGAAAGGGACAGGGGATTAGGAAGCAAAACTAACTTTGTGGCTCTGCTTAACCAAAGCAAGGCAAATGTTTTAACCATTTTTGACTTAGCTAACATTAAATTCATTTTTCCTCAGAGAGGAAGCAAAGAGTAGAAACATTTCACTCAGTAGAAAAGTTGGATTATTAATATTCTGGCTTTATTCACCCAAATTATTGAGATTTGAATCTATTTGCTAATATATATTGGCTTTGTATTTCAAAGTCATATAATTTATTCAAAGTAAAAAATGGCAGAGATATCAATTAAGTATATTGTTTTTGAGAAACTTCCATACTGTACATTTCTGTAACAGCAATTACATTTTTATAATAACAGTCATAATTTTTTCTTTTGCTTCCGAAGAAAAATGCTAGTAAACTATCTGAATCTGGTAGTTTGCACTAGTGAAAATTTTAAAGAAGACCTAGATGCCAAACACATTTTTCAATTTTATGGCTTGTTAATGTTGGCTTAAATTAAGAGACTTTTAGGAAATTTCAGCCCACGGTAAAACTGTCCATAAAAAAATAAAATAACGTAAATTCGGTAAATAGACAACCTGTTGACCTACAAGGCTGACATTACTATACAAAACAAAATCCCAAAAGTCAATTCATGCAGTTTATAAAGGGAAATCAATGTATTTGTTTTAAAATCAGAGCAAGAAGATGGAAGAGGCCATGTGCTTAAAATGTGCTCCGGGAGGGGAATAAAATTTGGAGTCCAAAGTTTTTTTTTTTGTATAAGATTATTATTGAATAAAAAAAATGTGCTCAACTGCATGCTCCTCCACCCCCCAAATTCACGTATTTTCATCTCAAAGTGTTTTCGCAAGTACCTGGGAAAACTTCATGTGAGACGGGGCTTTAAGCACTAACTTTAAATGAAGCTGTAACCCATATGGTTATATTTAGTGATAAAGCATTCAAATGGATGAGTTACTTAAACCAAATCCTAATAGTAACCTTAAAAGAAGAGAAAGAAACACCAGGGATCCCTGTTAATGGTAGAAAGAACAAAGCAAACTAAGAACAGAAGCCCCATGTGAAACCAAACCTCTTAGTCTTAGGTACTCAGCATCCAAAATGGTTTAGAATGGATGTTTGTAAGAGGAGTGAGACAGCTTTTTCTGACTAGCAGTCCTGACCACAATGGCCCATGTATGTGCATCTCGTGCTTCCACATTTACTAACCTGGGAACCCAAAGACCAAGAAAGTCAGAGCATGTGACCAGGGCAGGCAATCAGCTGGTGCCAGCTGCACAGCACAGGCAGTTACAGACCAAGGGGATGTGGGCCGAGGGTATAAAGATACTCTCGAATACAACAGTAAAGGAATCTGCTTCTGCTCCTCTCCTGGCTTTCAGAGTCAGTGTCCTTGATTCCATGCCTTCTTACCACTATCCTCAAGGACCATACACAGGAGCCGAAGACCAGGGCAACGTTTGTTTTTGAAGATGCCTAGTTGGTCCAATTTGTTTGAACGGCCATTAGAAATCGAATACAATCTTTTCCTCCCTCGCAATTTTCTCTTTCATTAGTTCTTTTTATCCTTTGTATAAGAGGTGGATCATTTCTCTTATGAAAGCCAAAACATAATTAAAGCTGCATTTAGAGTTTACATCATTTTATGAAGTGATTAAGGCTCCAATGAAAAGTAGGTATGATGCTAAATTATACTAAATCCTTGCAGTGGCCTAAACCTTTCTAAAATTCCCTAAGGAATCAGTCCTTATTCCTGCATGCTATAGACTCTAAGCTTTACATTGTATAGTGGAGTAAAAATTCAAGAGTGCCTATTAAAACTCTCTATAGCAGGCAGTAAATCTAATAATAAGAAAAAACTTAGTTAACCAAATTCTTGTTAAAATTTAACTTCTAAAAAGCTCCCTCCCTCCCGTCTCCCTCTCCCCCTTCCCCCCTCCCCCCCCCCCTTTCCCCCCCTTTTTTTCCCCCCCCCCCCATCTCTGTGTGCTTGTAAAGGCTAGTCAAAGTTAAGTCTCTGCCTCCTCCGATTGATTGCATTCCACATTAGTTTATGAGAAAGGGTTTCTCATAGAATCCAGAGCTCATTCTGTATTTATATAAGCAGTGGAGATCTGAACCCAGGTCCTTATGCTCTTGTGCTTACACAAGAGGTACTTTAGTGATTTAAATCCTTACAGTTGTAACAACCCGAGAGCACATCACTTTAGTTTACCATGAATTTTTCCTAGTATGAAACTTTGACTGAGTTACTATTTTAATGCTTGATCAAAAACGTTAATTCGATACTGTGTCCTCTTAGCTCAATTAAATATGTGTATGAAACTTGAAAAAGTAGCATATTTGAGTTTGAACGATTTTTAACATACTTTAAACATTCATCTCTTTTAGTCTTAGCCTCAGGTCTACTTTCAAAGGTCAACACAGTTCACTGAAAAAAAAAATTCGTAATTAGTTTCATATCGGAAAAACCTGTTTAAGACAGAATGAAATCTCGTCATCTTTTTTCTCATGTTTTCAATAAAATTTCAAAATTTATATTTCTTATAGTTGTTAGTATTCTGTCTAAACTCCACCTCCACAGTTACCTGGCAATAGCCAGGTATGCTCCGCCCCACAGTTACCTGGCAACAGCTAGGTAAGCCTGGCCCACTATAAAAGGAGTTGCTTGCCCCTTCTTCTCTCTCTTACCCTTAATCTCTTGCTCTCTTGCCTGTAGCTTCTCTGTCCCCTTCTCCCCTCCCTCCTTCTCTTCCCTCTCTCTCCACGTGGTCATGGTCGGTCTCTACCTCTCCCTCTGTCTTCTTCTGTCTTCTGCCATCTTCTTCCCCCCACCTTTGCCCTATCTTCTGAATAAACTCCTCCCACCCCCAACCGTTTGGTCTGGAGTGGTCTGTTGTAAGCTGCACGCGGATGTCTAACACCATCTAACAATAGTATTAGGGTTTTACTTGTTTTATTAATTTTTTCAAGTAATACCTTATCCCTAGCTCCTCCAAAATCCCCTCTACCTTCCTATCCTATATGACATCAAGTTCTTTCTGTTTCATTCTCTCTCTCCAAAACAAAAATAGTGAAAATCAAAACAGATTAAAAAATTTAAAAATAGACAAAATTATAAAAAAAAAAATCTATGCAAAAAAATCTTCGAGTCTGTTTTGTGTTGGCCAATTTCTCCTAGGCATGAGACCTGCCTTAGAGTGTGGTTCATATGCACAGTGTCACTCTACTGGAGAAAAGTAGTTTTCCTTTTCCAGAAGGTTCGTTCCATTACAATAATTTCTTGGTTAGGGATGGGATTTTGTGTCTCCTTCCCTTTAGCAGGGCTAGTTTAATTTTTTGCAGGTCTTGTGCATATTGTCACCTTCTCTGTGAGTTTATAGATGCATCAGACCTCTATCAGGAAAATGCTGTTTGCTACCACCTCTGGCATTTAAAATCTTTCTGCTTCTTCTCCCACATAGAGCCCTGAGCCTAGAGGAGACGGTTTAGATAAAGCCATCCCAGTTAGAGCTGAGTGCTCCAAAGCTTCTAACTTTGTTCGCTGTGGGTCTTTACATTAATTACCATCTACTGCAAGAAGAAGAGTCTCCTTGCCATGAATGTTAAGCAGTTCTTTGATCTGTGGCCATAGCAATATGCCAATAGGAGTCATTTTATTGTTATGCTCCTTTAGTAGAATAACAGGAGTAGCTTTTCCCTGAGGGTCCATAATGAAACTAATATTAGATTTTGGACACTTTAGCAGCGTCATGTACAGGTTCTATCGTATGGCGTAGACCTTAAATACAGTATAAAAATGATTGGTTATTGTGGTGACTTGAATAAGAATGGCCTCTGTAGGCTCGTAGATTTGAATGCTTGGTCACTAGGGAGTGATACTATTTGAAGGAATTAGAAGTTGCCTTGTTGGAGAAAAATGTGTCACTGGGGGTGGGGTTTTGAGGTTTCAAAAACCCATGCCAAGCTCAGAGTCTTTCTCTCTATCTATAGATTGGGATGTAGTTTTCAGCTACTGCTCCAGCATTTGCTTGGATGCTGTCATGCTTTTTGTTATGATAATGATGAATTAAACCTGTAAAACTGTAAGCAAATCTTTCCATGGTCCTGGTGTCTCTTTACATCAATAGATCGGGGGCCATGACGGTTATTCTCATACAATTTGTGCCACTATTGTAACAGTATATTTTGAAGGTGGGTCGGTTATATAGATTTCAGTGTTTAAAGCATCATGGTTGTAAGTCAATAGAGATGAACTTGGGCACCTGATCAATTTCATAAAAATTTTGATAAAAAACAAAAGCATTATCTTCAGCAGTAGGGCTTTACCATCATGTAGAAAGCACCCAGAAGCCTTGGCAATAGCTTGTGATATGCTGGGGTGCATAGTTTTATGGGACCCCTGTGGCCAATGACAGAACAGGATGTAACCTATTCCTTGTGCTGGAGGTTTTATTTAGTGACCTAAGATATCTAGAAGAGTTATTTTTCTCTCCCATTTCATGATGACTCCAGTAATATTTTTTTTCATGTATGTGTATATCTTAAGAATTTTTTTAAAGTACTTGGTTTCCATATAGAATTTAAAGAAGCCTTCAGTATTAGTTTTTTTGGGGGGTGGGCCTAGAATTTCAAAACACTGCATAGAGAAAAGTGAAGACAACCAATGATATTACTTTCGTTATTTCCAACCATCCTTTAAGGATGTCATACTAATTTTGGAGCTGATGTGTTTTGGAATATGTAAAATAACTTTGATTAAATAAACATTCCCAAATCTCATTGTTTGCGTTGATTTTAGGAGCATCCATCCATATGAAGTCACCAGTCATGTTGGGAAGAGTCTGAATGGTGTGAGCCCTTAACTTCTGTCAGGTACTTGCTGTGGGCCTCTTCTGTAATATCATATTTATTCCGCGTGGGGCTTCCTAACATCAATATTTGTTTCCCAAAATTAAGAAAGGAAGTTCTGGCATAAAGTACACTATTGTCTTCATCAGTTAACAGTTGATGCAATCTCAAAATTAGATCTGTCTCCGACAGTTTTTGTGAGTGCCTGATAAACTTCTGGCAAGCTACTGTGTCTATGAAGTTTGAGGTCACTGTGGTCAGTGAGATACATTACTTTCCACAGCAAGTGACCGTACCAAGAAGCAATGCTTACGTAACAAAGCATTTGGCCAGAAAAACAGTGTCAGATGGACTGTGAGTCAGATGGACCATGAATCAGCACCTCTGTTTTTTTTTTTTTCTCCTAAACACACATCCAATCTTCTAAATTGGGATTCTTTGTAAATGTTTGTGTCCTGACTAATATTACACAATTTTAAGATGAAATGGCTATATTGGATTGTGCTTACTCTTTACAAGAAGTCGTACACTGGAGATCGGGTAAGATGCTTATAACATAGGTTATAAAAAATAATGGCATTGGTTTATTTAAAATCCTTGTACTAGGCAATATGCAACAATACAGGCAGGGTTGTAGAGGCAGAGTGGTGTAAGGTGATTATTTGACAAACACATCCTGTATGAGAATGGAGCATCATTAACATGTAAATTTATTACAGTGCCTTACTGGCAGCTTTGTTTCTTATTTTTTTCCCCTTTTCAAATTTTAACGAGTATCATTCAAGACTCAGTTGCTTGTCATTCCTTTTTGACTAGACAAAGTGTAAAGAAAGAAATAAAGGAAGGCATTGGCTAAGAAAGCCTCCTTGGGAAAGCTGAAGGGGGCTGTAATTAGTTCTAAAATACCATCGTAAAGCCATGGTGCATATATTTTTTCATACACACACAAACACAAATTGAACACTGAGACCAAAGGGTCTGGAATGTAAAATGATGCAGCTAGATTCCATGGAGAAATAGTTGTAACAGGGTTCCCAGCTGCAGGATTGATTTGATCTTCTCATCTTGGGAAGAAATTGAAACCTTCAGTGCAACCAATATTTTCTGATTCTTCTCCTATTATTGTTATAAACTGACAGTGATTGATTTTTTTTAAGTAATTATCCTGGAATATGAATTAGATTACAAAAGAATCATTGTAGATTACATTGAAGTTTACTCCAGGTTTGTAATCAGCAGCTTTTCAGAAAACATTCCAATGTTAAATTTGAGAAGCACAATATAGTTTTGCTATAATTACTGGACTTCGGAAAAAAAACAAAATTTATTCTGGTAAAATTCAAAATCAGGATTTTTTTCCTTTCGATAATATATACTTAAAACAGTCTGAATGTGAAAATTTGGAAGCCATTGGCTTAGTTCTTAGTTGCCTTTGCACTTCAGGGTAACCTGTCTGACACTGATCCTCTCAGGACCTGTAAACAAAGTAGGTCAGCAGGAAAATGATCTCCAGGCTTTCTTTTATGTCTTAAATTAATGGTTGTTTATCCATGCAGTATCCAAGGTAACACTGTTGCATGATGAAGAGAGAGTACAGGAAATTCCTCAATAACAGAGGATATAGTTGTTTCTATACACTTCTTTATACTATAGTTACTGGAGTAATGCTTATACTTAATGAACATTCACATCTTCTGGAGATTTAATTATAATGCACCTTCTGAGACAAGCAAAAAGACTTGGTATGTTCTCTAGGTAAAGGTTCTTGCTTCTGAACCTGAGACCTGAATTTAATCTCTGGAACATGCATAAAGAAGAGGAGAATTAACTGTGCAAATTGTCCCCTAACCTACATATCCACAGTAGCACATGCACACCAACATGGAAACAGCAACCCCTCCACATACACAATATATAAACAAACTAGAATATAAAAATTAAATTTTAGACTCTCATTTATTATACTGGGAGAGTGGCCCAAGAATTAACTTGTTACTATACAGTGCAGGGGATACATTTGATTTTGGTGCTTGTGTTAATTTACATTTAATATACAAACATGTATGTTAAGATTCTAGTTGTAAATCTAAAATATATACAAAGATTTTGGAAAACTGAGCATGGTGGTACACATCTATAATTCCAGAATTTAGAGGCTAAAGAAAGTTCAAGAATAGCCTAGGACTACACAGGGTAACCCTGTCTCTCACCCACAAAACAAAACAAAAAAACGCAATTGGAGGAATTGTTAAAAATTGAGATACTAGATTAGTTCTTAGCAGTGTGACACAAAATAGAGTTACATGGGAAGATGTTGGGTTGTAGTGTGCGTGGGTTGATGTGTGGGTCCCGAGTTGCACCCCTTCCCCCTCAAGGGGCTAGGGCCACTGCTCAGAGAGGCAGAGGCACAGGAAGTTAACTGTGTTCTCCCCATGCTGGCCGTGCACCTCTGGGGTGGGGAGCACAGCCTGAGGTCCTGCAGGGAGCCAGAGCCCTTGGCTTGGAGGACCAGCTGGTTCTCAGGCTCTTGGGCCCCCAGATACTGCTGGGGGACCACGGGCTGAGAAGGCAGTGGGGGCATATGGGCTGGATTTGCCTGAAGCCTAAGGGGAGAGGTGGAGTGATGAGCTCCATCTGGGTCTTGCAGGATGAGAGTCTCTCTTGGCTGTGTGGTGGCTGCTCACTTCCCTTGGGTGGCTGCTGGTCTCAGTGACTGGGAGATTAGGCGGCAATTCTGTAGATGAAGACAATTTCCACTGTTCCCCACGGCTGGTCCCCAAGAAGAGAAACAGTTCATGGCCTTAAGATGTTTATTGTCATAGCGGAAAGATGAAAACTATATCCCGGTATTTTCAGGGTGGGCCTGAGGTTAAATACCTTTTGCAAAGAGGAGGGTCTAAGAAGGAATGTTTAATTGGCTATGCCCCTCTGTCCTTTATGTATCCCATTAATATGGAGATCTGTCTTGAGGCTTGTAGCCATGCTCTGTGGAGGGGCTAGTAAGCTTACATGCCCAGAGGACCCCACTCTATGGAGGTCTGCTGCCTAGTGTCAGGAACCTGGAGTCTGGAGAATGGTGAAATGCCTGCTGTCCCTTGCAGAAAACCCTGTGTGGTCTCTATTGATGTCCAGCTGGTGCTTGACCAGAAACCAGGCTGTCCTTCACAGTCCTACAGGAAGGGGAGGACTTCAGATGAGAAACTGTCTCCATCAGATTGGCATCTATTGGTTATTGTTTTTCTTTTTTGCATTTTTTTCTCCAGTAATTTATTTATTTACTCAGTTTCTATCCTGACTGCTAAGGCAGGACGGAGAGAGGAGCATCCTGTGGATGGTGCCACTCTGGCACAAGAGGTCCTGAGTTGTATAAGGAAAATTATAGCACACATTGGAGAAAGCAAGCCAATAAGTAGTTTTCCTCCTGGCCACTGCTTCCATTCCTGTCTCCAGGTTCTTACCTTGATATCCCATACTGACATTTCTAATGGTGGACTGGGACATATAAGTGGAAACCAGATAAACCTTTCCTCAGGTTACTTTTGGTTATGACATTTTATCTCAGTCACAGGAAATTAAACTAGGATAGCAGGCTTAGCTTCAGAAATCCAGAGATCAAGGCGGAGCATCAAGCTGTTAAGTCTGAAAAAGGACTTATGGAATGCTCAGGGAGGAAGCTTCTTTCACATGAAAATCACTGTGGCAGAGAAGAACTCTACCTATAAGCTGCAGTCTAGCACACTCAAGTTTAAACTGGGGACTGTCTTCATTTAGTGCTGGTTTTCTTCTTAATGACTTGGGAAGTGGTTCTAGGTTCTGAGTGGTAGCTTTCTAAGGTCATATATTCTGTTGTTTAGGTTAAAAAGCAATTGAATATATGCAGGGCTCTTTCGTTTGTCTTTAATCTTGAAGCCTAACTCCTATTGTCTTTTCATCTCATCAAATATTTTTAATGGTGCCTGAAAGGAAGTATAGTGAAATGAAGAGAAAAATTCATTAAAAGTCAAAAAAGACAAAGTACTGGGTTAAGCATTTCTAACTGTTCATCCTTTCTGATCTTTCCTAGTACTTGAAACTGGGAACTCTAGACCATCATTAGTTAAAGTGAGCATGCTCACCATCTCAGTGGCTTAACTGGAAGTTCCAGCAACTAGTATTCATTAATATTTCACAAGAACAAGGGTTTCACTAGTCTCTGAAACTCTCTTTCCTTGAATAAAATGAAGAACCAATTTTTGAGTATATAAGAAATTATGAAATAAATGTATAGATTAGAAATTATACACATGAGGATTTGATCATAAATGTGTGGTTCTGTAATAGTATTTTGGGGGCAGGGGTGTAATCACATGAAGCCCTGGCTGACCTCAAAGCCATTATGTAGCTTAGAATAGCCTTGAACTTTTAATTTTCCCGACTCTACTTCCCCACTGCTGGGATCCCTGGTATGTCCAACTGCATTTAAATTCTGCTGAATAATACTAAAGGCAGTTTCCATAAAGTTATTTCATTTTTTTTTAGGCCAAGAAATGAAAAATTAGAATTAATTTCCTTGAAACAATGTGGAGATCACTGACAAACTTGAAGACATTTTGGTGGCATATGGAATGACATCTTGATTGGAATGAATTCAATGGAGAATGGAAAGAAACTGAAGATAGTCCACAGAGGAAGAAAACTGGCAATTTTTCTCTAGAGGAGAAAATAATCATAGCAGGAGCCTGAAATGTTAAGGCTTTACCCCATTGTTTCACGATGGAAGAAAGCAACAATTTTATATCATCTTGGAAACATTACATGAGAAGAAGAAAGCATTGATAATAATATAAAAATGATATGTGTTAAATTTGTCTCGTCAGAATTCACTTACTGGAAATATGATCTACAGATTTGTATGTTAATGCTGTTTGCAGGTAGATCCATTAAATTTAGCATTATATGAAAATAAGAGTGGAGGTTCTTGTCAGCATAGCTGGCAGAGTTTCATAGTGACGGAGAAAGTGCAGGGCAGGATGCATGATTGATTCAGATTGCCATGTGAGATTGATTCAGATTGCCATGTGATGCTCATCAGGCAGTGAGCGTCAGGGACCTGGGGCTGTATCCTGGGCCATTTGCACCTTCAGAATGGTGAACTAAATAAACTTCTATTCTTCAAAAGACATATGGCTTCAGATGTTTTGTAGTAGATACAGAAAGTAGATGATGACAATAGAGAGGGAAAAAAAATCCAATCTAGAGCAATGTATTAAGTAAGTGTGCATATAAGAGTTATGTCAGGAAATTGTATACCATCCAATCAAAAGTGGTAGGATGATACAAACAAGAGAGTACAGTCTAGGATGGTAGCTGGAGATACTCTTTTCAAGATATTCTTAAATTCCATATTCGTTTATTTCTGGTTTTCTCCTGAACTATCTCTTCTTCCCTCTCTTCCCTACGGTCCTACTTCTCCTTTACCTTCTGGTTCTAGAGTGAGACAAAGAAGTGATACAGGTATGAGAAGAGTCAGCAATAAGGAAATATTCCTTTAAAGGGAAAATAGAATAAGGGAAAAAAATAGAATTGCTAGGCAATATCTTTGGGGAAGATGAACAACAAAACATAACAGTAAAATTAAGATATTCTGAGTACTCAACATGGGGACACAAATAAAGGCTAAAATCTGGCAGCAATCGACTATTGTTAAAACATTAAAACTATTTTCTATTATATTTAATGAAGTGATGAATCTACTAAGACAATGCTTATAGAAAAGGGAAACTAACGCTATGTTTAATAATAATACTACTATCACTAAACAATTTGACAAATGACATTAAATATTAAGATTCAGCTACAGCTACCATTCTAAAATATGACAAACAAAACGCATCAGCATTTGTATTTTGTATTAACTATCTGTACGTCACAGTAAATCAACTTAGCTTATAGCTTTTAAACCTCCATTTTTCAGAGATAAGACTATTACATAAATGAATAACCCATGTGATTTACATGAGCTATAATTTCCACCTTAGCATATAATTTTGTAAGTATACTGGTTACTTCTTTTCTTAAGTTCCAAGTCCTTTGCTCTGAACGTCTTAGTTTCTGTGAAAGGTGTTCTTGTCATTCAGAGCAATCATATTCTCAAAATCTTTAGCTAGCTTTTTGTCATTATAACGTTCAGTACGACTCAAAGTAGCCTTTATAAAAATCACCCAAGTGATTTACATGGGAATTAATTCCTTAAAAACAACAAATAAAATGATGAATTTACAGGTGTTTCTTTGAGGAATGCTAAAGTTCTTGTACAAAGCTTGAAAACCAAACAGAATGTATCAGGCATAAAACAGAATACAGTTTTAATGTAGGTCAAAGTTTTATGGATTTTTAAAATTTTTATTTATTTAATGTATGAGTGTTCTGTTGAATGTATATCTGCCTTCCTGAAGAGGGCATCAGATTCCCCTATAGATGGTTGCTGGGAATTGAACTCGTGACCCCTGGAAGAGCAGTCAGTACTCTCAGCCGCTGAGCCATCTCATCAGCCCAAACTTCTATGTTTTTAAGAGAAAATTTTTCTAACACTTGAATTGTAAATCTTCAGACTTTCAGGGTTTTGCACATACATTATTTTCTTCTGGATTTCCCAATACATAGGTCCCAGGGTTTGTTTGTTTGTTGTCTTTTTTGTCTGTCTGTTTGTTTTTTAAACCCACATGCTTATAGCTCCTAAATGCACCAACTTCTAAATCTCTTTCAGGCATCAGTCACATATACTTAGCTCTCTTGACATCTTTCTTAGAGCTACATAACTATAACCTACAGATAATAGATCATTCCAGCACTGAACCATATTTATTGTGAAACTAAAGCACATTCTCAACAGTGAGAGTGACAGCATTCAGATGCTGTCACTACTCTGAAGTGACATACTGATTGTGAATAGCTTCTGAGGCATCAACATCCATCCATGCTGAGCTGTGTCACCTTGGAAAGAAAAGAGAGACTCTGGGTTGGTAAATGGGGTGAGACTCTAGAAAGGGCGGCTATTGTCTACACTGTCTTTTGCCATGTAGAAAACAGGATCAAAGCCCTAGTGTTATGACCTTATAATGTGACAAGATCTGCAAATGTTTGCTTTATTATTAACAGCCTTATTCAGGAAGTGGGTCTCTTTTAGAAAGTCAATTTTTTTTTTTTTAGTGATGAAATGTGCATGGGTTGACATAATGTCAGCCATTGGTTTTTTTTTTTTTTCAACTTAAACTCAGAAAAAAATTCTACAAGAAAATAGCATTGAACTTGTATCAAGTTTAGCTAGTTTGATTCATTAAATCATTGTATTTCAAAACTGACATATACGAAAAATGTTAGTGTTATTTTTATTCCTAAAAAGAAAGCAGTTCCCCATGTTGATTAGTAAGATCTAAGAGCTGTATAAAAATCTCAAAAATCTCAAGATGCTGATGATCCTTAAAGTTTATTTGTGATGTAAAGATTCAATAAAACCTTTATACCCATAAAGCAAAAAGCGCAGCAGTAGCTCATCACGAGACCATGTGACATATACTTCTATTCCAAGCTACTTACCGTTTTCCCATGACATCATCATATGCCAAGTGTCATTTTTAATTTCTCTTTTATTTTCTCTCTTATCCTCAAAACTCTCTTGGTGGGTTACCTCCCAGTGCATATCTATTCAGACAATGACATTCATTGAAAGGGACATTAACTTTTCACTACTTTCCAGTCCAGACTTAATTGTCTCCAGATAATATTTCTCAAACAGTGATATAATAAGAATATTTTTCATGTTCTTCTTATGAAGTGCTCAATAAAATAAACCTTTAATGTTGATGATTTGGATGACTTCCATTTTCAGTCACTTCTGACATTCTAGAATAAAATTGAATCTTCCGTTGTAGTACTCAGGATTCCACAGGCTTTGGATTCTGTCTGGGCTTCCACTCACTGTTCTCCTAGGGTGGTTTTCAGTTGTAATTCCATTTGTGCTTGTCTTTTCCTGTATCTTCTCCTTGTGATTGTGTTTGAGATGCAGTTTTGCATCTAGGGTGTTTTTCAGTTGTAATTCCATTTGTGCTTGTCTTTCCCTGTATCTTCTCCTTGTGATTGTGTTTGAGATGCAGTTTTGCTATATGGCCCAGCTTATCCTCAAACTCGCAAGCCTTCAGCTTCAGCCTCCCTGGTTATAGGATTATAGACCTGAGTCGCTCCTCTCTAGAGATATTCTAGGTTTAGATCTTCCGTAAGAAACAAACAGAAAACCAAAAACAACGAAATAGTCACTTATTAAACAATATTTTTTATTTTGTGAATCATGGTCACTCTCATTCATGACAAGGAGTTAAAATCTTTTTATCTTTCTTACCATGGCCACGAAACACTTAAAGAAAATTTCAGAACCCTTGGTCATCAAGGGAATGCAAATCAAAATGACCCTGAGATTCCACCTTACACCAATCAGAATGGCTAAGATCAGAAATTCAGGACAGCACATATTGGTGATGATGTGGAGAAAGGAATACTCCTGCATTGCTGGTGGAATTGCAAACTGGTACAACCACTCTGTAACTCAATCTGAAGGTTTCTCAGAAAATCGGAAATAGATATATCTGAAGACCCAACTATACCACGGTTGAGCATATATCCAAAAGATGACCCACCATGCCACAGAGGTACGTGCTCCACTATGTTCATAGTGGCCTTATGTATGATTTCCAGATGTCTCACAGTGGAAGAATGGATCCAGAAAATGTGATTTATTTACACAGTGGAATACTACTCAGCTATTAAGAACAAGGACATCATGAGTTTTTCAGACAAATGGATACAGAACTAGAAAATAACATACTTAGTGAGGTAACTCAGACCCAAAAGGCCATGCATAGTATGCACTCACTGATAAGTGTATCCAATTATGCTCTTAGCCAAAAAAGTACAGAATACTCAGGATACAATCCAAGAACTCAAGGTTAATAAGCTGAAGGTTCCAAGTGAGGATTTCTCAATCCCACTTGGAAGGCAGAAGAAAGTAATCATGGGGCAGGGGACAAGGGAGGCAGAAGGAGGGAGGACAAGCATGGGAAAGGGGACAGGGAGCGAAGGGGGGGAAGAGGAACATTATTTGGTATTAGGTCAGGGAAACAGGAGTGAAGCCCTGAGGGCCAGGAAAATGAATGGAAACAGCAAACCCTGGAAGGTAGGAGGTGGGGGGTGGCTCTAGAATAAAACAGAAATCTGGAAGATGAGAGAATTTCAAGATTTAAAGGAAGGGACCTTAGATGAAATGCCCAATAGTGGGGAGAGGGAGCTTGTAGAGTCCACCTCTAGTAGAAAGTGGTGAGATGGGGTTGCCATTCCACAGTCAAAACCTCTGACTCAGAATTGTTCCTGTTTGAAAGAACTGCAGGGACAAAAACGGAGAAGAGACTGAGGGAAAGGAAGTCCAGTGACTGGTCCAACTTGGGATCAATCCCAAAGGGAAGCTTCAAAGCCTTACACTGTTACTGATGATATAGTGTGCTTACAGAAAGGAGCTGTAAAGGCTGAAATGGCTGCCCTCTGAGACATCCAACAAGCAGCTGGCAGAGACAGACGAAAATATTTACACCCAACCAGTGGAATGAAGTCAAGGACCCCTGTGGTTGAATAAGGGAAAGGCTAGAATAAGTTGAGGAGGAGGATGACCCCACAGGAAGACCAGCACTCTCAACTAACCTCAATCCCTAAGACCTCTCAGGCACTGAGAGCCACCAACCAGGCAGCATACAGAAGCTGGTCTGAGGCCCCCAACACATATACAGCAGAAGACTGTCTGGCTTTAGTGACAGAAGATGCACCTAACCCTCAAGAAACCTGAGGCCCCAAGTAGTGGAGAGGCCTGGCAGAGTGGAAGTGGAGTGGGCACATCCTTTTGGAGATGAGGGAGGAGGAATGGGATGAGGAACTGTCGAACGGCAGACTGGGAGGGGGATAATGACTGGACTGTAGAAAGAAATTAAAGGTATTTTTGTTTGTTTTGTCTGTTTGTTTTTCTCTGAGTCAGGGTTTCTCTGTTTAGCCCTGGCTGTCCTGGAACTCACTCTGTAGATCAGGCTGGCCTTAAACTCAGAAATTCACCTGCCTCTGCCTCCCAAGTGCTGGGATTAAAGGTGTGCACCACCACTACCCAGGTAAAGATAATTTTAAAAACTGCAAATGTTTTAGTCCTCCCTTACAACCACCACCGTATTCCCTTTTTAAACACAAAAATGTTCTTGAATTATGTTCAAATGAGTGATTTAATGAGCCACCTCTTCCCTGTTTATTTCATTTGCTTTGTCCTCATTCTTTTAAAATTATTCTGTTGTGAAATGCTATGTGATTGAACATTGTCACTATCCGCATTACAGTCAAATTCATGGTCTCTTCCTGCACCATCTGCCTCCTTGATTGCACTCTCTTGATCAAGAGTAAAATATTGCTTTGTTAAGATGAGATACTTTGTTTATGTTTAGGTGTTCATTTGTGTGATACCAAGAATACTTCTAATACCTTTGTACTTACTCTTCAGGTAATTCCCACAGCTCTTCTGGTGTCAGATGCATATCATACTCTAACAGTGATGTTTTTCCATCCATCCAATCTCAGAATTTTCAACCTTAAATACTCATGTTGTCTATTCAAATATCTACTTATATCTTCTATATCGCCAACCATAATTTGAGCACCCTTCTCTGTATGTGTTTAATTGCTTAGTTCGTGTCATGCCAATTTTTCATGACTTGTCATTGGAATACCAGTGCTTGTCCTGCATTGCATTCTCAGTACCTGATTTTTGAATGATCAGATAATCAAATAAATGAAGGAGTTAACATACCATTTTCACTCCTTGCTGAAGCTATAGTTCACATTTATACTTTGTAAGTCCATTAGCTTTCCAATGCCATCAATTGATATTCAGATAACAGGTGATAATTGCCTTCCTAACACTTTTCAGTTTTCTCATTTGACATGAAAAGATTCCACTTTAAACAATTTTTAGAACCATTTCATATATCAAACACGCTTTTTTGTCATGTGCCTTTCTTATTTCAATGGATATTAGCAGCAGACTCATTTATCGGGATACCCCCAGCTGTTTCTCATTTCCACT
Organism: Rhabdomys pumilio; assembly: GCA_030674055.1. Taxonomy (NCBI): domain Eukaryota; kingdom Metazoa; phylum Chordata; class Mammalia; order Rodentia; family Muridae; genus Rhabdomys; species Rhabdomys pumilio. The sequence goes on from JANHMN010000016.1 coordinate 19,730,500, forward strand.
CAAGTCCTTACCTCTGGGCAGATGCTTTCACTATTTAAACTACCTATGAGTGATTTTAAAATCATACAAATCAAAATGCAAATTTATAAACTAGAAGGGTTATGTTTTTACCTTCTCCTACCACTTGCAGAGGCAGGTCCATAAATTTGTAGAAGTTTAGTAACTATTAGTAAAAGATGAACTTCAATCATGAGCGAAAGCCTTATCTCAGCTGGTTAGATTCACAGCATGGGTCAAGGCATTTATTAAAATGCTACACAATCAGCTAAAGTAGATGATATTTTATACCACCAACCATGCCTGTGGCAAATAAAGTGGCTATCGCCATACTCAATTTCAATGTTAGGAAATGATATTTCTAAACTTCCCGTGATGTTTATCATCAGTTCCAGAATGTCAGAGACAAATATATCAGAAATCATATTATGTCATTCCTCAAACTTCGGTCGTAAATATCATCCCCTTGGCTATCCCTTCTTTCCTACACAGTAAATATAACTACACAGCAGAAACAACAAGCTAAGATGTTTAAGGAATTTTGAATGACTGTGTTTGTTTCTAATGCTCCTAATGGACATGTGTCCTCCCAGTAAGTGTCATAGGAACTGGACAAAGAATAGGCAAAGCTCTGGTCTTTAAGCTTACAGAATGCTGTAGTAAATAGTTTTGATATGATCTGGCTTCTTACCTATTCATATGAACATCTATCCAAAGAAAGACAAGAAGAAGCAGCTATGCCTCCATTGTGTATATGATACTAGATAGCTATAGGTGTAATTGGAGATTTTTAGAAAATTTGCTGCGCAGGCTGGCTATCTAACTGGTGGGGCGGCTCTGCTTAGCTCCTGGTGCCATGTTTTACTCTAGAAGTGGCCAAAACCATGCATGTCATAGCTAGAAGTGGCCAGATGCCAAATATGCCACAACTAGACCAACATGGCAACTGGCTCTGCCAATCCACCATGTTGCCCCCACAAAGCTCAGCTGAACCCAGACCATTCCTGCTATGCCTTTGGTACCCAGTAGAAATAAGACTCTTAAAGCTTAAAAATTATCCTATGGATTTATATATTTGGAAATGCTCAATTAACCAGATGACCACATAATTAGAATAGTTACCCAATGTCTAACCTTTGATATAAGTTGCTACCCAGTACTGTTCTCCAACCATCCTCCTCCATTTTTGCTAGCCTCCTTTTTTCTCTCTTCCTCTTCCTTCTCTTTCTGACTCTTAGCTCCTCCCACTCTTAGCTCCTCCCCAGTTACTGAGTTTTATTGCAAATATAATGTAGCAGAAAATTATCCTAACGCATATAGGGATGTTTCTCCTTGGGTGTGTGAAGATACAACATATCAATAGCTAGATTGAGGAATAGCCAAGGCAACAAAGCAGGAAACAGACCACAGGTTTCACTTGCTTTACACATCAGCAGTCATTGGCAGGTGGACATTTGTGGAAGAAATATTGGAATACAGGGTACTGTAAAGAGTCCACAAAGAACCTGGAGGCAGAACAGTGAATACCCTTTCATCATTGTGCAGAATGAGTAACAGGAGTTCAAGGCAAGAAGTTTGAAAGTAAGGTTTACAGAGGAAAAGAGTGTCTAACTGTATTGTGCGACAAAAGAATGGCTGAAAATTTCTGCTGGCTGAAAACTTAAAGTTCTTAATCCTTTAATGGAAACATATTTTTTGTAAGGCGAAAGACAATAGAAGACAGAATGAGGTTGAGGAAGTAAAAAATGAATGAGGAAAACAGACTGTGTAGCTGTAAGAAAGCATTTCAATCATTTCCCAACGACACAAACTTCTGAACAAAGAGTGAATGGAGTAAGGGATGTCTGCCTTCTGTTTGTTAAAACATCATTTTGGCTTTAAGAATCAGGAATGTGTTTATTTGTTTGTGCAATGAACTAGTGAACTAGGACATAGGAAGATTAGGTGACATTTTTCATGAAGTCTTCATCAGCTACAAAGGGGAGCAGCAAAAGCAATGTGGACTATAGTTTTCAAATAAAGAAACCAAAACTTTAGACTGTCTGTGTGAAGGCCATGATGTATCTCACTTAGGCAGGACAGAAACTTTCAATATTCCTTCCTTTTTAGTATTTTTTTCACACATCTGATAAAATTCTATGTATTAGATGTTTGAGAAAGTTAAATGATATTAACATTTCACCTTTTTGCACTGAATTCACAGTGCATAACATAAACTCTTTGTAGTCTCTGTGATAAATATTGGCTTTTATAATCTTTCTAAGTGAAAGAGTTACAGTTGTAAATTCTTTTTGCAGTTTATGAATATTTCAAAGCTCTTTTCTCCATACATAGGGATGTAGCTTTGCCTTTCCCAATCCCATAGAAGAGAGGAGGGTGAAAACAAATAGAAGGAAAAAACAAAACATTGCTTAGTCATGGATAATACAAAGAAGGCAATGCATTATTTTTTTTTTAAATTGAAAATAGATTTTTTTAACACAATATTTTGTGATTAGAGTTTCCTTTCACCCACCTCCTTCCAGGTCCTCTCCACCTTGCCAACTACCAAATCCATATTATTTCTTCTTCTCTCTCATTCAAAAACAAACAGGCATTTTAAAGAGAAATAATTAATAATAATACTGATAATAATAATGTAAAATAAGAGCAAACCTGAATATTAAAAAACAAATGAACATTTAAAAAGAGCCAAAGAAAAAGCATGACACACACTCCATATACATGTATATGTATATGTATATGTATATGATGTATATGATGTATATGATGTATATATGTATATACACACATATATATGTATGTATATGTATATATACATATATATATATGTATGCATACATGTATGTATTTATATACATGGTGAATGAAATTTGTATGCACAGTAATTTGCAAAAGATACAAATATCAGAAACCATTATATGTAAGCAAGAGACCTATAAGGAATATAAGAAAGCCCAGCCCAAGTATTATGAGAAGGAAAAACCTTCAAACACACCATGAAGTCAATTTTGTGTTGACCATCTACTCCTGAGGTTCATTGAAGAACAGAGTTTCCTTTTCTGCACATATTTGGAGCAAGCTGCAGTGTGTTTTTTTGCTACATGTAAACGAATTAGAGAAGGGAGCTCACATAATTGGTATCAATGTTTAAAAAGGAATAATGACTGCCTTTACTGAGGTCCACATTCAAAGGCACATGTAGGGTTGTATCACATAATACTGCATTCAATCCTTACACTAGTTTTTGTTTTGTTTGTTTGTTTTTCTGATTTTTTTAAAAAGTAGATGTTGTCCTACTCAATGTAGTATTGCTGTGAAGAGATACCTTGGCCGTGGCAACTCTTATGAAAGAAAACATTTAGTGGTGGCTTGCTTACAGTTCAGAGGTTTAGTTCATGGTCATCATGGCAGCAAGCATGGTGGCATGTAGGCAGACAGTGTTGAGGGAGCTAGGAGTTTCATATCTGCATCTACCAGCAAGAGGCAGAAAGAGACACTGGGCTTGGTTCAAGCTTTTGAAAACTCAAAGCCCATCTTCAGTGACACACTTCATCCAACAAGACCACATGTCCTACTTTTTTCAAATAGTGCCATTCCCTTTAAGTTTATGGGGGTCATTTTGATTCAAACCGATGTGTAAGTAAGTTTAAAATAAGAGAAACATTTTCTGTAGTATTTTTTGGAAAATGCATAATTGTTGATTAAATATGGTCAATTGGGAGTCCTTTGATTGAAGGAAACAATCTATCAACTGCATTCCCATTCACCAGGTTCTTTTTAATTGGTGCCATTGACTGGATATATACCTAGGAACCTTAGTTCCAAGCACTTGAATACTCAGGAAAGTATGGCAGTGAAGAGCACATCTTTCACATGGAATCCTTTATGTTGCAGTATTCACTGGAGGGAAAGGAAGTGGAGTTTGAATAGCTGAATTCAACTTGTATTAGGCTGTCACACAGTTTATCATGTTGTTTTTACTGATCACATTCCCCAACAAAACATAAATAGTGCTTTGTATCTCTTAATATTAATGTTTTCATTACTAATTCTTTTCTTCCCTGTCATAACTTTATATCACCATTGTTATTTTCTGTCTGTGTTCTCTAGTGGACCAAGAAACATCCAGTTCTCAGTAAATAACTATAATGTGAAATTACTTGAGAAATTACTCAAACTTGGTATTTTTGTTTTCATTTTAAATTTTTCGTTAGGTTAATGGTACCAGAAAGTCAAGACATGAAGAGTCTAGAGAAACATAGCTCATCAGCTAAGCATGCATGCTGCATTTTTTTGGAGACTGAATTCAGAACCCACAATGAGCATCCCATACTCACTTGTAACTCGGTTCCATGGGATCTAATGACCGCATGTGTCTTATGCAGGTACCCATATCTATATGTGCAAAGTAAAATGCAACACACATACACTACACACACACACACACACACACACACACACACACACACACACACACAGAGAGAGAGAGAGAGAGACAATTAAAAATAAATATTTAAATAGAAGAGAGAAAAATATAATAGGTTAATATAATTTTGAAAAAGACATGCATGTATCTTCTGAAGAAAGGTTTCACATAAGCTCAAGATGTGTTCAATAATTCTGAAGAACAAGTCCTACATGTCTGACTTCATAGTACAGAGATTAATAAGCACATCATTTTTAACAGACATGCGGAATACATTAAGTTCATTAAAAATAAATTCCTAATAGATGAGGTTTACACATCATTACCCAAGTATTAGAATGCATTAACACTTTTAATGGCAAATTAATGGTATCCAAAAAAGCATATTTGTATTTGTAATTTTTGCATGTATGTGTTCTTGATAACTTAATATGGTATGTATGTATGCATAGTGGGAGTGACTTTTTAACAATGTACTGTTATTATCAGTTTTTACTTCCGATTTCCCCTCTAACCTACTTGCTCTGCAAAGGCTATCTGATATACCCTCCTGACTTATGTCTTGTTCACCGTTTCTGGTTAGATGTGCTCAACACATTGTCTCAGCAGAAGAGAGATTGAGAAAAAGGTGTTGTTGGAGAGCATTTTTCTCAGGCTGCAGGTTTTGTTCTTCTGGCGGTGTCCTTTCAGAAAAAGCTGTAATATGTCAAGAAACTGTGTCCCTAAAGCTAGCTGATCATCAAATAGGTTCTGGTAATAGCTTGCTCCTCTTGTTTTCTTGGATGTGCCTCAATTTACTGTATATACTGGCTTCAATTAATGATGCATTTATACATTTATGGCAACCCTTGAAGACAATCTTTTTAATAAGATATTTCAAATCACCTTATGTCTCCTCTTCTTCCACTTTCTCCTTCTTCCTCCCCCTTTGTGCCTCCCTCCCTACACCCTCACATCCTCCTTTTTTCTTCTCCCTAGTACCATCTCTAATTATTTGCGATCAAATCCAAAGCCATTTTACATACTAAGCTTCCAGTGAATTACCCCTCTAGTCAATGCTCAAATTCCTCTGGTTTGAGGATTTCAAGTATCTTCTGATGAAATCCTTTCAATCACACGGATTAAGTTTCCTGACTCATGATTTTGGAGTAATAACTGTTTATGTCATCCCTTGCTTGCCTTGTTGTGAACAATTCTGACTGCTTTTCCCTTTCTAACCTTGTATTTGAGTGGATCTTCACACAGTAGCGTTTAACAAGTATCATCTTCTTAAACCAGAGGAAACAATATTTCATTTTACTCTGCTTGAAACTTAAACTAAATGTCTGAGGCAGCACCATATTCTTGGGAACTTTACAACCTGTCTGACTCCAGGTTTTCTTCCTTGACTTTCACTATGACATCTTGTCATCTTTTTTTTTTTAAATTTTTATTGGATATTTTATTTACATTTCAGATCCCCTTTCCCCATTTCCCCCCATACACCCAGGAACCCCTATCTCATTCCCCCTCCTCCTGCTTCTGTGAGGATGTGCCCTCACCCACTCTACCACTCACACCTCCCCATCCACAATTTCTCCCACAATGGGGTATCCAGCCTTCACAGGATCAAGGATCTCTCCTCCCACCTATGCCCAACAAGGCCATCCTCCCTTAAATATACACCTGGGGCCATGGGCCCCTCCCTATGTGCTCCCAGCCTGGTGGTTTAGACCCTGGGGAGCTCTGGTTGGTTGATATTGTTGCTCTCCTCATGGGGCCACAAACCCTTTCAGCTCCTTAAGTCTTCTCTCTCACTCCTCCATTGGGAAACCCATGATCAGCTCAATGGTTAGCTGTGAGCATCCTCCTCTGTATATTTCAGGCTCCGGCAGACCTCTAAAAAGACAGGTATATCAGGCTCCTGTCAGCATGCACTTCCTGACATCCACATCACCTTTGGTGACTGCACAAGAGATAGATACCCAGGTGGAGAAGTCTTTGGATGGCCTCTCCTTTAGTTTCTGCCCCATGCTTTGTCTCCATATTTGCTTCCATGAGTATTTTGTTATCCCTTCTAAGAAGGGACAAAGCACCCACACTTTGGTCTTCCTTGTTCATGAACTTCATGTGGTCTGTGAGTTGTATCTTGGATATTGCTAGCTTTTGGGCTAGTATCCAATTATCAGTGAGTGGATACCATGTGTGTTCTTTTGTGATTGGTTACCTCACTCGGGATATTTTCTAGTCCCATTCATTTACCTGAGAATTTTGCAAATTCATTGTTTTTAATAGCTGAGTAATATTCCATTGTGTAAATGTACCACACTTTCTGTATCTATTCATCTGTTGGATGACATCTGGGTTCTTTCCACCTTCTGGCTATTATAAAAAAGGCTGCTATGAACATAGTGGAGCATATGTCCTTGTTATATGTTGGAGCATCTTCTGGGTATATGCCCAGGAGTGGTATAGCTGGGTCCTCAGATAATGCTATGTCCAAATTTCTGAGGAACACCAGACTGATTTCCAGAGTGGTTGTACCAGCTTGCAATCCCACTAACAATGGAGGGGTATTTCTGTTTCTCCACATCCTTGCCAGCATTTGCTATCACCTGAGTTTTTGATCTTGGCCATTCTGACTGATTTAAGGTGGAAACTCAGGGTTGTTTTGATTTTCATTTCCCTGATGACTAAGGATATTGAACATTTGTTTAAGTGTTTCTCTGCCATTCGAGTTTCCTCAGTTGAGAATTCTTTGTTTAATAGGGTTATTTGGTTGTCTGGAGTCTAATTTCTTGAGTTCTTTGTACATTGGATATTAGCCCTCTATTGGATGTGGGATTGGTAAAGCTCTTTTCCCGAATCTGTTGGTTGCCATTTTGTCCTATTGACAGTGTCCTTTGTCTTGCAGAAGCTTTGCAATCTTATGAGGTCCCAGTTGTCAATTCTTGATCTTAGAGCATAAGCCATTGGTGTTCTGTTCAGGAACATTTCCACTGTGCCTAAATATTCAAGGATCTTCCTCTCCCTTCTCTTCTATTAGTTTCAGTGTATCTGGTTTTATGTGAAGGTCCTTTATCCACTTGGACTTGAGCTTTGTACAAGGAGATAACAATGGATCGATTTGCATTTTTCTACATGTTATCCTCCAGTTGAACCAGCATCATTTGTTGAAAATTCTGTTCTTTTTCCACTGGATAGTTTTAGCTCCTTTGTCAAAGATCAAGTGACCATAGGTGTATGGGTTCATTTCTGAATCTTCAGTTCTATTCCGTTGATCTTCCTGACTGTCTCTGTACCAATACCATGCAGTTTTGTTTGTTTGTTTGTTTGACTATTGCTCTGTAGTACAGCTTGAGTTCAGGGATGGTAATTCCTCCAGAAGTTCTTTTATTGTTGAGAATAGTTTGTTGCTATCCTGGATTTTTTGTTATTCCAAATGCATTTAAGAATTTCTCTTTCTAACTCTGTGAAGAATTGAGTTGGAATTTTAATGGGGATTGCAAAGAATCTGTAGATTGCTTTCGGCAAGATGGCCATTTCTACTATATTAATCCTGCAAATCCATGAGCATTGGAAATCTTTCCATCTTCTGAGATCTTCTTCAATTTTTTTCTTCAGAGACTTGAAGTTCTTGTCATACAGATCTTTTACTTGCTTGATTAGATTCACACCAAGGTATTTTATATTGTTTGTGACTATTGTAAAGGGTGTCATTTCCCTAATTTCTTTCTCAGCCTGTTTATCCTTTGTGTAGAGGAAGGCTACTGATTTGTTTGAGTTGATTTTATATCCAGCCACTTTGCTGAAATTGTTTATCAGGTTTAGGAGTTCTCTGGTGGAAGTTTTAGGATCACTTAGGTATACTATCATATCATCTGCAAACAGTGAAATTTTGACTTCCTTTCCTATTTGTATCCCTTTGACTTCCTTTTGTTGTTTAATTGCTCTGGCTAGGACTTCCAGTACTATATTGAATAGGTAGGGAGAGAGTGGTCAGCCTTGTCTAGTCCCTGATTTTAGTGGGATTGCTTCAAGTTACTCTCCATTTAGTTTGATGTTGTCTACTGGTTTGCTGTATATTGCTTTTACTATGTTTAGATATGGGTCTTGAATTTCTGATCTTTCCAAGACTTTTACCATGAAGGGATATTGAATTTTGTCAAATGCTTTTTCAGCATCTAGTGAGATGGTCATGTAGTTTTTTCTTTGAATATGTTTATATAGTGGATTACGTTGATCGATCTCCAAATATTGAACCATCCCTGCATTCCTGGGATAAGGCCTACTTGATCATGGTGGTTGATTGTTTTGATGTGTTTTTGGATTTGGCTTGCAAGAATTTTTCTGAGTATTTTTGCATCGAATTCATAAGAGAGATTGGTCTGATGTTCTCGTTCTTTTTTGGGTCTTTGTGAGGTTTAGGTATAAGCGTGATTGTGTCTTCATTGTACAAATTGGGTAGTATACCTTCTGCTTCTATTTTGTGGAATAGTTTGAAGAGAATAGGTATTAGGTCTTTCTTGAAAGTGTGATAGAATTCTGGTCTTGGGCTTTTTTTGGTGAGGAGACTTTTAATAACTGCTGCTATTTCTTTAGAGGTTATAGGACTATTTAGATGCTTTATGGTTTATCTGCTCCTGATTTAACTTTGGTACCTGGTATCTGTCTAGAAAGTTGTCCATTTCATCCAGATTTTCAGTTTTTGTTGAGTATAGGCTTTTGTAGTAGAATCTGATGATTTTTTTTTATTTCCTCAGTTTCCGTTGTTATGTCTCCCTTTTCAGTTCTGATTTTATTAATTTGGATACTATCTCTGTGCCCTCTGGCTAGTCTGGGTAAGGATTTATTTATCTTGTTGATTTCCTCAAAGAACCAGCTCCTGGTTTCCACCCCTTGCTCGGTCCTTTTGGCTGGGACAGACACCTACCTTGTCTGCTTCTGTGAAGGCAGCATATCCTGAGCCATCCTAGAAAAACCACTGCACTCAGACATCTTGTCATCTTGTTTCGCTGTCCTGAACCCTTTGCTCTACTTTGCAGGCCAGGCATTCTGTACCTTAAGAAAAAATCTTCCACTTGCTTTTCCTGCTACTTCTGATGCTCTTTGAGTTGGTACCTGATCCATTGATTTTACACCCTTGCTTATAATTTTGTCTCAAAATTAGGTTCTTCTCTAAGTAGAGTAATAAATAAAATCCTGTTTTATTTTTTTCCAGAAACAATATTTGTGACACTTTTCTCTAAAAATATAACTTGTGTAAATTGTTTTTATTTATTTTTTTTTTGTCTTTCTTCATCCACTGGCCTCTTGGAGTTTGACAACATTTGGCTGGCTCAGTAGCCAGTTTTACTATAGAACTCATTAAACAAATTAAAGCTATTATTTAACATGTATTACCATGTTCCACTAATGAAGGCATAGGGGGAATCCAGAGTGAAGGCAAAATATATACAAATACTACAATGAAACCCCATGATTTTGTGTACCACCTCCCCAAATCTGGACATTAATGGTAGCATGCTGGATATTTGCTCGCTCTCTATTAATTTTAGCACTACTACTACTAATAATAATAAAAGTCAAATGGTAAATGTAGAGTTTTGAACCGACTTTAGTAGCTTACATATTGTTACTAAGCCAATCACTTTAGCTTCTCTGTGCTTCAGTTTTCTTAGCTGGGAGATCACAGCTAAAACGCTTCCTAAACTCTATTCTTCCTGTGAAATACATAGAGGAGATTATTATACAAAATGTCTTTTCAATACTTTATGTGCCATCTAAAAGTCAGCATAATCACTACTAAGGGCTACCGTTAATGACAGTGGCAGTACACAGTCCTTATTATCCGTTGTCTTTACCTTTGTCAACAATATATCCCTGAGACAATTTTTGTATGTTAAGAATGGATGAAATGATTGGGATTCTTATGGTTATAGATAAGCCATTGTGGTTAAAGTTTAATTTTGGGTTGACTCCTTTCCATTAATTCATTGGAAACTGAAAAATAAAATCCCAGAATTTCAAATGATATATGATATATTATATATATATATATATATATATATTATAAAATATATAATATAATATAAAAATATGTGATATATATTTTTCACATATAAGTATCTCTCACCTTTCTGGAAACTTAAGAATTACTGTACCACAGATTGCTGAATCAAAGCAAAGATGACTTTGGGCTCAAATGAGTATCTAAACTGAAGACAAACACTTTGCATTTGGTGTAGTTTTCATATATGAGATTACAACTTGACTCCTGAATAATTCATATAGCACATGTAAGTATGTAGATGGTTTTCTCTGTGTCTGTGGATCTGAAAATGCAAATCCACAGACATTATTTTTCCCTAGCACCCGTATATATGCCAAGGCAGTAAAAATCATATGTTTCACATTGAATTTTAACTGCCAGACCTATCATTAATTTGAAAGTTAATATACTGTTACACCTTGCATGGATTTGACCTTTGAAGCTCTCAGACATAATATAACATATAATGAACTAGTAGCTCCTATCTTTTCATTATCATATGGTGAACAAAGATGTTTGTTTTGTGTCTTCCATGATTTTTTTTAAATTTCAGAAATGTATTAAGTGTGATGTTCATTCTAATAATATATTTCTTATGTATTGTATGCACATTTTATTTGAAATTACAGGAGCGTAAAAACAAACAAATACATGATTATTTGCATTACTCTGGCAGACAGACTAAAGCATGCTTCTTTTATGTTTATTATTTCATCTACCATAATAGGTTTCAGTAAAATATGATGTGAAATCACAGTAATTAATATACTCAACACATAAACATCTTATGTCTCTACCAAATAATTTTATTTATTTGATGCCAGTTCATCTTTATTGGAAGATAAAACAGATCCTCAAAAGTAAAAGATGTAACATGTGATTGCCAGACATTTGGACAGTGGAAAATTCTTTGGTTTAAAAAACAAAAGATCTCCTAGTTGCTAGCACTTTACAGCTTGATGGTATTTGTTTCCATCATGCCATTTTCCTTATTGGACAGTACATAGGAGAATGCTTTCTCCTGGCTTCAAAGATAGTCGTATAACAGGCATTGTTCAAAGGAAAGGCTCTCTACATGCATCACAATTTCTGCCTTGCTGCTGCCATTTCATTCTCACTTAGGTGATACATCCATCCTCATTAGGGTGCACTCTTCTCTTTGGACAGACTATTCCCTACAATCAACCAAACCTGCTTTCCTTTTGGATTTAAAATATCCTCCAAACATTGTTTCTCACTGCTTTCCTTTTATGGTCTCCAACACTTTTTTTTTTAAGAATAATATAACCTGCATTTATTTATGCCTTATATTGTCAGAGTATTTAGAAGGGTTTAAAGTATAGAGAAGTGAGAATAAAGGAGCATGCCTCGAAATATTGTATTTGAAATAAGTAATGTCCCTCAAAGACCAGTTTTTTTAAAAAGTATGCTTAATCATTGCCAGAAGGGAAAGATAAAGCATAAGTATTTTATATGTCCAGTCACGTATCATATAATATTTATGAAGCATATTTCTAGTTCTCATGACTTTTAAATATTTTATGATTATTATTTCTGTAATTTCATAAGAATCCTCTTAGAGAAGTGTTTTGTAAGTGAAAAAATTACCTGATGTGGGCAGGGGAACATGTGCATATGAAAGACAGCTGACTCCTGCAGCCACAGTTGTCCCTTAGTACACTCTATGGATCCTGTGTCTTTTAGTCATTAGTTTTCATGCTCTTACTTTTCACTTTGCTGTGAGTTATATACCAAGAGAACAATTTTAATAGAAAGAGTTCATTATGTTTTATGGCTTCAGAAGCTCTAGTCATCCAGACCGGCAATTTTTCTTTGTAGCTGTGACATGTAACATATAAACCTACTAATGCTTATTTTAAAATCTATTTACATAATACAAATTATTCAATTACTTAAAAATATATGCAAAACTCACTAATCAATGAATGGAGCTAGAAATGGTCACTTTAGTGATGTCTCCCATACCCAGAAAGAAAATGTCGCATGTTTTCTCTAATTTGTGGCTATCAACTTTGTATGTTCGGTTATGTGTGTTTTATTTGGAGCACTTTCAGCAAGCACCATTTTTGTTTTCAAGCACCATTTTAGCCAAAAATGGTGGATATGCGATTTCAAATAATGTTCTGGACCTAGATTTTATTCTCATAAAACAACTTAATGGGTGGGCAGTTCCTTCAACTGTTTCAGTGGTTTGAAACAAGGTTTCATGTTTACATGTGGGAACTTTTGCATAACATGCCTCTTCTATTTTTTTATTCACAAGATAACAAGCACCTCATGTATTAGTAAGCACTTCATGTATTAGTCTGTTGATCAAATGTTTTTTAATAACTCTTCCCTTGCCCAAAGAAATAGTAGCTTTTAGTAAGCCCTCTTTTCATGAATTAAAGCAAAACAATAACCACGAACCTTTAAGAATGCAATAATCCCATTTCAGTTATCTATGTAGTTTTATTTTTAATTTTTATGGGCAAAAAATTTACTATCTTATTAAATACTATCTTATTAAATTAAGCCACGATGAATCTGGCTTGAATTTCAAAAGCAGTGTCAAAGGTCACAAATTAACTGAAATAGTAGTTTCACCCATGCATAAAATTAATATGTAACTAGATAAAGTAAATTTGTAGTTATTATTTTTGAAATGTACCCTAAAATACTTTCAGGCAGAAAGTTCTTGAATTCTAAGTGTCCCATTTCCCTAAAACTTCTTCACTTTCATTTTGTAAATGCAACGTTCTGTAACGTGAATTCACTACAAATAAGGAACCCTTTCCTGTAGACAGCCATGTGTGTTATTTTTATATGCTGGTGAGTGTGGCTTTATTTCTAAGCAAATATTCCTTGATTCCATTTGTAAAATATTTCTGAAAAAACAAAGACAGCTTTGAACATATTTTCATTTTTCTCCTTTTACTGAGATTACGGTTCTTTGAACATTCCTCAGATGAATTTCACCTCTCTCTTTTGTCTATTTCAAAGAAAAAGAGCCTTTGAAAAACGTACTTTTTCTTTCTTTTAATATACTGAAAGCTTCTCTTATATATAAAGGAAATTTCCATGTGGTATTATGGTTGTCCTTGGGGACAGGTAATGGTAAATGGAGAAAGAAGAAAACAAATCCATTTACAGCTCTTCTTACATTTTACATAGTCAATCCTTGTCCTCAACTCTCATCATATCTGTTGCTTTGCATACATCATAGACAGAACAGCATCCACATACAAGTGTGCATCATCATGAGAACGCCACTCTCAGATATGAAAATTCTGAGCTGCTTTTGCATGCTCATGTGTCATGGGTTTGTGAATGAATGTGGAGAATACAAGAAGCCAAAAACTATGTCATCTCTGTCAAGGTCTGGCAGAGACAGATACAAAGGAGACTATACTTTCACTGTAAAAGTTATCACAGCAACAACCTGGTTCTTTGCTCACCATTAATTTTAAGCAAAAAACCTAAAAACTGGGTCTTATTCTTGTGAGATTTAAGACTCATGTTTATTATGGTTAATCTTGATTTTCAATGGAATTAGACACACATCTGCATGGATCGGTGAGGGTATTTAACTAGAAGATTAACTGAAAAAGGAAGACCCTTCCTTAGAGTGAGCCATATCTTCTGTTACTGACCCAGACATAAGGAGGCCAAGGTAGTGCTGCTTTTTTTCTGAATGTCTTAGCTTGATGCTGGTGCATGGAACTTCTCTGTTGCTGCTATTCCTGTTGCTACCTTGGCTAATATCAGAACTCAGCTTCTTCATTCTTCCAAAAAAATGTTGAAGATCAAAAACTCTTCAGGACTCCTCCAGGTCTACAATGCCAGGTTAAGATTTCTGAAGAATACTGCCTAGTGAACAAAACATTTTTATCAGCATCCCAAGTGTTCACATAGCCATTGTCGGAACACCCAGCCTATATTGTGTGTGGCAATCTAATAAACGATTATATATTATATTCTCAATTCTGTTCTCCTAGAGAACACCAAGTAATACAATAAAGTCTCACAAAAATGCTACCAAACCTGATGTGAACAGGGTCAGCAAAAGCAGACATGCTGGCACTGAGAGATGAAAGCCCACAAGGCCTCAAACCCATAAAAAGAACTACAGAAAACTAAGGAATGCTGAGAGTGAAAGAAACAGTCTTCACCTGGGAAGAGTACACCAATCAGTTATCCAATATCAAATATTTAGCACCTTTATTCATTACTCGTGTAAATATAAGCAATATTACATAGACTGAGCAAAAAAAAAAAAACATTTAAGAAAATATATATATGTAATAAAGAGACCACATATTTGAAAGACAGCAAGAAGGGGTATATAGCAAGGCTTGGAGGAAGCAAATGGAAAGTGGAGATGATGTAATTATATTATAATTTCAAAAATATAATAGAAGTAATTTTGAAAATAAAATAAAAACAAAAATTCTTCATGAAGTAGTTGTATGCTTTTCTTTTTATTAATTTTAAAAATACTCATTACCTGTATTGTATCTGAGTATGAAACCTTAGTGAGTGATATTTTTTTTCAGAATGTTTACATATCAGTAACAAAACAAAAATAGATTTTGGGGCTCTGAACTCTGGTCCTCAATCTTGTATAGCAAATGTTTTCATCACAGATCCATCTCTTAAGCACCATGTTTTAAAATTCATTATTTTCAGCTTCTTGTTTTGCCAATATGTTTCCACTATTAGAAGATTCTGTTTACTAATCTATAATATTCCCATTATTTTAAATTCATTTGTGCTAGAAATATAGTATTATTTTTGTTTGTTTTGAGGCAGTGTCTTGTCATCTTCAGATTCTTCCAAGTCTCATTATTTCACAGTTGTAAGTTTTGCGTTCTTCACAAAAGCTAGCCATAGATTTCTTTCTTTTATATGTTATGTCCCTCTTCTTTTCATCGGAGCTTGTAATTTTTCCACTCATACTTGGTGCTAGTTTAACTATTTTAAATCACTCCATAACACCTTATTCTGTTTACATTAAATAACTTTTCATTGGTGAATTTATAGGAGTGTCCAATTTCCATAAATTGCTCCTGCATCCTGTACAAACTTATTTTTATATATATCCCTCACTATCTTTTGCTGTTAGTGCCTAGTTAGGATTCACCTTCAGAGCATAAGAAATATCAAATATGATCTCTTCTATGAAATACTATAAAAGTTGTATTTAGGATAAGGAATTAAAACCTTTATCTCTTCCTCCAGGTAAAACATTAATGCAAATATTCTACTACCATCTGTCACTGTCTCTCTGTCTCTGTCTCTCTGTCTCTGTCTCTCTGTCTCTCTCTGTCTCTCTCTCTGTCTCTCTCTCTCCCTCTCCCTCTCCCCTCTCTCTATGCTGCCACTCTTTCCTCTCTATTCTCATGAGAGTTGGACATACCCTATCTCTAACTCATTCTGTAAAATCTCCCTCTGACTTGTCACTTTGTCTGCCTCTCAATTACATGTCACTTTCCAACGTGGCTGCTTCCTTGTACAAAGTAACTTTACTTTCATTGTTTGGGATTAAAGGTGTGTACTAAGGGTATGTCTGTATTCCAGCTACAGGGATTGAAGGTGTGTCATTCTAGTGGATCTCACAGACCACACAGAACTAGAAGTTCTTTGGATGTGATTCTTTTCTAGAGTAGCCTCGTTGCTTCTATAATCTATGCACAAAAATAAAATGTATTTCCTCATCATTTGAGCTTTTGTATATCTGTTTTTTTATTACAGACCAAAATCATTGTCCTGTCAAAAACACCATGTCCTTCAGGAGGCCCCATTCTCCTCTTTCTAGTCAAAGATCATAGCATGTCTATTGTCTTCATTCAAAAGGTTAACTGATTTTTTTCTTTTGCTATTTTTAGGCATGCCTTGTTATAGTTATATTATAATTTTATTATCTTACATTTTCAATATTTTTCTATGTGACTATCCTCATGTCTGAATAGGTGTTTGTTATTTGAAGTAGCAACTTTTATACTACCATGTGATGAGTGGATGAAGTCCTGATTATTATTTGATATTTGTATGGCCATGTCAAAGACTCCAGTGTCTCTGACCCATGGAAATTGCGAAGCCTTATACTGGACCTTGCACAAATATTGAAAGTATATACAAAATACTTCAAACACAACTACAGCTTCCTCCTCTTGGATGTTTACAACCTGAAACTGCTCCATTACAGGGATTTCCTACTGAAGGTATCTAAACCTGCCTGTTTGTTCAGATGTATACAATAAACCTCCTTTTTCTATTCAGTGGTAAAAAAAACAGGATGAATTTTGGGACTATACTGATATATCTTCACCAGAGTGCATGGTTAAAAGAATTTCAATTTTCTGTACATATGTCTATGTCCCTTTTTTCAATCTTCATGTGCCCTTTCATCATCTTCATTCCCTTGTCAACATAGTCAGGTAAATAATCAAAATGGTACAGGTGGTGGTACTAGAATTTTTATCTTGAGATTATCTTTTCAAAAATGTCATGTACATATTACTAGAGCAGAGCTGACAAATGAAACCCCAGATTTGTGCTTTGTTTCTTTACTCCAGATGTTGTAAAGTTCTTTATTGTTCTTTATTGTTGATTGAGAATACCAGGCATTTATTGCCTTAAACTGTGGCTACAACAAGCTTGGATATCCTTTGTAAATGTGAGCTTATTTCAACGTTATCTGATGACCTGGCAAAAATACAAGCTTCCTTAATAAAATCAGCCTCAAATGACTTCATGTTGCCTGATATATACATATAGTGTGGAATTTAAAAAAATGGAGAAAGGAGAAACTGGCTCTAATGAAAAATGTCACATTTATTTGCAAGGAAGCGAAAGAAGAACTCAGAATAGCGAAAGAATAGACTAAGCATTCTTCTTGTATTGGGGTTGAAAACAGTTTTATCTCACACAGAGGTTATGAAGGAAGAGAGCATAGAAGCAAAGATACTGTTAGGTTTAGTTTTGAAAAATCCTGTAAATAATCATTTCTTCTGGTATATTATATTTTGTTAACTTGAAGGAGCTTAAAGTACTGCAGTTCCCTAATCTAAATGTAAATTACCAAGGAAAGCAGAGAGGCATTAGTAAGTGGTGATTTCAGAGTGTAGGCTTTGTGAAATGAGCAGACTTGAATTTGAAATCTGGATTTGCCTCCCCATAGTTGTACGAGTGTTGGCAGTTTACTTAACCTCTCCAAGTCTCATTTTCTCATCTAATAAAGGGAAGGGTCTTCTTTACTGTGAGATTGAAAGGAGATTATAATTTATTTATGAAAATGCTGAACCCTGTCTAGCCTTTGGTTCATTCAATAAATAGTATTTATAAAATGTAACCTCTATTTTTGTAAAGCACAAACAAGTTATAGGCCTTTTCAATCCCTAATTATGATGAGAAATAAGAAGAGAAGATACTTTGCTGTATTTTGTTCATAAAGTTAATCAGAATTATTTTCATTGCTTAAAGCTTTACATAAGATAGTGAACATTTTTAGAGTCAAGAGATATGTTAATATCCCAGTAAAGAATCAATGTTCTTACCAGAATTGAAATGTGTAGTTTCTTATTTAAGCTCAGCAGAGTTTAATTGATTTCATTTTTTTGGATAATGAAATAATAGCAAACATTTTATCTCAAAGTAGTACCTAACACAAACCAATATCATTCCCAAACCTTCCTCCTTTTCAAATCTTGTGTCTTCAGCTGAATTGAAAAAGTCATATAGACCTTTCAGTCATAGTCGAAACAGTCTGACAGATCTGGTGTCTTGGGATAGCCTTAAGTGTCCTTTGCATCTCATGAGGCATTTCTGTAAGAGAGAGTAATGTGGGGCCTTGCAGTGGTGGCGCATTCCTTTGATCATAGCACTTGGAAGGCAGAGAGAGTCGGATTTCTGAGTTCGAGGCCAGCCTGGTCTACAGAATTGTCTACAGAGTTTCAGGTCAGCCACAGCTATACAGAAAAGCCCTGTCTCCAAGAGAGAGAGAGAGAGAGAGAGAGAGAGAGAGAGAGAGAGAGAGAGAGAGAGAGAGAGAGAGAGAGAATAATGCATACTTGGCTTGCCTGCAATAATATAAGACTAATTGGTTGTTTATAAAATTCTTCCTAAGTGCAACTATAAAGGTCAAGTACTTTTCTACTTATTGAATGAATCATAAGGTATGTAGATTTTCCAGGAAATGTATCTAAAATTCCTCAATTTCAGAGGAGACAGGCTACATTCAGGGTAAAATGTTTGCAGACAATTTCAAGAGATTAATTAAAATGTGAAGTGTTTTATAATGCAATTTCTTGAAAATTACCGTTTCTCTAGAGACATAAGAAAGGGGAAATATCAAGTTTTTATTGACACTAATTGATCACACAT
Source organism: Rhabdomys pumilio (assembly GCA_030674055.1). Lineage (NCBI taxonomy): Eukaryota > Metazoa > Chordata > Mammalia > Rodentia > Muridae > Rhabdomys > Rhabdomys pumilio. The sequence continues at coordinate 19,749,342 of JANHMN010000016.1, forward strand.
CAGAGGTATATAATGTTGAAAGTTATAAGGCAAAAAAATGAAGAATCTATGATGTGTGTGCATTCACATCACATTTTTATTATCACAAGAGCTTTTAGTATGTGAAAAGGTGGCCATTCTTTTTTTTACTTCTAAGTCATAATACCCTATCGCCACGATTCCTATCTCTGGGGCATATTATTAATTCATCCTTAATATAAATTCTTTAAAATATATAATAATTTGTTTCACAATCTTTATAGAAACTTCGAAAACCAAGATCAAGAAAACAGGAGAAATGCCCTGGGTAGTGAGAAGGGAATACAAAAAAACAGATTTGCGTGACGAAAGTGATGGCTATGCTGCTCTGTTCAGTGGCTTGACTAAGAAAATGTGTATGTTAATAAAATCTTTAGTGACACATCCATCAACAGTAGTTGAGGCTAAAACTCAGTGAAACCTGAAGAACTTGAAGGGTTTAGTTTCAGACTCTAGGGCTCTTTGAATGTAATTTTCCTTTTTCTTTTTTTGGCTTAAAAACACAATCTATGAGAATCTCTTTGCAGGTCAAATGTGCACAGAAAGTACTCTGATGTTCATTCTAGAATTATGGAAATGAGAAAGTATTGTTGCTGCATTCCTAGGGATATCAAAAATAAAACTTACACACTGTTCCTGAGCAGTTTCTCTGCATATCACTCCTTAGGCACACTGCAGTCTGGGAAAGAAAAAGTCATGAGTGTGGGAGCATGTGCATGTGTAAGAACATGCACACATGCTTAATTTTTCTGAGAGGTGTTGTAAGCTAACTGTGGAAAATGTTGTTAGATCCATGGAAAAGCAATTGTTCTGCAAGTGCCTGTTAGTTTGAATTTGGATTTTCACAGCTTTACATTTACTGCTCATATAGTGAGGTGACCTTGGACAAAGTTTCAAAATAAGTTTTTTTTTCTGTAAAATGAATGGAAGGAAAAAACAAATTTTTCAAAACAAAATAATATAAGCAATACTAATGAGAGTGCATGTGATATAGGTCACGTGTAGGACTCTTTAGGTTAATTTGTGCTAAACTGCTTGGGTGAGCAACAGTTACACTAAGGGTATACACTTTATACCTCTGAGTTGTTGTCTATTTGTGTAATATTTCTAGTCTCAGAAATAATGACCAATTCACACTTGAGCTATTAGAACATAACCCTATCTGTTTCTCTCCCATCATATTCCCCCAAATACTGGTCAAGCAGGTGATTGGTGAAATGGGAAAAGGTTACATTCCTTAAGGGAAAGAAGTAAATGCAAAAGGAGTTAGAAGTATGAAAGAAGAATCTATGAAAATGTCAAAAAATCATATTAACTATTCATCTAAAATAGTCTCTAATACATGTTATTATTCTATGTATAAATATACATACGTGGTTTCAAATATTAACCATTTTACCTAATTAATCTATAATACACGTAATTCTGTATATAAATGTTACTATATATTTGAATTGACTTTTCTCCTCTAGGCTAACAGTTTTCCTTCCAAAAACCAAAGACCTTCTAACAAAAATGTCTATACTAGACATGAGAAGTCCTATTCTGAGTTGTTGGTCAGCTTTGTTGAAAAGACTCCCAAAGCAGACATTCTATTATCATTTCCCGTTGTTTTCCCTGAAGCTGGAAGGAAAGTGTTTATTGTTAATGACACTCTACACTTCAGAAATAGGAATCAGAAACCCCGAGCTGTACTTGAGGTGAATGCCTCCTAACTGAGGGCAGGCTTTCATGGTACTAGAAGGTACCGTGCAAACTCTCAAAGGAAAGAAGCAACCAACAGTACTACCCAGATATGATGCCTAGGAACCAACACAACAATCAGCATGTCACAATACCTACCGTAAGATTGCAGCAATGGCAAGTATACCTTATCAGTAAACAACAGCTCTCTAATTAGACTGAAGATCCAGTCAACAAGAGTGATACCATGACTGGTATTGAAAAACTAGTCAACTACTCAGTGCTAGTTAAGTCATGGATCTTGGAGAAGAACCTACAATCTTCCCTGCAGTGGAGAATGTACAAAATCAGAATAGTCACCACCAGCAACTTAAACATTTGTCCTAACACCCACAGATGTGTATAGTCCTTAACAGTCATCAGAGAAACTTCTACTTGCAACAAACAGAGACTATTACAGAAAACAACAGCCAATAAAAAATGCAGAGTTGTGAAGCCCAGTTCCAATGGATATATCAACAAAACTGTTGTGCATCTAAGGCACATGGAACATTGCAGAAGAGACAGAATGACTATAAGAGCCAGAAGATGAGGGAGTTTTCTGTGAGACTGTATCTCCTAGTAATGTCAGAAGCTACACCCATAAAGTCTCAACAACATCACTGCCTAAACATAAGCTGAGCAAGAAGAACAACAACAGACATTATTTGTGGGTAGGGGGAAGAACACCAGACCTCAACCCTATACAAAGGACTACAGGCAACTAAGGAATGTTGATACTTAAAGAAATAGTCCCAGGGAATAACACACCAACTGGTTATCCAGTATCAGTTATCAAACTGAGGAAGTTAAACTCAGAGATGTGTGTGTGTGTGTGTGTGTGTGTGTGTGTGTGTGTGTGTGAGAGAGAGAGAGAGAGAGAGAGAGAGAGAGTACTAACAACTATTGAAAAAAAGAAGAACATGCATTTGAGAGATCAAGGAGTGGTATATTTAGAGGGTTTGGAAAAAGAAATTAGATATGATGTAATTATGTCATATTCTCAAAAACATTAAAATAAGTGATTGAAAACAGCTCATTTCTGTAAACCAAGTCAAATGCTAGTGTCATTCACATAATGCTACTAAAACTACCAAAAGAGGTAAAAATTCCCCATCACATATGTTTCTATTTTTTACTCCTTCCTCCTTTTCTTTCCAAATATAGAAGACAGCTGGTCGAGCCATGCAAAGTGACGGTGCTAGTCCTGGAGAACTGGAGTGTAGTTATGATCTCTGTCTCTGTGTAAACTATATCCTGGAAGGAGAGTCACCATCAGTGAAGAAGCAAAGGCATCTGTGAAGGCGACAGTGACAGATTGGGACTTGTGATGCCAAAAAGAAGCATGGAAGATAGTGGGACTAACAAGTAGTGGTTTGGAGCCTGGCTGCTTTAGGAAAAACGGGAAGTGCCTTTCCTTGATCTCTTGAGGAAGAGAAGATCTTGTCGTGGGAGGAGCCGGGAACAAAGACATGTATGTATCACAGGTAGATTGGCTTATATTGATCTGTCCCCTTATGTCTTTCACAGGTGGAACTACTCAAATTTTTCCTGGAGTATAAAGTTCTTGGGACAGCTGAGAGATTGTCAGGGCATGCTCTGCAGTCTTAACCTGAATGGCTTTGTGGACTTTGCTGCATAGCATTCATAGACTACCATCAAGTTTTCTGTCTCAGAAACAGAAATGTTGTGACAAATGAAGCACACTCTGGATTAGTGTGTCCATTTACTCATGCACTTTCAAAACTCTTTTGCGCCACTGCCATAGTTGATGAGTATTTGATTTTTTTCTCAAGGGTCCTTACAGGGAGATTAGTTTTTATTATGTCTTTGCTGTTTTTATTCCTAGTAACTCTTTGTAGAATCACCAATGAAATTCTAACTTTTCATTGTCAACAGTGGTAGCTAAAGTTCACATTTTGCCCTGCTAGAGAAAAATATTTTAAAAATAATACTACATGGAATTAAGAAGAAATCTTGTTCCCCAAATACTGTAGTGTAAATAGAGCAGCACAGGGCAGCTGTCAGAAGAAATCTCTGGTTTTATTCTCTTCCCAAGAATGCACTGAGTAGGGCCTTATATTATATAAACTAAGATAGTACTAAAAAGATGCTAAATAGAACCACCTTTAATATTTCTCTATCTGCCAACACGTCCACAGACCTACAAATCCTGTAGATGTGATGATGTGCTGCTATTTTGTAACTTGCACTGAGTATGTATTTTGCAAACTAACCAACCTCCTTAGTATCAGGTACTAAATTCCAAAGAGATTATACTATATTACATTTGTTTTCCTGCAGCATCTTTGGTATTTCCCTTGAGACATCATCACGTACGTAGTTCTGAATGCAGAGTGATGTAATAAAGAGGACTAAAATACGGCTGTGGAATACAATGATGACACTATGGCAGACCTCTTTAGCTGTTTTCATATTGAAAATTCAGCAGGACTATTAAAGTGTAATGGTACAGAACATCTTGTTAAAAAAAAAATCCTCAGCTCTGTATGGTCTTCTTGTTTATGGATGATATTTATTGCTTTTGTATTCTTATTGTGTGCTTCGAAGTCAATTGAAATGCAAGTGCTAATGAAACCTCCACCATAACACATTTATTCTCCCTTCCCCAAATGAGTCTACAAGATGTAAATGACTTACATATATCAACTGCTCAGGTTTTATTGTTTTGGGTTAATTTATTCACTGTAATATTCTTAATGAAAGTAATGACTCTTACACTAGTTTGTATATCCGCACACTACAGTTTTTATTAAATCATGCTGGGAAAAGTTCACAATGAAGAATCTAAAATAAAGTTCCATGTTTCATCAAATATATAAATGGACTCCACTTACCAAACATCAACACTGCATTATTTTGTTAATCGTTGTTCTTAATTTCAATTCATCATTTTTTTTTAAAGAAAAGGGTGGAGCAGCATCTCATAGCACGTACTGTGATTGTGTTATTTGAAAGAAGAATATCCATCCTAATGACCAACTTGTCACTGATATCCTAAGTCCATCATACAGCACATTGATTGTGAAAACAGCCACTTCAAGTTTATTCCTCGATTTTTGCTTTTCTATGAGACTTTATATATTAGACAGGACCGATCTTTTACATAATTAAATGAATTCCTCCCTGAATGAAAGCAGAATTGTAGTATGTAACTCATTGTAAACTCTGTCTAGGAAAACTAAGTAACTGATGAATGCTATGATTATATAATAAAGTTTGAGAAACCAACCACAAATTAATATATTTATATTTATGTCCCTTTTCATAGTCTTGGTGCCTTTTTTTCTGACATGCTGTCTAGCAAGTGCTCCCAAATGGTCTCTAATAACTAAATACCCTGCTAATATATGGTCCATCATAGATCACACTTGGCTCAAACCTAGCCCAAATATCAAGCTATTGCATCTCTTACAGAAACAAAGCCATCAAATTACAGAATAATCTTTAAGTCCCTCTCTCTAAAGGACCCTATCTTTGTTATACAATGGAAGAAGTTTCCAGTAGATTTGCTTTTTTCTTGTCCACTCAGAAATTTAGGCCTATCTTATTATGCTACTGATTGCTAATATGATTCAAGTGGTCTTACCGATATCTTTTTCTCATATTTGATGCATATTTGTTATCCTATTTACCTCCTCAAAATATAGCTCTGATTACATAATTTAATTATTTCAATATTGGGAATTTTCTGTCAAATAGCACTCTTTGTCAGGAAAATGTAAAATAAAACTTCAGTGAAATTAATTCCATCTCACTCTAGTCAGAATGAAATCATTAAGAAAACAAAGAACACTAAAGCTGTTAAGTATGCAGAGAACGAAGAACTCATAGGAGTTTGCATTTGGTGGTGCTGTAAATTAGTCAAGCTTATCTAGAAATGCATGTTGTATATATCAGCAATTAGAGAACTAAAAATAGGTCTACCACATGACCCACCTATATAACCTCCAATTATTTTGCTAAAGAACCACAGGTCAGCATATCAAAGTGATGTTTTACATTAAAGTTTATTTTAGCATAAAATTATTCATCATAGCTGAGTTATGGAAACAACCTAGGTATCTGACAAAGGTGAATGGATAAAAAAAATGTGATATTGTGATACAAATGCTGAAGTTTACAGGCAAATGGATGTAGCCAGAGACCATCAGATGAAATGAATTAAATCAAACTCAGAAATGTAAATAATACAGTTTTCTTTCATTTGCAGATTCTAAATTATCTATAAATGCATAAGCTCAAGTATGTATATTTGACATAAAAGTAGACTTGAAACTGTCTAGGGAATTAAAGTGTATTGAGAGAGACAAAGAGATCGGACAATATAGAGAACATGACAAGGGATTAGTAGTTCAAGAGGATTATATGCATATATGTAAATACCTTTATGAAACACAGTACTATGTACAATGAATATAAGCCAATAAATACATTGTTTTATTATAATCCAAATTCCCTAGCACAAGTTGCTAGTCTACATTTAATGTCTGCTTACTCTGTAAGTTGTTTTCCAGCCTCTCCCCTCACTGATGTTATATTATAACTAACGTTTAAAGTCTTGGTATCACCAGACCCCATTTTTCCTGACTATCTCAGAACTGTTCTTCAGATCCATTGAGACTTTGACAACAAACTGCAAATTATTTCAACTCTTTACCATATTTGCTCCTAGAAGTGCAGTTTCTCATTTCTTAATATCCTTTATGATGTTTCACACAAAGCTGTGCACATGCATAGTGTACAAAAAACATGTGTTTAATGAAATCGAGCAAATTATTTAATTTTTTCCTTTGTCAAACAACTCTTAATTCCTTTAACCTTGATTTAAAGCTATATTTTCTAACTTACTGATTATTTTAATTGTTATTCCTTAGAGTCAAAAGACAGAGAGAGGGGGCAGGGAACATAGGTATTATGAAAATATTCAGTAATGTTAAGGCATATGTATGATATAAAAAACATAGACCTTTATTAGATTCTAGATTATAGTCTAGAGACACAGGGTCAAGCAGCCTGGGTATGCACCATGAAGTTAAAAAAAAAAAAAAAAAAAAAAAAAAAAAAAAAAAAAGACTTCTTACATTATCAGAAAAGCATTTATCCCATGATCAGACTTTCCATTAAAAATATGTTTTCTGAGTTTACAAAGGGACTTTCTTCTCACACTGATTTTCTACCCATGTGACAGCAATTTTAAGTCTGCCTTTGAGTGACAGCTCATGTTACATCATTGTGAATTGGTGAATGATCGCTTCTAAAGAAACAGCCAAGAAGCTCTTCAAAGCATGAAAAAGCTTTTCTTGAATACTCTGTTTTTGATTTAGATCCCTGTGTGAAAGGGCTTTTCAAAAAAATAAAAATCACAAGTCTCACTGTGCCTGCCCTTGATATCTCTCCATTAAACCGTGGGTATCTATAGTGTGATGATGCTACGTCTTTGTGCTCATAGTAGACGGATTATTTTTCAGTTCCTTTTAAAATTAATCATTCAAATGGCAGAAACTTGTTGATATGGTCTTCTCATTTTGATCTTCAACTTAATTTTTTACTAACTCTTGGTTGCTTTTGTTTTCTATATGGCAGCATGCAGAATTGATCCTTTTATTGTTTTCAAAGCTGAAGAGAATTTTTAAAAAATATTTACATTTTTATTTCATGTGTTTGCCTTCATGAATATCTATGCACCAATTGCTTGACTGGTGTCAGCTAAGGCCAGGTGAAAGCATAGGAACTTATGAAAAAAAAACCTGGAGTTACAAACAATTGTGAGCAACCACATGGGTGCTAGGAATAAAAACCTGGGTCTTTTGGAAAACTGCTAGTCCATTCTCTCAAAGTGAATAAAATATTGAATGACTTGAGTTACAGAAATAGAAGAAGGATGTAATTTTTAAGTGTGATAATATACTTCTCACTTAGGGGTTCCTAAGTTTTCTGTCTTTAAGCAGCAATTAACTGCCTATAGTTCTACATCTAAGAAATGAGAGTCTGTGATAATTCACCTGCCCACATTGACATGTCATTTTGACATTGTGCTGGTTTTTGTTCAGGGAACCATATTGTTGAAAGTTCATAGGTGTAGCTTCCCTGTCATATGTAAAAGACACTGTCTGGCACCAGATGTCCTGGTCTTTGGCTCTTATAATTTTTCTACTCCTTTTCTGAAATGTTTGCTAAGGTTTTTTATTATAGATATAGTAACAGATTGGATAGTCTAAAGTCAGTTGTTCTCTGCATTTTTACCAGTTGTACTTTCTGTAATGATCTCAGTCAAATGCAAAGAGAAACTTCCTTATTAGCAGTAAAAGCTACACTTATATGTAGGTGTAAGGATAAGACTGATTTGCAAAGTGGTTTTACCAGCTTGCAGTCCCACCAGCAATGAAGGAGTGTTCCTCTTTCTCCACATCCTCGCCAACATCAGTTGTCACCTGCATTTTTGATCTTAGCCATTCTGATTGGTGTGAGGTGGACTTTCAGGGTTGTTTTGATTTGCATTTTCCTGATGACTAAGGATATTAACATTTCTTTAAGTGCTGCTCAGCCTTTAGAGATTCCTCTGGTTGAGAAGTCTCTGTTTAGCTCTGTACTGTACTTTTTAATAGGGTTATTTGGTACTCTGGAGTCTACCTTCTTGAGTTCTTTGTATATATTGGATATTAGCCCTCTATTGATTATAGGATTGGTAAATATCTTTTTCCCATCTGTTGGTTGCTGTTTTGTCCTATTGTTAGTGTCCTTTGCCTTACATAAGCTTTTCAATTTTATAAGGTCCCGTTTGTCTATTGCTGATCTTAAAGTGTAAGCTATTGGTGTTCTGTTCAGGAAGTTTTTCTTGTGCTCAAGAGATCATTTCATTAGACGCTGAAAAAGCCTTTGACATAATACAACACCCATTCATGTTAAAAATATTGGAGATATCAGGAATTCAAATTCATAACTAAATTTAATAAGGGCAACATACAGCAAACCAATAGCCAACATCAAACTAAATGGAGAGGAACTCAAAGCAATCCTATTAAAATCAGGGAGAAGATAAGGCTGCCCGTTCTCTTTCTACCTATTCAATATTATCCTCAAAGTTCTAGCCAGAGCAATTAGTCAACCAAAGGAGATCAAAGGGATATAAATTGGGAATGAGGGAGTCAAGATAATCACTATTTGCAGATGATATGATAGTATACATAAATGAACCCAAAAATTCTACCAGAGAGCTCCTACAATTGATAAACAACTTCAGCAAAATGGCTGGATATAAAATTAACTCAAACAAACCATTAGCCTTCCTATACTCAAAGGATAAATGGGCTGAGAAAGAAATTAGGGAAACGGCACCCTTCACAGTAGTCACAAACAATATAAAATATCTTGGTGTGACTCTAACCAAACAAGTGAAAGATCTGTATGACAAGAACTTCAAATCTCTGAAGAAAGAAATCGAAGAAGTTTTCAGAAGATGGAAAGATGTCCTATCCTTGTGGATTGGCAGGATTAATATAGCAAAATGGCCATCTTGCTGAAAGCATTCTATAGATTCAGTGCAATCCCCATCAAAATTTTAACACAATTCTTGATAGAGTTAGAAAGAGCAATTCTCAAATTCACTTGGAACAACAAAAAACCTACGATAGTGACTATTCTCAACAATAAAGGAACTTTTGGGTGAATAACCATCCCTGACCTCAAGCTGTACTATAAAGCGATAGTGATAAAAAAAAACCTGCATGGTATTGGTACAGAGTCAGGCAAGTAGATCAACAGAATAGAACTGAAGACCTAGAAATGAACCCACATGCCTGTAGTTACTAGATCTTTGACAAAGGAGCTAAAACCATCCAGTGGAAAAAGACATTATCTTCAACAAATGGTGCTAGTTCAACTGGTGGTCTGCATGTATAAGGATGCAAATTGATCCATTCTTATCTCCTTGCACAAAGCTCAAGTCCAAGAGGACCAAGGACCTCCACATAAAACCAGATATTCTGAATCTTATAGAAGAAATTAGACATCTTATTAGTGAAGATAAAACTTGTCCCCAAGGAAACCTAGGCTCCTAATTAGCAGGAAGTATTCTACAGATACTGTTGCCCTCTTTCCCCACTATCTATTTTGTCTCCTCACTAGTGTTATGGAGTTGAAAGGGTAGAAGAAAAGGCTTGGAGAAGGGTGGAAGAAAGAAGAACCAAAAGAGTAGTCAAAGTCTACTTACCTTTTTCCCTTAGTAGTTTGCATTGCTCCTTAGAGAGATCTTAATCCAGCAACATGGCTACTCTGGCAAGGATCACATCCAAAGAACTAGGTCTGTGGTCCAGCTGGAATGCAGACACGCCACATACTTTTAACCTCTCTGACTGAAATACAGACCCACCCTCAGTACACACACCTTTAACGTTAAATTAAAGAAGCAGTCATGTTTGAAAGTAATGTGTAATTGAGGGGAAGACAAAGTAGTGAATTAGAGAAAGATTTTACTGAATGGGTCAGAGATAGAATATGCCCCACTCTCATAAGAACATCAAGAGAGAGAGAGAGAGAGAGAGAGAGAGAGAGAGAGAGAGAGACAGAGAGACAGAGAGAGAGATAGAGAGACAGAGAAAGGCAGAGAGACAGAAAAAGACAGAAAGACACAGAGAGACACACACACATACACAGAGACTATTTAAAATAAAAGGGTGCAGGGAGAGAGTTGATCAGTTAGTTCAGTCAGTTTATTCCAGTGGAGTTGAATGTGAATTTATACAGTTTCAGTGTAGGTCACCAGAGGCTTTTGTAGCCAGAAAATAAGAAGGATCCGGATTAGAACAAATGGCCAGAATCAGTTTGAGGCCAGGCAGAGGAACTGAGTGAAAAGCTGAGAAACCAAATTGAATCAGTTAACTTGGAAAGGAGTTTGAGGCAGAACAACTGAGTTAAACCAGCTAGCAAGATTTTCGAAAGAAATAGAAAAAAATGAGCTTATTCAGCAGTATGTCTCAGAGGCTGAAAACAGTCTAGCCCTAAGTTAGCAGGTACAGAGGCTAGGTGCCTTTCTGGCTTAGGCCTGGAATGAAATACTCAGGGCTCAGAACCAACAGTGTATTTGCACGGTTTAGATACTGTGCTCATCGTATCCAAAACAACAATCACATCAGCTAAATAAAAGTTACTATTATAGATCCTTCAAATACTATGAGAACTAGTTCCCAGGAAGAAAGTGTCTAGGTCAAATCCAACATGACTTTTGAGCAATTGGGGTCTTATTTTTAACTAAATGGGGCAATCTAAGATAATGGCAATAGTCTATATTATCTGAGGAGTCTCTTGGAGTACCCTGAGCAACTACTGATAAGATTTTTGTGCTTGACACTAGAGTTTTTAAAATTTGGGACAAAACATCAAAGCCTAAGTGATATATATATTGTATTACTTACATATATTACATATCCATTCAACTTTCCATAAACATAAAATGTATTTTTTGTATAATTTGTAGAATTTATAGCCATACTTAGAATTATTTATCCATTTTTCCTGATTCATCCTTTGTTGTGGCCTCTTTTCAATCTTTAATGTCGCCCTTGCTTTGCTTTTTAGGACTTTCTTATTGTTTAGATTTAATTCTGAGAGCAGATTTAGTTTGTTCTTTAATGAATTTCTTTTGATTGTGAACACTGTGAGTCAGATGGAGTCTTTGTATGACAGAATTTTTTTTTAAATGCTTGACTTTGACATTACTACTTTTTTTCTGGTTAATGTTATATCAACATATCTACAGATCAAGCTATTATGGAGGAGAATTTTTGTTTGTATGCTTGTCTTGTTTTTAGTCTCCTACTGTAGCCTTCTTTGTTATGAACAGCTTCATGATTGCCACTAAGAGACATTGTTGGGAACAGACTTGCTGGGAATGGTTCTGTGTCCCTACAATCCAAGAACTCTTGAGGCTGAGGCAGAAAGATCACAAGTTTGAAGGTAGTTTGGGTTTCATAGCTTGATTCATTTCTGAAATAATTAAATATTTTGTATTTTTCTGTAATACCAGTGTTTACTCATATATATGATTGATAATTTGACCACTAACATCTGGAGATAGCCTGTGTTCTAGAATAGTAGATATAAATTTTCACTGTTGTTATACGAATGGTATGTGAAAGGGAAACCTGAGAGTTTTATAAGTCATGTAAGTTAATTTGTGTGTGTGTGTGTGTGTGTGTGTGTGTGTGTGTGTGTGTGTGTGTTTCTAGCTTGTGATTGTCACAGAATACCTTGGCCATGGCTTTTGTCATTTATTTTGCTTTTCTTATCTTACAAATGTATATTCTTTTTATGATTAGCATTAAATTATAATTTTTTGGAATAGAGTTAGCAGGATGACAACAGTTGGATGGAAGTTACCAAGGTAGAAAGCCTTTGGAATATAAAACACCCATGCTTTGCTGCTAATTTTTGTGTATGATAACCAAAAGGAAAAAGATGTAAGAAAAGTGAAGAGACAGAGAAAGATAAATCACTGATGGTAGGCTTAGAGAAACCAAAACTCAAGGAGGTATAAGTATTTGAAATATAGTGATATCTATTCTTTGTGTGACTTCACAGTGTTTCGTCGTTTACTTTGAATTGGCATCTAAATATAAAATTTAAATATACTTACAGACTTTTCACAGTTGATAGTTCTTGCAAGTAAGTATATACACACAATTGTTTCCTCCAAATATGCTGAGAGAGTGGTAGAATTCTCTTTGCAAGTGGTTCATGGTCATTTAACTCTTAATGTACTCCATTCCACAGAACAATCTCAATCTCTAGTCCAGACAACATTACTTTGCTCTCAGGTATCTGTTTTGTAAGAACCAATTTTATCATGGCATGGCACTATTTTGTGCAAATGATATTTAGCTTGTAAATGACAGGCAGTAACATTATAGTGTTTTTAATGCTATTCAGATTGTGGAAAACCTGTAACAGCATAGAGCTACTCTGCTATTGAAATACTAAAATAAATATTTTTATTGAAATGCTTTAGATGGTTGGGGAGTCATATACTGAAATAAAATAGAAATGAGATACTTATTCTGAGATAAATTCAACAGGGGATCTCAGAGCTACTTCCTACATAATCAGAGTGTGGGAAATGAGGGGTCCTATGATAGAATTTACAGCAAAGGTTTAACCTTAAATGACTATAATAAAGAAAGTGTGCAAGCTTAACCTTTTATCACTTATAAAATGATACTTGAGTCTGCTTTGGACTGCTTGCCTATAATTCATCCTCTCTAATTAGAAATGTGACCTGATCAAATCCCAGATATTTTTAACAGTGGAAAGAATTTTCCATTTTAATATGCTGCCAAGGGAGTATATGTGCAAAAATGAGTATAGGTTTAGTTTGTTGTGTTTGTGTCTTGAATGGTGGATGCTGTTTTCTGTTGTAACAGTAGAAGAAGGAAAAGAAATCCAGAGAAAAATGACAGCATATAGAATTAAGCCAGGATATATCTCTAGATGTTATATTTACAGAAGGTGGCTTTTTATCTTTGGAAAAAGCCTTGTTCAAATACATGTCATCTTTTTGACTAGTCAATAAGGGTAGCTGGTTAGTGCTGTACTATATTATAATGCAACCAATGCAGAATTATCAGTAAGATATCACTAATAAGGTATAATAATCATGGTATTAAGTATGGCTCCTGTTGTAGTGTAGGAGAAGCAGAAATGCAATCTAGCTGGCCATTTATTTTGTGAATAGCAAAATTCTAAGTGATGCTACTGTATGTATGGCCAACAGAGGTACTTTCCATCTGGGGAAAGCAATGGTACTGTTATACAAATTTGGAGACTTGTATTGAAAAATGAAAAACATAAAGATATGTGCTTATTCACATTACTAAGATATTGATGATATTGGCAGTTTAAATTATTCTTGAGAGTTAAGAACTGGGAGCTGGAGAGATGGTTCAGTGGTTAAGAGCACTGACTGTTCTAGAAGTTCTTAGTTCAATTCCCAGCAACCACATAGTGGCTCACAACAATATGTAATGGGATTCAATGCCCTTTTGTGGTGTGTCTAAAGACATTGACAGTGTACTCATGTATATAAAATGAATAAATAAATAAATAAATAAATAAATGGTTAAGAACTGTACAGTTTTGAAAAGACCATCAAAGTTTTAAAAACTAATGAAATTATTGACTTTAATAATATTCCAATCAGAATTAAATACATTAAAAGTTAATTTCACAAAACATAAAAATGAAAAACATTTTGCTTATTTTTATTTCTTTTAAATTCTCTCTCTCTCTCTCTTTCTCTCTCTCTCTCTCTCTTTCTGTTATTCTTGGAAGTAGAAAATAGATATTCGGTCTCATGGTACTATAGTTACAGACAGTTGTCAGCTACTTAAAATGTGTTTTGAGAACTGAACTTAGGTCTTCTGTAAAAGCTGTAAAGCACTCTTACCCACCTAAGTCATCTTTTCAGTCTTTTACAAAAGTTTTCCTAAATGAGCATTACAATGTTCATAGTCTTGACAATAAAAGATGATTTCCAGCTTTGCATCTGATGTGACATTATAATCTATTGTCTTTAATGCTTAGAAAAAAAGGAATAAAGGTATTGTCAAAACTAATTAATTTGAATTGCCCAATCTAAAATAAATGGAAAATGTTTGGAGCATATTAACGTATCCTTTCAAAATAATGTGATTTATTTTTCCTATTCCTTTAAAAGTACAGTTGTAAAATATGTATTTAATTATGTTTTCTTTAATGTGAATGTGCTTGTACCTGTATGAGTTTACATGAACCATGTCAATTCAAGTGCCCAGGAATACCAGAATGCATTCCATATCCTGAAACTGGAGTCATAGGCAGTTGTGAGTTAACTGGTGTGGATGCTGGCTATCAAATAGGTACTTTGCAAGAACAGTAAATACTTCTAATCCACCAAGCTATTTTTTATCCCATTTAAATTATGCTTTTAGATAAAATATTTGTCAGAAATATTGGTGCTTCTATTACAAGGGTTATTGGCCATTTCTTCAATGTACTGCTTAGAGCCACAATAGTAAAACCACTGGAATGGGATTCCATCTTGGTAGTTACAGTTACTTCTGAGAGATTTTCATGAACTGTGAGCAGTAGCTTGGGGATGAACTCTAGTACTTAGAACTGGGAATGCCTCATTCATGAACATCTTTTGCAGTACAAAAATGACTTGAATTGGAATTCTAACATCCAGTCTTAAAAGCCCCTCACTATCAGCATGACTGACTTAGCTTCTGTACTTGGCCACTGATCTTATCTTAAGATACCTGGTACTGAAAACACCAGGCACATTTCTGTGGCCCACTCATTGTCTTAAATCTTGGATTTTAGTTCTCTGAAATCCTACTCACTCTGTATTTAGAGATGCAGGCTTTCCTGTTGGGGCTAAGTCCCCTTGACTGGGCAATGAATCTTTCCCTTTGATTCTAATTTCAAACATGTTCTTTCTTTCCTTGCTGTTGAAAACAGTTACTTTCCACAGTTGCCCACTTTATAAGATACCTTCCATTCACCTATCTTCAGTTTCTTACCTAGAGCTTCTAGTGATCAGCTTATATATTATTTTCATCTTCTTGCTCCCATTATTTCTTTAAATAAACTTTCAACAACTACTGTTTCTTGATATTTAAAAAAAATATTTAATGTTTCACTTGACGATGTCCAATACATTCCATAAAATTACTTCACAAGCTTTTTTTCTCTTTCTTTATTTCTTGTTGCTTCAAGCATCTGTTTGAAACTTTGAGTTCTGCAACTCAATTGAGTGTGCTGCTGAAACTCTCTACTGATCTTTTATTACCCTCGTTATATTCTTCAACTTCAGACTTTCTATTTTAATGAATTCTCTCTCTATTAAACTTCCTCCTTTATTCATAATTTATTTTTATGGTTTCATTTAGTTTCTTTTTATGCTTTCTTGTAACTCATTGAGATACTTTAGCATGATAATGTTAAATACTTTGCAAGTAGTTCTTTGATCTCCATTACTTTTGGGTCCTACAGTAGAGGTTTGATTATTGCTTGTTGTTGCTATGGTTTTTGAAGATTGTTCATGTTCCTTAGTGTTTATTGTTGCTGTGAGATATAGGATGTTTTATTATAATGTTCCAATGCCTCTGACATCATGAATGTGTTAATGCTACCACTGGAGCAGTGAGTTCTACATTACAGAAGTAAAGGTGCTATAAATATGAGTTTACCTCTGCTTTGTTCTCTTTCTTATATTCATATACTCTCTTGCCTCTCTGCTTTCTATCATGTGCTGACACACACAGCTGAAAGTCTCCTTTGGTATTCTCAAATGACAGGCCCTTCACTTTAGTCAACCCAATCTCTATGGGAGAAAAAATTTTGTTATAAATGATTAAATCCAAAGCATTCTGTTCTAGCAGCAGCAAACAACTATATTACAAATCAAGATTGCTGTGAGCCCCCATCCCTTTTATCAGTTTTTAGATCTCTTGAGATTTTTAGTCTCACAATTTCTTGCAGTAATCTAGAAGCAATGAGTTTGGTGTATGCTTATTGATTAACATTCCTTGACATTGATGCTAAGGCTTTGATTTGCTGTCAGATTGGCATGAGGAAACAAAATCACAGGCCAAAGAAATTCAAGATTACTGAAGAATGAACAGGAATAAGAACACTGTTTGCATCTCAGATGATACTGATTAATATTTCATATATTTTTTTTCTTTTTTGTAAGATAAGTAACAATTTAGCATAAAAAATTAAGCCAAGAATATATAGAGTACTTCTGTGATTTTAAATTCAAAGCATAATGCCATCACATACAAAATCTTCCATAGTATCCAATAAAATTCAGGCATTTTACTTGAATTCTCTTACAATGAAGCCATGAATTGCAAGTCCAAATACTATCATGATGCTGAATTGACACTTTTATATATTCTGCCACATTTTCCTTAAATAGTAAGTTAACCAAAGTACAAATAATTTTCTTTCTTCATTCTTAGATTTTCATTAAATCTACACATCCCATAACTCAAATATATTATTTTATGATTCAGATGTCTATTATAAAAGTTGTTGTCCTGGGAATGTACTATTCTAGTTAAAATGTGAACTCATTCTTTGATATTTATTCAAATGAACTGAAGGCTTACTTATATGCATACATGACCTATGTATGATTTTTCATGGCAAATTTATTTATAATTGCTAAAACCTAAAGGAAACCAGAAGATAATTTAGCATGTGAATGCATTAGTATATCATAGCACATCCAGACAATCAATCTTATTCAGTACTGAAACAAAGTGCATTGTCGATCTAGTCATGAAAATAACACTTGGGGAATATTAATATAATGAATATCATTAAGTAAAAGAAGTCAAACATGCCTTTTACAAAAGACACAATTATGGAGTTAATAAATATATCAGTGAATTCAAGAAGTCCCTAAGGGACAGAAGAACCAAGAAACAAACAAAGGAATATCTTGGCATGGTGACAATGGTGACAGTATTAAGTGTGATATTATAGTAGTATCACATGACGTACACAGTGCTCACATTCTATACATTTTTTGAAACCCAAAGACTGTAGAACACCAATACAAGTCATGAACTTTGAATGGCGGTGTGTATTAATGAGGATTATTAATTTTTAACAATGTGTCACTGTTGAACACGATGTAACAAATTGCAGGAGGTATGACTGCATGCAGACAGAAAGTTCATGGGTCAACCTACGTTTTTGCTCAGTTTTGTTGTGACCCCCTAACAGACTTAAAATTAAAGTTCATTTATCAAACAACAAACAACATTTATGCAAATGTAAGCATATATAATTTTAATTTTTATTTTAATAGTTCCACCGTAATGTGTTACATTGAATTTGATTCGGAAAATCTAAGAAAATTAGTAGACTCAAATAATTTTTAATGATTACTTTTAGCAATATTCATTTTTGCAAACTGAGTCTTAAAATTTTCACTTTTATCCCATGGAGATTAGGTACCTTGGGTAATTTGAAACTCAAAATTCTTACTGTAAACTTGTATGTCACCAACATTTGTTCTAATACACTGCCAAAAGAGAAAGGCCACTGCATTTTAGTTAGTCAGTGAACAATAATTAAAGTGTATGGAACTAACTGGCAGGTAAGTAGAGGGAGTCTCCTTTATATACCAGAGTCACACACACTATAGGATAATTTAACTTAGACACTTGTATTTTATGCTTTTATATGAGTATCAAATTAACATCTCTTTAGGTGATATAAAGGATAAATTGTACTTTAGCATTTTCAGAAAGTAAATATTTACAGAAATAAGGTAAATGAAACATTATTTAGGCACAATTATATCTAATAGTCACAAACCCTCCCCACCCTGAGCCCTCATCTCATTTAAGTATATGTAATCTTCAGTTTGAGTGAATGTGAATTTGGCATTTCTCAGTCACAGGCCTGTGGAGTGGGTTGGCGTCATTTCTTAAATACACAAAATACTTACAATTTAAAAATTAGCACCATAAAAAAAAATGTCTAGGTTACATACTTCACTTCTGAGTCCTAAACTTCCCAAATTAATGATAAATATTTAAGTTTTTGTTACCCCAGTTGAAATAAATTATCATGCCATTTTAAACACCACATTAGAAACAGTTAACTCTGTAGAGTCCTTGGGGTGAACAACAAAGGATCATGAGATCGAACAAAATACCGAGCTCCAGGCCTGCCCCTTTCTTTGCTAAGAGGAAAGATGCCTTCAAACAGGAGCCAGTAACAGCATTTGAGGCTGAAAGGAAACAGCTGCCTTTTACTTTCTCTTTTCATTTTATTTTCAGTTAATAAAGAGCATAATCTATTTGTACCTGCTTTTGCCTTAGGAGTTAGAAGAAGATAATGAAATATTTTACTATCTGTTTTCAAATTATAAGCTGTTGTTTCCAAAGAAAGTCAAAACCCACGTATATTATCGCATTATCGTTCTCGGGAGATTGCAGTCACCATAGTGATTGTAATTACATGGCTTCATTAACTTTATACATCCTACCTGTTATGGGGGGGGGTTCACATTAAGAAAATTTGCATATACAGGAAATGAATGCCATTTGCAAGGAGCTAACATCATTAAACATTTAGGCAGTCCCTATCAAGCAAAGGGGTTTCCACTGAGGTATGCTTCTCAGCATGTCTTTTATAGGCATTGTGGGCTCAGGAATGTAATGTTGGAACCCTAAAAGCAATAGCTTTGGAGCAAACTATCAGAAAGCAGCAACTGTTTTTTACCAATCTGTTTTATACTAGACTTTCTTATTACTGATCCAAAGAAGACGTGATCAAATATATATCTCAAGAATAGAAATAACTAATATACTGGGGACTTTTGGAGGTATGAACATATGTAAGTATGAATATGTGTGTGTATCATTCATGTATGCCTTCTTGAATGATAGGAGGTTCAGCATTTTAAATTGATACTTTATGCTTATTAATTATGATGATAATTTTAAAAATTTTGTTGCTCAATTTAATTCATTAATAACCGCTACAACTTTAAAAATATTATAAAGTAATTTCAGGCATACAATAACATTAAACAGACAACAGACAAAAATAAATGGTTAAAACATGGAAAAAGAAGATAAAAATTTTAATGTGTCTAAACTTAATTTCCCTGCTGTCTTAATTAGAGTTTTACTGCTGTGAACAGATACCATAACCAATGCAAGTCTTATAAAAAACATTTAATTGGTGCTGGCTTACAGGTTCAGAGGTTCAGTCCAGTATCACCAAGGCAGGAAAATGGCAGAATTCAGGCAGGCATGGTGCAGGAGGAGCTAAGAGGTCTACTTCTTCATCTGATGGCTGCTAGTGGAAGACTGGCTTTCAGGCATATATGGGTGAGGGTCTTAAGCCCATGCTCACTGTGACACACCTACTCCAACAAGGCCACACCTCCTAATATTGCCACTCCCTGATCCATCACACCTACAATGAATGCATTTGAGTCATTTTGAATGGCAAGATGATAAGAAAAAACTTTATACATGATTTTGTTTAAAGAATATACTATTGACCTTTTGGTAACATGACAATTATGAGCATTCTGAGGAAAACTAAAAAATGAAAAAATTGAGTGTTTACTTTCTTTACAATACTTACCTTACCTCTGATTCTGACTCTAGTATCATGCTAGAACTCATCATGTGGTCTTTCCAAAATTTACACTTACCACGCTGAGATCAATATTAATATTTACAGTACTGACAGTAACAAAATAAAACATTGATTGTTTAAATTGGGAAGCACCATGATTTTCAAAATGTAAATGTAGGCTATCTGACACAGCTATCTTAAAAATCAATTTCAAAACAACTCACAATTTCATTTTATCCTTTACAATTCACAGTAGTTTGTAATAATGGAGAAATTGTCCATTTTAGGACACAGAATTACATCATATGATTTTATATTACACCTGCAAATTGAAGTATACCCTTAAACTTTTAGATTGGTACTGAGTGGACAATCACTTTATACAGGCATCACACACTTAGTTATGTCTAAAAACAAGAGTGACACAATGACAAAGTTCTGAGGTGGTAAAAAAAAATCATTGTTTTTCCCAAAATGAATCCCCCAATTTTTTCTAATCATAAAAGTTTCCAAAGTTTGTATTAGGTAATTTAGAACGACTTGTGTGGTGAGCCAATAAACTAAAAGGCATGTTTTATCTTCTTACAGATAAAGAATTTTCATTTTCTTTTAATTGAAACTAAAGCAATAGTGTGAACTTTCCTCAGATAAAGGTAACTACCTTTCGCCTTAAGACTACACCTCACTTTTTGATACAAGTACTTATAAATTAATTTATGTTTATTTTTAAGTAGAAACTTCCCCAAATCAATAGGTTTCCATTTTATTTACATGAGTTTTATACCTGATATTTATTTTAGAAATTATAATAAATCCTGTTTTCATGTTAGAAAAGATAAAATTCAGGAACTTTACTAGCTTAATGGTGGTGGCTGTTTTGAAGGACAAGAGAATTTTAGATGTTGGACCAACCACAATTATTTTGTACTTTGAAAATAAAGTGATATTTTAAACAACTATAGTATGTTCAGTTTTTGTTTGTAATATGATGCTTGAAAAATATTGATGGGTTTATACAACAAAGATTTTGTTTGTGATTTTAACTCTCTTCCATTCTACTGTAGTGTTTGGCAAACATAGTAGTACCTTAATAGAATTGAGAGCTATTTCAAACTTTTTATGTTAGGATGTCTGGAAGCAAACTCATATGTTACTTTAAAATGTCTTTACATGTGTCAGATGCTTAAGAACAATAGAGAATCAGTGCTTTAGAAATTGTTGATGATATACAGTATCATTTCATGATATAGAGAATAAAATATTTACTTTACATCCAATTAAAGCCCCTATTTCCTTCCAGTTTCCCATCACAGAGCCCCTCCTGCACCTCACCTTGGGATGTAATAAATAAATAAGTTTAATGGGAAAAATAAGAAAATGTAATATTCTGTGATTAAGAGCTTCAAGAATGAAAAAAAATTTTAAATAAAACTTCTTGATATAATTGCAATTATTACAGCCTTTATGTTGTGCATTAAATCTATACTTACTTATACATATTTTATTCTGTATACTTAGGACATTGTCGCTTCATAAAATTACCCTTTTTATGAAGGGTAATTTTTATGTCACTGCCTTCTTGTGATGGATATTTTATTCCCTATCTCTACAAATTTAAGTTTTGTCATTTGTTTGGGCCACACATATAAGCAAGATCATGCAATAGTTGTTTTCTCTGTCTGGTCTATCTCTCTTGGCCAAATGTCTTTTGTTTCTCTTTACATGTTGACAAATGATATGATTTTTCTATTACATATTCACATATGACACTTCAAAAATATTGCACCAAGCAATAACTGCACTGAGAGCCACCTTGCAAAGTAGTTCACATGAATAATAAAAACACAGTACAGATTTGAAGAATTTGGTATTCAAACCCATCAATGTTCTCATGTGCTTCTGCAAAACATGTTTCTGTTCTTGAAATCTTACACAGTATCAGTACTGAAGGTGGAAACACACAAACTTTCTAGAAAACAACTTTAAGAACTCTGTGTTAATACGTAGTCATATATAGAAAAACAATCATCAGAGACTTAGACATAAATTTTAAAAACAGATTGCTGTCTAAAAACATGCAGAACTCAGAGTTCTCTATGTGCCATTCTCAAGTCTTTGAATATGTAAAAGCATTTTCAGATTATGTAAAGAAAAATTAATGTTAGAGACATGGAAAAGACAGCCAGAGCGATAGGAAGCAAAGCCGAAGACTATGGCTTACAATTACTAAAATATTAATCAAATACTATAAAATGGAAAGCCAGCTCTGTTCAAGGCTGATGGTTTTAAATTATGTTCATATATACAGCAAACTGTCCATTAACCACAAAGAACGAAATTCAAGGATAACTTTCATGTTTGGTCCAGAGCACAAATCCTAAACTGCACTGACTAATTCTCTGAATGCATAGTAAGTATGAAAGGTGAGGTAGGAAGTGTAATACAAATTCTAAGGACCTTCGACTATTAAGAACTTTAAAGAATCAACTAAACATTATGTTTGACTGCAAGCCTAATGCTTGTCCAGGATTTTCAGGGAACAAAAATGTATTAGCTAAAGATGGTATATTACGATGAAACTCCAATGATCTGTTGTCTTTGTTAACAATTTCCTAATTCATTGGTTCTAAAACCCTTGGTTGGTCCAGAACCATTAATGGACTTATATAAGACTGCAAATTGAGTTGTAGAGTCATCCCTAAGCAGTGTGAGAATAGAGATATTTTCATCTGGGGGGAGATTGGTTTATAGGTTGGATACGACTAAGCATATGAGCAGAAGTTTAAAATTATTTCCCACATAATGAGATTTCAATTTTTTATTGGTTATTTTATTTATTTACCTCTCAAATGGTATCCCCTTTCCTGGTTTCCCTTCTGCAAATCTCTTGTCCCCTTCTCTCTTCCCCCTGTTTCTATGAGGGAGCTCTCCCACTCACCCACTTACTCCTACCTCATCGTCCTAGCATTCTCCTATGCTGGGGTATCTAGCCTCCACAGGACCAAGGGCCTCTGCTCCCATTGACGTCAGATAAGGTCATCCTCTGCTCCATATGCAGCTGGAGCCATGGTTCCTCCATGTGTACTCTTTTTTTGGTGGTTTAGCTCCTGAGAGCTCTTTGGGGAGTGTCTGGTTGGTTGATATTGTTGTTCTTCATATGGGATTGCAATCCCTTTCAGTTCTTCCAGTCCTTCCCCTAACTCTCCTACTGGGGTCCCTTAGTTCAGTCTGATGGTTGGCTGTGAGCATCCATATCTGCTTGGTCAGTCTCTGGTAGAACCTCTCGGCATACAACCATACCAGGCTCCTCTCATCAAATGCTTCTTGGCATCAGCAATAGTGTCTGAGTTTGGTATCTGTTGATGGGATGGATCTCTAGGTGGGGCAGTCTCTGGATGGCCTTTCCTTCAGTCTCTGTTCCACTACATTTCCTTTAGACAGGATTTAATTCATGGTTAATATTTTTAAGATGGGTGGGTGGCCCCATCCCTCAACAGGTGTCCGTGTCTAACCTCTGGATATGTTCTGTACAAGTTCTTTCTCTCCTTTGTTGGGTATTTCAGCTAATGTTATCTCCATTGGGTCCTGGGAGCCTTTTGTTTTCCTGGCATCTTGGACTTTCTAGTAGCTATACAATTTCCTAACAATGAGGATCAGAAAGCTTTTATATTGTAAAGTTGTATTGATTTCTGTGTCTTGATGTATCACTATATTCAATTTGATTGTTTCTAGTTGAATTGTTCATAGAAATAGTACAAAATGTGCCTTCTTGAGAGTTCAGATCTTTCTTTTGGGATAAGTCACAGGACCTATGACTACTAGGAGTACAGTTTGACTTTCATTGACAGCTAGTATAAAACAGTAGAAAAAAATTGTATGGGGCTAAATTATTTCCTTAATTTCCATGTTTGATGTAGCCATATAGATGCAATTCACGAGATAAAAACTTTATTAGAGGAAAGGATAGTTCCTTCATTGTAACATTTCTAGTTTTATCATGGCATATACATGATAAATGCTCAATCAATATTTAAATTGCACTCAAATTTCAAAAAGTATTAATATAATTCATTAGCTTCAAATTAAACACACACACACACACACACACACACACACACACACACATATATATATATATATATATATATATATTAAAATGAGAAGAATATTGACAGTGGTGATTAATAAAGGCTGGATTAGAAATGGGAAATGGAATCTATTTCACAGGAAGGCAGATAAAATAATATTTACCAAAGGGCTCTCACTTCATCTCTCTGTGTCTCAGACACTCCTTCCTCATGCTCTACCTTAGGTAGAGAACATGGAGCAGGCTAATGTTAGAGACAACATAATTTAAAAGTCTTTCTTCCCAATGGATTGATAGTGTGGTGAACACACACACACACACACACACACAACCACAACCACACACACTGACATGCAAACACACACACACACACACATACACACACACACACGCACACACACACACGCAAACATATACAACCACACACACTGACATGCAAACACACACACACACACACATACACACACACACCATCACTCATCTCCTGGGGAAAATGAGTCAGTCCATTTTGAGTTTATATTGGTGATATTGGCAGCTTAACACTAAGCAGCAATGGCCACAGTAAACAATACATAATAAATATCGAGGTACTACAGATAAAAACAGGAGAGATGCTGACAGTATGCACTCATGCCTAAGGAGTCAGATTATGTTTGCTGTTCATTGAGATGCATAAAGATATAGAAACATGTCTGTAAGTGTTAACAACTGATTAAAGTGGAAAACTTTTTAAGATTCTATGAGAAAGAATTGTAAGAACGTGCATAGGTAGTTTATTGTGGCAGGAACTGCAGCATTGGAAAGAAAACTGCTTAGAATTTAATTATTCCCAAAGTGGACTTGATTTTTATTTGTAAGTTAGGCTTTGCAGGAAAGTTAAATGGTACATGCCTAATCATGTTGTATTATAGCAATATTACTTTAGCTATAATATTACACTAATTTATTAACTAGTATGCTCTATTTAACAATTATAGGAGCCTATATTTTTAACTTAAAAATCTTTTTTTGTAAAAGATTATTTCTCTAAGGTAATATATATATATTAAATATATATATATATTTCTTAGTACCATGATACTGAGTTAAAAAGTTCTTGATAAATTGTCACATTTACAATTTCATGTCATTATATGAGTTTGAATTTTATGAATTAAAATGTTAATGTTAAATATAGTTATGCTCCCACAAAGGAATTATTGATTTTGTTCTGTATGCAAATGAATGTAGCAGAAACACTCCAGCTAGATTTGTATTTTCTGTAACTTTGGTTGAAGCCATTTTGATTGGTTTCAGATGTTTTGTGAAATCTATAGCTTTATAGGTTATGAAGAGGGAATAAAGCTCTTCTCAATTGACTTGATATTTTAAAGAGGATTGCATGGCTAATCTCCCTTTATTACAGTCAATGGCCCAGGACACCATGTAGCTTAAAATGTTACTTTAGAAACACTTTTGTTCAGGAAGGTTCACTCAGTGGCACTCCTAGAATTCTTTTTTTAAAAACCTGTATTTGTATCAAAAACGCAGAGGTTTTTTAAAAGAGAAAATTAAGTATTTCTTTTATATAGACTTCTCCAACAATAAAATGGTCATATGTGGTTTGTTCTTCACATTAATTTTTACAATTCTTAGTTCTCCTGGAAGCTCGCAATGGAAAGGGTGGCACTCCAGGAACCTATATCCATAGCCAACATCTACTATGATATATTTAGTTACTATACAATGCTTTCTCCTTATTAACATTAATTACGTGGTAAGGAAATTGGATGATTCATAAAAGCAGAATGTAGTTGTCTTGACCACATTATACAGCACTGCAAATAAGAGTTCTTAATGCTGTTTAACAAATGACTTTTTCACTCTTCATTAAAGCCCCTTGTTGCCATCCAATCTTGATTTTAGAAATTAAAGCTAGCAACCAGATTGAGAGAATCAGGAAAGAGACAGCATGGGGCAAAGTCTCAAAGCCACAACTAACAGCATGAAGCAAAGTGAACCCCTAGCTATTGTAGCTCTCAGAGATGGCTGAGGCTGGGATGGGGAGGAATGCCTTTGCAGGGAGATGTAATTGTAGCAACCCTCATCTTTAGGAAAGTGCTTGTGAATGTTGACATGAAAGCTTTTTCCCTTAATGTTTTAATTAAATACCTAGAAGCCAACACTTCTTCTCAGTTAGTGTCAGAACACTGCTTCTTGGTGGATAAATGTTTACAGGAAAAAGCTCAGTTGAGGGTTTTCATGAACAGGGCTCTAAGAACCGAGATGGCTTTTGCTGAGGTACTTGAGATCAAGGAAGATGGAGTGATTATGAACAAGCAGTATGAGAGCAGGCTGGCTTAATCCACCCAAATGTCAGTTTCTGGTTTCGAAGTTGGCAATCCCACCTTCATCTTCAAACAAAAGGGCACTGGTTAGTCATCTGTTTAATTCTCTAGCTTCAGTGTGTCATTTGGACGTTGAAGGAAAATCCCTTGATTCTGTCTGCCATTTCTGACAGCCTCCCTCTAGACCCCATTAATACGCTTTTTAGAGAATAGAATGCAAAATAGGCAGCAGGCAGTCTACAGTCAAAATGGAGATGGAACACAGTAGAAATGTCTTCCCTTTGTGAAGCCGCTGCTCAGGCGACCTTTGTTGAAGAGAGATACACATTCTTTGTACGGAATTAGAAACTGTATCTTTCAAGATATTAAAGCGGCATTTGTTGTATGATAATTTTGGAGGTTGTTTTAAATTTGGGAATTTGTGATAGGATACAGAAAACCTCAAGTGATATTTACAAAATGTGCAAACAATGACACAGTCAGGAAGCCAGGCTGGCTTTGGGCACGCCTGGGGAATACCCTTCAGAAAACAAATACGCCACTCTTTAATGTTGGTTTGAATCTAATTATGCAATTGCAAGGAAAATGAGACACAGTTTCCCTCACTTTGCCTCTGAAACAGTGGTTCCACAGCAAACCAATTGTTCCCTGACAAAGCATGCCTGCTCATTCTTGTGAGATTTTAAAATTCCTTGAAAGCTCATAATTTGTTAGATTACAAGTCTTTTCTATTGAAACTTGCTTTCCATTTATTATACATTGAATAATTGTAGTTGATGTGTGATGGTGATGGTGGTGGTGGTGGTGCAGGTGGTGGTGCTGTGTGTGTGTGTGTGTGTGTGTGTGTGTGTGTGTGTGTGTGCATGTACATTGGGAACACCATTGCTAAATATATCAAATGTAAATGAATGTATTATTGCTATTGAGAAATCCTATTCCAAATAACCTTTCCTTGTCTGGTTCAAGGAAATAGTCCTAATTGTACAATTTCCAGAGTCTCAAGTTCAACCAAGCAAATCTAAGCAAAACAGTGACAAGATTTTCTGATCTTATTCTCTGTGAAATGGCCAAGGCTTTTTAGCCATCAAGATTGGGCTTTAATTCCTCATATGCTGATGTTATTTCAACTCTGTTTCATCATAATCAAAGACTAAGAGGCAAGACCACAAGAGCAGAGATCATTAAGACGGAAGAAGTCACATTTATTTATAGAGAAGTGCTGGGATGTCACTTATTTTTATTCACTCAGTCCCTTAATAAAACACCAATAAAGCTTTTATGTACTTTTGTATCTCAGTAAACCATTCAGGCATGGGTTTAAAAAAACATAGAAAGGTAAAAATAACTGTTTTCTGCTAGGAATTTATTTCTAAGCTGTCTTTTTTATTAGAAGAGACATTAACCTGAATTCAGTTAAGTGAAATGGTAAAAACAAATCTTTTAAAGTGCACACATAATGTAGACATGAAATAAGCTCTCTCATGCATGTAATGTTTATTAAAGACCAGTGATGAGATTACATGAAAGAGATCTAACATGTCCACATGTGTATCTGTTGTGTTTCTGAGAAACCAGTTTACTTTCACATGAAAGAGATTAAGATACTGGCAATCTCAGGCTCACTCAGGTTTCTAATATTTACTGAGGATCACCCACGTTTTTGATTTTGCTATAATGGTAACAGGTATATTTGTCTAGGATGCTCTCCTTGTGCAAATATTTGTTCATCATATGATGTGTTTAAAATCCGACTTAAAAGTTATGTAGTTATGAACCTGCATACTTTTGTTGTATATTGTATCATAAGACATATTTCTTCATCATTTCATCAGTTTATATCTTCAGTACTTTCAAAGCAAATTTATTATATTAGAAGGTGTTTTCAGTGGGGGTATTCATGAATTCAGGGAAGACTTAGTTGATATACCTCAAAAAATACCCTAAATATGGGTAACATTATTCACAAAATATCTGATTTATTTGTATTACTTTTTGATCAAAATATAATATCTTATATTTAAAAAAATGGATTATGCTTTAAGTAATGTTTTGTATAGAAAGACACATTTTAAAACATTATAATTTAATTGTATATTTATGTGTCTATATCCATATCTGAAATATAGAAAACAGTATCTTTCTCTGATGTAACTTAGTTAACTCCTATTTTTCTCTTTGCTTTTTGACTCCTTAGCCAACAGGGAGAAAATGGTAGCCATTTAGTAAGCTTTGAAGTCACATACCCTACCACTGAGGTTAATGCTGCCTCACAGAAAATGGACCAGTCTTTGTAAGAAGGCAAATGGCAGATGTAGTCAGGTGATGATAATCTCCCACTACTGATGTATTTATTCAGAACAATAACTGGAAAGGAAAAAATGAATGTGTAATATCAAAGAACTTCCTATATCTGTAAGGCTGGAGTCATTTGCCAGTATCACTATGAACAACAAGCTTCTTTTAGGTTAACATTATTTTAAGAAACTACATTTTGGGTGTTTGGCAATTTGAATGAGAATGGGCCCGATATGCATTTTTTGAGTGTTTGGTTCCCAGTAGGTAGACTGTTTATGGAGGATTAGGGGGCATGATCTTGTTGGAGGACATGTCACTGCGGAGGGGGGGAGGGGGAGGGAATTTGAGATTTCAAAGTCAGTGCCAGGGCCAGTCTCTCTCTACCTCCTGCTTGCAACTTTCGGATCAGATGAGAGCTCTCATCTATTGCCTCAGTGCCATGCCTGTATGCCTGCCTCCACGCTCCCTGCCATGATGGAATCTGAATCTACAAACTATCCCTGATGAAATGCTTCCTTCTATACGTGTGTCCTTGGTTATGGTATCTCTTCACAGTAATAAGACAATGGCTCTGACAGCGAGTTAGATCATGGTCTTCACTTTCATGTACAGCTAATAAGAAAACAATGAATCACATTTTAGGTGATAGATATCTAGATAATGTAGGATATCAGCTTTTTGATTTTCAAATTCCATATATACCCTTTCCAAACTAATTTTGCTCAACATGGAAATCAGTATGATTTTATAAGCTCAAGCTTTTTTGATAGACTTCCTGGAATAGCTACATGGATAAAATTAGGAACACTTACAACCCTGTCTGTGTCCCTGTATAAATGTTCCCAGGCAATAGAAAAATCTAACACACACACACACACACACACACACACACACACACATGAAAAAAATCCAGCAAACAAATTTTCTATGTACTTATCTTCCACTTACCTACATGCCAATTGTTGGCATATGCATGGGTAGGCCTAATACTTATATACTAGTTGTTTTAATCAATAAATAATTAAAAGAATACAA
Organism: Rhabdomys pumilio; assembly: GCA_030674055.1. Taxonomy (NCBI): domain Eukaryota; kingdom Metazoa; phylum Chordata; class Mammalia; order Rodentia; family Muridae; genus Rhabdomys; species Rhabdomys pumilio. Next base: position 19,779,000 of record JANHMN010000016.1, read on the forward strand.
GCATACAAAACCCAGAACTCAGATGAGTTTTGTGAAGATTCTGAACATGATACTCTAAAGAGAAAGCATCACTTGTTATGTGAAAAAAATATCTGAATTTGAGATATCTGTGACTTTGCTATTTTCAGTATTAGTAATATACTTTCTTTAAACGGATTTAATTAAATATACATCTCAATTTTTTTAATAAAACATATGTTGGCCATGTGTGGTAACACATGCCTTTAATTCTACCACCTGGGAGGCATTGGCCAGATAAATAACTGAAAGTTCCAGGGTGTTTGACCTACATAGTGAATCCCAATCCAACCAAGCCTAAACAGTTAAGACCTTCCTAAAATAAGTATTCATAGAATACATAAACAGAAGAGTTATGACTGTCTTTAGAGTCTTTGCAGTTTTTAATGATAAGATGTAAAATCAGGTTTTTTCTTAAACAAAGGGAAGTCATTTTTTCGATTTCTTATATGGGCATTCAAGGAAAATTTTAAGCACCATTTTCATAGTCTTCTCTGACCATTATAATGAAATAGAACAGGGATCAATAAACTATATCCTAGGGACAATGGAATGATGATCTGTTGGCCACTCTGACTGTTTTGTAAAGACCTGAAGATGAAAGTATGTTTTCTTTTTAAAGGTTACATTTTAAATGGCTTCTAGCTTAGCTATACGACATTCCTAATTTTCCTTCTTCACTGAAGGAGGCTGAAATATTTTCTAACTAGTGAAAAAATTGCCAAATGCTAATGTAGCTGACCTTCCCATTAGTTAATTTTCTTCCAAGTTTTTACAAATCATATCTTGCTTTCTATGAACTCAGATTTGTTAATCATTAATTTTTTGATTGTACTTTCTAAATGACAGTCAGTTTTAATTTATTTTTAACTTAACTCTTCCTGTTCTTCAGGTTCTATTACTTGGTGTTTGGCAATGGTGGTAATTTAAGTCATCTCATAAGCAGAGACAAAGATTATATCAGTTTTGCAAGAAGGTAAGACCTGGATGAAAGAGAAAAATGTTGCCCAGAGATCATGGGTACTGAGAGACGCATCAGAGTGATGCAGGAGTAATTTCACAGACTTCAGAATAACAAGAAAGAAGAAAGCTTGGGTGGATGTCTTGCTTGATCATAAGGCACTACTGAGAAGGTTTTAGTTATTATGATGAAGATCCCTCAAGATAAATGAATGTCTCCAGGAACAAAGAATCCTGCTGCAAGGAGTCACTGGATGAAAAGATGCACAGGCAGTACTTTTACATCAACAGCTGGTGGATGGAGTTCTGAGACTACATAGGCAACCCCCCCCCCATTTTGTTGTAATAGTTTTAATAGTATTTAAAGCTTCAAAGAAGGAAGAGAAAGATAAATCAGAGGGAAGAGTGGTTGAGAGACAATACATTTTTGTTGTTGTTGTTGTTGTTGATAGAACAACTTACAGTAGGAGGTTATATTATCTTAATGATTGAGGGCAGAGCCTAACATATCAGCAGGTCCTAGTAGTAGGAGCCTGAGGTAGATGCTCATAATGTATCTAGTCAGGGAAAGTAAACAGGAAGTAAAGCCTGGCTACCAAACTTCAAAATACTGACTGTCCAGGTATGTTTTACCTTATAGGTTTCACTGCCTCCAACAAAGAACCACGAGCTGCTCTCTATTCAAACACACGAGTCTGCGTATGGCAGGAGCATTTATATATTCAAGCCATAGCAGAGAGGCAGAGAGGCAGAGAGACAAGGGCATGAAACAATAAATCACCATCATTTAGTGAATAGGCTGTTTCAGTCTTTCTAGTTTTTTTTAGTGGATATTTTATTTACATTTCAGATGTCATCCCATTTCCCCATTTCCCCTCCCTAGAAAACCCCTATCCCATGTCCTCTTTTCCTTTTTGCTTTTATACATTTTTTTAAAAATGTTAATCAAAGGCTTTATAAGTTTGGTAATGCTCAATCAGAAGTGTAACCCAGTACCCAATCTAGATATATCAACTATCTTTGACTAGTTTTAATGTCTCCCCAGTCATGTACCAAAGTTGCATAAGTGCTGTGTATACTTCATTCTGTTTTTTCTATTACAGAATATTATAACACATAAATATTTATCATTAGTAATAGTTCACCATTTAAATTTAGAAAAAAAATCATATTAATCTTGTGATGCAGATTTTTGTTTTTTTGTTTGTGTGTGTGTGTGTAACTGAAGAATAATATTTCAGTTTCACAGAATTTTTCAAAGTTTTGTTCCAGTGGGCAAATTTAATGTTATCACACATTCTTCTAAATATTCTTATCTTTTAATTTTATCCTTTATAATTAGTTTTATTCATATATTTTTTCTGTGAGCTACTAGTTGATAACTGAGTGTTTTCTTCAGTGAACCCCAATTTCCCCCCATGCCATTACAAGTTGCATGTTTTTTCTCACTTCTGCTCTCTTTTATTCCATGTTGTGTTATAAGTTTGAGTTCAATTGCTCTTCATTATTTCTTTTATTTTCTGAGTATATAGAATACACACACACACACACACACACACACACACACACACACACACACACACGCCTAAGCATGTAACTACAATGTGCTCAGTCTGTATAGTATTGCTTGTATGTATGTTTTCAGGGTTAGGTATTTGATATTGGATATCCAGTTATCCAATAGATGTGTTCTCTTCTGGGAAGACTAGTTTTCTCAATCTGTGGATACAGCTAAATTATGTTGTTACCTCTCACCAAGGACACCTTTCTTTGCTGCAGAAAGAGACTATCAGAGAAAACTAAAACCAATCAAAATGCAGAGTTTAGTTCCAATGAATATATCTGTAGTATATTTCTTTTACTCAAAGATCTCAGGGATCTTTGCTTAAGCAGAGACAGATTGTAAAAGCAAGAGGGGCACAAAGTCTGCTGTGAAACTGTTTCTCCTCTGAATGTCAGAAGCTGTGCATAAAGTCTCACAAGCAAGACTGCCTAATAATCAGCTGGACAACAGTAAATGTGCTAAGGTGGAATAAGGAAAGCTCAGGAGGCATCAACCCTGCAGAAAGAGCTACAGGTGACTCAGTTTCTGGTTTTGATCCCTCTTGATCTCTTTTTTCAGATACACTGAGTGTATAAAATATGTTTTTTGTTCCAACTCTTCATGTTTGAGTTTCTTAAAGCTACTTTTAAACCTTTAATTCCTACATGTTTTAGCTTACATATGAATTCAACTGAATTGTATAAACCCTTAATGAATTTTATGACATTTTGTCTTAGACATGGAACTTATTGTTGTATTAAAATATTGTGACTGAAGGCAATTTGGAGAAGGAAAAAAATTCATGTCGTTCTTTTCAGCCTATAGGATCTAATCACAGTCCTTCAGGAAGAGAAATGTAAGCAAGACAACAGTGCAGGAAACTGAAAACAGGAACCTGAGTCTGGTGTGGAACAGAGATTGTGGGAATAGTGCTACTTACTGGCTTGCTCCCTAAGCTAGTTTAACAAGCTTTCACAAAGCTCAGCACCATGGACCCAGGAGTGGCTCCATGCATAATGATTTGGTCCCACCTAAATTAATCAATATTTAAAAATATGTACTAGAGGCTTGCCATCAAGGGGTAGAAAATCTTTTCAATTGATGTTCCCTCTTCTGAATTGACTCTAGCTAGTGTCCAGTTGATGAAAAGCTAGCCAGCACATCACTGAGCTTTATTTGATAGTATTTGGAGAAAACAATGTATTTATTTTATTCATGACATGACATTCAGTGTTGTATTGCATACTGGAGTAAGCATAGATAATATTTTGCACTGGATCTTAAACAGATAGCAAAAGAATTTTGAGTATTTTCAACAAAGACAAACCTTAAATGTTAAAGTAGCTAGATATGATTTGAATATTAGTCAGGACATACATATATCAAAACATTCTATAATGCCCTACTAAAATATACAATCTTTATGTCTTTACATATTAAATTAAATTTAATAATATTTAAAAGCATAACTTTTTGAAAAAGACTAATAAAAGGATGTTGATCTAAAACTGTCATTTCTGTTTGGTGTTTGAAATTTGATTATAAAATATCAGTATTTTTACAATAAAAATACATCTAAATTGTCAACAATAAAATAATATTTTATGTGACCATTGGGAAACAACTTTTTTTTAACATTTATAGTTTTGTTTGTTTGCTCTCTTCTCTCTCTCTCTCTCTCTCTCTCTCTCTCTCTCTCACTGTGTGTGTGTGTGTGTGTGTGTGTGTGTGTTATATGTATGAGTGCCCATGGACTCCAGAAGATGGCATTGGATCCCCTGAAGCTGGAGTTACAGACTGTCCCACGCAATACTAGTGTGAATGCTGGAAATCGTGACTCACATGAAGAGCAGCAAACGCTCTTAATGGTTGAGTTATCTTTTCAAACCCCAGAACCAACATTCTACATATGTTTTTAAAATGTTTATAGATTTTAAGTTTCTCTGACAACAGTTATTATGATTTTAAGTGAAATGAGTGATTTATGAACTACAACTTATGATCACTATTATGGTGATAAGCTCACCATATCATTAGTCAAGCTGTGCAAAGTTTCACTTACCTCTTTTGAGCTTCAAATGTTTTAATATGACAGTTGTCCTAGTTATATATGCACTTTTACTTGATGTGTTTAGCATGCTGCCTTAGGGGGTCTCTTCCTGTACAAAAATACTATGACCAAAAGTAACTTGTTGGAGAAAGTGTTTATTTCATTGTACAGTTCCACGTAACTGTCCCTCACCTTGGGATGTTAGAGTAGGAACCTAAAGGCACTAGCTGATACAGAGGCCTTGAAGGAATGCTGCTTCCTGGCTTGCTCTTCCTCTCTAAGTTACCCTTCTTTCTTATAGCAACCAGAACCACAGGCCCATGACTGGCACTACCATCAGTTAGCTGCGCCCACACGCAGAAATCATCAGTCAAGAAAATGTACTACAGTCTAGCCCACACACAAAACTTACAGTGCTATTTTCTCCATTGATAGTGGCTCTTTCCAAATAACTCTAGCTTGTTTCAGGTTGATCTAGAATTAACCAGCATACCTGTTTACATTGCTTGCTTATCTAGTTCTGAAACAAATATTATGAATATTTGACTTGAAAATTTTTAACTCTTTCTTTTATTTCTTTTTAAAATTCTTTTTAGTTTTGGTTATTTTTGAGATTGTAATTTAATCACAACTCTTCTTCTTCCATTACCCTCCCTTTAAACTCTCCTATATATCCCTCCTGCTGTCACGTAAAGTGACCTGTTTTTCATTAATTGTTATTGCATGCCTATATGTAATATATATATATGTATATATATATGTATATATATATATATTGTTTCCTAAATATAATCTGTTAAGTTCAAATACTGCTTGAATGTATGTTTTTTAGAGATGAACAACACTGACCCCGACTAACATGACAAACTATATTAAAGTATATTGAACTACAATTCTTCCCCAGAAATGAGCAAACTTACTGATTGTCCTTCAGCATTTTCTTAGGACACCAGAATGATATGGCTTCGTTTTATGTGTATTTTTAGATCATTCAAAGCAGAACCTCTTTAACTCTTGACATTACAAAATTGCTCTTTTTATTTTTTATGTTTTGTTGATCCTAGATGCCTTTCAAAGTTTACCAAACTACAGCTATAGAAACTATTTACCTAGTATATTGTTTTGAATATAAAATGACCTAAGAATTGCAACAAAAAAGGGTATTCTGCAGCCTTCTGACTGTATTTGTTCCTTCAGCTTGTTGTTTCAGTGAACATGAATGACCAGATACAGGAAATTCCTTCCAATGAGGTTTTGAGTTTTGTTATTCCACTGGTCGTTTCTTCTCTTTCATGTGTTCTCTTTTACATCTTTCATGGTTTTCCCATGAAATGATTCACAGTATCATTAAAACCTGAAGGGAACACACCTGTGACCTAGATCTTGAGATTGGGAGACACAATCTTTTGATCTATTATCTTGAGGTATATCTTTAATCTGGGCAATACCTTCTGCTGAAGGACTACCTAAAGACAATGGAAGAAGGAAGGGTTCATTCTTCTTTGCTTGCTTACATTCACTTTGCCAGCACATCTGTTGAAGTTTACTTCTTTAGGATTCTAGCATACACAGAAGACCATCTGGACCACCAGCCTTATGGGAGTAGGAAACTACTATACTCTTGGATTTCTCATTCACAGATAGTTATTGTAGAGTTAGTTGGACTGCAGTATATAAGTCATTCCAATAACGTACACACACACACACACACACACACACACACACACACACACACACACACAGAGAGAGAGAGAGAGAGAGAGAGAGATATCTAGATCTAGATCTAAATTCATTCCATAATTTCTGTGACTTTAGAGAATACACAAGGCTTCAAAACTATGTCAATTGTTCATTTTAGTTTGATAGTAATATATTGTATAGGAGCAGGAGAGAATGATCAAACATTTAAGGTCATTTGCCGCTCTTCTAGTAGACTTGAGTTCATTTCTCAATGCCTACACTACATTGTTCATAGCCACCTCTAATTTTAAGTCTAGGAGATCCAGTGCCCTCTTCTGGCCTCCAGAGGTACCCATATACTTGAGGGATATACTCACACAGAAACACATAAATGCATACATACATACATACATACATACATACATACATACATACACACACACATAATTTAAAATAAAATTAATAAAAAGATGCACTAGTTAGCTTTGAGAACTATTTGTGTGTTTGTGTGTGTGTTTGTATGTTATGCATATACGCAGTGCATGAATATGTGAAGAAGAATGCACACCTCTGCACACACATACAGATGCCAGAGTGGGATATAGGGTGTCTTCTGTTACTTTCTGACTTACAGCCTTGACAAAATGTCTCTCAGTGAACAAGAAGCTCACCCTTTACATCAGTTGGATTTAAACCCATGTACTCATGTGTGCAAAGCAAGCACTTTTATTTGCTGACCCATCTTTCTAGTCCTGAAATTATCACTATTTAAACTAAAAAACAATTTGACCAATCATCTGTTGTGAGATCTATCATAGTTGTAATATCAATAAAAATTAAAGCTAAAAGATAACTTTGAATTGCTTAATGTGAGACATGCATCCTTAGAATATGATGTCTGATTAATAAACAAAAAGATTGGAAAATGTATGAAAGAAAAATTAGTATAGCTAAGCCATCAAATAATTTTATGTAATAATATCAAGCACAGGCATGATAGTGTAACAGTAATAGCACTGACTCTCAAAAGAGTAATGTAAGTGACTGTGTTGCTGGAATAAATAAAATGCAAGCATCCTGGGCTGCTATCACTGTGTGTAGGTGTTTAATAGAAAAGTTTCAGGAAAAAGATGACTACATTCTAAGTGCAGGTATGTAGTATCCTCCTTTGGTTCCAGAAGGTAGCAGACAATATAAGTAGGTATGTAATGAACAAGCAAAGAACTTGAGAGTGCCATATATTGTAAAGATAAGAAAAACCTGGATTTTCAGAAAGAAAAGTTTACAAAAAAACCTTCTGGGTTTGTTTGAAGACTATAGTGAGGCAAGAATAAAAAGTCTTGGGTATAAAAAGAGGTTGAAAATTACCTCCACCTCAAGGGGAAATTTGAAGGTTTTTTTTTCCTAACTAAAATAATTAAAAATCAAAAAAGAGAAAAGCAAAGCTCAGGCTTCTTATTGGTGTTATTGGCTACCATCCACTATCAATCCTGGCAGAGACATGAACTATATCATGAATTCTGACAGCAAAAGCCTTCTGAAAATTATATCAAAGCTGAGAGCTTGGCTCATTGTCAATCTAAAGCAAGTGTTATTACAGAATATATTTAAAGGTCATGAGGCAATCTCGGTGAAGTCTGTGACTTTTTTTTCTCAGATGAATGTGGTTACAGAAGTAATATGCAGGCAGATGTTTAATATAAAGTATCCTTCATATCTCAGAATAAACAACATATGGAGCCAGTAGCCATTTTACTTGATGTGCAGAAGTTGAGAAGAGTTCATCACAGACGTGCTTTGAGTTAACTTATGTCTGTCACAGAACTATGGCTGTCAAGACGGTTCTGTATATTAGAGTTAACATGGGGCATAGCCTTAATTTCTTTAACTTTAAAGCTGCTTTTTAAGTACTCTACTTTGTTCAGTGATAGGACAATGAGAGATAAATTAACAGCTAGGGTAATGAAAAAGAAAGTTTCCTAATTAGCAATGTGATATGTGGCACTTTTTTATTCTGAATTTAAAAAAAAAGAGAGAAAGGCAGTCTAACCTGGGAAATGCTGGAATCAGAAGTATTATAAATAGGATTGATCTCCTTAATTGCTCAGATCTTGTCCAGCAAAGTAAATTGAGCTCAACTAATCCATTCTATTCCCTTTTAGCATATTTATGGAAAAATCAGGCAATTAAATGATGAAAGAGAGGGGACAAATAACTGATGAATGCATTTTATAGACGCACACTTTATTTTTAGATAGAACTTCTAGTACCATCTTATTGTATTAAAAAGCATTTCATATCCAAGAAAATTTAACTCTTATGTGTCTTGTTAACAGTAAAACATTGTATTATTTTAATACACAGTTGAAAATTTTACATTTAAATAAAAATTGACAATTGTGCAGAGGTAACATTTGAGTAAAATTTGACAAATTTATTTTAAATGGTCTCCATTCCTGTACCACATTTGTATCCATAAATATAACACTATGAAAATAGAATTTTCAATACAGTGTTACTGAAATTAAGAGATGAACCTATCTAGAGTTCTATTTGGTGCAACAATTTCTTTCAACGTATCTTGTTCATGACCTTTATTAATGTTGATAGTGACAGGTTTTAATCCACCTCTCTAAGTTACCTGTCCCGTGGGAAGGTGGGAGAACATCCTTATAGAAGCAGGGGTAGGGGGAATGGGATTGGTGGGCTTTGCTGGGGGTGGAGACTGGGAAAAGGGATAACATTTAAAATATAAGTAAAGAAAATATCCAAGAAAAAGAAATAAAAGTCATCTTGGGTGTTTTATAAATATCCAAGAGGCCTTTCTTTATTTTTATTAACTCTTAGAGAGTTTTATACAAACTATTTTGATCCTATCTTTTTCCCTTCTCTTAATTCTTCCCAGATTTACCTCCTTTTCCCAATTCTTCCAAAACTGGGCTTTAAACAAATCCCTTCAAGAAAAAAATTGTGCTGCCCAAATATTCTTGGATATGTGATCCTCTGCTAGAATGTGGTTAATACACCAGAGGCTGCCTTTTCAATGAAAACTTTCCTTTTTTCATCATCTAGTAACTGCCATCAGCTCCATGGGTAGGACTAAATGTTGTATCACCTCCCCTGTTCATGCTGGGATCTTGTCTGTCTTGGCACAGCACAGATCTTGTGTACATTGCCACAACTGCTATGAGTTCTCTGATATTTCCAGAAAACAATATTTCTCCTCACCATCTACTGCCTCTGGCTCTTACACTCTTTTCAGACCTGCTTCCCAAATGATGCCTAAGCCTTGAGGTATTTGAGGTATACATGTTCCCTTTAGGTAGGAGACTTCTTCAGTCTTATTCTCAGCAGTTTGAATGATTGTAGGACTCTGTGTTAATCACTATCTACTTACAAATAGAAGGTTCTCAGATGTATTGATTTATGGATATAATGATAATTCATTAGGATTACTATACTATTCTAATACCATATCTATTTTGCAGAAACCATAAAAGAAATATTTTGTGGGTTTTTTTTTTTTTTTTTTTTGCTTTCTTACAATTTTGTTTTTCCTTTCCTTACAAGTTTTGTATCAGATGGAAACTAAGATTATCTGTCGGGTATCTCTACTGTTTTTTTTTTTTAAACCCTTTTCACTTCCATTTTTTTAGCCTCCTCTTAGAGGTCTGCAGTGTGAACCCTAAGTTACCCAGACAAACTGTTCATCTTCAGATGGCAAATATCTAGATATATGTGAATCTTTTATTTCAGGCAGAGGTCAGGTCATTAATAGCAAAGCCTACCTTGGCAGTAGAAGTGTCCCTTTTCTTGTTATATTTCACTATAAAAAGCACTTTCCTTCCCCTACCTATGAAACAACTTTCTCTGGGAAAAAGCAGAGCCTTCATTTTAGAAAATGGAAACTTCAAATCAGCTCCTCACACTTTCTGATGTGGCCATGGAGAAGTTATACAATCCTCTAAACATCAGGGTTCCTGTGGGAAGTAGCAGCTAGGTTCTCAGTGACAGTTTTTTGGCCTGTGATAGATCCCATTACCATATGTCTATACCCATTTATGCACTGCTCTAACTCATTCTCAACCCAGATATTCTGAGTTGGGAAGTAAAGAATTATTACTGTGATTTGAAAATAAAACAAAAATCAAAACAAACACAAACAAAAAATGATGGACTGGGATATGGAATAGGACTTAGCACATTCTCACAGGCATAGATTAACTTCATTTTCTTTCCAGCTATTTATAAATGTCCTTCAAGTTCATTAAAAAAAAAAAACTCAACCCCTCTGAAAACATGTTCTTAGAATCATAATAGTTGATGATATGTACATTATATTTAATTCAGTGGTTTGCACATGATATGATAATGTGGAAATTTATATTTCTTGGCTTATATGCAAAACTTCACAGTTCTTATTTAATAAAACATCTCTTTGATGTAATATTTACAAATAGATATTAATGAATAATTTCTTATTGTCATATGTACATAGAAATAATTGAAAACAACCCAAAACTGGAAAATTCCTAATTTTATAGGTTTTTATACTTTCTGAAGTTCGAAAATAAAGATATAAATAATCAAAATAATATCCAATATTTATTTAATATTTTTAGAACAGGAATAGTTTACATAAAATTGTTTAATTATGTTATTATAGAAAAATCAGGGAATATAAGTTTAATATTAATTAATTGACACTGGAAAGTCCAAAAAATCCAATTTATCACAAGCATATGAAAAATATTTTATATGATTTTCATAATTACATTACAGAATATTGCCTTATTTATTTATTTGAATTGATTCTGAAACCACTTTTCCTGGCCAGTCTAGTCTGCTGAGGGGACAACCAGCAAAGGCACATTGCTCTCAGTCCTCTGACCTCTATTGCTAGGCTCTGAGCTCACTCTGCCATTCCTAGGAGCTTTGTGGACCCCAAGAACATCCTGCTTTCCTGTGGAATCCCCAGGTACAACCAGCTTGGAACACTCACCAATTCTTTACCAATCAGGTCTACCTGAATCACAACCAGCAAAGTTGAACTGTAGTCTGCCCCCTAACTTTCATTGCCTGGCCCACAGATCTCCTTGCCCTCTTGAGAAGTCCTGCTGGTATTTAGAACTATCAGCCAACACTAGGGATAACCAGATAGCTAAAATATGAATTAAGAACACAATCAACAAGAGACAGTGCAATTTGGCACCACCAGAGCAGAGCTATCCTGCTATAGAAAACCTTGGGTATTCAAACACAGCCAAGCAATTAGATGATCATAAATCCAACCACATAAAGATGATAGAGATCACTGGAGCAGAAGTAAAATAAATCCCTTAAAGAAAAACAGGAAAATAAACAGATAAAGGAAATGAATAATATTGTTTAAGAACTGAAAAAGAAAGTAAAAGTAATAAAGAAAACACTAACTGAGGCAGTCCTGGAGATGTAAAACTTAGAAAAGAAAGCATCACCAATTGGATACAAGAGATGGAAAAATAAGCTTAGGCATAGGAAATATGGTAGAATAAATTCATTCATTAGATAAAAATATTGTAAAATCTAAAAAGTTCATGATACAAAACATCAAAAAATTTGGGATACTATGAAAAGACCAAACTTAATAAAAGAAATAGAAGGAGGAGAAAATTCACAACTTAAAGGCTCAGAAAATATATTCTACAAAATCATAGAAGAAAATTTTCTTAATCTAAAGAAAGAGATGCTTATAAACATACTAGAAGCTTACAGAACACCAAATAGGTCTAGAAAAAATCCTTTCCCCACATAATAATCATAACAGTGAATCTACAGAATAAAGCAACAATATTAAAAATTTCAAGGGAAAAAGGCCAAACAATATATAAAGACAGACTTATCAAAGTCACACCTGACTTCTTAACAGAGAATCTAAAAGCCAGAAGGACTTGGTCAGATAGATGTCTTAAAGACCCTAAGAAATCACAGATGTCCATGCAGACTTCTATACCCATCAAAAATTTCAGTTACTGTAGATGGGGAAAACAATATATTTTATGACAAACCAAATTTAAACAATACCTTCCCACTAATCCAGCACTACAGAGATACTAGAAGGGAAAGTCAAACTAAATGAGACTAACTGCACTCAAGAAAAACACAAGAAATAAATAATTTCATACCAGCAAAACCAAAAGGAGGGAAATACGTACATACATACATGTACACATAAACAAACACACCCAATGACAACCAATATAAAAATAACAGGAGTTAACAATCGTTGGTCATTAATATCTCACAGTAGATGGAATAAATTGTTCAATAAAACAGAATGAATGCAAAAAAGTATCCATTAGTCTACAGTATATAAGAAAGATACCTCAGTAACAAAGGTAGACATTACCTCAGACTAAAGGGCTAGAAGAAAAGTTTTCCAAGCAAATGGACCCAAGGAGCAAGCTGAGTAATGACTCTAATATATATTAAAATTTTAAAAAAGTAATCATATTAGATAGGGAAGGATACTTCCTACTCATCAAAGGAAAATTCCACCAAGAGGACAAGTCAATTCTGAATGTATATGCTGGAAATGCAAGGGCACCCACTGCTTGTTTAAAAAAAAATGGTAAATTTTCAATCACATATAAAAACCCACAAATTAATCCTGGGAGACTTCATTACCCAACTCTTACCAATGGACAGGTCATTGAGGAAGAAACCAAACAGAGAAATAATAAAACTAACCAAATGGATATGAAACTAATGGACCCACCAGATATTTATACAACATTTTACCAAAACACAAAAGAAGTTATCTTTCTCTCTGCAACTTATGGAAACTTTCTCCAAAACTGACCATACAGTCAGTCACAAAGCAATCTTCAATAGATACAAGAAGATTGATGTAACTCCTTGTGTCTAAGCAGATGACTGTGGATTAAAGCTGGTGTTCAGCAACAATAGAAACAGATGCAACCTGCTGAGTTATTCAGTGTTACTCGTATGTGTATATGACTGACCTGTTGCCCTTGGGTAATTTATGAAGAGTGTTATTCCCCAATAAGACTGATTCTCCTACTTCCAGCAGTCAGTTTCCTGTATGTCTTTTTCTAGGGGTCAAGCATTGTGAGAATTCCTCATCCATTTTGGCCTTGCAAATGGTAATATCATTTTTGGAGTTTTGTTTGTAACACACATATTTTGTTGAGATTTTTCTGGGTTCAGCTTCCCAGTTATGTATAGGAGACACTATCTTGCAATAACATCCTGTTCTTGTCTTCTGGCTCTTGTAATCTTCTTGACCATTCTCTGTGATGTTCACTGAGCCTAAGGTGTTAGAGATGTGTTGTTGATGTATCAATTGGGGTGGGCACCCCACATTATGTTCTCTCATTTGACTTATTGTGGCTTTTTTTAATGATCTCTGCTGCAAAGAGACACCTCTTTGACAAGCTCCAAGAGTGAGTATGAAAAGAAGTACTTAGATTGATGCAATCCTGGGGATACAGGTGTATACACAACAATGCCCGGATGATAGGATTTGAACTATTATTCTCATTCGTGTATGGTAAACACTGTTAATCATTGAACCATCTCTCCTATCCTAAGGCATCTTTAATATGGAATATTTTATTAACATGTGGCATGGAAAGCACAATAGACAATTTGTATAGAAATAAATTATTCACTTGCCATGGTGTGTCTTCTACAACTCACTTATTAATTGTGATTATGTGGTAAATTGACCCTTTAATTGAATTTCTAATTATCATGGATCATTGTAATCAGTTAAATACCAGAACAATGCAGACACGATTCCCCTCCCATTTCCCTCAGTTTCCTTATATTTCTTGAATAAAGGATTCTCAGAGAAACAGACTATAACATACAATTTCTGTAGTACCTCAAAAGATTCTATTTTTACTAAGAGTTGAAGTATTTAATGTGTTTCACAGGACAAACATACCATAAGCAGACAAAAGCCAAATAAATAAATGAAATTAAAAATTAAAGTGTTCAAAAGTGTGACTAGAAACTACTTGAAACAGTGATACTATGATTAGTATGTCTGCTGTGTGGTTTTGGATGATTTTTAATTTTTAAAAAAGAATGAGCATGATTAATATAAGAACCCTGTGCTATTTTATATCTATTTATATAAGCAGAATAACATATTTCATTTAAAAAAGGTTAAAATATGACAATGAAATAAAGAATGAAAATTAAAGGTTACTGAAGAGAATAGGTTGCTAAAATATGACTTTAACATTCTGTATGATAATGTGGTAAGTTTAAGGCATTGTTATTTAAAAGATAGCATATCAAAGTTAAGCTTAAAACAATATGAAATCTTCCTTAAATCATATTATCCAGATCACTGTGCAAAGTTTTGGAGCAAGGTTAGGGCAGATCAAGGTCTGAGCAGGTTTTAGCTTTGACTCCAGAGCTTTATTGTTTCCTGAGCTTGCTTCTCTCCCTGCTTATTTCTCCCACCGCCATCTGCTAGCCTCATCCAGCTGATCCTAAATGTGCCAAACAACTTCCTTCCCCTTAATTGCTGCCCCGTGTTATTTCCTTGTAAATTGTACACCAGGCCCACTTCCTTGGTGTAATACCACTAATTTTCTAAACCTACCATTTAATTCTTGATTTGCCACATTCAGCATCCTCATGGGTTTTTGTAAATATGTTGATTTAGATTTTCTGTTTGTCAGTCTTACCCTAAATAAAAAGTGTGACCTTTGAGTTAGACTGGACCTACTCTACCACTTTCCAATAGTGAAAAATAGAAAACTTTGCATGCAATTATGCAAACATCTTGGTTCTTCAAAGACAACATTAATGGGGTTGATACTGAAACAGGTAAATTGTGCTACCTATCCTGTATACAGTAGTAGGCTGTAGGCAAAAAATTGCTGCTGTTAAAAACATGTCTATTTTTTTAATGCCTCTTATTGTCCAATTCTGCTAGATTTTACTACCTAACTGTTTAGACCTAAGATATTTAAATTCCAACATTCTTGTTTGTAAACAGGTCAGAATGTCACAATTCACCCACATATTTACTAACATCCTGTACTTATGATTCACTGAAAATTTAAGTGAATATTATTTTTGTGTTTTAAATGAATCACAATTTATGCTTTGAGTATTAGGATGAAGTCTTTTATTAAAGGCCTATTGCCCCACCCCCCCATAATATATCTTTTTTCTGAACTTAGCTTTTATACAGAAACACTTCAAGAGGTGATCACTGACTTACATTTGAAGACTGATGTCAAATTATTATTTCTTATGCACATGTACACCCACACACTGAATAGCACTTATCTTGGCCTTAATTAAATTTTCAGCCCATAGTGTAAGCTCTAACTTTGTTAAGCCATTGTGGATATACCAGACAGTTTCTGCTCTGTTTGTAGAAGAGTCTCTCCACAAGTTAGCAGGTTGAAGACTTGGTCTCCAGCTGGTGGGACTATGGAGAGGTTATTGGACTTGTGAGTTCTAAACTCAGCAGTGGATTAATCCTCTAATGGTTCCTAATTGGTTTTCCTTATATTTTGAATCGATAGAAACTAGAAGATAGGTTTTAGTGTAGGGAGTAGGTTACGGACGACATGTTCTAGATGGATATGTTTTGTTCTTATCCTATTCTCCATCCCTAATTCTGGCTGTCATAGTATGAGAAGCTCACTTATAACATGGTGATTCTACTCTACCCAAAGGCTAAAAGCCACAGAGCAGGGCATGTGGGCAGATGACTGTCATTTTAGATACGGGAAAGTCATGGGCTAGCCTAGGCTATGCAGTTTGAGTTACAAAATGAAACTTTGTAAAATAAAAAATAATTCAAAATTAATAAAAGTCAATAGGGCTTGTTGATTATGAACATGAATCCTCTACAGTCTTGACACAAAAGGAAACTTCTGTTTATAATTTCTCACGTTGCTTATGTTGCACATGTTGAGTATCAGTGAGAAGCTGACTAACAAACTAAATCTGAGAGCATTTCTATGTGAGATTGTACTTATTTTAGCCTGGATTTTTTACAAGTAAAATATCTTTGCCATGAAAATTGATTAGGCCCATAGTCCTTAGTCTTTACTTACTCAGATTCCCCACCTCCCAACTTCTAACGCCTTTGCTACCTGTGCCAGTCACCGGATATCACTTTTTCCTAATTTGAAATATTTTAACTGGTAATAAAAGTATGCAAAATCACTTACTTTATTAAGGTATCTTCTGCAGGTTGTCTTAAATGTCTCCTTTTTTTTGTTCCCTTGAGGAGAATTCATTCTATAGCCCTTTTCCTTGTAAATTATATTTATTATGTAATTTATAAAATAATATAAAATAAAATAAATGTGGGGAGAAGTCAAATGTCAACTCTTAGTTGTTTTCTCCCTCTGCAATGTGAGTCTTGGGGTTTCAGCTCAGGCCATGAGTCTTAGCAGAACACCTTTTCCAATTGAATATAATTTATGTGAATGTGAGTGTATAGGTGTGTGTGTGTGTGTGTGTGTGTGTGTGTGTGTGTGTGTGGTGTGTGTTGTAGTCATTCCCTGGAGGCAGCCAATTGAAAGCAACCTAGAAAACAAATACCCACTATAAATGTTGAAAGCAACATGTGAACATTCATAAAGAAATATGTTTTCAGTTTTTATAGCTGTTCTGAATCAGTAGTGGTCAGTAAAATAACTTCTTCCCTTATAAAACCCTTTCCTTATAAAACTCTGGGAAAAACCCGACAACTTCATTCTTCTGTATACTTTCTCTCATGCTCTGCTGAGTCAATATAGAGTAAGGGCTTTTGTTAGGGACAGACAGAAGGCAAAAGAACTGCATATGTTACACTGGGCTCCCTCTTTATAGTA
This sequence comes from Rhabdomys pumilio, assembly GCA_030674055.1. Taxonomy (NCBI): domain Eukaryota; kingdom Metazoa; phylum Chordata; class Mammalia; order Rodentia; family Muridae; genus Rhabdomys; species Rhabdomys pumilio. The sequence continues at coordinate 19,796,110 of JANHMN010000016.1, forward strand.
CTTAAGAGCCAGGGGTTTTTATTTAATGTTGTACCTTCACAATTTTCTATTCTAAAATCCAATTCTGTAGTTACTTTATCTTTTGTATTGTTTTTGGTCATCTATGCTTTATTTGCTTCTTGTCTATTCTTTGTTACCTATTTCCTTCTACTAAATTTGGGTTTGAATTATTTTTGCTTTTCTCTTTTACTGAATCAAATCATTCGTATATATGCAGTCTTTTTATTTATTAATTTTTTTGCAAGGCACATTTATTGCTATAACTTTTGTTCATTGGATTACTGTGTAGTGTTTTGGCTAAGAACATGTTTCTGATTATATGTACCATATTTATTGTGAATATACACTATAACTATGATCTATCAATCTATCCTCTATCAATCTATTTATCTATCTATCTATCTATCTATCTATCTATCATCTATCATCTATCTATCATTTGTTTATTTACTCTATGTCTTTAGGCACCTTATGTTAGTAATTTAAATGAAATGATATATCTTATTTGTCCATAGTGGTATTAAACATGCATTCATTCATTTCCTTATTAAAATTGCATTATTATGTCTGACCTTGCTTTACTGTTGCTCTTATGCTTCACAATATGTTACACAAATCTCCTCCTCAGGACCTTCATATTTGCTTATACACTGTCTTGTGTGCATTAAAATATTATCTATGTTAGTCTTATGCAAGTTTTCTGATTGGCAGTTCAGTCTCTATGAGTACCTATAAGCCTTCTTTGGTTGATTCTGTGGATTTTCTTATGGTGTCCTTTACTCCTCTGGCTCTTATAATCCGTATTCCCCTCTTCTGCTGTATTCCTCAAGCTCTGCCTAATGTTTGGCTGTGTGTCTATCTCTGCATCTGTTTCCATCAGTTGCTGGGTGAAGCCTCTCTGATAATTGGACTGGGCATCAGTTTGTAAGTATAGTAGAATATCATTAGCAATCATTTTCTATTGTAGGTATCTAGGCTATCCAGCCTCTGGTTTCTTGCCCTCCTGGCACAATCAGAGGTAGGCTCCCCATCATGGCATGGGTTTCAAGCTGAGACTTCTGCATATATGCTACTGTTATATAGTTTAGTCTTCATGTGAGATTTCTAACAGTGGGAACAGGGGCTGTCTCTGACTCTGTTGCCTGACTTTGTGACTCTTTCCTCCCACTGGGTAGGCGTTTTTGTTCAGCCTCAATACAAAGAGAGATACCTAGTTGTACTGCAACTTGATATACCATATGTGGTTGATATGCATGGGAGATTTTCTGAAGAGAAACAGAAGAGAAGTGGGTGATGTGGGGGTATGGTGAAGGTTGGTGAGGGACAGGGTGGAAATGAGGTAGGTATGGAAACTTCAGTCAGATGTAAAGAAATGAAAGACAAGATAAATGTATTTATATATAATAAAAAAATGAAAAAATATCAACTTTAGTAGACAGACATTATTCTTTTATGCATAATGTCCCCCCACTTTCCTGTTTAAAAAAGAAGCATCTTTATGTATTGTTTGCTTTCACATGTTTAATAGTAGCTCTTATACAATCAATATTCTTCTGTTGAATTGTTTACTATTTTAGTCTCAATAGCTGAAACATACAGTTGGTGACTATATATTATGTTGAATGGCACTCAGCCAAGAGAGTTCTCTGTTTAATGTGTATCATCTACTTTTCCAAAATATAAACATTTTCCCTTTTAAAATAAATGACAATTTTTGATTTTAGAAGTAGTACCTTCTGATTCTCAAGCCTTTCCATGATTACATTTTCTGTCCCGAATGTTAAGTATCAGACCACCTGGTATGATAAAAATGAATAATGGTATAGAGATTCAGAACCCTTTTAATTAAAAATGAAGCCTTTTGATTTTTGTCTGTCTAGGTGTGAAAAGCTAAGTTCAACTTGATTTATTAAAAAGGTATTTTCTTGAGAAACCTTCAGAAAGTCTTTCACATGCAATCTCAAACTTGAGCTGCTCACAGATTTTGAAATCCAATTTGTCTTCAGAATTACTGTGAACTTAGTTTTCACTCCTATAGTACTCCTCAATTCCAAGTCATGGTAAGCAAATTAAATCCTAAAGCTGATTAATCTTTTAATTTTGAGACATATTTGGGATAAATATAATTGGTTTTGGAGGCAGTTTTGTGTTTGGATAATTCCAACTATATCTGGATAACTCATCATGGATTTGAATATTTCATTAATACATTGTAATTCCTCCTTAAAGTAAAAAACATGTTATATACCAGAAGTATCTCAGAATTTCTTTCAAAGTAAGAAATGTAGAAAACTATGAGTTGTATATACTCAACTAAACTGGCATCATAAGATATCTTGAGAATGTTATTTTGACGATATAGTTTGGCCTTTATATTTATGCATGATTTTTTTCTGGGTTGAAGTTATCAAAAAAATTGATGTTTTGATTCTTTTGTCAACATGATGCTTTCTCCACCATCTATGCTAAATTCTGATTAAGTGAAAACAGAGTCATGGTTGTTTGACATAATCTCTCTTTCTCTCTCTATCTCTCTGTCTCTCTGTCTCTCTGTCTGTCTGTCTCTCTCTCTCTCTCTCTGTCTCTCTCTCTCTCTCTCTCACACACACACACACACACACATATACACATACACATACAAACACATGTCATTTATATTCATAGGCCAAAGAAAATGGAATGTAGGAAGTTGATGGGTGAATGGTGCATGCATACATGTACATGCATGTGTAAATAGACTATATTTTTGCAGGTTTTGTTTCTCTTATTGTCATGTTTTTTTCTCTTAGTAATTCTCTGAATACACCCAGTTTATACAGCCCTCAAAGCAGACAAAGTATAAAATACAGGTAGAAGTCTGTTAGTTTGACTTTGTTTATCCTTAATTAATTCAACAAATATTCATTAACATATATATGAGCTAGACCTCAGGCTAGGTTCTAAGAAAACTAAATACAGAGCTATTCTTTTTTTGTTACTCAGTTTAATTAGGAACATATACAAGGCAGCACAATGCAGCAGGATCTCTAATGGTGTAATAAGCTATTACTGGCACACAGAGAGAATGTTTTTTTTCTTTTTTCTTGACTGAAAAAGGTTAAAGGAGGTTTCTGGAAAATAACATTGAAGCTGGCTCTGAATAATGAATAAAAATGTCCCTGAATACACCAATGGAGAAGGACTTTCAGAGTAGTCAAGAGTGGTAGGGCAGGGAGAAAAAAGAAGTTGTCTTATTGCTGAGTGCTCAAAGAAGCTGGGCAGTTTTGGGGGTGAGCTGGTTGTAAAGACTATTAGATTATAAAAGTCCTTCTTTTAGATCTGGTAGTAAAATTCTTCAACTATTTAATATAACATGATGATAGTTTAATAAAAAACAAGCAAAATATCTATCTTTAATATTTTTGTATCGAACATATTAATACATATAGAAACACAACTACATCTGCTTTGTCTTGTCATAATTATAACTGAGGAATGAGTTATAGGTAATGGTGAAATAAATTTGATTTTAAGATTCTGATGGTCTGTTTATAAAATGCATAGTGAAGAATAGAATGAAAACAGTCTTTCTAGTCTAAATGAGGTTCTGTTTGCCTTGCAGATGAGGGATTTTAATTATTATTTAAATTTGAATACATATTTCTGTTTACCGAAAGAATTTCATTACTGCTGTAGACATTCGTTAGTGGTAGAGTGTTTGCCTAGCACGTGCGAAGAGCTGTATTCAATGTCCAACAATCCAAACAAAACAGAAGAGAAATGAAGATTCCCACTGAGTTGATCTTTCCCCATTGCATGACATCGTTAAATGCCTTTAAAGTGTATTTTGATCAGAACTAATCAAATACAAATATATATATATATTCAATGTCAACTTATTTCTGACAATATTTTTGTTTAGTACTGTATCATTACATATTTCTCTCACAAATATCTTAGAAACTTTTAAATATTTTAAGTAAAACTTTTACTTCATTAATTGAAAACTTGCTTTTGTTACATATTTGAAATTATTTGGTGTAAAATGAATGAAAATGTCATTATGAATAGTTTCTATTTTATATTCATTTGATGCTAAAATGGTGAATAAATATCTGTATATAAAATATTCGTTGTGACTTTAAAAAGATAGCCTCTCATAGTCTCATATTTTTTAATGATTGTTCCCTAGTTGGTAGAACTATTTGGGAAGGATTAGGAGGTGTGGCCTTAGATGTGCCATTGGTTACCCATTTGCCATTAGCTCCCTCACTTTCCTTTATGTTATGGTATTAATGGTTGTAGTCTCAACATGCAAACTTTCAGTTACTGCTATAGCACCATGATTGCCTGCCTGCTGCTATGCATTATACATCATGGGTATGTATAGTGATACCCATCTCTAGCCCTGACACTTGGAAACCTGTGACAAAAGTGCTTTGTGGAGAACCCAATAGAGCACTAAACTCAATACACAAATCAAACAGAAAAACACCTAAATGTACTCTTTTCTTGTTTAAATTTGTCTTTTTCTTTGTAATATAAAGTAACGATCGAGTTTTAAACATTACACCTATCGAATACTTTTTCATTATTTTTAATGAAAATATTATTTTAACCCTATTTGATTGTCTCTATGTTGTTGCTAAATAACTAAGCGCGAAAGTGAGTAAGTAGTCCTTACTTCCTTTTGGACTTAAAATTCTGTTTCAATGATTTCACCCACTCACCTCTACCCAGAACAGCATCGCCAGGTTGTTTTTAGTACCTCTGACAATGGTTCACTAAGGAAATAGGGTACATATTTGAAATTTATTTCATATTTTTATATTGTTTAGGATATTCAATACATTTTGTGTTTTGATCTACTTATCAATTTCTCAAACTATCTGAGTTCTTGGTAAAGGAATTACTGCTCGGTAAACCGTGCTGCATCATGAGCAGGGACTATCTACCAGTTATGTAGAACTTATTTATTTTACAATATATATATATATATATATATATATATATATATATATATTTTACTATTTAATTAACTGGATAATTCTTGTAATGAATTTAAAAAGTAACCCTCAGTGTTTATACCTTTTAAAATTATTATATTAAAATTATAACTGTATTTCTTATTTTTATCGTCCATGGCATGGTTATAAATTTTAAGTATGCTTCAGTCTGGAAGCATTAATTCTATTTCTATTAATTCTAATTACTAACTCAAAAATAAAATTTTTTTCTTCATGGGTTTTTTATTAGTAGGAACATGTCACCCCAAAATAAAGATTATTTTCATGTTTTGGCATTCTGTATTCTTATTGGGTATTAGTCTTTTCATCTCTTTCCATTGGCTGTTGGGTGGAGCCTCTCAGAGAACAGTTACACTCGAGTCCTGTTTCCACACATAACAGAGTATCATAATAGTTTTGAGGATTGATTCTTGCTCATGGGATGGGTCTCAATTTGGGACAGCCATTGGTTGGCGATTCCCTCAGACTCTGCTCTATCTTTGTTTCTACACATCTTGTAGGCAGGACACATTTTGGGTCTAAGGCTTTGTGGGTGGGTTGCTGTCCTTATCCTACCACAGGGATCTATATCCCCTGCAGAGTCAGCTAGTCAGCCCCTTAGTCCCTCATTTTAGGTCTTTGGCACCTCCTAGAGAGTGCCTCTATGCCCCAGCCCATCTCTCTTCTCCATGGCTCTTCATATAGTACATAAGATTCCCCACTGCCCTGATCCCCTTTTCTGCCCAGTCCTCTCCTGTCAACTTCTGATAACTATTTTGTTTTCCCTTCTGAGAAAGGTTCACCCATCCTCCCTTGTGCTCTCCTTGTTATTTGGCTTCTTTGAGGCTCTTGAATATAGCATGGTTATCTTGTACTTTATGGCTAATACACATTTATAAGTGAGTGCATACTAGAAAATATCATCCTACGTAAGGTAATCGAAACTAATTTATATTCTTAATTGTCGTGGATAGAAAGCTAGGTAATGATAGAGAAAAAGAGAGAGAAAGAGAGAGGGGGCATGGAGGCAGAAGTTCACGTGTCTCCACTAGTCAAAGATAGTTTACATAGCTAGGTTGGGTATTAGGTTACACTTCTGATTGAGCATTACCACACTTATAAAGCCCTTGATTAACATTTTTAAAAATTGTATAAAAGCTAAATGGAAAAGGGGGGCACGGGATAGGGGTTTTCTAGGGAGGGGAAATGGGGAAAGGGATTGGCATCTGAAATGTAAATAAAATATCCAATAAACAAACAAACAAACAAACAAACAAAAAGAAACTCGGATAATGGTGGAGTGGTGTGTAAGCAAATATCCTTGTTTTGATTTTGATGTTAGGAAGAAGTTGTCCAGGTTTTTGCCATTTTCTAGCGTAGTTGCTGTGGTTTTAAAAAGGAATTGGCAAGGACCAGCCTTGGCTTGGAGAGGGGTCCTGAGACAAGGGGTGTCTGGGAGTGGTGAGCACAAACAGTTAAAAATAAAATCACAGTTCTAAGATGGTGGTCTACTTTCTTGATGGTGGTCTTGACACAGATTTCCAGACGGTTTTTCTATGTTCCGTTCTCTCTGGAGATCTCCAGACAGCTTTCTCTATAAGTTCTGCTAGTGTCAATTCTCCAAGCAGTTCTCCCCGGCTATTCTAAAATATTCTCTGGATAGCTCATCTCTTGCAGATCATAAGCCCAGTCTTATTTTACATATTAATCTAGTCATTCACTCCAGGTTCCCTTTTGACTATTCTATGAATCAGCATCCTGTGACCCAAGCTCTTTTATTAGAAGACAGCAAACACACATTTTCTTTTAACCTAACAAAAGAATTCAGAGATCTGCCTGCCTCTATTGCTTCTAGTAAGCACAAATGATAAGCTAGCTGGGAGAGACCATGCCCTGAAATTACCATTTCTATGACACCTTTAATCTTACTCTGTTGCAGGCTGACCCTGAACTCAGGAGTCTGCCTGCCCTTGTAGGCATAAACAACAACAACAACAACAACAACAAAATATGGACTCTGGGTAGGATCTCCTGTGATCACCACTCCTTAAATTTCTTTAACTCCTTCCTTAGTATCTTTCCGAAAAATTGGCTCGCAGCAGAGCTGCTTTTGCTCCTTTAGATTCAGCAAGCCCCTCATAATTCATACTGCACTTTTATATTTTGCATAGTTGAGAAATATATATTTTGGACCTCATGGTTTTAGAGTTTTTTTTTCCACAGCCTTAAGGTCCCAGATTTACTATTTTGCTAAGACATTAGCCATACCTTTCCCTCCTAGATTCATGCTGTCTCCGATTATATTGATTATATTGGAGTGATTAACATTAACAGGGAGGGCATTCCTTGAAGGAAGACTCTAAAATATATACATTATTATACAAACAAGCCTTATGCCATCAGCAGCCAACAACACTTGTGGAGGCCCACTCCTGCTGGCCATGTTTCAGGGGAGGAACCTGTCATTCTGTCCCAAACAAGGCCATGCTGGACCCAGGAAAAAGTTATTTATCACATTAAGGTGCTTTTGTTTCTATTTTGTTAAATTATTTTTGTTATTGAAGAATATTAAGGCCTGGCTGAGTTCCGGGTGCAAGGTGGCCACTGAAGGAGAGCAGGTTGCCGCTCTCGCAAGCTTTGGAGGCAGAGCCGCCGCAATGTTCTGGATTGAGGGTCTCACGCCGAAGTTGGACCCAGAGGAGATGAAGCAGAAGCTGCATGAGGATGTGGTCTCCTCCATTCGGAACTTCCTCATTCACTCACGTGACCCTGCTGCGAGTCACTCCATATATCTAAAAGAAGCTGGATAGCATATGACGATTGGGAGTCACGTGGATGCATGGCATGAAGAACCTGGTGACGGTTTCTCCTCCTGTCTGCAGATGAATTGGCCCAGAAAGGTGTAAGACTGAATAAACGGACATAAAAACTGCTTGTTGAGAACAAGTTGGGCTTTGAGAACTGACCTCCATAGCTGCAATATAAAACTATTTGGGAAGTACAAAAAGATGCCTTGTGGTCATAGTGCCCTTAGACCCATGCTGTCCACCTCTGTGAGTGTTGATGGAATGGTAATAATGTCAGGCTCTGAGGGGCTTGTGTCTGAAGTGGTACCGTCTCGGCAGTCATTTTTGTTTACAACTTCTGTTCAAAGTGTTATTTGTGAAGAGTCTGTTTGGAAGTCAGCACACACTCACAATGACATTTAAGCACAGTCTATATTTTTAATAAACATTCTGATGAAGAAAAAAAAGAAAAATATTAAATTCTGTCACATTCTCTCTATTCAAGTGTCCTCTTTCTGCTCTTTCTTCTATCAGTAAGTTCTACAACATTGATATTGGTTGTTAAGCCAACCTTGCATTTCTGAGAAAAATATTATTATTGGTAATTAATTATCTGTATTAAATTTGGTGTACTGAATATTTTTTAATTTTGTTGAATGGTCACCTCTTTGATGTTTTGTTTGATTAGAACATTTGTATAATGTTTGTGTCAGGATCAGTTTCTGAACATTTTCTTTTTATTTACTTTCAGAAAGACATTTCAAAAATTAAAAAATATATGGATTTCTTAAATATTTTTTTATACTTAGCAAATAATCTATTTACAAAATTATGTGTGGGATGTTTTATATCACTAACTAGTTTGATTCCTTTACTTAATTATGCTCATATTGCTTATATCAAAGACATTATAGCAAAGAGTTGTCAATATAGCTGAGTTTTTAAAAAGCCAGTTTTATTTTCCTGATTTTTGCTGACACTGTATGTGTTCCTCATCCTTCTATCCTAGATTTTAATTAAGAATTTTAATTCTTGTCTCATATAATAAATTCTGACTACAGTTCCCCTCCCTCTAAAATTCCTGGCTTTCTGTTCCCCGACCGCCCCCAGATCTAATCCCCCTTATTTTCTCTTCACAAAAGAGCAGGCTTTCAAGAGACCACAGCCAAATAGAACAAAACAAGATACAATAAGACAAGGCAAGTGTCCTTACATTGATGCTGCACACGGCAACACAATAGGAAGAAAAGAATCTCAAAAGCAAGCAAAAGGGTCAGAGAAATACCTACTCACACTGTTAGGAGTCTCCCAAAAATGCCAAGCTAAAAACCACAACATATACACAGAGGATCTGGTACATGAGGCTTTGTGCTTGCTGTTTCAGTGTCTGTGAGATCATGCAAGTCCTGCTTCATCAGTCCAGTGGGCCATGTGATTATCAATTTTGTATTTTTCCCTTTTGTTAAAACTAAAGTAAATACTGAGTAAATGATATTTACTTAAAGTATATTTCATTTCCACAGAACTGCTATTTTAAGCAAAGACAGTAACTCATCTAGTGTAGGGAAGTAGATTTTTTTCTTTTTTAATTTGTTGAGCATTTTTAACATCTACAATATAGAATATTTACATCTACTAGTATAATGATATACGAACTTTAGATTTAGCTATGTTGGAAAGATGCATGCTACTTATTAATATTTGTCTATTGAAACTTTATTATTTTATGTGGATTTTGGGCCATATTCACATTCACAGATTGACAGAGATTTTATTTAATTATTTGCTAGAGCTACTGAGCTTAGGTACAGAGGTCTATGTGAGAGTGCATGTTGAACATGATCACAGTTCCTAACCCTGCCTCATTCATCACTTTCTACTGTGTAGAGGAAAAATTCTGAAAGAAGATAGTTTTCTGTGCACATTCCCAAATGTGAGCATATGGTCTTTTGAATATTTACACAACAGTGCATATTTGCTTTCACTTAGAGATATTCAAGAATGTGTCAAAGCTTTGAAAAGGCTTCTAAGGACAGTTAATTCTCCAAGGATTAATTTCAGGTTTTTGGTTAACTTCTTGGAATTCTTTCTGACTTTACCAACTCAGTCCTATGAATTGTTAATCAATTGTCTCAGAATTTTCAACAATTATTCTGTCAAGGAGCTTTTCCTGCTGTGTGAACTCTGAGTCAGGTCAAATCAGAAAAACACGTGAGTGGAGCTTCTTAAGAAAAGTTCTATAAAGACCAAGTAATGCTGACTTTTCTAAGGTGATGTGTGTGGTGAGCATAACGGGAGTGGGTTCCTTGTAGCTGAGGGGCCCATTAGTTGCCACTTTGCAGATATTTGCAGTGTCTATAGCTACAACATAGTAATCTGAGGTACTGTGAAGAGAATATGAGGAACTGAACGTGTTTAAATGATGCCCTTCCTTAAATTCCAAGGTTTTAAATAAACAATCTTAGGAGTATTCTGAGATACTGGTTAACTTCCAGAGTTTGAAACATAAAATTATAGATATTGTTTTCCAGAGTGCCTGATTATTCACTAACATGGTCCTGCGAAAATATTCATCAACTTTTTTTTATAATTTAAGAGAATTTTGTAATGTATTCCATTTCTCAGTTTTAAATACAAATTTTATCTCTTCTGTATGATTCCTGCAATGCATGTTATTCACTTTATGGCACTTTATCCCATATGTTCTGTTCTGTAATGAAATCTTTTTGTAGTAAAGTGAGACACAAAAAGTCATGCATCACTGACACATCACAATTCCATATTGAAACACAGATATCAACAGTCCTCTATGGGTATGAATATTTCAGTTCTTCACACACAAAAAAGTTTAGCAGTGCCAAATAATTGTCTCTATCACCACTTATAGAATGACAATTACTGTTTAAATGTCTCCCTATTATGGAAAATGCTTTCTTCTCAGTCTGCAAAAATGAAACAGAACTCATATTTTCATGCCAAAGTTGATTTCATTGAAAGAAAATACAAGCTTGTTGTTTTGTAGATGAAGCTAACAGGAGAGCACATGCTGAGAGTTGAAAACAACCTCTCTCCATCATGATTCAGCCTTGATGTGAAAATATCCACATTCACCACTATTTGCTGAAGCTTTGTACCATGCTCCTTACTCCATTGTTTCTAACTGGCTTAATTTACATTGTCTTGGAAAATCTCTGCATAATTAATTATCAAAACAAAATCCATTTTCTAATAAAGACCCTATATATTTTCACTCTTAAAACAGTAAAGTAAATGCTTAAGGCTATGAATCTATAAGCACTAGATGCTGAAGCAGTTCTCAATAATTCTGGACAGTGACTGCGTTATGAAATTCACAAAAGATTAGGATGCTAATGAGAGGGCTTTATAGCCACATCCAGCTTCGCTCTTCTCAAATATAGAACCCATGAACTGCAAAAGTTATTTATGTATAATGAAAGTAAGTTAATAATTCTTATATTATTATCGATAAATTGTCATTATTATCTTAGACAAATACAGGAATAAGAGAAGATTTTATGCAAACTACATTTTAATTTAAATGTGACTGCAGTCAATTTTAAACCAGTAAAGCCTAAACCAAAGTGATGCTAAAACGCTAAGAGAAAATAAAAGCAAACACTGATCATATGTAGATGAAGGTATATGAAATGATTAACACTTTGGAGAAATGATGTTGGAGCATACTATAAGACATGAAATCTTGTCAATTTGAGACATTCTTGACTTGAAGAAATGTCATGTGTATAATGTTCATTTGAATGTGGTACTGGTTCTTTCATTTTGTTTCATTAATGCTCTGCTTGAAAGTCTGTGTTCCTTGATTTGTTCTTCATAGACAGATTGTCATAATTTACTCTAAAACAATCAGGATTATGAGTAAAATTAAGGCAAAAATAAAATTAGAGACAAAAATTGAATCACTGAATTAGTTGATTGGCTATTTAAGTGATACATTTAATAATATAAGTTTGCTGATATTATTCATGTCAATAACAGATTATAGTAAGTTATGAAATGTACAAACCAGGTACAAAGAACTGATAGCATATAAAATGGTTATTTCTGAGATAGTTGAAATGGAAAATATAAGTAGGCTGGGGGATGTAGTCACTAGTATAACATGTTTCTTTCATTTAAAAGATCCTGAGTTGATTTTTGTCTCTGTCTGTCTGCCTCTCTGTCTCTGTCTCTCTCTCTGTCTCTGTCTCTCTCTCTGTCTCTGTCTCTCTCTCTCTGCCTCTCTCTCTCTCTCTCTCTCTCTCTCTCTCTCTCTCTCTCTCTTTCACACACACACACACACACACACACTAATGTGACAAGGTAAGAAATCAGTGAAACACTATCTAAGCAGTTCATAATTTTGAAATAGCATTGCCATGTACCTGAGAAAATGTAAAACACAGTGCTGCATCATGAAAACTGTTGGTTTTCAAATGAATGAAATGGCATCATGCTTCTCCAACTACATGGCAACTTTAGATAAATAATGCAACCTTCCTGGGCCTCATACTTATTGCTTGTGGAATTAATAATTTTGGAATAAGAATTATTAGGAACCATTTGAAATATCACAGAAAAGTTAACACCATGCCATGGGCAATTAAACATAGAAAATTAACATTTTGGCTTTTGCAACAGTTTCCACTGAAAAGCCAAGATTTAGATGTGCTGCTGTGGGTATTAGCAAAAGAATTAAGAAGGATAACTGAAATGGCCACTTAAAACTTCAAGGTCTTCAGGGCTCTTTAGATGAATTTGTAAAGGCCCTAAGGCATTCAAACTAACAATCTAGGGAGAGTTGATATTAGGACTTAGAGCTTTTGGGTCTGAATATGTTTGTTTCAAGTCATCCTACCTAAGATATTGTTCATAGCAGAAAAAAATTCAACAAAAACACCTGAATACCTCATAGTTAACAAAGGCAAAGTCAACTCAAAGATAATCTTTAAATAAATATTTTTATTCCTTGAGGGTTTTAAACAATGGGTTTCGAATCTGCACCCAACTGTCTATTTTTCCAAAGGATATTCTCTCCTCTCTCTCTCTCTCTCTCTCTCTCTCTCTCTCTCTCTCTCTCT
>JANHMN010000016.1:19814609-19833583 GCA_030674055.1 Rhabdomys pumilio
CCCCTCCCCCTCCCCCTCCCCCTCCCTCTCCCTCTCCCTCTCCCTCTTCCTCCCTCCCCCCCTCTCTTTCTCTCTTTCTGTCCTGCACAACTCCAGGTGAATTTATTTTTTTGGTATTCTAAAAACTCTCTGGTTGTGACAGGCTCTCTGTTAATAAAAATTCTAAAAGCTATCAGAATAGTTGGTGGCTTTTCTGACCAAAGATAGAAAAGCTGCTTTAAAAAGTTATTGGATCTTCCAACTAACTCAGAAATCCTGTTAAGAACAATGCTTGAAGAGCTCTTTTTGCTCTCCAGAGATCTCTGAACAGCTCAGCTCTTATTAGAGAAAATTCTAAAGAAGAACTGCTTTCTGCTAGCTCATTTCATGCAGACCCAAAGCCCAGTTTTTTATGTACATGTCAATTAAGTTATTTATTCCAGGTTCCCTTTTTGATTATCCTGTGAATCAGCATCCTGTGACCCCAGCCATTTGATTCTTATGGAGTAACAAGCTCATAGTTTCTTTTAACAACGGAAAAGAAATCTGCCTGCCTCTGTTACTCACAGATGTTAAGCTAGCTGGGTGGGACATAGATTCTAACACATCTAGTTATAACCTTGCTGTGTTCCAGGCTGAACTTGAATTGAGGAGTCTGCCTGCCTTTGTATCTTTCTGACAAGCTTGCCCATTAATAAAGCTGCCTTTGTTCCTTTAGATTTGTGAAGCTCCTCATAATTCATACTGCATCCTTATTTTTGCATAGTTGAGAAATTATATATTTTCATATATATACATATGCATATGCATATGCATATGCATATGCATATGCATATACATATATATATATATATATATATATATATATATATATATATATATATATATATATCTTTAGAATTCTTTCCCATAGCCTTAAGGGCTATCCTGGATGTTCCAGTGTTTACCATTTTGCCAAGACATTAACCACACCTTTGCCTCCTAGACTCATGTAGTCTCAGATTATCATGGAGTCATTAATAGAGCAGAAATTCCTTGGAGGAATGTGAGATATGTAGATTACACAAACCAGCCTTATACCCAATACAGTTGTTGATACTCACACCAGGGCCTTGTCATAGGGGCAGGAACCATGACACTGTGTCCTCACCAAGGCCACACCAGGCTTGACACACATTGTCAGATGGACTTATTGTTACCATTGTGATAATCTAGCTTCATCTTCAGGATAAATCTTATGAGGTCTTCCATCAAAGTTTAGCTTGTAAGAATAACCAACTATGTTGATGTTTGAGAAATTGTATTCTATGAAATGACTCTTAATGTTCAAGGAAAGATTTAAAAACTGGAATATCCCTCCGTAGTGAACTATACTTCCCATGCCATATGATGATGGTCTGTGCTGTAATATTTTTATGGAACTGCCTTTTGGTTTGCAAGCTACAATTTGTATTTTTCAAACACGGAATCATCATCATGTAAGTTATAGAAACATCTAAATTAAAAGTCATTTTTGGGAAGTTACCACAATGAAAAGTTGATTATAGTGAGAAGAGATAAATTCAGGACTATCTTAAACCAAGGGACAAAAGAAATAGCCCTGTCTTCTCAAATTAATTTTAAAATATTTTGAAATAAAGCCTACATTAAATCTGTAAAGAAGTGATTTGGAAATCATTTTCTAATGGAAGAGTCTAGTTCTATTAAATTCCGAATTTAATTCTTCCTGATGAACAAAAATAACCCAGCCATCTGTGCAACCTAAGGAAAAAATTTGACCATCATTAATGGCATACTTACATCTGTTATGTTTGTGAAGGAGAAGGAAGCAGGAAAGAGCAAGAATGGGTGGGTCTGGCTGACAATGATTAAATAAAGTGCCAGCATAACAGAGGTGATGGAGTATGAACACAGTGAGTCACTATGCCTGAGTAGACTTTTCTATTATTGGAGGGGACAGTGTACATGTGGACATGGATGAGTGCTGACTGCCTTTGAGAAGAATGAGAACACAACTCACAAGATTCTTCTAGTGACAGTCTGCCAAGGTAATGATTAGTGGCTTCCCTCATGGGAGAACACAAAAACTAGGTTTCACTTGAGAGATGAATAATGCTGAATAGGTGCAATCATTAGCAACCATTATCCACAAACCTAGATCTCAGTGTTTGATTTTTGCATTAAGATTTCTGTAGAGAACCGTTCTGCTTGAGCTTTCCTTTGTTTTGGGTGCAGGTTTTATACGCCTGATAGCAGCGAGCTAAACTAGTGCTGGAAGAGGTGTGTGTGTCCCACTTAATCTTATATGACACTTGTTATTTTATTACGGTTTCATCCACTTTACTGCAGGAGTGTGATACAGGAGCTCTTTCTTCATATGTCAGATATATCCTGCATTTGTTACACTTGACAGTACTGGGTATTCTAGCGTCACAGTTTTCAGGATTCTAGGAACAAAGCAGTAAAGTCGAACAGTGCCACCCACACAACTGACTGAAACTCATCCAGGACCTGAAAATTAGAACATAAATAACAAAATCTGTGTCCCGGATTGAGTAGACATGTCTTTCCCTATCGTCCTTTCCTACCCAGTGATAAGGATGCAAGTATCAGAGCAGAGGGGCTTGGAGGGATGCTTAGTGCCTGGAGGCAGAGTTATGGCTAAGTCAGCTCTCTTTGCCTATGTGCCTGCAGGCCTCCTCAAAGTTGCCTTTTGGCTTCCCAACATGTGTTCTACTATCGATTTTGTTGGAATAAGTGTTTGGTTCTCATATTGTCTTAGGAAGAAAACAAAGTGAGGAAAAGTTGTCTACCTGCTTGTTTGCTTTCTATGATTAAACAAAAGAAACAAAGAAGAAATCATATCATGAGCACATTGGATTATGTAGGAGTGCGAGTGAGTTAACCTTTGTTAGTGTAGGCACCAATGGTCATCCATCACAGTGTTGCCTTGGATATCATCCAGCCCAAGCTGCAACTGCACCGACAGAGATATTGAGAACAAAACTTAGAAATTGGGACCTGGCAGATGTGTTTGTATAGAAAGAGGTTAGAATATTAGGCATCATAATTTTGGAACTACCTAAGGTACAAATCTGTCTTTGTTTTTCTTCCTTCCTTCCCTCCCTCCTTCCTTTCTTCCTTCCTTCCTTCCTTCCTTCCTTCCTTCCTTCCTTCCTTCCTTCCTCCTCTCTCTCTACCTCCTTCCCTCCCTCCTTCCCTCCATCTCTCCCTCCCTCCTTCTTCCCTCCCTCCTTCTTCCCTCCCTCCCTCCCTCCCTCCCTCCCTCCCTCCCTCCCTCCCTCTCTCCCTCCCTTACTTCCTTCCCTCCCTTCTACCCTCTACTCCTTCATCCTCATCTTTTACCTACCCTTCTCATGTCTGTATCTCATCCCTCCCTCGGTGCCTTTGAAGCATTCAATGGGCATTTTCCTGAGGTTAACTTTTGAAAGCTTCTTTTAAAGATATTTGTCCAGGGAAAACATCCTCATGGAAGCAGGGGGAGGAGGAATATGGTGAGAAACTGTGGGAGGGTGGCAACGGCTGGACTGTAGAAAAAATACAAATAAAAGTAATTTTAAAAATTGATGATAGAAATGATGGGATATGTGGATCTATCATAACTTGTATCATTTTTGATGATCTACGTGGCAGATCTACATGGAAAAAGTAGCAACTGTAATAGTACAGGACACAGTTTTTCCTTTGAGAAAAAAAATTACTATCAATTTTACTCACTAATAGTGAAAATGTCTCATTTCGCTATTTGAACAAAGCCACAGGGAGGTTTCCAATCAGATGTGACAGATAACATCTCCATACCCAAGCAAGTAAACACAAAACCCTGTGAAGACAGTCACACGTGCAGTGTCTCACTAGCAGACATACTCAAATGCATATTGATGAATTTTATGAGACATTTATTACAAATGACCTCATCAATGAACTCAATGGAAAAATACACAGAAATTAATATGAAGGGAAATGACAGATTTTATGGATTGCTTATGGGAAAATATCTGAAATATCACAGTTTGTTATGCAGTAATTGAGAGTATCGATAAAAGCATAAAATCATTTTTTTTTGAGAAAGATTGACTTGGAGGTTTTTAAAAGTATCTCTAAAACCAGCTTGAATCATAGCAATAGAGGAATCTGTCCATGTAAACAAATTAAAATTTTAAGAGGCTTGAAAGATGGCTCAGTGGTTAAGAGCATTGGTTCTGCTAGAGGACACAAGTGTGACTCGCGGTACCCAAGCAACAGCTCACACATGCTTGGATCTTCTGTCCTCCATGGGAACCAGGCATGGACATTGTTTCCAGATATAAACACAGTAAAAGCAATAACCCACACATATAACATAAATGCAGATGCATTTTAATATTTTTATATTATGTAAAAATATTAATTTTTTAAAAAAAGGAAGTAGAGCTGGTACTGGTGTTCATCTCTCTGTGTATTTGTGTGTCTCTCTGTGTGTTTGTGTTTCTCTCTGTGTGTCTGTGTGTCTCTCTGTGTATTTGTATGTGTCTCTGTGTATGTCTCTTTGTGCCTGTCTATGTGTCTGTGTTTATCTGTATGTTTTTGTATGTCTCTTTCTCACTCTCACTCTCTCTCTCTCTCTCTCTCTCTCTCTCTCTCTCTCTCTTTCTCTCTTTCTCTCTCTCTGTGTGTGTGTCTGCCTGTGTGTTTCTCTTTTTGTGTGAAATTACATTAAAACTAGATTAATATAGCAGAAAATAGATTTATCAAAATAAAAGCACATTGTTTTTACTATTTTCCCTTGTTACTATATCTTCATAAAATTGTATACAATTTCTTTATTAGAGCTAGTCAATTATTAGTGGAAATTATTATTATTATTTTATCATCTCATTTAAAAAAAAATCTTTAATCTTTTTTTGACAGTCCAGTTGTTATTCCCCTACTGGTCTGGCCACCAACAATTTCTCATTCCTCCTCCCCGTCTTCAGAGCTTCAGAGAGAAAGTTTAACCTTCCATTTCCCCAACCCCACCAGGCCTCTCCATGCCCTAGGGCCTCAAGTCTTTCAAGGGTTAGGTGCATCTTTTCTCACTGAGGCCAGACCAGGCAGTCCTCTGCGGTGTACGTGTCAGGGGTCTCATACTAACAAGTGTATGCTACTTGGTTGGTGGCTCAGTGTTTGAGAGATCTTAAAGGTCCAGGTTAGTTAAGACTGCTGGTCTTCCTATGGGGTTTCCTGCCTCTTCACTTCTTCCAGCCTTTCTCTAATTCAACCACAGGGGTCCCGAACATCTTACATTGGGTGTAAATATCTGCATCGGACTCTTTCAGCTGCTCTGTCTCTCTCTCTCTTCTCTCTCTCTCTCTCTCTCTCTCTCTCTCTCTCTCTCTCTCTCTCTTTCTCTCTGTTGCTCTTTCTTTTCTTTCTCTGTGTCCCATACCTGGTAGTTGAAGTCCTGCCAAATCTATTCTCTCCAGCAATTGGCTATAGCCACTTTTATTTAAACAATAGCTTTATGTTGGGGAACAAAGTTTTAAAAACATCACTTGGTGTATGTGAACATTTGCTTGTTGAACTGCAAGAAGGTATCGTGGGCCAGTATTTAGCATTTAAATACATAGCAGCACCAAACCAACTCCTAACATTTGTATTTTCACTAAACACAAGGCAAACATATTTATTTGGACAGGAGAGACTGTTGATATTTTATGATTTATGGAAACAATGTTGCTATTTGAGGCAAATTTGACACAATGGATTCCCTTAAACTTTAATGATCTACTGAGCTGTTAGCCTTACTATGGCTCTTGTAATCCAGCCACTTCAAAGTGAGTTTAGAATTTAGTATGGAATTTATAAGTGCAAACTAGATAAATCATTAATACAGAATTAAACTGCTAGTACTTATAACTGGAATTGCTACTTAAGTCCAGGTTCCAAAGTTTATATACAACACTTTGATTTTTCCTTGCAGATAGTAAATGTCTAGTACTTAGTTTTAATTAAATGGGCAAATTTCAGGTACTTAAGTCACAGATTTCACAGAAGTAAGAAGATACTTAAATATCTTGTTTATGTGTATGCATATATAAGCATAATTACAAATCATATATATAATTCATTTGTACATATGCATATATGTCCATCCAAATTTTGTAGTTAATACATATATATGAGAATTATATATCTGTATCATCTATATTTATATATGAAGCACTTTAGGTATATTTGGTTGCATACATGATTATCCATTTATCTGCTTTGTCTACCCCCTTTTCACTTAAAGCTCAAAACTGAAGGGCCTTTAAGAAAATAATCAGCTCAGGTTTAACTTTTCTCATTCATTTTCAGGCTTCTATTTGATCCTCTTAGCCAAAGCAAAGAATATGTGCATTGGAATAACTTAATAATTAAATAAATTGCAATGCATGCGATCTATACAATAAGTCATGTTTTACAGTCTCTGGTGCCCTTTCAATTCTCTGCATGACATTCCTGTCTAAAAGGCACTAATAGAGACATTCTGATCTTGAAAAGAAAAGTGAGGAAAATCAACATCTAAAACTCAGAAAAGTCCTGGGTAGTAAAAGGTCTTTGTTCTGCAGAGCGTTCTCCCACAGAGGAACAGAATTTTCTTTTAGCTTTTACATTTGACTCCCAGCTCTGAAATATAATAATCAAAGCTCTTTGCTACCTATGTTGAATCTCTTGTACGTAAAATCTTTTTATTTAGCAAGAAATGGAATTCTTACCTCCAAATAATTTTGTGGAAGCTTGAACATTTGCCAGTTAAAAATATCTTTTTTTTTTTATCATGGTGTTACAGAAACTGCTTGGTAGGCCACTGGGATAATTAGAGAAGAGCAGAGGATGTTTAATGAGTTTTTCAGGGTGCAGACGAGAGTGTATCATGTACAATCATGTGCTGCTGATAATTTTATCCTTCATTCTCTGGATGGCATGATATCCTGGTGATGGAATGCTTAAATTAGAGACCCAAGAAAATTCAGTCATCCAGAAAATAATAGCTTTCTCAGATGCATTCTTAAGGAGAGGTGGGTTTTCACCCCTCTGTCAGCTACTCAGAGTCTGATATTCTTCTTCATCTACAGATCAATATAAATGAACCAGTAACTCATCTCCAAAGAAAATGTCTTTTGCATTTTCAAAAGAATGGAAATGGCAAAGCGTTATACTTAAATGAAAACAACACAGTAAGGAATGGCCTTGGAACTTGTCTGTATTCATTATGTACCTTGGTAATCTGTCCAGCTTTTGGGAGCAAGGAGGCAGGAACTTAAAGGCACATCACTTAAGTTATATCTTTCATCTGAAAATCATTAAAAATCTCAGCACACATACTTTGCAAGGGAATGTGTTGAACAAGCTCTGTGAGGCAAATGCTGAGCTAGAAACAGAACAACAGAAAAAATGTAGAAGACTAGAGGTGCTTTGCCTTTCTTTGTTATGATGAAAAGGAGATGAAGACAACTTGGATTTTGATAGACACAAACAACATAGTACCACAACAAAAGTGTTCTGCTCTAGAGCCTGTACTCTGAAAGAAGGGTATCAAGACAGTAGGAAGAACTGTGTGGAAAGGGATGAAATTAATATGTGTGGCTAATCCTTCATAGATCTTTAAAGGCTACTTGATTGAGATCCAACAGCCTAACTAATATTATCAACATGTTTTTGTAGCCCCAACAAGTATAGACTTAAGCATTATTCCATGGTAGGTGCTAGATCCCTTAGACCATAGGTCATCAAATGGTGATCCATAGGCTACATTTGTCAAGTAGTTTTTGGTAAATGAAGTTTGATTGGAACAAAGCCTATTTGTTATTATTCCTTAAATGTGTGTCATGATACAAAATTCATTCCTATTTTTCTAGCTGAAGATATTGCATGAGGACAGAGCTGAGTAGTTGTAAGTCAGACCTTATGGCTTACAAAACTTACAATACTTAATATCTGTTGTTTTACTGAAAATATCTGCAGATGAATAGCTTGGTGGCCACCGTAGGCCAGTTTGCTGTGTTGTATCTGGAAAACCAGATGCAATTTTATCTCAGCTAGGCTATAACATAGAAACCAGATCATGGAGATAGATACTTAACATAAAAATATACGGTATGAGTCATTTAACTTACTAATGTTTCACATATCTCCTAGATTTATTTAAATTTGAGCTTGACTTTTACAGTTTTTCAGGAAATGCTTCCTTCTTGGCAAGCTAAAAATAGAGTGAATACGGCCAATGTGCTTAGCTATGCCTACTCTCAAAGAATAAATGATCATTCCACTAAGTCTATTCATTCATTTCTATTCCATGGCATTCAGATATATAGGAAAAAGAACAAAGAGAAACTTCATCATGGTCACTGAGAATATGATCTGCACATTAGAAAAGCTACATGTCTGTCTGTGCGTGTGTGTGTGTGTGTGTGTGTGTGTGTGTATGCGTGCGTGTGTGCGTGCATGTGTGTGTATGTGTGGTGAACATGTAAATATAAGCATATGAAGGCTCTAGTTCAATGTCAGATATCTTCTTGAGCTCTGAACCCCATTTTCTGGAGTAAAACTTCTTGAATTCTTTGTATGTATTGGATATTATTTCTCAATGGGATGTAGGATTGGTAAAGATCTTCTCACAATCCGTTGGTTGCTGTTTTGTTCTATTGACAGTGTCCTTTTCCTTACAAAAGCTTTGTGATTTTATGAGGTCCCATTTGTCTATTGTTGATCTTAGATCATAAACCATTGGTGATCTGTTCATGAGCGTTTCCTCTGTATCCATGTGTTCAAGGATCTTCCCCCACTCTCTTTTCTATTGGCTTCAGTGTATTTGGTTTTATTGAGGTCCTTGATGTACTTAGACTTGAGCTTTGTACAAGGAGATAAGAGTAGATCGATTTGCATTCTTTTACATGCTGACCTCCAGTTAAAACAGAATCATGTGTTGAAAATGCTGTCTTTTTTCCACTGGATTGTTTTAGCTCCTTTCCCAAAGATCAAGTGATTATAGGTGTGTGTGGACATTTCTGGGTCTTCAATTCTATTCCATTGATCTTCCTGCCAGTCTCTGTACCAATACCATGCAGTTTTTATCACTATTGCTCTGTAATATAACTTGAGTTCAGGGATGGTGATCCCCCCAGAAGTTCTTTTATTAATGAGAATAGTTTTCTTTATCCTGGATTTTTGTTATTCCAGATACATTTATAAATTGCTTTTTCTTTTTTTATTTTTCAATTTTCACAGAAAAGACCCCAACCCAACCATTTCCCCCTCATCACTAGCTTTGATCACTGTTCTCTGATTATGCTGAAAGTGAGGTCTTTGAGGAGATTTACACACAAATTTGTTTTTGCTCTTTTGAAAATGAAAAGTTAGCACGAGAATGGTCTTTTGCCACTGTTGTAAAATCTAAAAGAGGAAAGAAATGTATTGAAAGTGCTCTCACTTTATTTGAAAGTCTGTTGCGTGGCTGTGATCTTGAACTTGGTCGTACATTGAGGTTCAGTGGATTGTTCAGTTCATTGCTTCAAAAATCATGGTTTTATAATTTTTTTAGAATTTCAAACAATATATTTTAATCACATTTGTCTCCTCCAACTTCTTGTAAATTCCTTAACACTTATTTACCTAACAAATTTCTCTTTGTATCTGTCTGCCTGTCTCTCTGTTATTATCTCTGTGTCTCAATCTCTTTTTGTCTCTGCCTGTTCTGACTCTCTCTCTCTCTCTCTCTCTCTCTCTCGTGTGTGTGTTTGTGTGTATTCATGTGTGTGTCTTCTCTTTTTTACCATTGGGTACAGTTGGCTGGCTCCTTCTGGATAGCATCTTCCCTGGAGTATGATCCTTTTAATGTGTCACACTGTTGAAAAATCCTGAATTTCCCTTTTCCAGAAGCTAATAACTCCCCAAGTAGGAGTAAGAGTTTGAGACTACTTCCCCTTCTCCATGCCAGAATTTTGTCAGACTGAATTTTTTTCAAGTATTGTGCAAATTGTCACAATTGCTGTGAGTTCATATGTACATCTGCCCTGTGGGTCTTCGAAAAACTATTTTCTTATTGTCATCTACCTTCTTTAGGCCCCTCTTCTTATAGATCAGCAAGTCTCAAGTACAAGAATTTTGTATAGATTTCTCATTTAGAGTTGATCACTCTGAAGTCTTATTCTCTGCATATTGACCAGCTGTGAGTCTGTGACTTAATAACTGTCATGATCCTGGCAACACCAAGGTTTGAGCATTTCTTCTTCCTTATCCATCACTGCAGTGCTACAGAAAATGGATACTTTGTGTTCGTTAACCTTTGTATGAGAAATCAGATAGGTAAAGTGGAAAGGACATTTGTTTCCTGTTAACTCCTCTCACAATTCTGTAATCACACTGTGGCTTTTTTTTTGTCTCACCTGTGGCTTACTTGATTATTCTGACTGGAAAAAAATACTGAATATCTTGGACACCCTTTTTGACCACTGCCTACTTATCCTGTGACAGAGCAAAGCATTCTACCAGTAAAAGATAGGTGACCGAACTGGAGCTTCAGGAAAATTATGGGCTACGTTGTGAAAAAAGTAAATTGTACTACAATAGCAAGGTTACAGTATATAGGACTTCAATTACATAATAATAAAGATAGCAATAATAATAGTAAATATGACAAAATATAGAAATATAAAGACTATCCAAAATAACTATACCCTCTCATTTAAACCATATTTGAACATCTTATCTCAATGACTTGCCATGTGTCCTATACCATTGAAGATTGTCTTTCACTGTGATAAGCCATTATGACCAAGATAAATTTTATAAAAGAAAGCATTTAATATGGAGCTTTCTTACAACTTCAAAGACTTAGTCCACTTGCATTGTGATGAGCAGCATGGCAGCATGCAGGCAGGCACTGGAGCAGTAGCTTGAGAGCTCCATCCTCATCCACAGACAAAGCAAAAAAGACACTGATGCTGGTATAGGTTCTTGAAATTTCAAGGCCCACTTTCAGTGACACAATTCCTCTAACAAGACATTACTTCTTAATTCTTCTAATCTTTCTTAAATAGTGCCACTGCCTTCTGACTAACTACTCAAATATTTAAGCCTATGGCATCATTCTTATTCAAAACTCTACATTCTACTCCCTGGCCACCATAAGTTTGTAGCCATATCATAATGCAAAAATGTATTCAGTTCAACTTTAAAAGTCCCGATAGTCTATCACAGTTTCAATATTGATTAAAAGTCCAAAGTTCAAAGTCTCTTCTGAGACTCAAAGCAATCTATTTACTGTAAGCCTCTGTAAAAGTAAAATGAAAAACCAGATCTCATTCTTCCAGCCTGGCACAGGATATACATTACTGTTTCAAGAGTAAGGAAAGAGAGCCTAGTCAGAAAATACTGGATGAAACAAGACCTAAAACCGGGAAGACAAATTTCAAATTCTCTATTTCCACACCTGATTTCACTGCACTTTTCAGATCTCCAACTTCTTTCAGCTTTGTTGACTTCAGTATACTTCTCTGCTTAGGGCTAGTTCCATACCCAGTCTGCAGCTCTATTTGGAAGATATGCCAGGAATGTCCAACATCTTATGGTACCTCCCCAAATTCAGGCTTCACTTTTAGCTTCATGTAGTATCATTTATTGGTCTTCCTGTAGGGATAGTCCTCAAATATGCATGACCTAAGAAGCATTTTTTTTTCTCTTTAGTTATATAGAGAGATCCACAGCAACTTTCTGGTATCCTTAACTATACTTAATACCATAGGTATATAACCTATACCTATGTGTTAAAGCTACTACATTCTAGTGCTTTGATGTGGCTTGTACTTGTCTCCATTCTTCAATTACATTTGTCTCATCATTTTGTTGTTAATGGTTTCTTTTAGTACTTAAGCTTTTATTTAGTTCTATTGCATAAAGTAGAAGTTTAGCTCATGGTTTCTTGCCCTGAGATTATAACCTCCTTTATTCTATTTAGTATCAGGCTTGTCTGTAACATTTTTATATTCTTGAACACTGAACTTTGTTCAATTACAACTTTTTCTTTCTCTTCAAACTATACATGCTTCATCTTTCCTTTCTCTTCTTGTTCATCTTCATAGTTGATCTGCATAAGAAGGATCACTACTGACCATGTGACACAGTCAATGCTAGACTGTCTTAAAATCTCCTCTTGAAATTGATGGCCAATGCTATTAGTCCAAGAATGTTCATTTTAGCTTCAGTCAGATCTTTTTCATTAATGTATTTGTTTATTTAATATATATCCTGATCACAGCCCACTCTTCCTGCTAGTCTCCCCACCCCCGGTTCAGTCTTTCCGATCACCCCTCTTCCCTTTCTCCTCTGAGAAGAGTAGTCCCCCACTGAGTATCAAAACACCCTGGCACATCAAGAAACTACAGGACTAGATACATTCTATTCCACTCTGGCCAGACTAAGTAGCCCAGTTAAAGGAAAAGGATCCACAGATAGGCAACTGAGTCAGGGACAGCCCCTGTTCCAGTTGTTGGGGGACCCACATGAAGATCAAGCTGCACATCTGCTACACATGTGTATGTGTGTGTGAGGGGGTGGACCTAGGTTCAGCCCATGTATGTTTTTTTTGATTGATGGTTCAGTCTTTGGGAACCCTCAAGGATCCCAGTTAGTTGATTCTCTTGGTCTTTTTTTGGAGTCCTTATCCTCTCAGCAATGTGTCAGTCCTTTCCCCAACTTTTCCACAAGACTCCCAGAGTTCTATCTAATGTTTGTCTGTGGATCTCTGCATCTGTTTTAGTTAGTTAGTGGGTGAAGCCTCTCAGAAGAGTTAGGGATCAGTTCTTATCTATAGGATGGGTCTCAAGTTGTGTCAGTCATTGTTGGTTGGCTAATCTCTCAGTCTCTTCTCTGTCTTTGTACCTGCTCTCTTTGTAGATAGG
Source organism: Rhabdomys pumilio (assembly GCA_030674055.1). Taxonomy (NCBI): domain Eukaryota; kingdom Metazoa; phylum Chordata; class Mammalia; order Rodentia; family Muridae; genus Rhabdomys; species Rhabdomys pumilio. The sequence continues at coordinate 19,827,512 of JANHMN010000016.1, forward strand.
ACAAATTTTGCATCAAAAGTTTTCTAGAAAATAACATCCTGAGTGAGATAACTCAGATGCAAAAGGACATGCATGATATGTACTCACTTATTAAGTGGACATTATCCATAATGTGCAGGATAACCATGCTATAATCCTCAGGCCCAAAGAACCTAAATAACAAGGAGGGCCCAAGGGTGAATATTTGACTCTCACTCAAGAGTGGAAATAAAACAATCTTCAGAAGTGGATGGAGGGAGGGAATTTGGTAGGAAGGGTAATGCAAAGACAAACTGGGAGTGGGGGAATCAGATGTGAGGAGATATGAGCAAAGGGGGCTAGGCGTGTGAAGGAAATTGGCAACAGGAGGTGAAGAAAACAGGCATCTCTAGAACATTCCAGAGACCTGGATGGGGGAGGCTCCATGGCAGTGAGGGATATAAAGCCTGAAGTGTCCATCTCCTGTAGCCGGGCAGGACACCCAGTGGAGGGTAAAGGACACTGTCTTAGTTGGGGTTTATATTTCTGCACAAAACATCCTGACCAAGAAGCAAGTTGGGGAGGAATGGGTTATTCAGCTTAAGCTTCCACATTGCTGCTTATCACCAAAGGAAGTCAGGACAGGAACTCATGTGGGGCAGGAACTTTGAGGCAGGAGCTGATGCAGAGGTGATGGAGATGGAGGGGTGCTGCTTACTGTATTCTGTCCCCTGGCTTGCTCAGTTTGCTTTTTTATAGAACCTAGGACTACCAGCCCAAGGATGGCACCACCCACAATGGGCAGTTCACCCTTGATCACTAACTGAGAAAATGCCTTACAGCTGGATCTCATAGAGACATTTTCTTAAGGGAGGTTCCTTTCTCTGTGATAACTTTAGCTTGTGTCAAGTTGACACACAAACTAGTCAGTACAGACACCAACCTCTCTATAAAGCTTCAGGCAGATTCTCTGCAAAATATCACAGAAATTGTCTCTAGGCTACTTAATAATTATATATATATGCCTCTGAATGTTGCTGATATGGGCTCTCACAGTTCAAATTGCCCTCAGCACTGTCTACCATGCTGTTACTGGGATGACTCTTTAATCATGCTTAAACTGTCCAAACACTTTTCTAGTCCTACATCCCAAAGTTTCCTATATTCCTCCAACAAGCTGCATGGTAGGGCCTGTCACAGCAACACACCACTCCCTGCTACCAGTGTCTGTTTTAGTCACTACTCTACTGCTGTGAAGACACAAGGACCAAGGTATCTGTTGTAAAAGGAAGTATTTAATCAGGACAAGGCATTGCTTAAAGTTTCAGAGGTTTAGTTCATTATTATTATGGCGAGGAGTATAGTAGCATGCAGGCAGGCACTGAGGAGTAGCTGAGTGCTACCTCCTGATCCATAGGCAGAGATAAAGAGACATTGGGCCCAGTGTAGGCTCTTGAAACCTCAAAGCCCACCTTCAGTGACACACCTCCTCCTAGAAGGCAAGCCTATTATTCCCTCTCATCTTTTTCTAATAGTAATACTCCGTGGTGACTAAGCATTCAAATACATGAGCCTATGGAGGCAATCTTAATTCAAACCACCACAGGACTGTAACTGTATTTTGCTTATGTACACTCTCCAGTTTCATCGCTGATTCAAATCAGCAAAATCTCACAAGTTAGTTCCATCAGTCATGTACACACTGAAAAATTTCTGTCTCTCTCAGGGCTTAAGAAATCTCAATCAAGGCAGATGACATGACATTTTCTCCCATTCTCCTACCTTGTGAATTTATTTCTCCTTCTCTTCCTCTCCTTATCTCTCCTGTGTTGACTTCGTTCTTCTCTGTCTTTACATACATACATGTATGGATAAAATCTTCTAAGATGAAAATTTCTACTGTTTAGTATAATGAATCTTTTCTTTCTCAAGGAGGAAAATGGAATAAAAAATTTCAATTTTTCTCACATTTAGACAGGATTTTTGAGATATTTAAAAATACACTCCCCAGATATTTAATATAAATATAAAGAAATCAGCCAAGTTTATATTGATACAGTTGTTCCTCCCACAACCTTGCACTGCATCCTTTTTTTTCCTCACCCTGCATCCTTAATCATACTTAAATACCTCATATTTATGTGTGGACATGATGTGGTAGATATCACTGTGGAAGGTCAAGAAAAATAGAATATACAAAGAGATTCTTCCCAAATTGTGTCATGCTAGTGGGATTGGGAAGGACGATGGTCAAGAGAAAGCTTGGAATTAACTAAATTTCACACACTATAACTTCCTCACTACTGTACTATTTCCTTTTGAAATGGAATAAGAGCTCTTGAGTACTAATTTATTTTGCATTTCTTGGTGGTTACATTCAGGTCAGTGATTCCCTCCATTACTGTCTCACTTTTTAAAAGAGATTGTTCACTACTAGAGTTGCGCAGAGGGTTGTTGAGGAACAAAATACCTTAAAAATGCATAAAAAATTCAATTCACATGGAATCCATATACATAGATGGTGGGTTTTCTTCCCTGTTCTGATTTATTATAATTTATCCTTGTCCTTAAGAGAATGATATAATGAGTGAATTTCCAAATACTAAATCTGGAAGCCAGGCAGGAAGTAAGAGTGATGAGAAACCTAAGAACATAATTCTTCTTAGATGACAGAGATTTAAGTTTCCATTCCTCTGAGAAAAAAAATGGAATCTTATAGAAGTTTTTCCTCCTAGGAATTTGGATCATTATTTTCTCTTCCCCCAGACAAAAGAGAAAAAGATTGAGAAAGATATGCAGAGTAAACTAACCCATAGTACATGCAATGATATTTATTTGGTAAAATGAGGAAGACATTATTTGAGATAATGAGAACAAATTTTGTCTTTTAATCTTATTTCATTTTTCTTAATCAAAGAGTATTCTAGAAGAAAAACACACCACAGAAGAGCACCAACTGGAGATAATTTATCTAAATGATGAATCTTAGATAAGGGTAATTTCATGTTGCCAGAGTTTTAAGATTGAAGAAGCTAAATAACCACCTTTAAAGGTATTTTTGCTATGACAGTATCATCTTCCAAATTGAAGAATCTTATTATTTTCAATTTTTCAAATAACTATTGATAAAAACTATATACATGCACACACACACATATACAGTGTGTGTGTATATGTGTGTGTGTTGTAGTGTGTGTGTGTGTGTGTGTGTGTGTGCATGTGTGTGTGTGTTGTGTGCAGCTAGAAATACACAATAATCAAAAGATTCAATTCTTCTATCAAACTTACTCAGGTCTATTTAGAGGGATTACATACAGAAATACTATTAATTAATTCAAATAGCTCACTTTTATCTATTAGTAGCATATTTCATTTCAATTATAATAGTCTGCTCAAACACCTATAGGAAGCTGGAACTAAACCAGTATTTTCTAAGCTGGACATAAGTGCAGAAACATGAAAATGCAGCAGTCAAAATCATGACATAGAGAATTGCATTTTTTATATGCAATTTTATAGCCTTGCCTGTGCTACATAGCATGATCCCACCTCAAACCTAAAACATTTAAATATATAAACAAAATTATAAACATTTATGATTTTATATATTCAAAAATATATAGTTATTGCTATAAAGAATAAACTATGTAAATTTGTATACTATTATACACTGAGTCCAGGATTTTTATATACTTTATTTCTTCTGTAAATATTTGATACTACATAAGAAAGCAAATTTAGTTGTGTTATCTTTCAGTCACCAAAATTTGGCCACAGTCTCTGCTTTATTTTTGGATTACATAATAATTATTTTGCTTAGAAATAACTCAGTATCAGATCATGGAGAGTTCATAGAGTATAGTTTACTACAACATTTGCTGGACTCTAATTCCTTTGTTTTCATGCCTTCTGTGTTTGTTACTAACTGAAACTCTTGGTTAAAAATGTCACTTGGAGTGATTTATTGTATCCTTAATCCAAAAGAATACTAGAAATACTGAGGTCAAGGAAACAATGGCATTAAAGGAAACAAAATTTGTTGAACTTTAAAATAAGCATAAATATTTAGATAAAAAGAAAATACATTAAAATGTCACTGCCTTAGTACAGATCTAAAGGCTCAAAGAGTAACAATGCTGCAAGCTGTGGTGTTTGCTGAGACGTGGCACCGAGTACAATGCCCCGATTTCTAAATAGCTGAAATCAATCAAGGAAGTGAAATGTGAAGTTTGACATTTTTAATAAATTACACTATTTACCTTAATGCAAGTGACATAATTGAGGTAAATTAAATAGTGGAAAGGAACAACTGGGCTGTAACTAAATCATGTTTTATTCAATGTTCAAAGTTTTCTTTACAATGAATGCTGACTTTTTTAACTTCTGAAATGATAGAAGTTAGCTTTTTACATATTTCACACTATTACACATTTCTAAGTAGAGAATAACAAAATTCTTACACATGTCTATATTCTTATGACAATGGTGAAGAATTACAGATATTTAGATAGATTAAGATAGCATATCAAGATAATTATGATATTAAGAGCATTAATTTAAAGCATTTAATGTTGGCTGGACTGAAGACACAATGGGGTGGATCTGAGGATACATATTTTTTCTGTTGTTAATATTGTCCTGAAATTTTATTATGGTAAATTTTATTATAGTTAAAAATTCTAATGACTGACATTATTTCATCCAAACCTATTAAAAGATAAATAAATGTAAAATGCATTTGAAAAATTATGTCTCTGCATAAGTAAATTAAATCTTTTCTTTGCATAAAATTACAATATTTCAGAAAGCTGCACATGTATTAAAAGTTAAAGAACCAACAAAGCAACATTCCTATTGGGACAAAAGTAATTATTAAAAAAAAAAATAACACTTTTAATGGTTTGTTTTACATATAAGCCATTTTCAAAGAGTAACACATGTCAAGGGAACACTTCAGAATAATAAGAATGGATATTATTTAGAACAGTTAATATTTCAATGACAATGAACTCATCCTCCTGAACAAAGATGTATACTTTAAAATACAAATTGGTTTAATATAATATTCTCCAATAGTCTATTTTTCTCGTAATTTACAACGTCACCTGTCATATCTAAACCAATAACACCTTAAAAATTTTAAAATGTTGTACAAGACAGATGTAATTTAGAGAAAGTAATATAAATTATTTTATAACAATGTAATTCATCAGGTAGTCCAAAATGTATAAATGTTTTTAAGTGCAAAGCCACGGAACAAATAAATGGCAATTGTTTTTCTCTTAGAACCTTTTAAATTTGCTCAGGTAGTGTGTGTGTGTGTGTGTGTGTGTGTGTGTGTGTGTGTGTGTGTGTGTTCCTCTGTTGGGAACCCTATGATCAGTTCAATGGTTAGCTGTGAGCATTCGTCTCTGTTATATATCTGGCTTTGACAGACCTCTAAAGGAGACAGCAATATCAGGCTCCTGTCAGCATGCACTTCCTGGCATCTACATCAGAGTCTGTCTTTGGTGACTGCACATGGGATGAATACCCAGGTGGAGCAGTCTGCAGACCACCCCTCCTTCAGTTTTTGTCCCACACTTTGTCTCCATATTTGCTCCAATGAATATTTTGTTACTCTCTAAGAAGGACCGAAGCACCCACACTTTGGTCTTCCTTCTTCATGAACTTCATGTGGTCTGTGAGTTGTATCTTAGGCATTGTGAGCTTTTAGGCTAATATCAACTTATCAGTAGTGCATACCATGTGTGTTTTTTTGGGTATTAGGTTACCTCACTCAGGATGATATTTTCTAGTTCCATTCATTTGCCTAAGAATTTCATGGATTCATTGTTTTTAATAACTGAATAGTATTCCATTGTGTAAATGAACTACATTTTCTATATCCATTCCTCTATTGAAGAACATCTGGGTTCCTTCCAGCTTCTGGCTATTATAAATAAGGCTTCTATGAACATAGTGGATCATATGTCCTTGATATGTTGGAGCATCTTTCATATGATGATAACTCTTGATGCCTTCAAAATTGCTAAGTAAATGTAAATAGTATTGTCACTCAAATCCAAATTAGAATTGAGTATTGGAGTAAATCCAAATACACAATTATCCACT
>JANHMN010000016.1:19833683-19971036 GCA_030674055.1 Rhabdomys pumilio
ATATATATATATATATATATATATATATATATATATATTATTTGTGTTTATTTAACAGGTGACGTGAAATAAGATGATAACTCATTCCTTTCTTTGGGAATGTTAATTAAGTATATTGTATTCCAGACACCATTATAGGCCGTGGACATAATAGTGGAAAATAAAGTATCACTAATCTTCTGGATGCTCACAATGTAATTTATTTCTAATTATTAGAAAAATGTTATATATAAAGATTTAAAAATGTGTTCAAATTAGTAGTCTGAATCTCTGGGACACAGAAATATGCAAGAGATTATATTTTAGGCTATAGAGTTGGTCTTAGAGGTTGAATATAAATAACATGTACAAAGATATGGCCTGGAAAGAAGGCTTTGGAAATAGAATTGGAAGCATCCTGCAGGACACGGAGGCTGAAATTCTCAAACTTATACCCTGGAGCTAATTGCAAGCAAAAGAAGGGAAAACACTTCCTGTACCTTGGGTGCTCTCTATTGGCTGCTTTAATATGGCTTCTACAGCTAATTTCTACTGGATATTTTGAGTGCCCAATTTAATAAGGGTTGTTTGTTTGTTTGTTTGTTTGTTTGAGATAGGGTTTCTCTGTGTAGTCCTGGCTGTCCTGGAACTCACTCTGTAGACCAGGCTGGCCTCAAACTCAGAAATCTGCCTGTTTCTGCCTCTCAAGTGCTGGGACTAAAGGCGTGCTCTACCATGCCCAAAGTTTTTGTTTTTATATGTCTATTTACCTCCTGATATTTATGTTTTTTAGATTGGTTTGATTATATATATATATATATATAATACATATATATATATTATATATATATATTATGTATGTATATATACATACATATACATATATATATATATATATATTCACTCATTCACAAATTGAAGTCTAGCTATTATAATCTAGCTATATATTATAATAGCTATTATAATTGGTAAAGCCCAGACTATATAAAACAGAAAAACAGATAATCAAATATGCTGGAAATTTCCAAGCATTTTTATTAGAAATTTGTATTTCTTCTTTTCAGAACTATTCACTCAGTTCCTTAGTTATTTCAGTGGTTAGAAGATTTGTTCTTGTTGGTGTTCAATTTCTGAGTTTTTTTTTTTTATGTGTTCGAGACATTAATCCCTTGCTTTATATGTAGAAGGAAAGGTTTTCTCTGATCTTATAAACTGCTTCCTCATTCTGCTAGTAGTTTTGCTGCCTTTGTATAAGTTTTCAATTCCATGTGATGCTATGTTTTAATTTGCAGGATTACTTACTTGGTAACAAATTTTGGAAATTGTTTATCTTTTAGCTGTTCTCAAAGGCACAAGAGTTTTTCTTCTACCAGTTTTTGAGTTGGCAGGGCTAAATGAGTTACTGATAATCATGTCTTCTTTCCATGGCCCTTTATATTGACTTTTATCTCTGCAGTTGTAAGAATTCAATCTCTGGAGATTCTCTGATCAAGAGAAAAGACATTGGAGGGATCCTTTCATACTCCAGAGCCTGGCTAGATATGGAAGCCAAAGACAAAACCATTTACTTTTATTTCTGACTCTTTTATCTTAATTGGCTCAAGCCTACAAGTTTTGGTTATGAACACCTTGAAGAGCAGATATACTTGTAATTATAATCTTACATATTTGGTGTAATATTTATCTCAAACCTTAGAAAAAAACATGAACAAAATTAAAATAAAACAAACAAACAGCAACAAAACAGTTTTAAAACCCAAGTTTACCAAGAACCAGTTTCACCAAGTAGTTAAAATGTGACAACGTTAGCAAAAACAGACGGAATTAATTTCAATATAGGAACTTTTTAAAATTGTTGATATTGTCAATATTACCATGAATGAATAAAAGAAAGCGTTGAATCCAAATTAAATCCATGGCACACTGTAGAAAGTTAAGATAGCCTTGACATATATTGATAGATAATCAAGTTTTAGTTGTAAAAACATGTTGTAAAAAAAAAGTGCTTGGATTTTTACATTTTTGAAATTTTCTCGTGGTTCAAAGAGCATGAGAGTTAGAAAAAGTTCTGCATCTTACATCTCTAGTAAGAACCTAGAGATGTCATTGGTAAGCTTCAGTAAAGGGCAATGGATAGGGCCAAAAATATGTACACAGAGACCAAAATGTCTTTACATGTTAACAGCTGTAGTTTTAGAAGCAGTAGACAATTATTCTCCTTGTTGATAAAAGGAAGAGGCATTTAATACCCCTTTTTGTTCTAGCATTCAATGCATGGGAAGCCAATTTTCTATGCCCAGCATCATTACTCTAGTCAACACCAATCTTAATACAACCACATACATTCTGCTTCATTCATCACAAGAATAACTTCTTCAAAGCAGAAGATGCATCTAATATATCCTGCTTACTACATCTTTGTTCGATATGGTCAAAAGGATGATTCACATTAGCTATACTTTGGTTTTGAATGATTGAGTTTAAGTATATAATCGACAAGAATAAAAGATAAAATAGCAAAAGGAATATATTATACATATATACAAAACATCTTCTAATAGGATATTATATTCAGCAGAAATTGACTAGAAAAGCCCTATACAGGTATTTATCAAGGGTTCCCAATAGATAGTCTGGTGTGGAGAGTGAAGTGTTCCTTAGATAGGCCTTACTCTTAAAACATATGCAGAAAATCCATAAAAACAAAATCTGAAACAACATATAAGCAACATATTTATAAACAAAGCAAACAAACACAAAGAAAGCCAGTCAACTAAACAAGAAACATTGTGAAACAACCCTCAAAAATACGATTGAATACATTTTAGTTTACACATCTATTATTAGACATAGAACGTGCCCTAAAGATTGCTTTGAATACCCATTGGGACTCTGTTGGAGAAAACTAATGTTTCTGTTCATGCAGTTACCAAATAGAAATAGCTTCCAGGTTTGGGATGAGGGATCTTGCCTACTTCCCCTTTCAGTGCTGTGATTTCATCTAACACAAACTAATTCTGGCTTTGTGCATGCTACCACAGTCTCTCTGAATTCCTATGTGTATTTATACTGCTTGTTTCTTTGACCCTAATACTTTATTTGCCTCTTTTTCTAGAGGGTTCTCTGACACTTGAGGAGAAGGTTTTAATGGGGCATTCCATTTTGGATGCAGTGTTCCAAGGTATCTCAATTTCTGCAAATTGTCTGTCTGTGGATCTCTGTTTTTGTTTTTGTTTGATGTAGGATGGAGCGCCTCTGATGATGAGTGAGTAAGGCACTAATCTGTGAGTATAAAATAATTTTATTTTATTGCTATGTTTCTTTAGTAGAGCAATAGGATTTAGTTTTTCCTTAGGTGTAGGTTATCTAGTTTCAGGCCACAGGAGGTGTGTTGGGCATGGGTTCCAACTCATGGAGTGGATCTCAATTCCAATAATACAGTGATTGGTTACTCCTATAATTTTTTTTTGCCACTATTGCACCAGCATATCATGCCATCTAGTCACTATTGTAACTGGATTGATGTTGCCTTTCTCCTCTAATTGTGTACAGACTATCTGTCTCTAATAGTCAGTAAGGGTGAAGACATTAGGTAGATAACAGCTTGATTTCTGTATATTCTGAGTTAGGTAGTTTTCTTCAGAATAGTAACTTACGAATAGCTGTAGAGAAACTTTCATCCATCACCATAGTTGGTCAGGCAATATGTCATTTCCAAAGATCTGATCCAGGTGGAATGAAGACACACCCTGGATTACAGAATGGTCTGGTTGGATTACAGACAAGCCTTTAATACACACCTTTGATCTCTAACAAGGAAGGTGAGGTTAATTTGTAGAAGGAAGCAGCTACCTTTGAAAGTGACATCTAATTGGGAGCTAGACAAAGTGATGAGTCAGAGAAAGATTTGACACAATGAGTCAGAGATAAGATATACTCAACTCATGCAAGAACAGCACAGGGAAAAGAGGTATGTGGTATGTAGCATGTGGTGTGTGTATATGGGAGTTTTACCAGGACAGTTTTACAGAGGCAGATTACAGAGAGAACAAGCTAGAACCATACAAAGACAGAATGAGTAAGAGAATGAAAATGAGCCAGAAAATTACTAGAACGTAAGTCATTATGAGGCCAGGCAGAGCAATTGAGTTGAAACTAAAGAAGCCAGATTAAATTTGTCAGCTCAGAAGATTAGAATGTACAGAGGCTAGAAGCTTCCAGGTCTAAGTCTAAGGACAGTTAGAACAGAGAAAGAAATGCTCTGGGCTCATCCCAAGCCAGGTATTTGCACAGCTTGGGTATGGCTCTCATCTCATCTCCTGAGCTGAGGAAATAAAAGCATTTATAAATAAAATGACCCTGAGATTCCAACCATAAGCCAAACCAAACGGCTAAGATCAAAACCTCAGGCAACAGCACATTTTGGCAAGGATGTGAAGAAAAAAGAATACTCCTCCATTGCTGGTGGGATGGCAAACTGGTACAACCACTCTGGAAATCAATCTGGAGGTTTCTCAGAAAATTGGAAATAGATTTACCTTAAGACCCAGCAATACCACTCATAGGAATATACCCAAGATGCCTCACCATGCCACAGTGGCACGTGTTCTAGTTCTACTATGTTCATAATGGGCTTACTTGTGATAGCCAGAAGCTGGAAACAACCCAGATATCCCATGACAGAAGAATGGATACAGAAAATATGCTTCATTTACACAATGGAATACTACTCAGCTATTAAGAACAAGGACATCCTGAGCTTTGAAGAAAAATAGATAGAACTAGAGAATATCATCCTTAGTGAGGTAACTGAGACCCAAAAGGACATGCATGGCATGTACACACCAATAAGTGGATATTAGCCAAAATAAATAAATAAATAAGTACAGAATTCCCAAGATATAGTCCGTAGAACTTAAAAAGGTCAATAAGCTGATGGGCCCAAGTGAGGGCTCCCCAATCCCACTTCTGAAGGAAAAAGAAGCAATCCCAAAGGAGAAGAGAGAAAGGGAAGGACCTGGGAGGGAAAGGGGACTAGGGTGGTGGGAAGTGGGGAACATGACCTGGTATTGGGTGGGGGAAAAGTACTAAAGCCCCGGGCCCAGCAGAAAGAATGGAATCTGGCAAACTCAGGAGGTAGAAGGTTGGGGGAACCCTCCAGAATGTGCCAGAGACCTGGGAGGTGAAAGACTTTCAGAATTCAAAGGGAGGGACCTTAGATGAAATGCCCTACAGTCAGGAGAGGGAACTTGCAGAGCCCACCTCCAGCAGAAAGACAGGGCATCAAGTGAGGAATGGGGTTGCCATCCCATAGTCAAAACTCTGACCTATAATTTTTTCTGTCAGAAAGAACTTTAGGAATGAAATGGAGAGGAGCCTGAGGAAAAGGAAGTCCAGCAACAAGCCCAAAGTGGGATCCAGCTCAAAAGGTGGCCCCAAGGACTGACACTATTACTGAGGCTATGGAGCATTCACATAAAGGGACCTATCATGACTGCCCTCTGAAAGACCCAAAAAGTAGCTGAAATAGTCAGATGCAGATATTTTCAGCTGACCAATGGAATGAAGCTGGTGACCCCTGAGATTGAATTAAGAAAAAGGTGGAAGAAGCTGAGGAGGAGGGCGACCCTGTAGAAAGAGCAGAAGTGTCAATTTACCTGGACCCCTGAGATCTCTCAGACACTGAACCAACAACCAGGCAGCATACACCAGATGATATGAGACCCCCAACATACAGTATAGGACTGCTGGGTCTGAGTTTAGTCAGAGAAGATGCACATAACCCTCAAGAGACAGAAGGCCCCAGGGAATTTAGAGGTTTTTAGGGTTGGGAGTGGTAGGGTGGGGAGATACTTCTGGAGATAGGGGGTGAGGAGGAGGTATGGGATGGAAAACAGTCAGAGGGTGCGCTGGGAGGGGATAAAATCTGGAGTGTGAAAATAAATAAACAAACATACAAATAAATAAAACCTTTGCAATAGCCTGGGTTATTTCAGAGCTTTCCATGGGGTTCCTTTAGCTAACAAATCAACTGGATACAACTCATTCACAGCACAGGATATTTCATTTGGTGGTGAAGGATGTATAGTTGGGATTCTTTCTCCCTTGCTAGTTTATAATTTAAATTGACATTTTTTTCATATATATCAAATGTATAAAAATATATAGAATGTATACATTTGAAATTATTGTTTTAAAGAAGCATCTACAGTGTTTCTATATGATCATCACATATAAAAAGAGACATTTTTATAATTATTAGATAAAATGTACATAATCATAAATTTGGTGAAGATACCAAACATTCCTGGATATGATTCACCTCTTAGATGTTTTTAAGGGTAATGTTTTTGTTACAGCAATTCACACAGACACACACACACACACACACACACACACACACACACACACACACACACATTCACGACAACTTATTTGTTGTTGGTCTGTGTGGGGAGCCGACAGAAGGCGGCTATCATCCTTGCAGCCATCTTGAGCCATATACCCTGACAAGAGATTTGATTACAATAGCCTACAACAGCTGAGCACACTCTGATAACATCTTGATTTAGATACCCAGGATCTTCCCTTGGGTGTGTGAGACTTAAAGGTGTGATTTAGAGCTGAGACTTAAGAGCGTGACTTAAGGTGTGGTTTAGAGATAAGACCTAAGGGCATGACCTAAGGGCAGGACTTAAGGGCGTGACTTAGAGTCTTGGCTTAGAAGTGAGACATATAAAAGTCTAGAGGCAGATAAGAAGAAATTACCAGACAACAGATTACTTGACATGAGTACAACTTGGAACTAGGAATTAGTTGAGTACAACTTGGAGTAGTTATTAGGCATTAGGTAGCAGGCACTTGGAGAAAGAACTTAGAACTTGGAGTCACTAGGGACTAGAAACTAGGGACTAGGAACTCAAGACTTGGGACTTGGACTAGGAAGAGAGAATGAAGAATAAACAGGATTGAATCACACTCTGTATGGTCTCCATTCCTTGCTCTCTCTTGCTGAACCCGACGAACCAGAATAGCCTGGGGCAGTGCGAGCTCTAACAGTTTAGCCCCCAAGGCTTTTGGCAGTGCGGGTTCCAACATTGATAGTGCGGTCTGCAACATTTTGGACCCCAAACGTGGGCTATTGTGGTTCGAGACAGGTCTATTTTGTCGTCTTTTTCCTTTCTCACATGGCCATGGAGCTAGCTTATCCACAGATAAAAGGGGTTTGTGCAAAAACAGGGCTCAGTACCTTATAGAAGCAAACAACTCAGTAAGTTTATAACGATAATAGATATAGTACAGCATTTACAAATGATTTCAAGGACATTTTCATTTCTACTAGTTTATCTTACAATATTTTAGGGCTATTACTCATATTAACTTCCAAAAATTATTGATCTATTACAATCTGATTCAAATGTGATCAAATATTGTTAACTCTAAAAGATGTATACGATGAAGACATATTAAATCATGCATCTTAATACTCTTACAAGTGATGTCTATAATCACATTATATATATATATATATATATATATATATATACATACATAGATACATATAGATAGTTATATACATACATACAATTGTACATGCATCAGTGGATACATAGACACACAGGATTACTAAAGTCCTTATTGCCCATGGAGATGGTACTAGGAAGCCAAATCATGAAATTATTTCACTTTCAGGAAATATCGATACATTGTAGTTTTGAATCAGGATACATCTTCATTAGCTTGGCAAATATCTCAATTGATGCTGTCCTTTAAGCCAATGTATTAAAAAGACAGAAAGAGAGGTAGAGAATCAGCAGTGTTCTCAGAGGAAGAATAATACTAAATTGGTCAAGATAGACCAAGCAAACTTTGGTAGTATTTGTGAACAGATATGCAGTACCTATGAATTTTATGATTAATGCAAAAACAAATAATTGAAGGGAATTTGATAAAAGTTATTATTTCTTACATAAATGCCCATTACTTTGTATTCTTGAGCTCATGCCACAAGTTTTACATCATAAGTAGTGCTTTTAAGGAGTTAGGCCACTCACATTTTGATTCTAATTAAATTATCAGTGGATGAAGAATCCTTGTCTTCTCACACTGTTAGAATGGTCAAAGGGTTTCTTCCTTGTACTTACAAATGGCCACTAAATTGGTTATCTTCATCTTGTTTTAGTTAGCAGACCTTGTGCTACAGCATTGAGTATAATGACTTTAATCTTCCAGTGATAGTTGGGTCAGTTATTACATTTAGTATTTGAATTTCTGAGATGGGTAGACTAGGCAATCAGGAGAGTACCTCAGAAGATTTTGGAAAGAATTTTATACCAACAGTAGTTAGAAAAACAAGTTATTTTATAGACTCAACTCAACATTCTGTGAGGGAGAACCAGTGCTTGACAAGCAGCCTTAACTTTCCAAATACATTAGAGTCATTCCTTCAATTTCTTTTAAGATTTATTAATTAGTTTATTTATTTATCTATTTATTTATATGTATGGCTCAGTGTGCCTCTGTGAGTTTGTACGGACCATGTGTAGGTAGATGCCTATGAAAGCCAGAGGGTACTGTGTCTCGTGAAACTGGAGGTACTGTTCATGGAAATTGGTTGGGCGCTAGAAACTAGATCCCAAGTCCTCTGGAAAAGATGAACAGCTGAGCCATCTCTGTAATTTGGAAGAGTTTGGATGTACTGAGTCACATTATTAGCATTTCCTTGCCACTTTAGCCTATGTGTAATCTATACAGTTTCTATTAAATGATTATTCTATTATAGGATGAGTCTTAAAATCTTTTAATTATTCATTTAGGCGTTCATTCTTTCCTTTTACTAAATCAACAGATTTCAGATAATAAAGAATGCGATGTAAATCTGTTCTATGTTATGAGGCCTAGAAAATTCTTATAACACTTATTTTTGAAATGAGTATTATCGTCACTTTGGACTTGTATAAGGGTATTGTAACATAGCATTATGTTTGTATGAGCAGAACAATGCACACAACAAAAGCTTGAAGATCATGCCCTTCATAGATAGATCCAGCACCATATAGTGGTACACTATAGCTCACATTTTCACCCACTTGTTACATGCTATGTAGAATATATTGACAAACATGCACAGTTTTTTTCAGATGGCACACTCTTAAATTCATGATTGTCGCAGATGTCAGGTCTCAGTAGCAGTGACAGATGAATGGGATTCTAACATCAGAGAAAGCCAAGGGTAGGGCAGCTGTGAAGTACTCACACACCCATTTAGCATCTCAGAGGACTACTAATTGCCTGCCCCATCAGCTTCCAGATGCAGACTAGTTAACAGCTTGACAGATAGCAGCAGCTGGGAAGGATGGGACCTGAGGCATGCACTCATGTCCCTTCCAGTTAGGAACTGGGAGTACAGTGATTTGTCTGTTCTGATCTGAACTGGGAGAAACCTTTACTGATGGGGAGGAAACAACTAGTTCAATTAATTTTTTTTACCTTTGTGGTTTTGATACTGAACAATGATGAGCTTTGTCATGTCCCAGCAGTAAGTCATTCCTTTTCTGGGGCTTTTAACTGGGTCCTGGATTATTTCTTTTAGAGGGACTGTCATGAGATGAGCCAATGCATTTTTTTAATGTGATTTTCCTTTTTTTAAAAAAGGTACCTCACATATATTTTTTTTTCTCAACTTGATCACCCGTAAGGTTGTGCACCTGAGAGTGTACACATGCTGCCCCCCCATCATCACATACACACATTGCTTTTATTAAAATTGTTCATTCACTCTTAGACAAAAGAATGTGTTGATTGCTTGTTTGAAAAACATTTATATGTGAGAGATAACTAGATAGCTTTTAAACAAAAACATGGTTATTTTTCTCCATCTATTCTGGATTCTTCATCCCTGATGAATCATTTCAGAGGAAGTTCCATTCTCTAGGCTGCTTTATAAAAAAGATGAACAAAAAAACTCTCCAGCTTTGCTTATTCCCCACTCTACCATTTCATTATTTGACTACCTGAAACAAAAATTATCTTTCTATGAGCATAATTGCATACTGAGGTTATTTTTTAAAGGCACATTTAAGTTTTAGAATAGAAAATTGGAATAAAATCTACCTACTTTCTGGTACAAAGGTTAAAATGTGTCTAAATATTACCCTCACTAATATGGTTCATTAAATGATTTTTACGTATTCAGTTCAATTCACCTATTCCTTTTTCATTTAAGAAGGTATTAAGTATACCACCGCTTTATTCCCCATTTTTCAACCCACACATACTTCACCTTCTTGTTTGCTAATTGCAAGTTGTGGACCACACACTATGCTAGGTGTTGTGGACATAGAAAAATATAAAATTCCTCCCCAGAAGGAGCTCACATTTTTTCAACAATTAAGATGTATAAGTAGATTAATTTTAATACTATGATTTTTATGTTATGGGAGTGCTTCTGATTTACTTAAATGTTGTAAAGGATAAAGGGCTAAAACTTGCCAGGGTATAGTAAATGACAATGATCCATCTTGGTGGCTTCCCCAGATTTGCAAGGTAGGTAGTGTTGTATTGAGTATTAGTGGACCAAATGGCAATGATTTTTCCACTGTGTATTACTAATAATAGGTAATGCAAATAATACTTGCTATTTAGATGGTAAGTAGGAGGACAAGTATTAGGGTGCAATAGAAATGAAAGAGAGAGGGAGAGGAGAGGGAGAGAGAGAGAGAAAGATAAGAGGAAGAGGAGATAGGGAAAGGGAGAGGGAGAGTGGGAGAAAGCAAGAGGGAGAGGGTGAATGAAGGGAAATTCTATTCACTGAGTATGTGGCTAGAGAACAGAAGATTATATTTAACTTCAAGTATTTCCAAAACTCTGTTTTACGAGTCAGTTTAAATAAGAAGTAGGAAAATGAAAGGCTAAGTTTCTTGTGTTCAATAAGATTATAGAAATTCTTGCTTGGGAACTCTGATGTTATTGTTATGGATTGTATAATATTGTCTCAAATCACTCCAGAGCTGCAGGACCCTTTGCAGAGGAAGTAGAAGGCATCTCCTTGAGGGAGTTGTATGTATATTGCTTTCTATTACTCTGAACTAATGTATAAGATTATTTTTATGAGCACAGCATGCTTCTTGAGAAAGGATATATTGCCATTGATAGAAGAATCTTCAGCCATGTGATGGGTCATTCATTTTCTTTTTCAT
Organism: Rhabdomys pumilio; assembly: GCA_030674055.1. Taxonomy (NCBI): domain Eukaryota; kingdom Metazoa; phylum Chordata; class Mammalia; order Rodentia; family Muridae; genus Rhabdomys; species Rhabdomys pumilio. The sequence goes on from JANHMN010000016.1 coordinate 19,844,861, forward strand.
CAGATTTAGACTGTGAAATAGTTGAAGCATGAAGAAGAAAAGAAACAGAAAAGTAGAAGTTACTTTTATCTTTTCTGATATGTGAAGAAATAGCAAAAATAACTACTTGAACATTGCTGTTACAAATTTAAAAACTCATTTGCAATCTAGTTGATTTCATTGATAAAATTTAGACTATTTCCTTCTGACTGGAGAAAAGTGACTCAGAAATTATTAGAAATCTTTTCCCTACATATGCAAAAGTTGAATTATGCAGGGTAAATATCATACACAGAACTTGACTACACTTTCATCTATAATTAACCAGATAATTGTAATTTAAGATGAAAAGGAGCACACACAAAATAACTGTTCAGAATGAGCTTCCTTAGGGGAAAGAGCTTCTCAGCAATGGTCTTCTACCAGGTTTGGTCCTTGAAGAAGGAAGTCAATCAGAAAAGATATAGTACCATAGGTAGTTTTATGGGGCCTTAAAAAAGACAGAGACAGATACAGAGGAGGAAGAGGGAGATGCAGAGAAGCACAGAGAGAATATAAAGAAAATCTTTATATTCTTGCTTCCAATTCTTGGAAGTTTAATCTATAGAAAGGATACATTTTTAAAGGAATAAACAAAATAAGAATTACAATACAAACCTTTATAGAGGTTTTATCTCCCTAAAGATGGTGTAAATATTCATACATTTTTTAAAAAAATACATACCTCCCCACCATGTATTCCCATTATTAATTTGGGGTTGTTACACATTTTCAAACAAAGTATTATTAAGTTCATTCCTTATTGCCTTTATTCTTTCTCAAACATCAAAAATATGTTTTCCAGAGCTTAAGAACCCTGCTGTGCTATATGTGATATGGGAGCTATCTTTCTCAATGCAGTTCCTTTTGACTAAAATCAAGAATTAAATGAATATGGCTATGGTTTTATTTCAAATATTCATTAAAAATTTAAATTTCTTCTGTCCATTTGTCCATTTCTTAAGGTGTCAATACACTGTACCATCTTCCCTTAATTATACTTCCTACTTGTTTTATAACTAGAATTTTATTGAACATAACCACAACTGTAATCTATTGTCTTCTGCTGCTTCTTAGATTAACTTGAGTTGAGATACTTGGTGGCTTACAATCTCTAAAAGATTTGCTGTATGTCTCTTTACCAATCGAAAGTGCTGGTTTCCTAGTATATCTGTGTTTCTGCTCAGTTCATAAAAACCAAATAATAAATGAAAGCCTTTTGGCTGTAATAGTAAGTATTTGTGTAGTCCTCACTTTTGAAACCACATACCCAAGTAAGTTCACATTAGGATGTGAGGTTGTGTGGAGTTTAGCAATGAGGGTATGGGCTGAAAAATAAGAATAATATTCTTGTACAATGATGTTGGGACCAGATGTCTCCTTCAGATAAATGAGCATAAAGTGACAAAATGTCTCCTGTTAACCAGGGCACAATTTTCACTGAACACTGACTCTGCTTGCCTGTGTCTTTATATTACTATTGACAACCTGTAAAATACAAGAAACAATTCATTTTGTTTGCACACCTCTATTTTAATGGTATTTTGATACAGTAGCCACAAAATGTTGAAATAATTATATTAATGTTGTCATAAAATTATTTTTCATGAAATAATCTGAAATACAACATTTTATCCCAAGAGCCAATATTGATGTGCTGATATGGATGCCTATAGTGGGCATTATAACTAATCTTAGAATAAACCCTGCTAAATGATGAAAAAAGCATTGTCTTAATTCTTTCTGTCACCATTGTGAAAGAGCAGGCCTTTGGTCAGTATTCAAAGCTCTGCATAAACAGATCTTTCAATAGGGGATGGCTCAAAAGTTGGTACACTTACTTCAAGCTGCACAGTTCGCTAGTGAAAACTTGTGGAGTGGATATTCCTGATGATATTCTAAAACCAATATTGTCAACTTCTGGATGGGAGGTAATGCTGGTAGTAGCAAGCATTAGGCAACTCTCAACCTATAATATGCCAATGTATGTATGTATGTATGTATGTATGTATGTGCTATATATGTGTATATATGTGTAAGATGGTCTGCAGAAGACAATGGCTATAGAGATAGATAGATAGATAGATAGATAGATAGATAGATAGATAGACAGATAGATAGAAATGGATGGATGGATGAATAGATGCATGGATGCATGGATGGATAGATAAAAAGATGAATAGATATATAGATGGCAGATAGACAGGTAGACAGGTAGACCTTAGCTTTCTTTGTGGAAAAAAAATAGTATTCATGAGATGTATGTTTTGTGATAAATAACTAGTTATCAGGTAAACAGACTTGATCCTAAATGCACGTAATGACTGTGATTAATATATGTGTTAATGAATTAGGTAGAAAAAAACCAAACTTATAATTTCATGACAGGTTATGATTTCGATCAAGGACCTGTCCAGGAAGTCTCTGTTCTCTTTCCATCCATAAATACTGGGGGATAAAGGCACTATTTCTTTTGATAATTATATTTTAAAGAGATGAACTTATATATAAAACTACAAACCAGAAACTATATAAATACATTTATTAAAGTTGTGAATGTAAAATCATCATTTTAAAAGGTTGTATTTATATGCAAGAACATTAAACTATCCCCAAAATAAAAAATACCACTTATAAATATTATCAAAAAGAAGAAAGTACACTATAATATTTTTAAATGTATGTTATATTATGACATGAATAATTTAACTAATTAATATAAAAGGCCTCTGACTTTATTTGTCAGAGGTAGTTTTGCTGAATGTATGTTATGAGGACTTCATATATGTATGTAATATGTTTTGATTAAATCCACCCACTCATTTAATTTTCCCAAATTTCTGCCAGATCTTCCACTCAGAGGGAGCATTTTTTGAGTTTAGTTTTGGATAACTTATCCACTTAAAATTCCAGAAGTTAAAACCTATTATAATAACTGAAAAGCCATACCAAAGTCTACCAAACAAAATCATTACAGCACAGAAAAGAGTTTTACCCAGAAATCTAGTAATGCTAGTTATTCCCCAACATTAATATGTGAAAGGACATTTAAACAATTATGTTTATTTTGTAACTGTGTTGAAAAGAGTCATAGCTATAAAATCAATTTTAAATCCTAAGGAATTTGTTAGTAACCAATAATTCTAAAGGGACGATGTAACTAAATAATTCTTATAAATTAAAATAATTACATTATGCCCATTTGAAAATATGGTAATATTTTTAAAAAGTGTATCTTGGGGAGACTTGGCCTCTTGGTTCTGACTTAGGGTCCCTCTCATTCTATTGGGTAGTATTTTGAGCCTGGCTTTCTTCTACTTTCTCTGTACATATTACTCTTCAATTTGCTCTATTATTATTGTACCAGATTTGTTGGACAGTTTTTTTTTCACATGCATTGTTTTCAGTTTATTTATTTACTTATTTATTTTTTATATTTAACATTCTCTTTGGCTCATGTGTCCATTTCTTCTTTGTATCCATTTCAACTTAAGTGCCTGAGATTCTCTCTTCCATCTCTTTTATTCTGTGACACTTGCCTTTCTATTTCCTGTTAAAATTTCTCAATTTTTCATTTCCAGAATTCTCTCAGTATATGCTTTCTTTATTTCACATGTTTTCATTTTCACTTCTTCAGCAGTTTTAGTTTCCTTCAACTGTTTGTATTTACTTGTCTTTTTTTAAGGGATGTGTCCACTTTCTCCAATTCTTTGTGTTTTCCTGGATTTTTTTTTCATTTCCTCTTTAAGGACATCTATCATCTTCATATATTTGGTTTTAAGGTCTTTTTTTGTTTTTGGTGTCTCAGCTATGTTGTAATATTTGGGGTTTCCTATAGTTGGATAGCTGATCTCTAACAGAAATACATTGCTTTGTCTGTTACAGATTATTTTATTACACTGGTGTCTAGGCATGTGAATTTGGGTGATCAGAGGACCAGGTACTGATTTCTGGGTTTGTATTAGTATAATTAACATAATGTAAACGACCATCTTACCCAAAGCAATCCCTTAAAAATTTCTACACAATTCTACAGATTCAATGCAATCCCATAAATAATTATAACACAATTCTTTAGAAATTTCAAAAGATAATTTTAAACTTTATATGGGAAAACAATAACATTCACAACATCATCAACAACAACAACAATAATAAGAAAACAATATAGTTAAAACCACACTGAACAATAAAAGAACTGCTAGATGCCCCACTATTCTTGATTACACAGCTAAAGTAATAAAATATACATAGTATTGGCATAAAAACAGACAGGTTGATAAATGGAATTGAACTGAGGCCCAGCTATAAATCCACACACCTATGGACTCCTGATTTTTGATAAAGTATTCAAAACTACATAATCAAAAAACATAGTATCTTCAACAAATGATGCTGATCAAACTGGATGGCTGCATGTAGAAGAATGTAAATAGATCCATATTTACCACACCATGCATAACTTAAATACAAGGGAATCAAAGACTTCAACATAAAACTTGATACACTGATCCTAACAAAAGGCAAAGTAGGAAATAACCTTGAATGCACTGACACAAGGGATGACTTTCTGAATAGAATATTGATAGCACAGATACTGATATCAACAATGAATACATTGCAACTGATGAAAATGAAGAGCTTTCTGTATGGCAAGGGAAACTGTTAATCAGACAAAGTGTCAGCTTTCAAAATAAAAAAAATTTTTATCTACTCCACATTTGATAGAGGACTAATACCTAAAATATGTAAAGAACTCAAGAAACTACATAAGTAACACAATTTAAAAAATGGGAACATATTTAAATAAAGAATTATATTAAGAAAAAAGTCAAATGGCTGAGAAACACTTAAAGATGTTCAATATTCTTAGCAATTACAGAAATACAGATCAAAACTACCTTGAGAGTCGATCTTACACTTATTAGAATGGCTGAGATCAATACTACAAGTGACAGCTCATGATAGTGAGGATGTGGATCAAAGGAAATATTCCTACATTGCTGATGGATGTGCAAACATATACAGCTACTATGGGAATCAATATGGTGGTTACTCAGATAATTGAGAATCTGTCTACCTCAAGCACAGATACATCACTCTTGGACCTATACACAAAAAATGCTCCACCTTATCACAAGGACACTTGCTCAGTTATGTTCATTGTTACCCTAATCATAAAATCCAGAAATTTGAGGCAACCTAGATTTCACTTAATAGAAGAGTGGATAAATGAGAAGGATGGATAAATGTGGTACATTTATCAGATTTTTTAAAAAGACACTGTGACGTTTAGAGGCAAGTGGACAAAATATCCTGTATGAGAGTAAGGTAACCTTGACTTGTTTACTAATTTCACTTGTAAGTGAATATTAGCTATTAAGTAAATGATATTTGAACTATAATTTATAAACCCAGAGAGGTTAGAAAAGAGGGGTGTTTCTAGAGGGGACTGCATAAATATCTCTGGGAAGGTAGATATAATAGATTGTATGGGTGAATTTGTGATGACTGGGGTTGGGAGCAAGAGGGATTGGGTAGGTGTGGGTTGGATGGAGAGATAGAATATGGATAGAGACTGCTGGAATTGGTGGAGGGTGTGGGGAGTTATAGTGTGGAAACCTAGTATAGTGGAAACTTCTTGGAATCTTTGAAGGTGATCTTAGTGAGTACTCCAAGTAATATGGGTTACTGGTTCTCAACTGGCCACCTCTTATAGCCAGACAAGCCTTCCGGTGAGCCTTCATTCCTAAATTCTAGTCTCTTTGGTTCAGGAAGGTACTCTGCAGGTTACTGAAAGAATCCAATCCACAAAACTTTTAACCTGCAATTTATCTTGCCTGCAAAATATGCTAGGACAAATGATGGCACAGAACTTTTGAGAGTAGACAATCTATATTTGAATTAATATAACGTCTGCCCCATGAGAAGTAACTCATATTTGACACTGCTTGAATAACCAAAACCACTATTCCCAATAATATTTTGCTATACTTATAGATCAGGGCCCTACCCAGTCATCATCAGAGAGGTTTTATTTGATAGCAGATGGGAACAGATGCAGAGACCCACAGTCAGACATTATGAGGAGAGAGAGTCTCCATTGGCAGTGCTATCATTTCCCTCCCCTCAGAGCTCAGATAATCCTTTCAAAAAAAAGAAAGATTATATAAGTCAGAGGGTATGGAGGAAACTAGGAAAACACAGCTCTCTGAATCAACTAGCCAGGCACATATAAACTCATAGAAACTCAAGCATCAATCATAGGACGTATATGAGTCTACACCAGGTCTTCTACATCTATATCGAGGTCCATATATCTATATAGTTATGAGATTAGCATTTTAAGGGGCTCCTGATTATTACAGCTAATGGGTCTCTAACTCTTATGCCTACTATTGAACATCATTTCCTCCTGTTGGGCTGCTGTGTCCAGCTTCGATAGGAATATTTTGACAATTTATTATATGTTATTTTGTCTTGTTTTAGTTATCTCTTAGAAACCTGTTTATTTTGAATGAGAAACTAGAAGGTCAGGAGGGGAAGGAGGGTAGGAAGGAACTGGAAGGAGTAGACGGAGGGCAAACTATAATCAGGATATGTTATGTAAAAAACGTATTTGTTGTCAATTAAAAAAGGAACCCAAAGCCATAAACAGAAAATCAAACTTTAAATTGAAAATAATATTTTTTCTCATATTATATATTGTGACTACCTCTTAGATCCTCACTCTCTCAAAGCCACATTATTTCTTTCTCTCATTAAAAACTAGCAAAAATATAAAGTAAAATTATAAAACAAAAAAATAAACAAACCCAAATAACTCAAAACAAACACATGGAAAAGAACTAAAAGAAAAAAGCACAAATAATATACACAAAGTGAGATGAATATGCTTGCACTTATTAAAAAACCCATAAAAACAAAATTGAAATCATAATATATAAGCAAAGGATCTATAAAAATAAATAAAATGCTCTGACAAAGCATTGTGACAAAAAACAATGCAAACAAAACAAACAACCAGAACCCTAAAAAAATTTCACTGAATTTATTTTATGTTGGCTATTGACTGCTATGTCTATATGGATCCTGCCATTAAGTATGGTTTGTATATTCAGGGAGACTCTTGGAAAAACTTAATTTTTCATTTTTTGAATCATAATTAGTTAGAGATAACTTCTAGGTAAAAGTGGGGTCTTGGGAGTGGGGAGACGGAGAACTTGTGCCTACTTGTGCCTGTCCTCTGTCAGTGCTATGTCTCATGTCTGCTACAGTTTCATGCAGACCTTCTATATGGTGCCATGACCACAGAAAATATTTTTTAACAAAATCATAGTAAAAAAAAATCTCAAACTAAAGAAACATATGTCTATCAAGCTAAAAGAGGCCATAGTGATATAAGTGATAGGACCAGAAACAAAGCTCTCTACAACACACAATAATCTAAACACTTAATGTAAAGAAGAAAGAATATTTAAAACTGCAAGGAAAAAAGACCAAGTAACATGCACATTTATACCTATTTGTGTAACATCTGACTTTTCCGTTGGAATTCTGAAAGCCATATGGGCTAGAACCCTGAGTTCTGAGAACTTTGAGAGATCAAAAATAAACTTTCTTTTCAGCAGCCTGTGGAACTCTACCCACAATTCACCACATTAAGATATTGAAGAAATAAATTTAAAAAGACACCAGGATTTGAAAAGATCTCCCATGATTGTGGATCAGTAGACTAAAATCACCAACAAAATTTCCACACAGTAACTGAAAAACAACAACCCCACCCAAGTAAAATCCTCCTAATCTTCATTGATCCTACTTAGTTTCACTGAAACAAAAATTCCAAGAGGTATCACTATTCCAGATTTCAAAGTATAGTTTAGAACTATACTAATTAAGCAAGACAGTATTAGGTAAAATCAAATACATTGATGTATGTTATAAAATTGAACATTGAGGCATAATTCGACACACCCAGGGACAGTTGATTTTGGTAAAGATGTCCAATATACCCACTAATTTTTTTTTAAAAGACAGCATCTAAATTAATTGGTGTTGGTCACATAGGATGGCAGTAGAAGTCTATTAAAATAGACTCATATCTATCACCATGCACAAAATTCAACTCTAAATGGATCAGGGAACAGGGAAATCAGCATAAATTCAGACTCCCTGATTCAGATAGAAAATAATCTATAGAAGAGACTTGAACTCTCTGGCACAGAAAAGGATTGTTTGAAGAGGATACCAATAGCATGGGCATTTAAAATAACATGTTGAATGGTATACCAAATGCGTTTTATATGGCAAAGGACACCACCATTCAAACAAAGAAGCAGTGTCTACAGAATGGGAAACAACAAATTACCAAGGATGTATCTGATAGAAGGTTAGTATAAAGAATACAAAAATAAGTAAAAAAACAAAACAAAACAAAACAAAAAACAAAAGATAATAACAATGTCAACAAAACAATCCCTGAAAAAAAGATCAAAAAGAGTAACAACCCAATTAAACATTTAGGTACAGAACTAAATGGAGAGCATGAAACACAAAAGACTGAGAAACACTTAAAATGTTCAACACCTTGAGCTATCAGAGATATGAAAATTAAAACTACTCTGTGATTTCAACTTATTACAGTCATAATGGCCAAAGTCAATAAAAATATAGGTACATATTGGTAAGGATGTGGGAAACACATATTCATTGCTGTTAAGAATGGAAACTGGTGTTGCCCCCTGTGAAACCAGCGTGGAGTTTCCTCAAAAAACTAAAAATTTATCTACCCCAAGATCCAGCTATATCTTCTTGGGATATATGTTCTATGACCTCCTTATCTTACTACAGAGTTACTTGATCATTTATATTCATTGCAGGTTTATTCATAACAGCCAGAAACTGGTGGTAGCCTTGATGTCCATCGACTGATGGACATATAATGAAATGGTGGTACATTTATGCAATGGGTATTCAGCTGTTATGGAAAATGAAATTCACAGGAGGATGGATGGATCTTGTAGCAAAGATTCTGAGTGAAATGATCTAGTACACTGTATACAAATTTGCATGCTTTCTCTTATATATGGATGTTGGCTTGTAAGCTCTTTGTGTGTATGATTCATTACAAGAAATCACAGAGGTAAAGCCTTATTGGTGAAGACACAACTTCTTATGTCATCAAACATGGAGAAATTGATCTTGTGGAAAATTAGAAACCTCACTTCTACTGACTAGCACCCATGATGCTGATACTTTGCATGTTACTAGAGGAGAAAAGCAATGCTACAAAAATTAGTAAGCTAGGACAAACCCTGTTACCAAAACCAGTGTCCTATCTGCAAAATACATTGGTGGACTAGTGGCACAATTATCATGGAAATAACCACTATATTTAGATTGAATTTAAAGCTCACTCCTTGATGGACCTCACACTAAAAACTGCTAAATTCTCCCAACCACCACCCCCAATAAAAAACAAAACAAAAAAAAACAAAAAACATAAACAAGAACCCTAAGACATGTGAGGCCTAGGGGGAATTGTACTGATATTTTTTTGCTAGAGGGTGTGGATGACTTCAAGAAAAGACTGCCATTCAGGCACAACTCTTCTGATCTACGTTTGAACTCACAGAAACTATAAGAGTCCACATAGGTTGCTCAAATTTAAGCTGGACAAAACCTAATCATTGGATCTGGCTAGAGGAAATGGGGTCCAACTCCTAACCAAGAAACAATTAATGATCAATATCTGCTGGGGAAAGCGGTTTTCCCAGTGAAGTGTTACTGGGTCCGTCAACCACATCCCAGGCCCCATGTTCAGAAATCGTCAGTCAACATAGAGTAAATTTATTATTTTAAATGTGATTTTTGTTTTGTTTTGAATATTTTGCCTTAGTAATTTTTTTCTTTTAATTTACCTATTTTGCTTTTTGGTTTTGGTTTTTAATAGTTTGTAGTGAGAGAGACAGAGACAGAGACAGAGACAGGGAGAGGGAGAGGGAGAGGGAGAGGGAGAGGGAGAGGGAGAGAGGAGGGAGAGGAGGGAGAGGAGCTGGAACAAATGAAATTGCAGGATAGAGAAGTAGAAGACAGTCTGGGAGGCTTTGGTGAAGGGATTAGAATACTAATAAAATATATTATGTAGCATTTTAAATATCAAAATATAAAATAAAATTATCTTGATAGGTCACATGCTGTTAAATTTTAGAAATATGGTGTGATAGTACTTTTGAACTATAAGCACATATAAGAAAACATTTCTTCTGTACAAAAAATGTAAAAGTAATAACAAGAATTTTTGTTAATGGTTTTCTTTTCATGGTAGACTTATGGGCATGTCTTTCTCTCTCTCGCTTTTATATGTTCTTTCAAATTTCCACAAAGAATATGCAATTTATATGGAAAGTAAATCTTTATTTGGAATGGATGGGCCCTATATTCTTTGCTCCTTGCCTTCTGAGATTTTTTCTCTCCTCAGATTAGCCAATGTTTACCACTGTGGCACAAAAGGATACAAATATTTACTTGCTAAACAGTAGGAAGGGTTTTCAAGGCATTTGTTGGTTGTAGGCACTTGTACAGTTAGTTGATTAAGATTTGTATACTCCTAAAAAGTGTGGAGATTAAAGGAGAGGTCTGAAAATGTATTCATAATTAGAGAGGGGACCATGGTTGTGTTTGGGACATGATTAACTGGTAATCAGTGAAGAACAAACTGATTATTAGCTGTTCAATTCTTGTTGGTCTTAGGGGATTCCACTCGGTGCCCTAATTAAAGTGAGCTTGAAGTCTTCACATCTCCATTCAGTGGCAATTTCATTATAATATTCAGTTCTTTGCATGAGATCTGCCTTCCCCCCTTTAATCATATGTTTTGCATTTGTGTAACACCTTCCTTGATTAGTTTCTCTACAGGATTAGCTCTTGATAACTGCATGGTTTATGAAAGCAAATGTCACATATAAGACAATCTGGATTTTGAGGTTTATTGTCAGCCTTGGAATTTTTCAGGGAAAGAAATCAAACAAAAGGCACGCACTTGTTTTAATTAAAATGCTTTTCTTTGTTTTCTGAATAGTTTGCTTAGCTTTGAGTATTTTTTTTACAGAAAGGGTTTTAGAGAAAATGAACATCTCTATGACTCCAGAGAAATAAAAAAATATTTTGCATTTTCATCTTAGACTCAGGGGATTTTTATTAATTGCATTATTCCCAGCGTGTAGGTCACTGCTAGGAAAGCAGTAGGGTCTATTTGGCTCTGGGGTGCTGCTCAGATTAAAAATATTCTCAGTGCTTTGAAACATGCAGCACAGGGTCTCTAAATGTGTGTCTTTGTAGTTCTCTACAAAATAGTGATTTAGCAATTACCCTATTAATTTGATCAGGTTTGACAGCTAAACTGGAGCTTACTTGAATAATGTATCCCTTTGCATGAATTTTTGGCTACAAAGCATCTGGGCTAGCTATATAATTCATTGATAAATGAACTCAATTAAAAAATTCTAATTTCATTATGCTCCATATAAGCTTAGACAAAGTTTAGACCATTCTAAATATGTAGAAAGAGCAGCTTCATAATTATGATATAACAAATACACTGGCTCTTAGATATTTTGATACCAATACATTGTGTGAATAACAATAAAAATATTCTAATATTTTTAGTGTTTGACCTGTGTTACAATGTTTACCCTTAAACAAGCATTCTATTTTCAAAAATTAGCATGCCTTGGCAACATTCTCAACAAACTATTAAGTAGGTTATTAGAGATTAAATACAAAATGGATCTAAAATTGCTTGGTTTTCAAGCATGCTAGTATCATGCAGAATTTCTCATTAACAATTGCTATACATACTGTCCTATGTACAATGAATAATTCTAAAAATTTTCACTTGACCAGCTGATAGTCTCATTTTGAATATTTTATCAAGAGAGGGATGTCTTTTATACGAGACACATTATTATAATAATTTAAAAGTTAAAATATATGTGAATGTCTATATTTTCAGTGTAACATACCAATATAAAAGTGGTCATAAAAATATCCATTTGACAGTTCTGAGGTAATTTTCATATAGATGATTTATTATTATTACAAAAACATTTGTGCAAACACAAGGTCTTGCCCCAACATTTGATTCTTGAATTCCAAATTTTTTTTTGGAATTTCTGAGAATTATTCTACTCAGAGGAAAAATGTATTCAATAAATTCAAAATTAAGGTGAATCCTAATGATAGAGACTACTCCAAATTGACTAATATTTTCATGAGATCAATGACCTTCTCTTCAATCTTTCCCATGTGAATATTTCTAACTATTGGTACAAAGATCGCAGAGGAGGACCTTGGATAATTTTAATTGAAAGAAACAATGTCACGAGCCATGAAAATAAAGATCAAAATATTTATTATTTATCCCTCTTTTTTTCCCTTCCATTATCTTATTGATTTACTGTATAAAGGGCGACTCCATCATCCTTAGGCTCACAAGCATTGTTGCCTCACTGTTGTTATAAATAACTCTAATGTTTTATTAAATTTTGTAATTTAAAGTCAAGGACATTTCTACCTATGCATGTAGGTAGGATATTTTACAGGTTTTTCGTTTCTAGTTGTCCAATGGAATGTGATTTTAATTATTAAATCATCGTTACAGTGATCTTTTAACATTTAAAACCTCCACTTATTTGGTAAGAACAAAGCTTGTATAAGTGGTGACAATGGTAAATCTTCATGAGTATGCCCTTGGCATGCCTGATTCAGAAATGTGTGAGGGTTTTTTCACCTCGTTTAGTATTAGCCTCTTCAATACTGAAACTTATTAAATACAGTCATAGTCGATAATTCCTGAGGTCCTAAGTGCTCTGTTAAATGTGTTAATAAGGAATGTTTAGTTCCTTAATTAAGAAAAATTCTCTAGATTTCTCTAGAATAGAGATGAGAGACTGTTAGTGAAGTATGCTTGCTTCATATATGTTTCTATTTAATTATAAAAATAATATCTCAAAATATCTCAATTTGACTCATCAGATAGACTATTTCTCTTGATACTCTGTTTAATTTCATAATCTATATTAAAATACTATAATGATGCTATATATATAACCCATATGTAATATATTTATATTTAATATAAATATGTCTCAATTCTTTGTATTAACATTTTAACTTCCTATATATTAAATTAACAAAACATATTGTTATAATTTGAGTTTAATAACCAATTTCGTTTTTTTACCTTATACGTTAATTTGTCTAATTCTCATTTACAATTCTTATAGACTCATATATTTATCGTGTCAAATTTATGAAACAATAGATAAAGTGTGTTTGTGTGTTTGTGTGTGTGTGTGTGTATGTGCATGTTGTAGATTTATATGTGTCTATACCTGTGTCTATGGATGTATATGCAGAAGCCAGAAGACATGAGATGCCCTCCTATACTTGTATACTAAGCATGCCTATCTACTAAGCCATCCCAGAGCCTCTCAAGTCACCTGTCATGTAATAGCTTTATGACAAAATGATCATTCCTACAATCTTTCTAATAATAGTACTTAGTACATAATATAAAATGTTTCTAGTATTTTAGAAGTGAATAGAACATTTATTGTTTATATATTTTATACATAAATAAAAATGGTAGTCTAAAGTAATTTAATTTAAATACAATTTAAAACTAATGTGTAATATATATTTTTTCAAAACTAAGGTCAGAAGAAATCAGGGCTAAAGACATAGCTCACTTTTGAGTACTTCATTCTATGGAAAAAGGAGAGAGAGAGAGAGAGAGAGAGAGAGAGAGAGAGAGAGAGAGAGAAAGAGAGACAGAGACAAAGACAGAGACAGAGAGACAGGGAGAGACAGAGATGGAGACGGAGAGACAGAGAATCTGAGTATAAATGATGAAGAACAAGTGCTTTGCTTCCTGAATTCTGACATCAGGATGAAAAACATATGATGTAAGCTGGTTAATTCTTCACTTGAATTTAAACTTTTAATTTGGAAAGATTGTGGAAGAGAAAAGCAGATATATGTTTGAAATTTGTAGTGACATGCAACATAGTGTGGAAATGACAGCAAAATGACATTCAGTGTCCAGTGCAAAAATATCCCATTGAACTTCTACCATATCAAATTTCCAACCAATTCTTCTATAAATTCCTCAAGCTATTTTTTCTATTCAAATGATTTTGAGATTTGAAATTTTTATTTAAAAATGTTTCACTTATTTCTGTTATTATAATATAATTGTATCATTTACCCCTTCTCTTCTTCCCTCCAAATCTTACATAAAACTTTCCTTACTTTCTTTCAATAGCATTACCTTTCTTCCATTAGTTGTTTTTACATAAATATGTAAGTATATATTTATACATCTCTAATAAGTATATTTTACACACATACACAAATACATACATATATATATATATATATATATATATATATATATATATACACACATATTCCTGAATGAAAATATAAAACATATTCAGTCTGTATACTGTTTCTGTCATGAATATATTCAGGGCTGATTACTTGGTATTAGATAACCGTTTAATGTGCTTTTCTCTGGAGACAATTTTTCCTGCTCTCGGCATTCCTAAATTGCCTGTAGTTTTTGTCTAGGGTTAAAGTAATCCCTTTCCATAATAGAATGTCTACTGTTATTCTCTTTGTTCAGCTCATGTTTAGTCAACAATGCTGGTGAGACTTAATCCATGTAGCTTCTTGTTCCTTTGTTTCTCTGGCTCTTATATTCTTTCTAGACAGTAAGAACCCTCTCCACAGTGATCCCTGAGCCTTAGGTGCAGAAGTTGTGCCACTGTAATACACCAACATAACTCCTAACTGTATTCTAAATGTTCATCCTTATACCCAGAGCTAAGTGTAATTCTTACCCTTGTCGAGGGACTTTTTTTTGTAACAAATAGAGCCCATTACAGATAAAACAAAACCACAAATGCACATAACAGAAACCAGCTATCAATTAAAATGCATAGTTGAGTATAATTACTATTGATGCACATATTTATATTTGTTTTAACTTGAAAGAAGTTAAACTCCCTTTCACTTATTTAAATTTTATAAAATTAAACATAATAAGCCATTTCCCTTGCACACGTGCTGGCTCAGGATAAGTTCTTGTCAAGGTCTTTTTTCATTATTTTCCACAAGCCTGAGTAACATCATTTTCTCTCTTTTAGATCTATAAAAGAACTAACAAGTTTAAGAATTTTTTTTATACATTCTTGCCAAGTGAAATAACTAAATGGTGATTATAATATGTATACCATTTACTTCATTTTAACCGAAAAAATTCTACTCTCTCTTAAACAATATCATATGGACACGTTCTACAATTGTGAAGTTTGTAAAGTCTTACAGATATGATAATGCTGTGAGATTATTAGTTCACCAATCAGATTGGAAATAATACATTCATATGAAAATGTTTTTAGATTATTCATGTTATGTTATTTTTTTAACCACAGGAAATACTTAACATTTCTTTGTGAACAAGAGAACACGTCATAGTCTCATTTAAATGAGGAAACCACTATTCCATGGAAAGAAATTTTATAGATATTTTTAATTTTATTTGTTTAGAAGAATTATAATTTGAAATAAATTATTCATATTTTAAATACTGCTAATTCCCTTATAAAATTTTTTGAAGAATGTTTATGAGTATGAGCTCTAGTCTTCTTAATAAAGAGAAAATTGACTCTTATGTCATCGGCTTCATTAACATTTAGACTAACAACTGTGATGATTATTCACAATTCAGTATAGATGTGTTTTCCTTAAACATGCTGTATTACGTGGGATATTGTCTCACCTGATTTTCTAAGTACCTTAATGTCTACAAGTCTTTCCTCATTTTAAAAACAGAAAATAAAGAGTATTATAAAAATGCTTTCTTTAGGAGTTTTGATAATTTATTATATATAAGAGCAAATAAAATTAAAGCTATTTTTCAGCTCCCTAATGACAGTGAAGGGGGATACACAAGGGCTTGCTGCTAATTTTCCAGGTCTCATGTTGGTATTTGAATGACTTTTTATCTTTGTTCCCAGACCAGAAAATATAAATACTGAATATAAACAGCACTTGGTCTTCTAAGTAGAGCATGTCTCTTGGTCCCGTAAGTAGAGCAAGTTGCTGAGAATAAGATGCAGATAAATACTCAGTCTTCATGATCACTTAGGTAAGGCCCAAGGAACATCACATTATGGAAAAGGGTGTGGATGCAAAAACCAGATTGTCAGGGAGGACTGTGAAAAAGCTTCCTATGGAATAGACACAACCATTGTAATCACAAACTAATGACCACTGTGGATACCTATGTTTGGTCTGAGTGACAGAATACACTAGGAGAGCACAGCCTACTGAATCAATTATGTATGATTCATAGTGGCTCACCAAGACTGAAGCAGCAACCAAGTAGTCTGCATGAGTATGCTCTACGCCATCTGCATACATGCTGTGGTTGCTCAACTTGGAGTTTGTGTTAGATTCCCAACAGTGGGAGTGGAGTTGTCTGTAACACTTTTGCCTGCTGCTCAGAGAATGCTTTTCCAATCCTACTGGGTTCCCTCATCCAGCCTTAATATTATGGTTTATTTTTGGTCTTATTGCATCTTCTTATACCTAGTTTGATTGATATTCCTAGCAAGCCTGCTGTTTTTTGAAGGGAAATAGAGCAGTAGATCTGGGGACATTGAAGGGAGGGAGAGAGAACAATTGGGATATATTGTATGAGAGAATAATGAAGAAAAAGGAAAAGATAAACAAAAATGAAATCAGTTATCTTTAGGTGATGATACCTGACAAACTCCAATGAATAATTCAAACCATTTTTGACACATGTATTAGTTAAACTAAACAAACCAAAAAAAAAAAAAAAAAAAAAAAACAGAGTCATAATCTGGGACAGGAATTGCTAGAGGTGGGAGAGTTTGATAGAAATGACAGGAATAGAGTAGAACATGGGGAGTGAGAGTTGTCAGAATGCATTTTGCTCATGTATAAATTATCAGTAAACAAAATTAACCAACAAAATAAGCTACTGGGAGAAGACCTACACAAGATCACATGATCAATACAACCAACATGGATGGGTAAGATGAGGTGGATAATCTCCAGGCCTACCCCTCTAACCCTTACTAAGTAGCTATTGGCAGTTGATAGTTGCAAGAGGGGGAACTTCATCTCTCTCTCTCTCTTTCTCTCTCTCTCTCTCTCTCTCTCTCTCTCTGTTTTTCTTTTTTTAGATGGTTTCAAATCTTATGCACACATGAGCAATATTCACTGGATTTAAGAAGTTACCCAAAAAAAAAAAAAAAAACAAAACCAGAAGAGATCAATATGGAGGACCACTTTGGAGAGGACAGGGAGAAACTCAGAGGAAAGAATGGGGAGTAGACATGATCAGATTTCATTGAATACGTGCATCTCCCAACACTTATATTTTCTTTTCTATCAAAGACATATATTTATTATGATAATAATGATTCCACATTGATTTTATTATCATCACATAAATCTTTATCTTATGTAAGGATTAAGTTTGGGTTTGAACTTTTAATGAATTTGGGCAAATACTGATTTTTCTTTCCTAGAATACCACATACACAGAACATGAATATTTTTATACCAGTTTCTTTTTACATTATTATTCTTATGGGAAGTTCTCTAAGTTTTGGTTGAGTATCATCAAAAAATAATTTAGGGACACATAATATATCCCCCATGGCTGGTCACTATTGCCTTTGGGAGTTTCTTTATGTTGTTTGACCATGAAGTACAGCTGAAATCTAAGCTATAACCTATTCTTCCAGGATACAGGAGCAAGAAGGTCCCTGGAGCCTCTCTGTGCCTCAGCTTATTCACCTGTGGAATAAGAACACTGATCTTTCTCTTCACACACTAGAGCTTGTTCTGGTCATTTCACGACAGAGCCAGAAGCTTAATCTAGGTTCTTAAAATGCCTCTCTGTCTCTCTGTCTCTGTCTATATTTCAGTTTCTCTGTTTCTCTGTGTGAAGCACTGAAGACCCACTCATGCCTCATGGAGTTAAAAAAAAATCCTTGAATTCTTGGACTTTTGTTTGGGAGACACCCATTGTTGGACTAAATGGACTACAGCCTGTAAACAACTTTAATAAATAATCATCATGTCAGTTCTAGAGAAGCCTGCCTCCAACTATATGGAAGTGATTTCCAATTCTGACAATTTCAGGTGGATTGAAGTAATTGAACTCAATTGACTAAGTACCAAGAAATATGATTTCTGGGTTTCATGTAAAAAGAATGTTTAGTAGAAGAAACTGCCCAGCTGCTATACAGGTCATCTGAAGGCGGCTTACCGCTTTATACTGTCACAAGCAATGCATGTGTGTTTCTACTGCCTTTCTCTCACACACATGTGGTAATGTCAGTGTTTTGGATTTTGGTCATTGGCGTAGTTGTGCAATACCACCATGTTGTTTTATTTTTCAATTCTCCTACAGTTGATGTTGAGTATATGAAATGTACCATTTCTAAATCTTCTTTGATGATTTTTTTCATTGTTCAAAGAGTTTATTTTCTTATTGCTGACTTTTGAGAATTTATTAAATCATTTTATTAACATTCTTTTACCATGTAAGACTTTGTTAAATAATGTGCCACACTATATAGCCTCTATCCCATTCCCTTAAATGCTTAGACAGTTTTTTAAATTAATAGTTTGTAACAATTCAAAGTACACAGAAGTAGGCAGTGTTGGGTATACATGTACATCTATTATTAGTTCATGTTTTAGATGCATGTTCCCAAATTGTACATCATTCCTCACTTTAGTGAAGTATTTTGAAAAATGCCAGTCTATGTTTCATGTTATTTATAAGCATTTCAAAATCAATCTCTAGGAGAAACTTTTAATGTAATCAAGATCATAGATAAAGATCAATAATGTCAGGTGAAGTACTGCACTATTGTAACTCAACATTACAGATGTTGAAACAGTTGTTTTAATACTTTGAGGCCAGCCAGAGATACAGGGCAATTCTGTCTTTAGAACATGACTGAAGTCTTTGTATTGTCAAATATTCAATCCACACTTGCTTGTTTGTCTGCTTATATTCTATATATTTTGTTATTTCAAGTCAAAATATAAACATGGTTTTGACAAGTAAATATCCTCAGGTTATAAAATTTTTAATATCTTAAATTAATTGTAGATAATACATATCTATCATTAATTTCCATGTGCTCATAAAGTGTTTCACCTATCAAGTAAGATTTTTTTTTTTCAATTTTTAGAGTATTGGTATTTTACCTGGATGCATGTCTCTGGCAACCCGGGCATCACTTGCTTGCTTCTTACCCTAAAAGATTGTTAGATTTCCTGTATCTGAAATCACAATGGCTTTGAGCTTTCATGTCAACCCTTTTCTAATGTACTAACTGATAACATTTGTTTATTTATTTAAAACTTGAGGCTTTAATTTCACTGTAAGCACTTTTACTTGTCTTTTTATTCAACTAGAACACTATACGTATAAATGTGCACCTGTTTTTCCTATTTGTTATGTAATATTATTTTCTTTTACTAGTTCCTGAAGAACTTTATACAAAGTGTTTTAATCATAGTCACTCCTTCTGAACATCTTTTTTCAGATCCTACTTCCCCTCCCCTAACCTTCAACTTATTTTCCCCTCATTTGTTTGTTTAAAACCCAGCTGCCATAGTTTGAGTAAGACTGGCCCCATAGCCACAAATATTTGAAAGCTTAGGGAGTGACAGTGTTTGAAATGATTGGAAGGTGTGGTTTTGTTGAAGTAGGTGTGGTCTTGTTTGAGGAAGTTTGTTACCTGGAATGGGCTTTAGAGTTTCCAAAGCTCATTCCAGGCCCAGTGTTTTTTCCTTGCTGCTGCCTGCAAATCCGGATGGTGAACTCTCAGTGACGTCTCCAACAGGATATCAGCTCCTGTGTCACCATGCTTCTGGCCATGTTAATGATGGGTTAACCTTTGAAACTATAAGCAAGCACTGATTAAATGCTTTCTTTTATAAGGGGTGCCTTGGCACCCCCTCCTTCCCCCACCCCCTTCACAGTAATAGAACACCAACTAGACAGAAGTTGCTACCAGGAAGCCAGGTATTGCCGTGACAGGCCTGACTATGATGCTTTTGGACAGAACATGGATTTTGCGAATGAATAAAGAAATCAGTTAAACACTTTAAGCAAGACCTAATGGCCCATGCACGTAGGCATGTGGAAGGCAGTGATGATGACACAGTGTAGATTATGATGATGGCCTAGTTCTAGAGTTTTTAGAAAAGAAGAATATTACTAAGTGACTTAAAGATCATTCCTGTAATGTTCTGCTGAAGTGTATGGCTTTCTGCCCTTGCCCCCCCCCCCAAAAAAAAATTAGAGGATAAATTGAAGGGTTTTGAATAATCACATTGGCAGAGTAAATTTTAAGACTCTATCATATGGTTACTAAGTGATTACTATTATGCAGATATTTAATGAAAAGGAGAAAGCTAAGCAAGAAAAAATAGAAAATATACAGTTTGAGTAGTAAAGGAGGACCAGGGAGTGTAAATGAGCTAAGTCCAGTGTTCAAGAAGATAAAAAAGTTTAATGAATAACTTCAACCCAAGGAAGTAACCTTAGGGCAAGACCCTATTCACTTAAGCTTCCAGTTTGTGAAAATGATGAAAAAAAAAAACCCTTAAACCATGAAGGAAACCATCTAAATCCAGGAAGCAGGAGTTCTTGGCAGTTTTGGCCTGTGGTTCTGGCTGTATAGTCTATAGGACAAGAACAAGGTTATAACATTTTTTTCCCATGGAAAAGGAAAGCTTCTAAGGCCAGGCATATGTTAGTAATGTCTTTGTGTGAAGCTATAAATGTAAATGCTGGACTGTTTTGAAGACCTCAAGGTGTTGGAGATGCCAGAGTTGTGGGATATCTACCAAGAAAAGTTGCTTACAGGATGTGAACACAGCCCAAGTGAGAGAATTGTAGTCAACAAAGCTGGAAATAGGTGTATATCTCAATGGCACTTTGACATCAGACATGGAGATACAGAGATTGAAGTTTGCCCAAACTGGTTTTCAGTCTAGCTTTGGTTCAGTATTTCCTCATTATGATCCTTTTCATTCTATTTGGAATGGTGATGCACATTCTGTGCCATTGCATGTTGAAAGTATGTGTTCTGCCTTTTGATTTTCCAAGGGGTTATAGCTAAGTAATTAGCATGGATCTCAGAAGAGACTTTAAACAGTGTTGTGACTATAGACTATGAGACTCAATTAAGACTCAATTGTACTCAATTAAGTTTTACACTATGATATGACAAAGCCTATGAGTGCCCGGTTTGAGTAAGAATGACCCCCATAGTCTCACATATTTCAATGCTTAGGAAATGGCACTCTATTTGAGAGGATTAGAAGACATGGCTTTGTTGGGGTGAATATGGACTCGTTAGGGTAGCTGTGGCTTTGTTGGAGGTAGTATGCCTTTGGAGATGGGCTATGAGGATTCCAAAGCCCATGTTAAGCCCAGTAATTTTTTTCCTGCTGCACAAGGATGCAAAGGTAGTCTCCAGAACCACATCTGCCTGTGAGCTGCCATGCTTATGGCCATGATGATGGTGATCTAAACTCTGAAACTATGCACTAGTCCTAATAAAATGCTTTCTTTTATAAAGCTTGCTTTGGTCAGGGTATCTCTTCACAGTAATAGAACACTGACTAAAATGCCACCAAAACCAGTTGATGCTTCA
Organism: Rhabdomys pumilio; assembly: GCA_030674055.1. Taxonomy (NCBI): domain Eukaryota; kingdom Metazoa; phylum Chordata; class Mammalia; order Rodentia; family Muridae; genus Rhabdomys; species Rhabdomys pumilio. The sequence goes on from JANHMN010000016.1 coordinate 19,866,673, forward strand.
TATAGGTACTTAGGTGGCAGTCCACTGAAGCAAGAGCAATTTTTCCTAGGCCACATGTTTAAAGAATACATGTTTCTCTTCTCGACAGCTATCAATTGCTAATGGCTTTTTAATTTGGGGAGGGACTTTCTGCCCATTCTCACACTAGTCTATCCTAGCATTTTGCCTAGTTGAGCTTGCACATATTTGAAAACACTGTTTGCTTATAGTCATATGCTTCCTTTGCCTCTTCTGTAGTTATCCCTGAATTTAGGAAGGAGGAATTATGCTATAGATGTCCCAGTTAAGACTCAGCATTGTACAATTTCATATTTGCTTCATTTTAACTAGTTGCAGCACTTGGTATTAATTGCCATGTACTGAAAATACAAGCTTCTTTAATGAATGCTCAGAAATGAAACACTAGGAATGAGTTTAGTATCTACTCCAATTGATCTGATTAGTGGTAATAGGTTCTTAACTAGAGTCTATAATTTTTGTATAGCCAGAGGTATTTGGATTCAATATTCACTCTGAAACTCATTTATCCCAGTATCTGTATGAGAGAAAATGGTTGGGAGAGAGAGAGGGGGGGGGGACAGGTAAGGGGAGGGAGGGAGGGAGAGAGAGACAGGAAGAGACACAGAGGGACACAGAGAGACAGAGAGAGACAGAGAGAAAGAGACAGAGAAACAGAAACAGAGGGAGAGAAGGATAGACAAATAGAAAGTCACAGAAAGACAGGCAGAAATGGTGAGTGTAAGGAGCATTTGTGAGGGTCCATAGGCAGTAGATAAAAAGAGTAAAGCCAGATGTGCTATGTGACTTAGAGTGATAAAGTGTGCTGTGAAAGATAGGAAACACCCCAACCTAAGTTGAGAGTATAAAAACCCCAGCAAAAAGTCCACTCGCCAGTCCAGCATAACTAGCCTCCAGAATCCACGCTTGTCCGGACTCCAAAGAAAAGTACGAGCCGAACCTGAGCAGAGAACAGGTCGTATACATGGCTGACTAAGATATGTGGACTGTAGCTGCAATTGCGTTAGTGTGTATTGCTCTTATTTGGTTTAGCATGTGTTCGATAACCGTAATATATGAATCTGAATTAGAGATTAAAGCAATTGAAAGACCAGACAATGACTCTCACCTGTGTGTAGTAATCCCTGGTCACTTCCTGCCAGAATCAACTGGAAGTCTGGGAATAAGTGCTCGAGACAGTGACATAGTCGGCAGGATTCTGCAACACTTGCAGACTTGCTCATTCCATGACCTGGATAATTTGGTACTTTAATCTTACTGGCCATTATTTTAAGGCTAAGGAAACAGAAGCCAAATTAAGGGAAAGGTATCTCGGAGCCACCCCTAAGCCAACTCTGTAACAGGAGGAAGAGCTGGTGGTAGTGCTGGGAAGAGAGTCAGAGATCCCTGACTTATGCTAAAATTTTTATCTAAACATGCCTAGAGACGGGCAGACCTGAAATTGGAAAAACTGTTGAAAGCCCAGGTTGTGTCGAACTGGTCTTGGTATCTAAGAAAAAAAGGAAATTAAACTACTTTACCAGATAGCAGATATTCTGTGGAAATGAAATCTATCATTAGAAAGATGAAAGGGATCCAAGTAACTCCAGTTACTGCAGAGAACCAGTTACCCAAGAGGAGAATAAGTGGATGGAGACAGCACAGGCAGTAGAAGGTAGAATTGACATGCAACCCACCTTTGTTAAGGTGGATCTAAATAGTCCTGAGCTAGTCACACCATTAATTGAAAAGGTGACTAAAAAGGAAGTACTTGCTCTCCTAATGAAGACAGTGCAAGATATAGATAAAGACAGACTTATGGGCAAAAGGCTAGCCATGAATGTTCTATGAAAGCAGAGGGACCTGATCAACCCGAACCTTCCACTGTTCCATCCTTCCCGGTAGTAACCATGAGTAAAAAGACTCCCCTAATTAGGCAGGCGATACGAGGCCTCAATCCATTCACACCAAATTGCCAGAACCAGCCCCAACAGGCCCCGGGAATAGAAATAGTGGAGTCACGGCCATACAACCCCCAGGAATTGTCGGACCTTAGACGGGATTACGCCCAGAATGGGCAAAAGGATGCCCAATTTATGGTTAGATTGTGGGAAAAAGAGGCTGACACAATCATGTTACATGAGAAGGAAATGAGAAGAATAGAAAGCATAGTAGAGAACCCGTCAATTTACGAGGCTTTAGAACATTGTCTTGACTCCTCTAGAGGGGATACTTACCGCTTGTTGGACTGGATTGCTGTATCTTGGAGACTAGATTTTCCTACCTTAGACCTAACACAATTTGAAAGAGCTGGTAAATGGAACACATACGCAGAAGCCATACAAATTTGCCGCAAACTGGGCATCTTGCGGTTTATTTACAACCAGGCACCAACACCCCAAGCCTCACCCCTAACTCCAGCCTTTAAGAGAATACTGGTAAAAGGGTCACCTACACACTTAAAAATGAGTCTTACAGGAAACATCCAAGCTTTCAACACAGTTGCAGACACCATTAACTTCTTTAAGAGCTTCAGAGAAATGGAAGCAGAAAGAGTAGTCTCTTTCAATGTGAAAACCAAAAGGAAGGAACGATTTAGACCAAAACCATTCCAGAACATAACTAAAAGAATACACCCCTTCGGGAAAACTACTAATATGAGAATAAGACCCCCACAGTTCTCATCCCAACCAGGAAACCAGCTTATTTGAAGGAAAATAAACCCTTTGCAGAGAAATCGTTTTTTTTAGGAAACGGGGGGCCAAGCCCCCAGACAAGATATCTCCCACCTACAAACCAAAGAAGATGGAGAGGAAATTCCCATTCTTTGAGGCAAAGAGCCTAAAGGAAGGAGACACGAGGCCATTTATACAGCTGCCAATAGTGATCAAACAAAGGAAATGGCCTATCAAATGGTTACTGGATACAGGCAGCCAAATTAGTATCATCAATTGCCACCCCAAGCAAGGCAAAACTAAAATAAGTATAGAAATACAAGGAGTAAATTCAAGCCAAAGAGTTCCATTGGTGGACATAGATATAGAAGTTTATGATGTGATCCATAAGGTACAAATGGCCAGTTTTCCAGACCCAGAAAACATCTTGGGGATAAACAAAATCAGGAAATTGTTTCCTGAAGTTTTAAACATCAAAATGATAAAAAGATACTTCTCTAACCTGGCAGAAGTCAAGATTGAACTAGTAGTGTTACCAGACATTAAACATTCCTTCACCCCACAATACCCAATCAAAGCAGGAATAAAGGAAATATCAGAGACAGTTAAGGAACTATTAAAGGAAGGAATAATTACTCTCACTCAAAACTTTAACTATAATTCACCAGTATGGCCAGTACTAAAGCCAAATGGCAAATGGAGATTTACAGTAGATTATAGGAGAATAAATGAAATGAGTCCAAAGATGCCAGGAGGCCTCCCTGATGTGGAGGACATTTTCTTAAGGATTAGACAAGCTGCACCAAAATTGTTAGCAACAATAGATTTATCAGACATGTTCTTTGGTATACCATTACACCCTAAATCCCAGGAAATTACCACCTTTACATGGTAAAATAAACAATACAAATTCCTCAGATTACCCCAAGGATATATTAATAGTCCCATCATTGCTCATACAACATTGATGAAAACGTTAGAGGACTTTAAAATTGACAAAGTACAAATTGATTCATACATAGATGATTTACTGATTTATGGACAAAATAAGGAAGATGTGGAACAGGCATTAAAATTGCTTATCCAGCACCTCAGAGATCAAGGTTGGACTATTAACAAAGACAAGGTCCAGGGACCAGCAGAACAAGTTAAATTCTTAGGGGTTCATTGGTCGACTACTGGACCAAAGATACCTGACCAAGTTATTAATAAACTAGAAACTCTGGAAGAACTCCAAAATAAGACAGAGGTACAACACCTAATAGGAATGTTTGGATACTGGAGACAACATATCCCTTATTTACAGTTACTATTAAAACCAGTATATAATATAATTAAAAAAAATCACAAGATTTCACTTGGGGTCCAGAGCAAAAACAAGCAGTAAGAACAGTGATGGATTTTATAAAACTATACAATTCCCTTGGATACATACAACCAGGAGATATCATTATAATTGATACACTATATTACGTAGGATATGGCAACTGGAATATCTTCGCCAAAGGTGACAGATTAACTCCAATCAGATTCTACTGCAAAAAATTCCCATGGTTAGAAAATAAATATTCTCTTTTCGAAAAGACCATCTGGGCAACTTATGAGGCTATATGTTACCACACAATCCCTACTCAGACAAAATTCAGTGATCCTCAGGACACCGATGCTCATTTTAGACTGAGTAAAGGCACCAGGAGAGGCATGGGCATGCTTGCCCATGGAAGGAAAGGTACTACAATGGAAATAGTACCTATCAGAATTCCTCCGGTATGTACCAGTGTCTGCACAGGGGACGGCATCAAAGGTGTTGAAGTTGATACTCGAAAGAGGGCCCAGGACCCCACAGGATGCAATGGACAGTGCTAGGAAACCCCTGGTACCAGACATCGGATCACTAATAAACACCTCCCCTCCCCAGAAACAGATGCCAATGGGCCATTGGGGGACACAAGAGTACAACTCCTCCCTGGTTAACGCATGGTTTACTGATGGATCATCAACCACAGTAAATAACAGGGTAAAGTGGAAAGAGGCAGCCTACAGGACAGAAGATGGTATGATCATTACAGAACAAGGGCAGGAAAGTGCTGCTCAACATGCAGAAGTCATAGCCTCACTTTTAGCAGCTAAACAATCTAAATTGGAAAATCAAAAACATATGTATTTATATACAGACTACTGGTGTGTAGCCAATGGAATAGCAATTTGGTCAAAAAAAATGGAAAACTAATGGATGGGAAATCAATGGTAAACCTATATGGTCACACAGTGCATGGGAAGAATTGTGGGACATAGCACAGATAGTAAAAATAATGGTATATCATGTAGATGCTCATACAAAAAAGCAAGATGAAATGCATAAACGTAATGACAAGGTGGATAAGCTAGCAGCATTAATAGGTAAAATTAAAATACAAAGACAATGGCAAACAGAGGACATTGGTCCCCTGAAAAAGAAAATTATAACCAAATACAAAGTGATGCACCCAGATACCAGAGAAAGAGTGATATCCTCACAAGAAATAAGGGAGATACACACACAATTGGGACATGTAGGAACCCATGCAGTGAGACATTGGTTCTCACAAAGAACCCTCAAAGTCTCTTGGCACGCCATTAAGAGTGCCATCAAAACCTGCACACAATGTCCAGGGTTGCATAATAGATTCAAACATAGATATCATGGAAACATTGGATATAAATTATATTTCAACAAGATTGTACAAATAGACTTCATAGGACCCCTTACTAACTTCAGGAATGCATATGCATATACCACGGTGGACATCACAACAGGACTAGGGATGGCTAGATCAGGATCTAAACCTGACCAACAAATCTGTATACTGACACTACTACAATGGTGTGCATCACTAGGTGCTTCAGAAATAATACAGTCAGATCAAGGTACACACTTTACAGGTAAAGAAACACAGAAAATAGCATCAATACTTAATATTATGTGGGACTTCCACAAACCATATAACCCAACAGCAATAGGAGCCATTGAGAGATTCAATGGACTTTTAAAAACAAAATTAATGGAAGTGGACAAAATGCCACTGACGAAGGCTTTACAAATAGCCGTCTATGAGTTAAACATAAGACCTAGATTACACGGATTATCACCACTAGAAGAAGTAATACCAAAACATATAGCAATAGAATACCCACAACCAGATGATAGGGTACTAATCAGACCATACGCCTGTGTTTACAGGAACAAAAAGGATAATTCCTTGCACCCCGCAGAAATCATTGCCCAAGGAATGAGAAATAATGCATGGATCATGCAAGGTAAAAAGATTTGAGCTTAGTGACCTTGGAGTCACTGTCATAATGCTCTTATAGAACAAAACTATAAAAATTCTTTTTCTGTTCCTGCTAAACATAGTAGTAATAATATGGGGATGCTTATCAATAGCAGACTGGATGTGGAATCTATGCAACATGGCATGGAACGCCACTCGAACAAGTGGCACAGACCATCCCATACAGAAAGGAATAAATGCTACAATGTGCTGGTTACATACTACATCATGATTATGATTTTTCCAGCAACATATGCAAATGCCACGTTGAAAACATTTACGGTCCAATGGAGACCGGACCCAGCCCCAATGGATTTAACAGAGTCCCTACCAGAATATTGGAAAGATTTTAAAGATTGCCTACAAATACATTCCATAGCTTTTGGCAAAAATATACCTACTGTATAGAATATCAATGGTACATTGGATGTGATCAGTTTATGAAAGCTACAGGTGCATCATATCATTTAAAAACATACATGATGAATATGGATATGGATGCAACAGATTTAGAAGAACAAAATCCCTTGAAATGCCACTGGATAGAATTTTGGGCTAATAAAACCAGCAATATGGCAATATACTCTACAGCATGGAAGTCACGGCAGAACTTAAAAACAATAACACTCAAAGTTAACAATAAATACAAACCAATGGCAATTAGTTACTATGATTTCTATGAGGAGAATAAATTATTTGAAACATTCACATGTGGTATGGCAATGAATACAACATATGTAAGAACAATGTTTGCACCCTTAATTACCCAAACTTGGCAAACGGGCCTAGTAGGTTACTGGTATAATAAGACAACAGAAACAATCAAGGAAAAGAGTTATGATTATAGTGATTATAGTGATGAATTCACTGAAGAATTAGGATCAGCAACAACTACAACTACCACTGCTACCACTACTACTACATGCAACCCAGGGACAAACCTACATAGAGGATGCCAAGTGGTCAAGAAAAAAGTGGAACCAAATTGGGTAAAGAAAGGAATCCCAAGATTACCAGAACCATGTGGAAATAAATGCCCCAATTATTTTTTGAGCAAACTCAATGAAACCAAAAGAAAGGAAGTTAATATTTTATGTGTAGCAGATTTTCCTAACCTACCATGGTATGGAAATCTAACACCAGTGGACTACAACTTCCTGAGACATAAATATGTAAGACAAAAGACACTGAATGGCATTACTGTTAATTACACACTGCCAATCCCGAGGATAGAAACCAAACAACAACGGGATTGGGAATCCATGTGGAAAAAAATATTACCATTAAGTGTAGAACATTGGAAATACCCTATAGTACTTACATCAGTATTACCACAACCATGGTCCACACTTAGACAAACGTATCAAAAACCATTATGCACAGTTCCAACGCACAATTGCTTGATAGGCACATGGATATATAACACAACAACAAATGGTACCTACCGATTAGCATATATTTGCAGACCAATATATTCTAAATCATCCACAAATGCTAACCTGACAATAACAACAATGGTTGCGGTCCATGGAAAACCATTTAAATTTTTATAAGAAACCATTGGAAGTTTTTATTACTAACAACACTCCTCTAGGGATTGCTACCTTTATCAATGCAACCATATCATTACCCATCATATTGGTAAATAGAACACAAGATATCTTTAATATGACAATAAATAAAAGAAACCTCAACACCACTGACAATGGCCAATTTGAGGGATGCAAACCACCATGTACACAAAATTGGCCATGACAGACATGGACAATTATATACAATGGCACAGATTTTAAACCAATCTAGGGCAACACATGGAAACCTATTTCTCTAGAAATCGACATCTGTGCACATCATGCTGAGGGACTGGACGAATATCCAATACCCTTCGACATTACATCCACAAAAGGAACCATATATAGACCATCTAAAAATGTAACAATATATAACAAAGTAAAACAGCAGAACTTACTATTACAGATGCGTATGAAAATATAACCTACCTACTCCCAGAAATCATATCAGAAGAACTAGCAACAGTATTATCAGCACAAAGAAGTATAAAAACTACCAGCTTGAAAAAGGCCATAGTGAAATATCACACAAACCTTACCCTAGACCTCCAATGGTTAAGGACCCTGAACTTAACTATGCACTACCCAGTTAAGTGGGAACATACAGGATTCCCATACTACTTCTCATCATGGGCAATCAACCCGGAATATGAAGAGTGGGAACAAGTTGAATGGATAGCACACAAACCAAAAAGTATTAACACATCATCCATAGTAGACTGGGATACTGTATATCATATCCCATTAACACACAACACATGGCCAGATACAGAACCAAAATTATCGTATAAAGGAGGAATTACAAAAGGTAAAAAAAAAATATTCATTATATACAGCACATTTTCCACAGTCATACATTTACCCACCACCAGGTGAACCCAAAGCAGTTTCAGCACCTATGATAGTACTAGACTTAACCACACCAGCCAAAGTGATTCTTTTTCCAAGAGTATGAAAAGTACAGCTTAAGATAGACATGCAAGTGATGAAGCCACCGGATGCTTATTGCATTCAACCAATTCCAAATTAAAAACTACAGTATACCACCCCATCAAAGCAGGATGCAAACCCCTACAACTCCTGCTATTAGGAGCAGTACTAGGAGGAGCACTTTTAGGAGGAATAATGGGAGGTGGAGTATCAGCAGCAATGCTAGAACCTATTAAGGCAGAAACTTACCATTTACAAACCTTTAACAGGAAAACATTGGAAGCAATGTCATCAATATCTAACTCAACAGATGCATTGAACATCTTAACACAACAAATGAGAGCAGAAACAGAGATACTCAAAAGAGATTACAATTATAAACTTGAGAAATTAAGAGATGCAGCCTTATCAAACCATAATAATATTTTATGCCTACAGTATATGAGAGTCCTAGATAAAATGCAACAGGAACTAGACACGCTATTTATAACAGGAATAGGCAGAATTCCAGAATACCAAACATTATTGAACCCACAAGAAGAAAGCACATGTGAAGAAGGATTATGCACAATAAATGTTATACAAATATTTTCAGAAAATGCTTTTAATGCATACTATACACGTCCAATTCCACAACTATGGAACACAAAATTAGATCCACTCCAATCATTACCCACAGCAAGATGGGTACCACCCATAGACCACTTTTTATGGATTAACATGAAAAATACACCAGCATATATACCACAGGAAGACTGTTACTAACTTGGAGGAAACACCTTCGTATATCCACATTTACCTGTTACAAACATGACAGAAACAAGACTAACAACCACAACCATGAGCGACACAGTCATGGACACAGGGGATTGGACATTTTTAGTATGCACAAATATAAATAAAGATATCGGCAGACCCTGAAAAATCAGCCCGGGTGGCCTCGAGCTTTCCTTTTCCGGTGGCGGCGCCCCGCAGTGAGCACCTCTTTTTCTTACTTGTAGCAATGCCTTCCAAGGGTCCACTGCAGTCCGTGCAGGTCTTTCGGACGCAAGAAGACAGCCACAGCTGTGGCCCACTGCAAACGAGGAAATGGGCTCATCAAGGTGAATGGACGTCCCCTGGAGATCATAGAGCCGCGCACCCTGCAGTACAAGTTACTGGAGCCTGTTTTGCTTCTGGGCAAGGAGCGATTTGCTGGTGTGGATATCCGGGTGCGTGTGAAGGGTGGTGGTCATGTGGCCCAAATTTATGCTATCCGACAGTCCATCTCAAAAGTCCTGGTGGCTTATTACCAAAAATATGTGGATGAAGCCTCTAAGAAGGAGATCAAAGACATCCTCATCCAATACGATCGGACCCTGCTTGTAGCTGATCCCCGTCGCTGCGAATCCAAGAAATTTGGAGGTCCTGGTGTCCGTGCCCGATACCAGAAATCCTACCGATAAGCCCATCTCAAGGATCGGGGTTTACCTTTGTAATAAACATCCTAGGATTTAAAAAAAAATAAGATATTAACTGCACAAACCTAGACAAGGAGACAAAGAATGACACAACAACTAGTTTCAGATTACAACAAGGTTGTTGGATGATACACAACTGCTCATAATTAACAGCAGACAACAAGACATACACATCCAAAATTAGCATACAAACCACACACCTATACTCTATGCCAAATTTATTTTTAGAGAACGTAGAAAAAGAACATTATCACTCTTTTGTTGAAGCACAGACGAAACTACAAGAGATATCAGAATTTAATGAGAAGCAACTAAATAGCATAGATAAACAAATTAAGAAAACTCAGGCATCACTTAAATGATCAATGACAGAAACCCATAATCTTGTAGGACTACTAAGGACTAACACATATATCCATAAAGATGGGAATAAAGAATTGCAACATTGTGGATTCTGGGATTATTTAGCAAGACTTTCACTATTAGATTTTATATGCACACCAATATACAACTGGTGGCATTGGATAAAAGAAGCTATGTGGTTAACAACAATGGTATGTATAGATTTTATTGCCTTCAAAATAGTTATGTGTTTCAGGAAAAAGAAGAATTATGCCTAGAAACGCAAACAACTTGTCAGGACGCAGATGTGACCTGCTACAAAGAAATGGAATCAAGATCACACTACGGTACCACTACATGAAACATTGGAACTCTATGTCAGACGTCCTTTACTGGATGGGAATCACAGAAGGTCATATCGGAGTAGAATCCTGCCATTTTTGCAAAAATAAATATACAACAATGTTTTTGATGTGTGATAATTCCGGTAGATAGATTGATTTACTTGTTTAATCACTTTTTGAATCACCCTTTAGAATACAATTTTAGACACCCAATAGATAGAATGCTACATGTATTAGCTAGCTTGGTAAGTTGCTTTATTTGTAAAGGAAATTATTCGCACTATGAATTATGTAGAAATTTAATAAGACATGATCCATACTCTGCAAGATTGTTATTGTGGGGCGATTGATACACTCGACCCCGCAACTTGGACTATTCCCCAAATACCCTTTAAAGTTTTTGTACTTGAGTATTAATGAGACCATTATTGATTGATTTATTGATGGAATATGCTGCATATGTAACCTGGTATGAAATATATATAGTATGGATAAAAAGTAGGAAACAAAAATTACATAAGAAAATGAAAAGGCCTATTAATGAAATCACAATGATGCAACGCTAAGACTATGTAAACCCTCGGCTTACACGTCTAAGATGACATCTTTTGTGTTGACTACATTTCAGGTGTCAGGGGGTGGAATGTAAGGAGCATTTGTGAAGGTCCAGATGGACCTAGCATAGCAGTAGATAAAAAAGGTAAAGCCAGATATGCTATGTGACTTAGAGTGATAAAGTGTGCTGTGAAAGATAGGAAACGCGCCAACCTAAGTTGAGAGTATAAAAACCCCAGCAAAAAGTCCACTCGCCAGTCCAGCATGACTAGCCTCCCGAATCCACACTAGTCAGGACTCCAACGAGAACCGGCTTGAGCACAGCTACCGCCCGACGAGATCATCCAATATCCACCACCACACCGGGTATTGCTGGCGGAGCAAGACTCACTGAGACCCGCCGCTTAAGACAGATAGAGGTGATCGAGAAGTCCAAGCCCGACCCTGAGCTGAGAACAGGTTGTATACATGGCTGACTAAGATATGTGGACTGTAGCTGCAATTGCGTTAGTGTGTATTGCTCTTATTTGGTTTAGCATGTGTTCGATAACCGTAATATATGAATCTGAATTAGAAATTAAAGCAATTGAAAGACCAGACAACGACTCTAGCCTGTATGTAGTAATCCCTGGTCACTTCCTGCCAGAATCAACTGGCAGTCTGGGAATAAGTGCTCGCGACAGCGAGACAGAGAGAGAGACAGAGACAGAGAAAGATAGGGACCAACAGAGAGTAAGAGAGACAGAGATACAGAGAGACAGGCAGAGAGACATTGAGAAAGAGAGCCAGAGCCAGACAGACATGGATAGACAGAGAGGGAAAAAGAGGGGTAAAGAGACAGGCATAGAGAAAGAGAATTGAAGACATTTAAATAGTTTCTTAACTCGAGAGAAAACGTTTAATGCTTCTGCCGTTCTCCCCCACCCCACTTCCTCTCCTATTCCATTCTCTTCTCTTCTAGATCATTTGAGTCATGTTGTATAACAGAAGGTCCAGCTGTTTTCCTGGCTTGTACCTGAAGGCTGGTGTGATTCCCTTCTAATTTACCAAGACTGAAAAGAGAATCTTTAACTTCAAAGGCAGATGAGTCCCTCCTTTCAAAGATGCCACTTGATTAAATTAGGCCTATCCAGGATAATCTTCCATCTGATTGACCTAAATCTCTAATTATATCTGAAAAGCCCCTTTGTCTTTGTTCTATTCTATCCATAGAAGCCTGCCACAGGTTTACACATATTTATGGAAAGGAGATAATTTATGATTTTAACACAAAGAAAAGAAAAGGAGGTAATGGGGTCACTGTAAGATTCTATCAGTATCTGGGACATCAGTAATAAAATAATATTCTTGTTGAAACAAATCATTCTTGAACATGAGAAGTACCAGTATTTCGTGTCTGATGAATGATACTAGGCCCTGCATTGTGGAGAACTGGATGTGACTGGAGTCAATTGTCTGGAATTAAAGGAGTTTATATTTTTGACACTTCTGGCTCCTTGAGTCAATGTTAAGAGAACTGTAAAGAAGATTTAGAAGAAGATATGTGATCATCGATATCTGTAGTCCTTTGTAGATGGAATAGAACCATCCAGAGAGGATAGAGAAGGCTTGGTAAGAAGTGTAGCTACGAAGATCATACAGTATAATAAGAAAAAAAATCTAATTTGTGGGCAAAACTCATTTTCAGTCATGTCTTCATAAAGAGAAAATACACAAAACTTAAAAGGTATACTTAATCTATAGAAAATAAAAGTAAAAGGTCAATTTACCACTATAAAAACTAGAGACACATGCATACTGAAAGTCAGTGAGAGCCACCTGTAAAAGAGATGGATGTAGTTAATCACAAATCATTCGCCTCTCTTTTCTTTATGACATCATCACACCCTCGCTCTGACACCATTACACTTCTTCTACTGGCTTTTCCCCTTCTCTCCTTGTTCAGGTGTTTTTCAATTTACTCTAAGCTACCTATGTTTTTAGTGCTCCCGCAACTCTGACCAAGATCTATTATTCCTGGTAGATTGCTTTCTGCACTGACATTTTTCTCCTTTTCAATCTCTGGCAACCACCATACCCTCAGCGAGGACTTTTACATATTATGTTAGAAACAACAGTGTCCTTAGAGGCACGGAAACTGGTATGTGTTAGAAACCTACCAAAAAGAATAAACAATTGATTTGTGCTATTTCCTTTAGCTTTAGTTATATCTTGAAGGATTTGATGTCTGTATTACATGCTACTCAAGGACTTGTATGAAACTTTGAAGAAAATCTAGATTCAAGATAAATGTCAATAGTGTTAATTAAAAAAAAAAGACAGGTAATTTAACACATAGTTGCATGTTTCATGTGATGTTGTCCTGGTCTCTATTCACAGATATCTGAAGGAGGAGATCAAGAATGTAAGAGACAAAATGGACCCAGGGCTTCTTAGGCTATGGACACCGAGATCAACCACATATATTACCCTAATTCTTTGTGACCAGAATTAATTCTGAGAGTGAAAGGACTGAGAGTTCAGTTGAGCCCAGATATCACATATCTCTACCATGACATTACTGTGCAAAGTGTGATATATCTCCTTTATTCCTTTTAAACCTTGCTTACAGTGCATGTGGAAACTTCTTTATTTAGAAAATGTAACTATCTACAAAAACTCATGACATTATTTTCTAAAACCAAGGAACAAAAATGTGCTGTATAATTCAACCAAAAGATGCAATACTCTTGATCTAATCCCCCTGAGATGTTTGAAAAAATATGTTTGTTATTGAAATGAAAGAGACAACTCTGGGAATCCAGCCAGGCTCAGCATCCAGACAGGGAATTGGATCTGTAAATTAGCATAAAGAGAAATAAGTATTTTCTGTCAGAAGGTAAAGGACATGAGTCAGATGGATTGCGAGCATCCTCTCCACAACTGGCTTTGAAGCAGGACCTTTCTTTAGAATCTGTGTGGCAAACCAGAAAGGAGAATGCAGAAAGCTCAGTAAGTTCATAGACTTCAAGAGGACTGCAAGAGAGGGTAAATACTTCCTATTTGATGTTCATACTATATAACAGAAAACTAGATGGGTAAACAAAAATACTGTGTTAATTATACTCTTTAATTTTGGATAGATCAAGATTCACATCAAATTGCAGGGAATATTCTAAAGAGTCGTTAAATCCTTTACTCAATTTCCACCAGTGGAATAATGATAGCACATTGTAAGCTGTGGAATACAATATCACTTCTCAACACAGCCATTCATTCTCAGATGAACTGTATCCATCATCACAAGTGTCTTTATATTATATTTCATAAAATATTTTGACATTATAATCAAATGTACATTTACCCTTCCTACTCTTCCCTCCAAATCCTCTCATGTACCTCCTCACATCACATTCCCCCAATTGTAGTTTCTTAGTAGCCACTAGCTTTTGTCACTAGATGTATATGTAGTATATATATACATATATACTACACATATATATATATATATATAATATATATGTATAGATATAGATATAGATGTGTTTTTATGTAAATTGAATCATGTAGTGTATATTCTTTTAGTCAAATTACATTACTCAGGAAAACCCTCTGGAAATTTCCCAGTTTGTTTTGTATAGTAACATTTTTTTTTCTTTTTCTTTTTATTTCTGAGCTGTATCCCATGACATGGACATACATACCCCTTCTTCCGTAACCTTTTCAAAACCCAAATTGTTTTTCAGTGTTTGGGTCTTAAAACCAAATTTTCTATGGGATTTGTGAATAGCATTTTATATTATCTCAGGGATAAGTAACCAAGAATGTGATAACTACGTTGGTTATACAGCAGGTTTGTGGTTACTCCCATTAAGAAATAGTCACACAGCTTTCCAGTGTGCTCTATTTCACAATTCCCATAGTGACAGAGTGATGCAGTCTTGTGATGATACTTTTGTCTTCTAGAACTCTTCCCCGACTATCCTGCCTCACAGACATTTTTCTGTTCTTATTGATACCTTTCCTATTCCCAGAAAGCCCCTTCTTTGCTTTCAAGTTATTTGTATTTCATTATCCCCTCTTGTTTCCTTCATTGATACACTGTTCTTTTTCCTCACAGTCTACTTTGTACTTTTTACAGCTACACAGACACACAGACATTCAAAGTCTAAAGTCTGAATATGACAAACTCTATGCTACTTGTTTTTCTCAGTCTAACTTATTTTACTTAACATAATGGTCTATAATTGCATCTACATTTTTTGCAAATATCATGATTTACACTGTTTTGATAATTTATAGAATTTTTTCTAAGAATTTTAATTTTTACTTTAAGCATTTGCTTTTATTATTTATTTACATTCCAGATTTTGTTCCCTCACACCCACTCTTCAACTGTTCCATATCCCATACTTCCAGCCCACCACCCTGTCTCCATGAGGATGTCCCAAATCTCCACCCTCCAATCCCACCAGACCTCTAAATTTCCTGAGGCCTCCAGTCTCTTGAGGGTTAGGTGCATCATCTTTGATTGAACACAGACCCAGCAGTCCTCTGCTGAATATGTGTTGGGGCTCTCATATCAGCTGGTGTATGCTGCCTTTTTGGTAGTCCAGTGTTTGAGAGATCTAGGGGGTCCAGATTATTTGAGACTGCTAGTCCTCCTACAGTGTTGCTCTTCTCCTCAGCTTCTTTTAGCCTTTTCCTAAATCAACCCCAGGGTCAGCAGCTTCTGTCCTTCAGGTGGGTGCAAATATCTGCATCTGACTCTTTCAGCTGCTTCTTGGGTCTCCTGGAGGGCAGTCATAGTAGGTTCATTTTGTGAGCACTCCATAGCCTCAGTAATAACGTCAGGCCTTGGGACTTTTCCTTGAGCTGGATCCCACTTTGGGTCTGTCACCTTCTTTTCCTTAGGCTCCTCTCCAAGTAACATACGAAGATAATTTATAGAAGTCTATGATGTATATGTTCCATATTTTCTTTATCCATTCATCTAATGACAGAAGCCTATGTTGGTTTAATTTCATAGACACTGAACACCATGAATGTGGAAGTCTCTGGAATGCTGACATCGAGGCCTTGGGGTATGCACACAGAATTGACAGAACTGAGTATTATGCATGTTTATTTTGAGGATTTTTGAGGACAACCATACTGACCTCTACAGTGTCTTCTTTAGTTTATATTCTCATCAGATGTAGACAAGAGTTTCTCTTACTCATGTTCTCACCAGCATATTTTGCCTTCTGTAACCTTCAGGATTGGTATTCAGATTGAGGTAAGATAGAATCTCAAAGCATTTT
This sequence comes from Rhabdomys pumilio, assembly GCA_030674055.1. Classification (NCBI taxonomy): domain Eukaryota; kingdom Metazoa; phylum Chordata; class Mammalia; order Rodentia; family Muridae; genus Rhabdomys; species Rhabdomys pumilio. The sequence continues at coordinate 19,883,140 of JANHMN010000016.1, forward strand.
AAATTTGAATTTCCCTGATATCCATGTTCAGTCACTTGTTTTCAAATATTTAGAATCTATTTGTTTTTCTTCAATTGAGAACTTTACATTTTAAGTTATTAGACCATTTATTGATTTGATATTTTTCATCTATAACCTTTTCAGTTCTTGATGTATTGCAAATCTTAACTTCTAGCTTATTGTGGAATTTGCAAAGATTATACTTAACTCATTCTGTGTACTTTCTGTTCCCTGTTATGTTTCTTTGCTGTAAACAAGGTTTTTGTCTTCATTTCTCCTTATTTATTTCTTTTTCTGTACTGTAGTAATTCTATTCAGAATGTCTATCCTTTTGCCTATAAGTTGAAGTACTTTGCTCATGTTTTCTCTACAAATTTAAAGGTCCAGGGCATTACATTTAGGTCTTGAGTCTAGTGGGAGATATACCTGTTTTAATTTTTATACAAGTGTATATCAAGTTCTCCCAACATTACTTGTTAAAGCGTGTCCTGGTCAGTGTTCTATTGCTATGAAGAGACACTCTAACCATAGCATTTCTTATAAAGGATTTAATTGGGGCTGGGTTACAGTTCCAGAGGCCTAGTTCATTATCATCATGACAGGAGAATGGCAGCATGCAGGTTGACATGGTGCTGGAGAAGGAGCAGGGAGTTATACATCTTGATCCAAAGGCAGGAGGAAGAGAAAGGCATTGGATCTGGCTTGAACATTTGAAATGCCAAAGCCCACTCCCAGTGATACACTTCCTCTAAAAAGTAGTGTTTTACCCTGAGCATTCAAATATATGAGCCTATGGAGCCATGCCTATTCCAGTCACCATGAAGCACCTGCTTTTTTTTCAAGTATACATTTCTGATACCTTGAGTCTGTTCTTCTATGCTTCCTGCCTTTGAGTGGTTATGAGTCACTGTTTGACTGCTACTTTGAAGATGTTTCACAGAAGTAGTGTTCTAAAAAAATAATTAAAGCCTTTTTATATTTCCAATAATTAAATAAATTTAATTTCTTTGATAGTCTGTGTGGCTTCTATTATCTGGTTTGTCCCAACACCTTTTTTTTTTATTGGATATCTTATTTACATTTCAGAGGTTATCCCCTTTCCTCATTTCCCCGATTCCCCCAAACTCCCTATCCTATCCCCCTCCTCCTGCTTCTATGAGAATATGCCCCCACACTCCCACCCACTGTCACCTTCCTGCCTTCAAATTCCCTCACACTGAGGCATCCAGCCTTCACTGGACCAAGGACTTCCTTTCCTACCTATGCCAAACAAGGCCATCCTCCCCTACCTATAAACCTGGAGCCATGGGTCCCTCCCTATGTGCTCCAGGCTGGTGGTTTAGACCCTGGGAGCTCTGGTTGGTTGGTATTGTTGCTCTCCCCTTGGGGCCACAAACCTCTTCAACTCCTTCTGTCTTTTCTCTAACTTCTCCATTGGGAATCCCATGATCAGTTCAATGGTTAGCTGTGAGCATCTGCCTCTGTTATAGATCAGGTTCTGGCAGATCTCTAAGGAGACAGCTATATCAAGCTCCTGTCAGCATGCACTTCTTGGCATCTATATCATCTTCTACCTTTGGTGACTGTACATGGGATGGATACTCAGATGGAGCAGTCTCCAGACAGTCCCTCTTTCAGTTTCTGTCCCACACTTTGTCTCCATATTTGCTCCCATGAGTATTTTGTTACTCCCTCTAAGAAGAACCTAAGCACACAAACTTTGGTCTTTCTTCTTTATGAGCTTCATGTGGTCTATGAGTTTTATCTTGGGTATTGCGAGCTTTGGAGCTAATATTCACTTGCCAGTGAGTGAATACATATACGGTAATTGTAAAATAGCAGCAGGTTGATATTAGAAATATATGTGCCCACAAATTATATATATCTATATATCTATATATCTATATATCTATATATCTATATATCTATATATCTATATCTATATCTATATCTATATCTATATCTATATCTATATCTATATCTATATCTATATCTATATCTATATCTATATCTATATCTATATCTATCTATCTATCTATCTATCTATATATGTATTTACATACAGACATATATTGCCGTTATTCAGTAAACACTGCATAATAATTCTTCCATCTCTTATAAATTACTGTTATTTTTCTTTATTTCTGTTTCAGAAAACTTATTTTTGTATATCTTTGCCAATTATCCATACCATTTGTTACATTTTATATAACATGTGTGTCATATATTTATTATAATATACATATATGTGATATGAGAACACTCTTTTTAAATTTAAAAATCACTTTTAATTTTAACAAACACTAATTGTGTTGTTGTGTAATAGTTTCCTCAGAAATCAAAACATTCCATTTTTGTGGGAAAATTTTTAAGACAGGATGTTTTTAGAAAGTTGGAACAACAGGATATTCTAAGTAGGTAAATTGTGCAAGGAAGATCATTATTACAGGATGTAAACTAATCAAAATAGCTTCAAGAAGCCCCTGAAGTTTATTAGATTTATAGTCTTTCTTTTATTAGACCATGTAAATAATAAAGAGTGATTCTGAGAATCACTCACTAAAGAGTCAACAACATTCCCATCTGCCTGAAAGAACATAGACTAGTTGAATTGCCTAAGAGGAAGCATAGAGCAGCCAAGCTGCCTGGAAGATGTTTAGAACAATCAAGCCATCAGCAAAGAGTATTTTGCAAGCTGTTGAGGTGTCTGTCAGTTGTACAGTATGCTCCAGGGTTCTCTATTTTGAGAGATGTCACAGGTCCTGGGATAAACTTTGGGAATGCTGCTGTCTTTGAGTCCTTTTAAGTCTGGACTTATAATGAACCTCTTACTCATATTCCTGCAGATCACCCCCCATAAAACACATCAGTTTACAAGTTTGCACATTGTTAGTATCCATAATTGCTCTTTGACAGATTCCTTTTCTGGGATGAATACCCGTGTGTCATATCTTTCAAAAAAGTCCCAAACAACAGTAGCTGTATATATTCTTTTCTAAAATACAAAATTTTCATTCAGTCTAATACACACTAATATTCTGGAAAATTTAATATTTCTAAAGAATCAACTACTAAAAATTACTAAGTAATTTAATGTGAGCTGTAATATCAAGCAAGAAATTTTTCATCTGACCTCATAAGATCCTTACTCATTTATATTTATCTTAATGACATTCATAATTCATTTAATTTATCAAAATATTGTTTTCTTTCTTTCCCATGTGTCACAAATGCATGGGCATTGGACTCAGTCTTATGTTTCTGGATACCAAGGTTGCCTCTCAGGAGGGTACATTGCTTTTCTTTTGTATTTTTCTTCGGGTAGTGGTGTATTTGCTTTCATCACTCAGTAACTCAATTAATTCTAATTGTTCTCATCTTTATTATCATTTCTTCCCATGGGAATGTTCCTATTATAATGATATATTGGGTGACTTCCTTTGCTTCTTGACTCTGGAGCAGTACCCATTTAAGGTATTTTATTGAAATGCAAATTTTCTACCTTTAAATTTTTAATGTACTTGAATATATATGTTTAATTAAAAGGCATGCATAGGATGGGGAAGACATCAGAACAATTATACTACTTTTTCTTAAAACAGTTTTCCGGAGAAAGAACATTTTTCACATGTAAATATATCTCATTGCATTGGCTTAAACATACCTCAAGGTAAATTGGATACTGAGGGGGATAAAACTCTTTTATAAGCACAGAAATAAGAGTTCATGTCATATGTTTCTGTCAATCTACAAGTAAGAATGAATACTGAAGTATTTGTATACTATTAAAACTTATCCCTTGATAGTTCTTTTTCATGTCTGAGATTTTGTAGCTATACAAATATGTTACAATTATGTGTATCTCTACTCCTATGTCTCATAGGACGATGTTTAGTGAGATGAGTGAGACACTGTAGATTAGATAACTGACAGTGTGAATAGGCTCCTCTACACTGTGGGATACTTTTGCCTGTACAATATAAACACATCAGTAATTTGAAAATCTTGATGCAGTTTTACCTTTGCACCCATCAGAGTTAAAATGGTGGGAGGTGTTCTGTACAGAAGGAAAAGAAGTGGGAGCTGTATGATGTCACAGCACTGTAAATAGAAGGGAGAAGAAGAGGCATGCCAATTCAATAAAAGGAAGCAAATACCACCTCATATCTTTATTATTTAGAGATTTATGAAGATTTTTAAGAGTCCTGCTTTGAGGTCTTTTTTCCATTAATAACAGCATTGGTGGAGGAGTAAGGAATGAATTCACAGACTATGAGAAAGTCTAATTTCCCACAATGTTAATGTAGGAAAGTGGAGAACATTCCAGTGCTTGAGATGCAAACTTCGTGTTGCTTCTCATTTTCCTATTTTTCCTACTATAGTATATCAATAAAGCAAATTGTTTAAAATCCCACTGAGTAGGTTTTAAATGGTAAGCACAGTTTCTCTTTGGGAGATACAAGAACAGATGCACACTTTAGCTGTGACACAAAAATTACAGGTTCCTAGACTAAAAATAGTTCCCTTAATATGTATGTGTTGTATCGTTACTGCCATTCTTCCTGAAAGGACGAGACTGGCAGCTGTTATTAATAAGTACTTTGATTGTGGGTATCTTTTTCACTACACTAAGATCTCAGACCTTTGGCAGTCTTTCAGAGAAGACAGTTACACATTATGTCATTGCTATTTTTGTCTTTTACAACAAGGTCCTATATGTATCTGTGACTTGTATCACCTAGACAGGTTAGCCTGGCATGACTGTGGATTTTATTTTTGCATTTCAGACTGGCAAACACAGAGCCTAGTTTTTTGTCCCATCATGTATAGCTATGAACTATTATCACAAGATATGAAATTGATCATATCATTTCTAAAGCAAATTAAAGTATTTTTTGTTTTTAATACCCATTTTTATATTTATTATCTATGTTGTTCATGCTTGACTATAAAATTATTTCCTCTTATAGCAAAAAAAAATGTGCAATGTCATTATGGAAGAATAAAGTTATGTAAGGATGAAGCAGGTAATTCTATTCCCATATCAAAAGAGAAATAATTTTATTAATTATGAAAGGTAAAGTCAATGTTTTATTTGCATAGAGTCTGGTGGCTTTCAAAAAGCTTCATTTTCTAGAATTTTTTTTACTGGTATCAAATCTCTTATTTTAGCTATACTTAGTTTAAAAATAAAAATTAAAAGAGGTATTCTTAAAATAATGGGCTAATTGAGGCTGAACTATAAGCTTTATGAAGCTGAGGAACTGGTCTCTGTGACCCCAGTGCTGAACAGTAATATCTAGTAGAAAGTAGGTGAAAATTATCAAGAAATCTATAAACTGTCAGCAGTGAAACTTAATCATAAGAGCATGTGTTTGCACATTTATATTGAGAGTATTTATGAGGTGTTAGTTCAAGTATTTTCATGTATGTATAAAATAAATCCTTAAACAAATGTACGGATGCATTTTTATTGTTCGTTTAGAATTTGTGTGTATGTCTTGCCTATATGTATGCATGGTGCACTATGCATGCAACTCGTTCTCATAAAGTCCAGAACAGGCCATTGGATTTGAGCTGCCATGTGGGTTCTGAGAACCAAATGCAAGTCCCCTGAAAAAGCAGTTGAGACAAAACACTTTCTGTTTATAATCATATACCTAGGTTCAGGGAACATGGCAGATCAGAGGAAGGCAGAAAGACAGAAAGAGCCAGAGGCTTTAAATATCTTTTACCACTACTACCACCACCACAACCACCTCGACCACTGCTGCTACCACCACCAAAACCAGCAAAACAAACAAGAAAAAATCAAGCAAACAGAAGGGAGGACAAGATGAATCTGGAAGAAACAGGATGCAAGAAGATGATCAAGATATAGTATATGAAATTAGCATGTTATTAATAGACTATATTATTTAAAAAAAAGAATGTGGTCTATTAAAATCATTTCTTCCTTACAAAAAAATAAAAATTTCATCGTTGTAAAATTATGTTCAATTCAAAAGTCTAAATTTCTATAGAAGGAAATGAGGTTGTGTTCCTTTAAGGTAAGTTTTCATGATTTCATCAAGCAATCTTTTTTTATTTTTTTTCAGAATGTGGTCCCAACTCCAGTCTTTTTCTTAATGCAAATAAGCTATTTTCTTTCATGAGCTGTGTAGATATTTCTGCTAACCCATCTGCTTTAGAAGCACCAGCTTGAATTTTAATGAAGCAATATTATTTACTGTACTTGTTCCAGCAGATTTTCTAGTGTTTGACTGTCTTGATAATTCTTTCTGAGAATGGGTCAAATTACCTCTGCCTTTCTGGAGAAGTTGGCAATAAGTGTTGAAACTTGATTAGTCAGTGAAGCTTGGAGATGTGAAAGTTTAAGGTCTACAAATTCAAGTTGTTGCAATGGAGACTTTGAAGAAGGAATCAAATTCATGGGGTCACCAAGATATCCAGGAGATAGTAAAATAAATATTCTCTCTTAAATAGAAAGGGGAAGAAGTATGTTAAATTACACCCCTGTGACCTTTGAAGAGTTCATTCACACCCACCATGGGGGAATCATAATTATACCCTTCAATAATAGTGTTAGTTTGAATTGGGCTTCATTTGTAGACATTAGCTGAATTAATTTCTTTGCAGAACTGTCTTGATAACTTTGGGGGAGAGGACTTTAGATAATATCAGAGTAAAATCATAGTATCTATATTTAAGGTACAGGTTTTCCTTGAGTTGCAGTGTATTGGAGTAAACTATCTCGTGAGAACATCAAAAGCTTTAATTCTCATAACGTGCTTTCTGTGAGAGGCCAAAAGCTCATATTCCCACCACAGAGTTTGGGGAAAGAGTTTCATATGGGTGCTCACACTTTCATTTCCCCTAGGAAAACCTTTACAAATGAGTGATCGCACAAAATCCAAGTCATCAAATAAAAAGAATGAATTTACAGACAGTATAGATTTTCAGCGGTCTTAATTAAATTTCGTAGAACTTTAGAAAATTAAGAAATGCCCTCTCTTGACACTTTGTCTACTCTGTTTGGTTTCTGATTTAAATGCAGTTTAATGAGTTCTTCTCAGTATGCAGTAACCTAGAGAGAGTTGGACTGAATGCTTCTTGCTTGGGAGACGACTTATCCCTTTGGGTTCTAGGCGAGGAGGCTGTAATGTGTTATCCAGTTCCTACTACCATTGACGATGCAGTCTTTGAAATGTACTGTGAGTGATCATTACAGAGAACACACAGTCACTTCCTGGGTGTGACAGCTGAAATAAAAGTAAATTTGCTTGCTCATATACAATATATAAAGATTTCAGCAACTTAACAATGAAAAGTTTCCACCAGGTACTAGGAGTAGGGCTGGTGTTGACCTAGTAGCGAAGTTGGGGATTTCAATTTGTGTGTATCTGGGTTCTGCCAGCTCTCTGTGGTTGAGTAAAGCCCCTCTGGAAGGGCTCGGGCTGTGTTTCTAATGGAAATAGTACTTGAAGCTTATTTGAGGTTAGGAAACTGTTCTCCCATACCCCAGTGTATTTGAAGATATTTCAAGAATAAGTACTTAGCTAAAGGACACAAACAAACACAACTGTGCTACCTTAATAAGCTCCTTTGGTTGCAAAAAGATCCTATTTCATAACATAGGGTTAAAAGTCTAGAAACATTTTTCATCGAACCTTGCACTATTCTTTGAAATTGAGGCTGCTCTTTGAGGCATGCAATGTAAAGGTGGCATTTTGGATCAATAATATTCCATCTCCTAGAAAATAGCTCATATACTGAACTGTTCCTGTGGGGAAAGATTACTTTGGGGCTTAAATTTGCTGCTTGGATTTGCTGTTTTATTTTCCCAAGAATTCCCTTTCTCTGTGGCTCATAGTCTTTTGCCTTGTGCCTTAAAATCTGGCAATTAAAGTCCTGTCTTATGACCCCAACGTAGTTTTAAAAGCCATAGGTGAAAGGATACATCCAGAGCTGTGCCTCACAAGTGCTCAGACTGATGTGCAGCAGAAGAAATGTGTTTCTTCACCTTCTCTGGAGCTTTTGATGTAAACTGTGTTTTGGGAAGAGTGGAATAATTAGTAGATAAATAGGAAAACAATGGACTCAAAAAATTGCTGAAGTCAACTCACAATTAGGCAGGCATATCTCAGGTTCAGGTTTTCAAGGAATTATCTTAGTACTATTATAAATTACACATAAGAGATATTGCTTAACCTTGCACTGATGTAAGGCAAATGGTTTATGCCACATGGTGAGCCATGCACACTGTAGAAGGCATGTCAAAGTGATTCTTGGTCTTATTTGAAACTACCAAGTAGCATACAAAGTTCAGTTCATTACGAGCGTTATTTTCTTTTATACTTTTAGTAAGGAAAAACTTTGGTGTGGATGTAGGACATATAATTTAGAAACAAAAATGACATCTTAGTACATATTTTCTGGTTTTTAACTATACTTTCTCATTAAAAATAAAGAACCTGAAAATTTTAATTAGTTATTGATGAGAAAACATATTAGGAAAAATAATATCTGATTCTGAATAAAGAGTAATGGACTTAAATTCATCATGTGATTATAAACATTTAGATTTGAGAATACATGAAAGATTTTTTTGAGAATATGTTTTTTATGATTACTCATTTTCTAGGCAAAAAAAACCCATAACTTACTTGTTTTTATTGCATAATGTAAATCAGTGGATAATTGAAGAGAGCCTGGTTGTATAGGGACTTGGTCTCAAGAATTTATAATAAATAAACCATGTGAGCATCTGTCAAAAACTTCAAATATAATCAATTTTATGCATAAACAGTAAATCACATAATCTATGTCTGAGCTTTTATTTTCATTCATGCAGAAAACATGTAATGCTATCATAATTCCAACAACTCAAATTCTAAATTTACATTTAGAAGTCAAATGTAATTAATCCTAATAACTTTATAGCCACAGCATAAGGGAATTGCTTGATTTTTTAATACTTTGTGACTATTGTACTTCCTCCTATAGTGTTATAGACACCTGTGTAACAAAGCCAGACATGGCTATATCATACCTACAACTCAAGCAATTGGGAGACAAAGTGTCAAGCACAAATAAATTTTTTAGTAATTTCTCATAGTGAATGGTGAGAGTTCAGTTTTGTTTATCTTAAAAATATATATATGCTGTGCTGTGTAAATTCAAGTAGAAAACTGCTGTTTTATTTGGTAATGAAAAATAAACTCATTTCACTGCCATACAAATTACTAAAAAGCTACTATAGTTTGTTCTTTTACTTACTTATGTTTCTACTTCATAGAAGACAATGTTTAAAATTTGTTCTGCAGCTTTTTTAACCTTACAAGATTGCTAGAAAGCTAGTATACATCACTAATAACTAATATCTTTATCTAGCAAAAAAACTGAACAAAAGTCATTGTGTGAAAAATAGTTGAATAAAAAATGATATTTCAAACAATGTAGGACCTAAATAAGAATTTCTGTTGAATCTCAGGTAGGTCTGTTTCATTTACATATCCCAAGAACAAAGAGAATTCTTTGTTTTAGATAACCCACAACAGGACTGATAGAAAATGTCATTACCACTAATTGGAATAAATGCCTACCTTTCCTGTTGTAAGTCAGTGCTGCTCAAGATTTTTGTCTGATAATGTGGCAAGAGTAGCCTCACTTTCATCTATTAATGTCATCTCTTGTGTGCCTGCAAAATTTGCCAGAACTGATTAGAGCAGATATTAAATGATAATTGGACATTTAGTGCTCATCAAACAGAAAGTGACAGATGGGGCACTAATTAAATTATAGTTCTGACATTATTCACAATGGTTTATGACCCTTCAGTGACGACCTTCATGCATCTCTTCTTCGGATCCCCCCCCACCCCAGCCTCAGTGGAGAAAGAGGGATTACAGTTTGAGTAGCAGGAAAAAAAAGAAAACTTTAAAAACCACAGAGAAAAGCCAGAGAAGCTGAAAAGTCCTACTTTGTTGCGCCTATCTATCAAGATAAAACATCGCTGGACGGTGGAATGAATAATCACACAACAAAGAGAACACCTTACCACGAAGCTAATGAAGTGAGAAGAAAATACCTATGTAGTCTTGAGGAATGCAGGAAGACAGATTGCAATGACCTTATTTCTGAGAATGGTAAAGACTTTTGTTCTGATTTGAATAAAAATGTAATTCGGATATCAGAAGTGAAGATGCTGTACCTTTTTCATCATGTCTTTTCTGTTTGTTAGCTCAGGCTTGCGTGACTACTCATCTCCACCAGCTAAATGGAGAGCTATTCTGAAAAAAAAATGACAGTGAAGCATAAAAGAAACTCTAAGCAATGTTGCTGAGCCAGGACTGCAATTTCTGTTTCCATTAAACAGAGAAAACACCATGCTGATTAGTTTTTAATCTTAGTTTCTTTAATTTCACTCCAGTGTTTAGAAGCTGGTTAAAAATTGTTTTTAAAAAATAAGCCAACATAGCCAAGTGTACTAGTTTCAATGGGTTTGATGTTTCTTCTTAGGTTCCCTTAGTGAACACCTTTCTGTTTAGTGAACGGTTTAAATTTTTAAATAATTTATTTTATTGCTAAATGCTTTCTACTGTGACACAGCGACACAGCCCTCTTAGTGATGAGACTTGGTCTAATGACAAATCAGAACCAATGTTCTTCCCCTTCCTGCATTAGAATGAATGAAATATGGAGACAGATTATTCCTTTGGGTTGTAGTAATCTCTTCAGTATGCAGGGGAATAAAAGCATAATGTAAAAAAAGTATAATTTGTGTAGATGATTTGGATAAATATTTTCTGTGTGTAGGTATAATAATTAACTGACATATCAGATGTAAAGCATTATACACAGATTCCATAGCTGCCTAGTTAGTTATGTTAATGTAGAGAAAATTTTCACTTGTAAGAGTCATTATTGCCACATCGAGAAAATCATATACCTATAATAAATATTTTATGAGTCTTTTTATGGAGTAAAAATTTTGGTACATGTTATGGATGACTTTCGTGGTTTTGGTCAGTAAAATTTGTGTATGTCAATAGCAGCTTATTTCTAAAGAAACTGTATTATGCTGCCAATGAGAAAATGAGTCAAATAAATGTAAATGTATTCACCTACTGCAACTGAACAATGGTGTTTAGAAAAATTTCTCTTCAATGGCTGGGTATTCAACTATTCAAAATCTTCACAGTGTTCTTTTCCTGTGTTTGTTGTTCAATAATAAATGGTTACTATTCTAGGTGCACTTGAGCTGGTCAGGATTGTTTTCATATGTTTATATTGGCCTTTTTATCAAGCATTCTTTTGGTGTTGAGGTGTTTCTCTATTATATTGCTGAATAAAAGCAACATTATATCCTTTGTCTTTCTGTTTTGTTAACTCCACTGTTGGAAAATGTGTGGTTACTAGACTGTGACTCATTCTTGAGGAAGTTATAGACTATGGTTTTATTTATTCTTTCCTAAGTTCATACAAGTACAATTTTTCTCATAATCATATCTTTTAATTTTGACTTAAAAAATCTCTTTTTAACATGTTTTGTTATAACTATACATCTATTATATCTAGTACTTTCCTATTTTCCTTTGCAAATTATAGTATTTAATTCCATTGTGACATTTATTGTTTCTATTACTAAAGAGAAAGAACTATTAATATGTGTTTCTATATTTATTCCAGTCCCTTAGAGAGAACTAACTGGAGACTTGGATTTTCTTGTCCTGATTATTTTACCTGCTTTTTCTTTTACCCTAGACATTCTCCTTTCAGTTTAGACAGAATATTTTGAAAAAATCAGAGAATTATCATAGCAGGTACACACTTCTGCTTTCTACCTCATTAAAATGTATTTGATTTTAAAAAAATCAGGATTCTCTTTACATATTTCCTAACTTTTTCTATTAATTAATATTTTAATTATTGGTACTACTTCCAAGTCTATTAAACCTCTGTAGTTCAGGCTGATCCAAAGCTGTTGTGAACATCCGAAGTGACTTCCAATGTTAATACATAAAATCTGTGTATTTCATTTAGAACCATGTTTTAGTAAATAGTAGAGATGCTGGAGGCATAGGACATTGCTAAGATTAGCGTGTTATTTCAAATTGGACTAATTATGGAATATTCAAATTTTAATGTTATGTATTTTATCTAATTGGTACTGTAAACTTCACTGAATAATTTAAATGTCAATATTTTGCATTATGTATTTATGAATACATTATTAAACAGCCAATACTTTAAGAACAAGCATAAGACCCTTGTAAGAAACATAGATGTAATAGCTACTTTCATAGGAAAATCACATGTTCTATTCTATACATGTTCATGTTAGAATAATTCCAAGGAATTATCTGATACAGTATCTTCAATTTGAGGATACTAAGAATCATACATAATAAGGCTTCTCAGTTACCACAATTAGTGGATGGTATATCTGATCTTAAGACAAAGAAATAAACAAAGTGTCTTCAAAGTGTTAATGTGGCAAACATTTTGTAGTAACATGAAAAGAAGACTTATTTACTCTAAACCAATTGCATGTAACACAATCTGCAGGGTCACAGATAGTAAATAGTATTGGTTTTCCTAACCTTGTGGCAAATATTCAAATCTGTAGTGATAGACTGTATGTTAAGAAAGTGAATATGAACTATTTCAATGCTATCCCAATCAAAACAACAAGGCATTCTTTACAGAAATATGCCAAAAAAAATTAAAATTTATATGGAAGTGCAATAGACCCCAGACAGCTGAAGAAATCCTGCTCCAAAACAACTCTGAAATGATTACTGGAGAAGATTTCAAGCTATATTTGAGAACTATAGCAATAAAACAATATAGTATTTCATAAAAGCAGGAACATAGATCAATAGAACAAAATTAAAAGAACTAAATATCAGCACACCTAATTACAGCCACCTGCGACTTGACAAAAATGCCAAAAATACACACTAGAAAAAAGGGATCACATACAACAGAGTGGGCAGCAAAAACTGGATGTTCTCCTGTAGATGAAGGAAAATAGATCAACACCTTTTCTGCTGCATGAAATAGCAACTCCAAAACAGGTCTAAAGCACAATGTGGAATCTAAAATGACACAAATGCTAGAGAAAATCAGAGGCAGCACCTATAAGATATAGGTATAAGAGACAATTTTCTCATTAGGACTCAAGTAACTCAGAAATTGTGGTCAACCATTGACAAATGAAATGCTCCCAAACTAAAATAAATTGTCTATAAGGATTCTGTAAAAGTCTTCTGTAATGGAAGCTAACAGCGCAGTGGAGATGAAGCACATGGAATAGAAGAGAAGCTTTGTCAAAGTATGTATATACCAGTAGAAATTAATATTTAAAATATACAAAGCACTCAAAACCAAAAAGTCTGACAAGCCACAAAATCTAACTGGCTCTAGGAAAAGAGTGAGCTCGGTGTCTGAACAAAAAGTTCTCTTCCGCCCCTCACCAAAGAAGTCTGTTTTTTTTTCTTTGTTTTCTTTCTTTATTTTTTTCAGCAAATGAAGAGTATTGTTGAAAACCATAACTGAACACAAGACAGAGAACAGATCATGGGGAGCCTTAGCACCAGTGCAGACTTCAGTATCACAGCTCCTGCAGTTGTGACTTAGGGAAAGTTGTAGAAGAGTAGGAAGGGCAATTACATTTGGTAGATTATAAAAGAACAGTTTGTTATGTTCATAAAACATCAGATTCTCTAACTATCATAGTTAGCTTCCATTTTTAGCTTACCTCAGAGTTATATGAGAAGCATTTCATTTTTCCTTGCATATCCTTATTTGGTTTATGTTTCTCCTTAAAGATTCTTGAACTATCCCATAATTTTATGGAATTTCTTTTCTTCTCTCTGTCTCTTTTCTTTTGCAATTAACTGTTGATATACAAGACTCTCTGGAGCATAAGAATAGTCATTTAAACCCATGTTGCAAAAATCTCATTATCCTGTTGTTTTCAGTTTCCTTTCAATATTTAGCCCTTGGGATTTTCTCTAAGTTTCTTGAAAGCACTAATACACATTTAAGTAATGCTTGCTTGTAGTGAATTTTCAGTTTCCTAGATAGTTTTGAATGAGAATAATGTTGGGGTTAACTAGGTTGGAATATTGTAGGCCATATAAGTATCCATATCATGTTTATAGCTGCATTTAGTCTTATGTGAATATGGAAAACTACAATGAAAATACTGAGCTTGTGTAAATGGAAGACATTATCTTAAAGGGTACAAGACATATGGCTATTATAGTGTGCCACAAGGGACAGATTGTATTTTGCTTTTAGTTGCTTGAAGTTGGTTCTCTTGTAGTACTAGTGACTATTGAATACTGTTGCTCAATTATGTGGTCTATTACTGAGTTTGCAAAAATTAAAAAATAAAACCATGTGTTTGCAAAATAAGCATTCTGTGCTGAAGTTAGAGAGCGATATAATTGTTCTTAGAGTCTATTACAGACTGACGGTTATGTAATCTAAGATTAAAAATAAAAGATCACAGTCAGATGAAAAAAATTGCTATACTTCTTGTCATGGAAAACTTCAGTGGTGAATAGATACATTTCTTTACTTATGGAGCCAGTAGTAATCACATTATTTCCGCAGGAATCACTTATTTTTTCTGTTTTCCCATTTATTTCCTCATGTCTCCTCCCTTTCTACTATCTGATGTATCTCTTATAGCTCATCATTCTGCCTTCTTTAAACTTTTCATTTCATGCAATATCAATTAAAGATTGTGGTTATTGCTGTGATATGAAGCAAATATTACGAGTGATATTATTGAGGGCACCTGGAATTGACATTGTGGTATGTACATGAGAGTATTGCAAACAAAGAAGGTTCTAAGTGTGGATGAGAAATATTTCTGGCACTAAGATGTAGGTAGACATCAAACCTAGCAACATGATTGGAGTGATGTGCTAGAAAGAAAAACAAAACAAAACTGAAGAGGAACACGTTGTTATGTTCAAGAAATGTAAGAAATCTAATATTATTATGACTTTCCAATCTAGTCTTCTAGATTTTGTTCTTTGATTCTGAGGAATCTCATGATCAAAGACATAAATTGACAAAGCTACATAAATGCTAACAAAATTTAGTCAAATTTGACCTCAGAAGTCTAGTTCTTATACTATAAGTTCATAGATAGAACCACTCATAAATGCTCTTTTCCTATTATTTGCATACACTGTAATGAGACTGCTTATTTCCTGTGTTCACCTCCTTACCACACATGAGATGTGAGAATGGGTCATCTATATTTCTACTCCTTTGTTGGTTTCCAATTCACATAATACTGATCATAAGATCTTTACAAATGATTCACTTTGTGCCTAAAATGTGTTTTCATTATTTCACACCTTACAGATTACTTGGGCTGTATTGATCTTATTTAAATTAATAATTCTTCAGAAATCACTTTCTTAATCAAATTATCAAAAGTACTGCTCTCAGTTTTCAGTGGGTCTTGTCCCAGGGACCCTTTCCTTTGAATCACAGACAGTTAATGTACCCATTATTTGCTCTCTTTTAATACTAAACAGGTAGTGAAAGATTATGATTACTAAAAGGAAGAATCAAATATTATTAATCCAATCCTAATTTTCCCAAGCCACGTTTCTGAAAAAGTTTTCAGTCATTAGAACAGTCAGATTTTAGTTAAGCTTAGTGAGATCCTAAGGATATTTCTGGGAAATTGGGACAGTAAGGATTTGAGGGGACTATAAAATCACCTAGAAAGCTTTCTAGACAGGTAGAGGTGTTGTGTTTTATAGGAAGATTCCTCTAGTCTTCACCTAAGAACAGACTAATATCCATGTAAAAATATTTATCAAGCCTAAAAATAAAGACTCATAATATAATAAAGAGTATAATAAAGAGAAATGATATTAGTGTAAGATCTGTGACCAGATATAATAGTACCCCAACATGTATGGAAAATAATACTGTGAAGAAGAAGAAGAGTATTCAGAAGGGCACAAAAGCAGGTATAGGTAAATGATTTTTTGTAAAGAATAAGGCTGCTTGGTGAGCATGTGCATGTTACTATGTGTGTGTGTGTGTGTGTGTGTGTGTGTGTGTGTGTGTGTGTAGTCTCCATAGAAATACTTCAGTTCTGAACAACAGAACAAAAACAGACACACTGCAAATACTGTGTATACTAATAAACATAAGATGAGTGGCACATGGCTCCTATATTTTTAAAATAAATTCCAGTTTTATCTACAAAATTTAAAAGATTTCTTTCTGTGTTTTGCATTTGACTTGAAACAAAATAAAGAAAATAGGATTGATAATTATTTTAAAGTACACAGACCCTAAATAAATAAACTAAAAATAGAGTGAAAAAATTAAAAGATAAACCCCCAGGTACTTAAAAAAAGCAAGAATTACAAATTTAGGAGAGAAAATATCAAATGATCACAGTTATGCAAAAAGAAAAACAAATCACAGAACTAGAAGAAAATCCATTAATACTGATATTGAATCTATTGTCCATATATATGCCTAAGAACACAGCAGAGAAATGGAAAATGTAGAACTAAAAAAATTGTACATAATTCTAATCAAATTTCAAGATATATAAAAAGACATCACAAGGAAACAAGCTCTACAGGATTTACTGAAATGTAGGCAGTGGTAAAGGAAAGAGACTATTCACTGTCAAGCCCTGAAAGGTTAGAAACAAAAATGTGAAGAAATCCACAGAATGTCAGTGGCTATTAGACAACTTTAGCAGCCTAATAAGGTGTAATTGAGTCCTCAATGGAGAGGAAATAGAATAGTAAGAAGACACAAAAGTGTAATTAGAGAAAGGAAGGGATAGCACATTTCAACTTAGCTCAGAACTGTTAGCTCAGTGATCCATGAATCTATTGTAACCTGAGCTGAAGAAATAAAAATGCAATGATAAGAAGAAAACAACTAAAGAGAAACATAAATTATAAAACAAGCAATTTACAGCAAGCCAATAGCCAACATCAAATTAAATGAAGAGAAACTCAAGGCAATTCCACTAAAATCAGGAACAAGACAAGATTGTCCACTGCCTCTATGTTTATCCAATACAGTATTTGAAGTTTTAGCTAGGGAGATAAGACAACTAAAGGAGATCAAAGGGTACAAATCAGAAAGGACAAAGTCAAAGTTTCACTATTCACAGATGATAAGTAGTATACATAAGCAACCCCAAAAATTTTTACCAGGGACTAGCTACAGCTGATAAACACCTTCAGCAATGTGGATGGATTCAAAATTAATTTAAGCCTTCTACATAGAAATGATAAACAGATCCTTTCAGTCTGGGCCTGGGCACAGACCAGATCCCAGGTGGCAGCTCTGCCCCCAATCTCACAGAACCCAGAGGAAGCGGGCCTCCCAGGAACTCTAACCCAGGCAGTATCTTAGGTAAGAAGACAGCAACATTCGCCCAAAACAGGGAGTAACTGGGACCCACTAGGACCCAGGAAGTCATTCCTGGCCTGGAGCACTGGTTCCTTCCTGTCTGTGCCTGAGAGTTGAGCAGATCAGGGCCCCAGCTCTAACCCCAGTAGTGACATCCACCCCACACAGTTCTGAAACAACCAAGATAATAGAAAAGAGAGGCTTCAGTCAGAGACAGGGCAGGCAGCACTAAGGAGATCCAGATTGCAAAAGGCAAGCACAAGAACATAAGCATCAGCAACCCAGGGTATTTGGCATAATTAGAACCTAGTTCTCCCACACAAGAAAGTGTTGAATTCCCCATATCACTAGAAAAGCAAGATTCAGATTCAAAATCACTTCTAATGATGATGATAGAGGACTTTAAGAAGGTAATAACACTCTCAAAGAATTTGAGGAGAACGCAGGTAAACAGGTAGAAGCCCATAAAGTGGAAACACAAAAATTCCTTAAAGAGTTACAAGAGAACACAACCAAACAGTTAAAAGAATTAAACAAAACCATCCAGGACATAAAAATGGAAGTAGAAACAATAAAGAAATCACAAATGGAGACTATTCTGGAGATAGAAAACCTAGGAAACCAATCAAGAGTCATAGACACAAGCATCACCAACAGAATACAAGAGACCAAAGAGAGAATCTCAGGTGCCGAAGGTACCATAGAAAAATATTGACACAACTGTCAAAGAAAACACAAAAAGTTCTTAACACAAATCATCCAGGAAGTCCAGGACACAATGAGAAACCAAACCTAAGGATAATAGGTATAGAAGAGAAAGTGAAGATTCCTAACTTAAAGGGCCAATAAATATCTTCAACAAAATTATAGAAGTAAACTTCCCTAACCTAAAGAATGAGATGCCCATAAACATACAAGAAGCCTATAGAACACCAAATAGACTAGAACAAATAAGATAGCCACACAAAGATAATTCCACCTCTAATAAAAATAACAGGAAGCAACAATCACTGTTTCTTAATATCTCTTAACATCAATGGACTCAAGTCCCCATTAAAAGACATAGGCTAATGGACTGGATACATAAACAGGACCCAGCATTTTGCTGCATACAAGAAACCAACCTCAGTGACAAAGACAGACTCTACCTTAGAGTAAAAGGCTTGAAAACAATTTTTCAAGCAAATGGTACTAAGATACAAACTGGAGTAGCCATTCTAAATCTCCAGCCTGGGAACACAAAGGGAAGGACTCAAGGCTCCACCTATATAGGTAGTTGAGGGTGGCCTTGCCAGGCATCAGTGGAAATGGATGGCCTTGGTGTCTGAAAGTTTGGGTTCCCCAGTGTTGGAGAAATCTAGAGCAGCGAGGCAGGAATGGGAGGATGGTGGGAGCACACCCACATAAAAACTCCCAGAACTATATGGATTAGACATGACAGAGGCAGGCGGCCAGAAGACTAGATTCTAGAATTCAAACAAAAAATTATCTTGATACTAAAATTTGTTTTGAGAATTGTATATTGCAGAACACACAACCTTGGTGGATCTACTCATGAAGCAAGCTGAGCAGACCTGCTCGAATCTCTGATGTCCTGGAATTCCAGCTGGATGCACTGAAGACACAGACATCAGAGGCTTACCAATTTACTCTTCCTTGTGCCCCTCTTCTAATATCTCAATGCCTATAATCAGCTTGAAGAAGTTAATGAAGAGTCGGCTCCCCTATTCCCTGGGCTTGGGGACTGAGGTAGTTAATATTAGGCTGTCTGTCTAGGGAAAAGCAATGTTTTTGTTGGAACACAGAGGAATAGCTAGGATTTATTGCATAACCATAACCTATTCGTAGAAATATGTACAATTGTTATTAAGATGAAGTTATAATTTCTTAAATGGTACAAAATTTACTTTGATTTAAAATTTAAGGTTTTTATTGGTATGAGTTTCTTACTGATATAAAAGTGAGATTAATATTGTAACCCTCATAGGCATTATGCCTATGTAACACATTAAAGAATACAAGGCTTAGAACCAGTTTTTCTTTAACTCTTTTTAACTGATTTGAGATGGTTAGCCTGTGATTTAAGGGCCTATAGCAAATTCATGGCTCTGAGTTTATTGTTAAAATGTTTTTTATATTTTAATTAGAATTAGCTGAGAGGAGTTAATGGACAACAGTCCAGATTGCCTTATATAGATGGTTTTCAAAATGTGAAAAGTCCACAGAATTGACTCTACAAACATTTCTGTATTAATCATTTTGATTAGAGACCTGTCTGCCCCTGACAGCTTCCTGTCTTGGATTCTAAGAAGAAATTGAGCATCTTTGGAGTTACTCCAGTTTTGGTGAGACAGTCACTAGGCAAGAATTGCCTCTTTTCATCTACTGACAAATTACTGTCCAGAAAAGGACACACTTGTGGAATAGTCGACTGACTATATCTGCCAAGACAGAGTAATCAGTCCTTAATAATTCTGCATCACTAGGTCTGTCAGATGATTCTGGTCCAGAGGGCTGAATATCAGATGCTCCAGTGTTTTTTAGTATAAGGACTGTACAGGTTTTCAGCAGTGTCTATAAATTGGCTAAGTTTTAGAAGTTATGCTTTGTGCTTCCCATAATTTCAGTTAACTCAGTCATTCTGGATTTCTGACGGGGTTGAAGACTTATAGTCTCATAGCCAATCTGGCTATTTACTTTGAAAGAAAAGATTTGAGAGGATGGATTTCAGCTGACATTCATTCTACAGCCCAGAAAAAAGCCAGCTTCAGAACTAAGTCTTTTAATTAGGATTGATGACAGAGGTTCTGGTTAGTCAACAAAATGATGGACTGGGTATTAGGTCTATCTTGTACCTTAATGACACAAATTGGTATAGTTATGGTCTAATTGTATTTTGATAGAAAAGTTTAATTTTAACAGGAAATGTGATATGTAGGAGGAGTTAAGGTGGGAGGAGTAAGAAGAGGAAGAGAAGGAGTAAGGAGAGGAGGGGGAGGAGGAGAGGAGGGGGAGGAGGAGATGAGGAGCTAGAAGATGAGAGAGAGAGAGAGAGAGAGAGAGAGAGAGAGAGAGAGAGAGAGAGAGAGAACATGGAGGCAGATGTTTGCATGTCTCCACCAGTCAAAGATAGTTGTTATATCTAGGTTGGGTATTGGGTTACACTTCTGATTGTATGGGCATCTTGTTATTGAGCATTACCAAACTTATAAATCCTTTAATCAACATTTAAAAAATTGTATAAATGCAAAAAAGATGAGGGGTGATGGGATAGGGGTTTTCTAGGTAGGGGAAATGGGGAAAGGGGATGGCATCTGAAATGTAAATAAAATATCCAATAAAAAGCAAACAAATAAATAAATAAATAATAAACAGGATGAGAGGGAAATCAGGGAAACAACACCCTGATTAGTAGTAGTCACAAATACTATAAAAATAGACACACTGACAAATGAAATCTTATCTAAGACCTAGACATAAATCCACACAATTATGGACAGAATTTTTTTTATTGGATATTTTATTTACATTTCAGATGCCATCCCCTTTCTTCATTTCCCCTCCCTAGAAAACCCCTATCCTGTGCCCCCTTTTCCATTTTGCTTTTATACAATTTTTAAAATGTTAATCAAAGGCTTTATAAGTATGGTGATGCTCAATAAGAAGTGTAACCCAATACACAACCTAGATATGTAAACTATCTTTGACTGGTGGAGACACGGGAACTTCTGCCTCCATGCCCCCTCTCTCTTTCTCTCTCTTTCTCTCTGTCATTACCTAGCTTCTCATCTACTTCATCTTCTCCTCTCTTTACTCCATCTTTTCCTCTTGGTGCTCCTTCCCCCTTTGCTCCTCCTACATATTACACTTCCTGTTAAGATAAAACTTTTCTCTCAAAATACAATTAGAGCATAATTATTCCTATTTGTACCAGTGAGGTACAAGATAGTCTTAATACCCAGTCCATCCTTTTGTTGACTAACCAGATCCTCTGTTGTCTCTCTTGACTAAAACACTTAGTTTTGAACCTGGCTTTTTCTTAACTTTAGAATGAATGTCAGCTGAAAACCATCCACTCAGATCTTTTCTCTCAAGGTAAATAGCCAGGATTGGCTATGAGACTATAGGTCTTCATCACAGTCAGAAATCCAGAATGACTAAGTTAACTGAAGTTATGGGAAGCACTAAGCATAGCTTCTAAGACTTAGCCAATTTATAGAGACCACTGAACACCTGGACAGCCCCTATACTACTGAATGCTGGAGCATCAAATCTTTAGCCTTCTGGCCCAAACTTATCTGACAGACCTTAGTGATGCAGAATTATTAAGGGTTGATTACTCTGTCTAGGCAGATATAATCAGTCGACTATTCTGCAAGTGTGTCCTTCTCTGGACAGTAATTTGTCTGTAGATGGAGAAAGGTAATTCTTGCCTAGTGGCTGTCTCACCAAAACTGGAGTAACTCCAAGGATGATTAATTTCTTCTTAGAATCCAAGACAGGAAGCTTATAGACAGCATTTTTGATAATGATGCCAGAGTTATAAATGGGGAAAAAAGAAAATGACTTCTGAAAATGTTGCTTGCCTTACTGGATATTGGAATGTAGATGAATACAAATAGATCCATATCTATTATCCTGTAGAAAACTCAAGTCGAAGTGGATCAAAGATTTCAACCTAAAAACAGAAACACTGAACCTAATAAAAGAGAATATGGGAAATTGCCTTAAAGTCTTTGATACAGGAAACAACTTTCTGAACAGAACCCCAACAGAGCAGGCACTGAGATAGACTGTTAATAAATAGGACCTCATGAAACTGAAATGCTTCTGTAAGGTAAAGGCATCATCAATAGGTTGAAACAACAACGTACAGAATGGGAAAAGGCATTTTTTCAACTCCACATCTGATAGAGGACTAATTTGCAAAATACAGGAACAACTAAAAAATAGTCACTAACAAACTCAACAAAAGAATTAAAAGTTGGGTACAGATCTAAACTGAGTTCTCAACAGAGCAATCTCAAATGACTGAGAAGCCCTTAAAGAAATTTTCAACATCCATAGCCACTGGGGAAATGCAAATCAAAATGACATTGACATCTCATCTTACTTCTGTCAGAATAGTTAAGATCAATAACACAAATGACAGCTCCTGATGGCAAGGATGTAGAAAAAGGGAAAGCTGCCTTAATTGATGGTGGAAGTGCAAACTTTAGAAATCACTATGATGGTTTCTTAGAAAAGTGGGAATTGATCTACCTAAATACCCAGCTTGACCACTTGGGGATCTACCCCAAAGATGTTTGATCTTACCACAAGAACACTTAGCCATACATTTTCTTAGCAGCTTTATTCATAGTAGTCAGAAACTGGAAAAAAAAACCTAGATATTCCTCGATCAAAGAATGGATAAAGAAAATATGATTCATTGATGTTGCGAACCGTACTACCCCACGTTTGGGGGCCAAAATGTCATGGACTGCTCTTTCAATATTGGAACTCACACTGCCAAAAGCCTTGGGGACAAATTGATAGAGACCGTACTGCCCCAAGCTGTTCCAGTCCATGGTTTGGGGTTCAGCAAGAGAGAGAGTGAGGACAGATGCGAGGAATGGAGACCAGACAGAGTGTAATTCAATCCCATTTATTCTTTAGTCTTTCTTCCTAGTCCAAGCCCCAAGTCTTGAGTTCCTAGTCCCTAATTCCTAGTCGCTAGTGCCTCCAAGTTCCAAGTTTCCAGTTCCAAGTTACCTATCTCAAATATAAGTGTCTAATTCAAGTGTCTACTCCCTAGTTGCCTTTCCAAGTCTGGAGTGTCTAATAAATTCTTCTGTCTGCCTCTCACCTTTTATATGTCTCACTTCTAAGACATGCCTTTAAGTCACACCCTTAAGTCTCTGCTCTAAATCACACCTTTAAGTCTCATACACCCAAGGGAAAATTCTGGGTATCTAAAACAAGATGTTGTTAGAGTGTGCTCAGCTGTTGTAGGCTATTGAAACAAGTCTTTTGTCAGGGTATATGGCTCAAGATGGCTGCAAGGATGATAGTCGCCTTCTGTCGGCTCCCCACACATTGATAATATGGAATATTATTCACCTATTTAAAACAACAACATCATGAAGTTTGCAAACAAATGGATGGAACTAGAAGAGATTATCCTGAGTGAGGTAACCCAGACCAAAAAAGACAAACATGATATGCACTCACTTACAAATAGATAGTAAAGAATAATCATGCCATAATTCACAGATACAAAAATGTTAAGTAAACAGGAGTGCTCAAGGTGTGATACATGAATCTCCTTGGGAAGGAAAAAAATCAAGTTGATATCATAGATAGACTGGGGACAGGTGGAGAGGGAAACAGAAGGGATCAGGTTGGGGAAGGATGAAGAGAGAGTGTTCTGGGAGAAACAGCTAGAACTGGCATTTCAGCAGTAAATTAGAAACTTATTGCAATGGCATGTACCTTAGTAACCATAGCCAAAATTCCTAATAATGTGGGATATGGAGCCTGAACAAGCCATCTTCAAGGCAAGATTTTCAGTGATGAGACTGGGACACCTGTTAGTTAGTTGAACACTGGTTAGTCTCCAGACCTTTGACTTACAATTTGTTCTGCCTGTAAGATGTGCTGGAGTAAAGGTAGCACAGAAATTGAGGGCGTGACCAATCAATTATTGGTCTATCCTAAGAGTAGCATCATGACCCAAGAGGGTACCCACCCCTGACACTGTCCAGAGGATCACAAACCAGAAACTGGATGGCTTAGAGGCCTAGGATAAAACTAAACACAGCTGTCACAAAAGGAATTCAATGAATGATTCCAAATTATATTCTGCTATACGCATAGATTGGTGCCTCTCCCAATTGTCATTAGAGGCACTTTATCCAGCACCTGATGGGAACAGATGCAAATGCCCATAGGTGGATCTTGAGAGAATCCTTTCGAAGAAAAAGAGGAAGGATTAAAGGAGCTAGCGGGACCAAGGACAGCATAAGACAACCTATAGAATTAACTAAACTAGGCTCAGAAGGACTCACAAACTGCATGGGTCTGACCTAGATCCTTTGCATATGTTATGGTTATATAACTTGATTTTCTTTTCTTGGACTTTGATATTGGGAATAGGGCCTGTCTCTGACTCTTTGCCTGCTTTTGGGACCCTTTTCCTCCTACTGGGTTCCTAGACTTGTAACCCGAGATGTCATGCTTGGTTGATATCTCTAGGGGACCTGTTCTTTTCTGAAGGGAAATAAAAAAGAAACAGATCTGGGTAGGAGGGAGGCATGACTGAGAGACTGAGAGAAGAGGGAGAGGAAACTACTGTCAGGATGTAATATATAATTGAATGAATGAATGAATGAATGAATGAATGAATGAATTAGAAAAATTAAATTCCAAGAGTCAACTAAAATTAAAGTTCTAATGTTTAGAGCATATGGGGAATATAAGGAATTCACTAGAGGGAACTCACAGCTAAGTGTTCACAGTGAAAATCAGAGAGATCCCTAATAGCCAAAGTTCCTCTCAGTGAACAAAGAGTATGCAAAGTCAAAGTAAGGAGAAGACTTGATCAAGTTGGTTACTTACATGTAATCTAAAGATATTTCAACATGAGTCAGCAAACATCATTCAGCCTATTAATTGAAAAGACAATAAAAGGCATAAGTATTTCTAAGAATGCAGAAAATTAATTCGACAAAATTTAATCTTTTATGATAAAAACACTAAGGATCAAGAAACATAGGTTCATAGTCCCTATGGTTGCACATGTGAAAATATGGAGCCAAGATATTACAGAATGCAAATATCTAAAATCATTTCCTCTAAAAATCATAAATGAAAGAAAGATGTCCATTCTCATTACTCTTCCTCACAATGTTTAAAAATGTAGAACAAAAAATATGGATCAGAAAATGGAAAATATGAACAAAATAGGTATGTAAAGAATGTAAATTTTAAGATGAACTGTATTTAGAAATAATTCAAAAGTAACCATATTGGAAGTAGATGTACGTTTCGATGTTCTGAAAGTGAC
Source organism: Rhabdomys pumilio (assembly GCA_030674055.1). Lineage (NCBI taxonomy): Eukaryota > Metazoa > Chordata > Mammalia > Rodentia > Muridae > Rhabdomys > Rhabdomys pumilio. The sequence continues at coordinate 19,908,617 of JANHMN010000016.1, forward strand.
TTGGTTTAATATGATTAATGTTGACACTGATGAATTAAATATATGTGGCTGAAACATGAGAAGTAAAACATACTTTTTCTCAGAATCATATTTAATGTGCTAATCAAAGATTAAAGTAGAGTCATACAAAAATACTCAAGACAGTGTACTACCTGTTTAAAGATAGACATTTAAAACAGAATAATATCAAGGGCCTGAAAACAGATGTGGGCAGAGGAATTATGATCAGAAGATATTGTTTGAAAAAAATATAAACTAAAAAGCCTCCAAATCCAACAAATATAGAACAAAATAACTTATTAAACTGATGCATTTTTTGTAGCTTTTTTTGCCATTTATTTATTTATTTACTTACTTACTTATTTTTGAACTCTTGATTTTGCTTCCCTCACATACACCTGGTTCACCCTCTGACTGTTCCACATACCAAACCTCCTCTCCAACCCCTGTCTCCAAGAGGATGTCCCACCCACCCACCTCCCACCCAGTCAGACCTCCAAACTCCCTCAGGCCTCCAGTCTCTTGAGTGTTAGGGGTATCTCTTCTGATTGAACACAGACCCAGAAGTTGTCTGCTGTATATGTGTTGGGGGCCTCATAATAGCTGGTATATGCTGCCTGGTTGGTGGTCCAGTGTTTGAGGGATCTCCGGTGTCCAGGTTAATTGAGACTGTTGGTACTCCTACATGGTCATTCTTCTCCTCAGCTTCTTCCAGCCTTTCCCTGATATTACCACAGGGGTCAGCCACTTCTGTCCACTGGTTGGGTGTAAATATCTGCATCAGACTCTTTCAGCTGCTTGTTGGGTCTTCCAGAGTGCATTCGTGATAGGTTATATGAGCCCTCCATAGCCTCAGTAATAGTGTCAGGCCTTGGGAACTCCCCTTGAGCTAGATCCCACTTTGGGCCTGTCCATGAACCTTCGTTTCCTCAGGCTTCTTTCCATTTCCATACTTGCAGTTCTTTCAGACTTGAACAACTATGGATCAAAGTTTTGACTGTAGGATGGCCACCACCTCCCCCCACTTGATGCCTTATTTTTCTGCTGGAGGTGAGCTCTATAAGTTCCCTCTCCCTACTCTCTGGCATTTCATCAAAGATCCCTCCCTTTGAGTCCTGAGAGTCTCTCACCTCCCAGGTCTATAGTGCATTCTGGAGGGATGCCCAACCTCCCACCTCCTGAGTTTGCCTGTTTTCATTATTTCTGCTGGCCCACAGGGTTTCAGTCCTTTTCACTCACCCTTTACCAGATCAGATTCCCCTCTTCCCCCCAACCCCATCCACTTCCCTTTCCAGGTCTCTCCCTCCCTCCCCACTTGTGATTACTTTCTTCTTCCTGCCAAGTAAAACTGAGGCATCCTCACTTGGGCCTTTCAGCTTGTTGACCTTTTTAAAGATCTATGGACTGTATCTTGGGTATTCTGTACTCATTTTTTGTCTAATATCTACTTATTAGTGAGTACATATCATGCATGTTCTTTTGGGTCTGAGTTACCTCACTCAGGATGATATTTTCCAGTTCCATCCATTTGCCTGCAAAACTCAGGGTGTCTTTGTTCTTAATAGCTGAGTAGTGTTTCATTGTGTAAATGAACCACATTTTCTGTATCTATTCTTTTGCAGTGGGGCATCTGGGTTGTTTCCAGCTTCTGGTTATCATAAATTAGGCAGCTATGAACATAGCTGAACACGTGCCCCTGTGCCGCTGGGGCATGGTGGGGCATCTTTTGGGTATATTCGCAAGAGTGGTATTGCTAGGTCTTCAGTTAGATTTATTTCCAATTTTCTTAGGAACCTTCAGATTAATTTCCAGAGTGTTTGTACTAATTTGCAATCCCACTAGCAATGGAGCAATGTTCCTCTTTCTTGTCATCTTTGCCATGTGTTGTCACTCACCTGAGGTTTTGATCTTAGCCATTCTGATTGCTGTAAGGTGGATTCTCAGGGTCGTTTTGATTTGCATTTCTCTGATTACTAAAGACTTTGAACAATTCTTTAGGTGTTTCTCAGCCATTAGAAATTACTCTGCTGTGAATTCTCTGTTTAGTTCTATACCCTATTTTTTGATTGGGTTGTTTGGTTTTTCAGTGATTAGCTTCTTGAGTTCCTTATATATTTTGGATATTAGTCCACTATTGGATGTGGGGTTTGTGAAGATTTTTTTCCCAATCTGTAGATTGTCCATTTGTCTTATTGACTATGTCCTTTGCCTTACAGAAGCTTTTCAGTTTCATGAGGTACCATTTTTCAATTCTTGATCTTAGAGCATGAGTCATTGGGATTTTGTTTAGGAAATTTCCCCCTGTGCCAAAGAATGCTCTTTCCTGCCTTCTCTTTTATTAGGTTCTGTGTATCTCTCTTTATGTTGAGGTTCTTGATCAGCTTGGACTCGAGTTTTGTGCAAGGTGACAAATATGGGTCTATTTTCATTTTTCTACATACAGATAGCCAGTAAGACCAGCACCATTTATTGAAGATGCTTTATTTTTTCCATTGTATATTTTTGACATCTTTGCCAAAGATCAAGTGTCTGTAAGTGTGTGATTTTATTTCTGGGTCTTCAATTCTATTCCATTGATTAACGTATCTGTCTCTGTACTAATAACATGCAGTTTTTGTCACTAGGGTTCTGTAGTACAGCTTGAGGTCAGGGATGGTGATTCCCCAGCCTTTCTTTTATTGTTAAGAATTGTTTTCACTATTCTGTTTTTTTGCCTTTCCAGGTAAATTTGAGAATTGCTCTTTCCATATCTTTGAAGAATTGTGTATGGATTTTGATGGGGATTGCATAATACAAGTCAACTAGTAAACACACGACTAGTGATTTTTAGGGAGAGTGCCAATAAGATGGAGAAATGACAAAAAGTATATTGCTCACAAATGAAAACAAAAGTCAAATAGAATTGGGAGAAAAGTCTAGTGTATTACATCCTTCAACAACCTTTAACTTCGCATATATTTGAGACTAATAAGAAAAATGGAAAATTACCCATACAAAAGTAGAAAATAACAAAACATAGGGGCATGGAACAAAACAAAATACACTTTAAAATAATTTGCAATTATGAAAACTTAAAGTTGAAACCGTGAGATGTTTCAGTATCTCCATTGAAATTACTTGAATTCCAAACCTGTATATTCTGAGTGGCACTGGAAAGTTAGAGCAGCATGCATGTAAAGTCTTTGATGATAAAATCACTTTTGAAAAGAGTTCAATAAATTCCCTGCTGTTATGGTTGTGATATTTGAGATAGGACCTCAATTTATAGTTACATGTAGGTTCGAGAATTCACTGGATAACTCACATCTACCTCAAACTTTCAACAGTCTTTGGCCTCTCGAGTCCTAGCAATAAGGCCTGCATTATCTTTGTCAGCCAGTCTAAGAATTTTGTGAAACATCAAACTCAGACTTGTCATAGATGTATTCTTCATAATACCCATATAATCATGGAATGTTGTTTCTTTTTCATATATTTAATCATCTTAATAAACACTTCTACATAGTTCAAGTGTTCATTCAAAATGAAGCATCAAAAATTATCATGGAATATACATTCAAATCAGTACTCCATAGGATATAAAAATAAAGTAAACTAATGATAATACATGAAAATATAATAAATTCAAAGTTAATCATTCAGTATGAAACAATCCAGACCCACTTCACACCATCATAGTACAAAAGACATGATTTCACTTAATACAGTTGTAGAAAGTAATAGAATAATAGGTGATAACCATTAGCAACAGAAGGACCTGAGGGGCAGAGTTAGACAGGTTTGTCCCTGAACAAGAGCATCATGTGTCTGTTTATCATTTTAAAGTCATTTATATTTATTTTTTTAATTACATGAGAGTATCTGTGCTTGAATGTATTCATGAGCTCCATATTCATGTAGTTCCTTTTCATGTGAGAAGAGGACATTGGATCCTCTGAAACTAAAGTCACCGATGATTGTGATCCACCATGTAGATTGTGTGAACCAAACCTGGGTTCACAGTTTAAAACACAAGGGCTCTTAACTGCTGATCCATCTCTTTAGAAACTGGCTTATTATTTTGACTTCATGGATTTTTAGAAATTCTTTTCTCTTTTGAGAATATAATTAGATCACACAATTTCTCCTTTCCTTTTCCTCCCTTTAAACTTTTCCTAATAGTTGTCATTGATCTTTTTCACATTCTTCACCATTTTTTTCATTATCTGTATATATATATATATATATATATATATATATATATATATATATATTCCTTAGTAACTAAGGAATGTTGAGAATGTTGAGAGTGAGAGAAATTAACTTGGTGTTTTTAGTATTTATTCTGTCTGGAAGCATCCCCACAAAAACGTAACCTAAATGTGTACAGGCTATTATAAATATTAATTTAATTTAATTAATCAACCTGCAAACATTAACGTAAAAAATCTTTCCATATTTCAGCAAGTATTCTTTGCAGCTCCCTACTGATTATGTAGTCAATTTTCATTTGTCCTTTATGACATGTTATAATCCTCATATATAATTTATTTAAAACTTCTTGATTTAATACATTACAATTCATTTTTTGATGAACTTAAATTATAGCAGAAGCTATGTGTAGGCAGCTTACTGTTGCTCCGGTAACCCAAGAGCTAGGAAACTGAAATCATGTGAGGATTATCATTTGAATGGATGATGATGGATTGTGTGTTGGCTGGGGTGATGACCAGACAAGCATACTTGCCCTTTGTGTGTTATTGCTTGGCTTCTTTCCAGCATGTTCATGAGTTCTGTAAGATGGCTCAGAAACTCGGTTGCTTTATGTGACAACACCTCAGAATTCATACAGTAATACTTTGACAGTATTTCACTTTTCAAAACAAATCATTTAATCTGACCAATGTTCAAGAGAAGAAAAGTTAGGCTTCTCCACTTAAGGGGAAGAGAAATTGTAGACATGTTTGAAACATGCAACAAAAGCGATAATTTATGCTTATGTATTAATTTTTACATTAATTTTCCATTACTTTATTAGTCAAAATAGTTCAAGGGTAGATAATTTCATGTGAAGTAGAGTTAATTAATTGAATAATTCATGTAAGAAATTATATTTTAATTGGAGGTTTTTTTTTCTCTAGTTTCTAGTAATGAACCCACTTTGGATATTCAACTCTATGCAATCCATAGCTACATATATATATATATGTAGCTATGGATTTTATATATATATATATATATATATATATATATATATATATATATAGTCATTGCTTTGCTTTGGATCAAAGTGAAGTTATATCTGATTCTATCTATTGTAAAAGCCAGTCTCTAGCAACAACAGGTGATTGATTGCTAAATGCTGTAAAATATTTATTTAGAGTGCATTGATTAGAAATTAGATGATGCACATGAAAAATAAGTGAGAGAGTGCCAAATCTATTTTTTATTGTCACTGTATGTCCTCTGTATTTCCTAATTAACATTTTCAAGCAAAATGGTAATATTTTCAATCTGTTTAGCATGAGAGACCCATTTGTTCAGTTTCTTGGAAAATTAAGGGTGATTCTGGAGGAAAGTAGGATAGTCGTATCTGAATGTATAATTGAAAATTAATTGCTTCAGGACTAACAGCATAATAAAAAGCCTTTTCAAACCATCCCCAAAACATCACTGAAATTTAAATTTATTGAATCATTTTGTTCATAGGCCACACTTAATAAATACAGTCAATGGAAATTGTTCCTCACACTATCTTACTGTCTCCCTAAATGTAGAAAAATATTTTTAACATTAATATCTAATAATTAACTTTATAATTTAACTTTCACATACTATTATTTTTAAGAATGCTTAACATTGAGAAAAATATTTATGTAAAATTAGACTTCTTAACCCATATTTTGGTATTTTTGTGCATTCTATGAATCTAAATAATTTAAAGCAATTGATGTATCTATTCTATCTGTAAATCTACACAATGAAAGAACTAACCTCTTTTTCACAACCTTCACTCATTTGTTCTTTATCTTAAAGTGTATATTTAATTCTCAGTGCTGTTTAATAAGCATCATTTGACTTTTTCATTAATGTTTTGTATTACTAAAATCAATGAAACAAAAGACAATGAAATAAATACTACATTCATTTTTGTTTCCAATTCTTAACAGTATAAAGAATATATCAGTAAAGTTTCTAAACCTTAAAATTATATTTACACATTCCTAAAGTTAAATTAGAGAAAACTCTTCTTAATCTATACCCAAATAAAACACAACTAAACATTACTGCTAACAACAACAAAGCAAGGAAATTTTAATTAATTAAACTCCTAATCTTCTTTGGTACCATGAAAGGAATTTTGATCCCAGCAACAATGATAGACAAAGGCCAAATAGGTGGGTAAATAAGTGAATAATAAATAAATGAAAAATAATTTACTGCTTCAGGGAAATGATCTATTCCTGAAAAATGAAAACCACTGTGTTAAGGTAAAGAATTATGGGGTAAGAATGGACTGACAATTACCAGATATCTTACATTGACTCAGAAGAGTGAGCTGCACGGTGCTTCTACACCACACTGTCTTTCACAATTAAAACTTGTTGAGGGAAATCCTCAAGTAAAGCTGCTTTAAAACAAAAAATAAAATGAAGTAATTGGTAAATAAAATAACATTTGGCGATCTTCTTTATCCCTTTATATAGGTTTTATACCAGAATTTTAAATATGCAGTTGTCAGAATTGCCTCCCATTTGCTTTCCTTTCAGTGAATTTAACTTGATCCTCCTGGATATGATCAATTTGTGCAGAATGTTGTTTGGGAATGTTTTTCAAGGTTGACTATGTGGCAACAAACAACCAATTGGTGGCTTATTTTTGGGAAAGACCAGCTTTCCTTCTCACTGCTTCGTTCATTTCTCTATAGTTCTTTGTGTAATCTAATTTGACTTGCCTGTTGTCATTGTCCTTGTTCAGCTCCTCTTGGGTTTAGGCAGTCATGTTATTGAGACTTTATGGCTATAGGTTCTGATGTTACCTGGAGAGAAAAATCTCATAGCAAACTGCCCAATTCTTTGACTCTTACAATCTTTTTACTCTGTGTTCTGAAATGTCTTAGTCTTGGGTATGGGACTGTTTGGTAGACCTATCCATTGTGGACTAGACTCCACAACTTTCAAACAGTCTTCAGTAAGCATTCACTCTTCTTTACCAGTCGTTATTTTTGTTTCATTTGAGGCAAAGCATGTATTCAAACATCAGCCTCAAAATTATTTACTATTTCTCTTCTTTATCCCCTTGGATCAGATGTTTAAATTGTTTTCAAAAATATTTTGTGGTTTTCATGGGAGAGAATATCATTGTAGCTGAAGTATTAATCTTATTTTTGTGTGAATAGAGTATAAAAGAAATTGCTTGTCAGACTTAAACTTACTTTCTTCTTGTTTTTAGTCTTTGAGTACTCAATTTATGTCTGAGAATTCTCCTCTGTTATAATCAAAGGCCCAATGTGTTAAAATATAAACCCTTGCATTTTTCAGTGATGTTTTTGTCTTTCTTTTTTATGAAAATATGCTTTACTTTATAATTCATTTTTGCCTGTTAGAGGCACACTATACATATAATTCAAGTCATGTTGGTAGTATCTCAAAAGTTGCACAGGGATTTCTAGTGTCTATTAATATAAATTTCCCTGTCTTATTCTGCAACCTTCCAAAACAGCTCCCCTGCCTGGGGAGTAAGCTACAACATATGAGCCTGTGCATATAACTCATATTTAAGCTGCAACTCACAGCTTACAGAATCACTTCTTGCTATGTTTCCATATGCATTAAAACTCACATATCTTTTCCTATGCACAAAAAATGTTCTCTCTCTCTCTCTCTCTCTCTGTGTGTGTTCCTCTCTCTCTCTCTCTCTCTCTCTCTCTCTCTCTCTCTCTCTCTCTTTCTCTCTCTCTCTGTAGATTGCACTGGAAAATTTTAGGGAAAATTCCACCCATTTTCAAAATGTTTTATTTGAGTTTTATAGTGTTTAGAATTTAATTTCACCCATAAAGCTGAAAAAGACAATTATGGAGGGAATGTAAATTTTTTAATTAGGTAAAACACATAAATGCAAAAACAATTGGTAACATTTTCAATGACAGATACAGTAATAGACATGAAGCTTCAAAGCACAGCTAGAGTATTTATTTGACATTTATTAAGCAGAGTTTAATGGCAGTGACATTTTAATCTAATTTATCAATTTAATAGTTTTCATGAGAACGCTTCATTTACTTAGACACTTTATGTATCTTTTCTAATCCCACTAATCATTTTTGTTCATTTGCTTTTGAAGCCAGGTTTTCTTGAAATAGACTATAAGAAAGAGAAGAATACAGCTTCATAAAGGACTATCATTAAAAACTATCTAGATTAAGAAGTAGTAAGTAATTATCATTTTACAGTATTATTTTTCCATTTGTCACAATGACATTAAATCATTAAACCTGAGAAGCTATTGGAATGGATCTATAGATACAAGCCAGAGGTCATCTTTGAAAACATCATCATACATTATCATGAAGTCACAATTTATAATAGTTTTTCTACTTAAAAAAATCTTTAGTGGTAATCTTTTCTAATGAACATGATAAATTTGATAATCACCAAGGAAGTTTAGCTTTAAAAATTTTGCTACATCAGTAGAACACTTTAGGTGAAATAATAAGTAGACAAATGATGTTGATCTATACCTTGGGGAAGATATTCTGTATCTAAGATATTCCTATAGCTGACCTTACAGTTTCAAGTGTGTATGTTTATAAATAATCAATCAGTAAGGTCCTAGCACTTTGAAGTTTTGGGCTGGGCCAAAGCAGATTTTTGGTTTCTGCTGACTGTATTGTCACTGCTGCTGTATAGAGTGGTTAAATATATGAGCCTGTGTTTTCTTAGCAAGCTGAGTACTTGAGCAATGGCCATCCAGAAAATAGATGGTTGTTCAATATCCAGCTAGCTAATATGACAATTTCAGGATAGAAGAGTGTGTGTATTATTATAAATTTCTGGTAACATTATGCAAAGTTTCTTAGTCGAGTTGTCGGTTTGATGAGGTTTTACTGTGTCATCATTCTGGATGGATTGCTTGTGAAACAAGTTGTGTGCTGGAGTTAATGAGTTTGAGAAAAGGCTAACTAGCAGATTATGAAATGAAGGTTTCCATTAATCTTCACAGTAGGGCTAAATGCAGTAGGTAGATTTTAAATATTATCTGCCGGTTGTAGAAATTTGAGTTCTTGATTATCATGCTTTTCTGGATTGTTCTATCATCCTGTAGTTTTCTAACAAGTTTATTGTAATTGTCTGTGAAGAAAAAAATATCTTAATTTCTAGTACTTTCCAATTTCCCTTATGCATATATTAGTCAAATGGTCAAGTTTTACCTATAAATATTGCTGCTTAAACACACATAAACATTCTCATTTTGACAATTCAGTGTCATTTGTGCCAACACATCACTGCAAAGCTTACTTGTGGACACTAATGTCTCTGCCTACTACTCATGGAAAAGTATTATTTGTGGGAATATTCATTTTGTGTGTTCAGTATTAATAACTTTAATCCCAAACCTTGGGAGGCAGAAGCAGGTGAATCAAACTCAGTATCATCTACAGGGTGAGTTTTTGGACAACCAGGGCTGCACAGGGAAACCCTGCCTCAAAAAGCCAAAAACAAAACAAACACACAAAAACCATATTTCCAGTAGGGATCCCAAATTTCTTTGTCATAATACAGTGAATTTTTTCTTTTGTTAATCTAAAGTAAAAAAATTAGAACAAAACAGAGTGAAAGAAAAAAAAAACTTCCTAAAAGTTTTGTTTGGAGAAGGTTCCTTTGTGTATATATAGATTAACATTTGTAACAATTTGAAAGTAATGTTTGTGAACTGAAAAAATAAAATCATATCTATGATTATTACAAATTAAAGTTGTTTCTTACAGAATGTGTGCATTGGCTCATAGGAAGTTTATCTGGACAAGGTACACCTCCTCAACCCTTGGATTCATATTAAAGAACTAGATGCTTCTTTCCCTTCCCAGTTGCACACTCTCTGTCTTTGAGAGAAGCCACTGATAAACTCTAAGCTTTATGAGGAAATGATACCACTAAAGAAACATGTATGAGATAATATTTCTAAATGTCAAGATTTCTGAGTACCCTTGTTATTTTTTTTTTTTTACAGAAATACAGGATAATTTGGCATAAAATTTAGGAATCATGTACTTCCAGAACAAATTCTATATGAATGACCAAAGTAATGAAAAAATATCTCAAAGTAGGATAAAGGGTAAAGAGATCTTATTAAATCATGATTGCTCATTGTTTTGATTCTCTCAAAATAAAGGAGATGATTATTATGAATGGATTATAATGAAGCTAATGATAAAGTAGACACTTTGTGATAACTATGTATTAGTCATTATTTAAGTGTATCTTATTATATTATCCTAATTAGTTTTGGGTGAACATTCTAAGGTGCATATAGTATTATGCCAAATTTTTCGGTATTAAAATGGGAGGATTAGTCCCCATTAGCTAATTCTTCCACTGCTAAGTGGCCATAACTGAATAGAAAAATGATTTTGCTTGAGTTTGGGTCACAGAAATTCTCGCCAAAAGGAGACTTCCACAATCAGGTGAAAATTGATAGGAAGTCTGTGTTCCTGCTATAATCAGGTAGATCAAAATATATCCACAGGAAAAGAAATGATTTCTGGCATAGTCACAAACCATAAAGGGCAAGACTGGAGGAGATAAAGTTTGCAGATCCAATGAGTTTGGATGACAGGTGTGTGCGTGTGTGTGTGTGTGTGTGTGTGTGTGCGCACACGTGCGCGCACGTGTATGTATGTGTACACAAAAATATGTGTAGTGCTCATTTACATAAGTATACACCCAAAATTTCACTGGTATCATTAGGCTATGTTTCATTGAAAGGTCCATTAACAGCATACTGAACATTAAAGGAAGAAAAAACAAAACAATACAAAAACCAAATAGCAGAATATTAAAACATTTAGTAATTTTATAACCTTATTTATCACCATTATTCTTTGTTAGCAATATTAAAATGCTTAAACATCTATAATTCAAAAACAGAGCCTGCATTTAGCATATTTTTTCAATTTAAATACAGACTTTAGACTGAGACCTTTTCTTATTTTTAATTTATTAGTAGTGTTTTCTCTTTTTGTGCATATAAGTATTTTCCCTGCATTTATGTCTGTGCAGTATATGCATGCCATGCCTGTGGAAGCCAGGAGAAGGAAAACTGGAGTTGCACATATTTGCTAGCCATCATATATATCCATGCTGGCAGTTGGACCCCAGTCCTCTAGATGAGCAATCAACGCACTTATCATTCGAGGCATCTCTGCAGATCCAGGACTTCTCTTTTGAAAATATCCATCCTGGGACTAGGAAGACAGCTCAGTTAAGGCTTTTGCTGCCAGCATGTGAACTGAGTTCTATCCTCAGAACCATGTTAATAAAAGATAAAGTGGTGGCATACATTTTGCTATCACAGTACTAGCAAAGCACATGTATGCAGATCCTGTTTTTTAGTTACTAGGCCAACTAGCCAATTCAGTAATTTCCCAGCCAAAAAGAGACACCCTGAAAAAACATGATGTGAGGTTTCTGGAAATGACACTGGGACTTGGCCTCTGACCTCTACATAGGTTTTTATGAACACATTTGTGTGTGTGTGTGTGTGTGTGTGTGTGTGTGTGTGTACATACAAAAATATGTAAATTTTTTACACACACACACATATATATATATATAAATATAAATATAAATATAAATATATATATATATATATATATATATATATATATATATATATATAAACATGCACACACATAGCACAGAAACAAATGCAAACCTTTTTCTTTTTTAAGGATCTGTGTATTGCCTTTCATAGTTAGCTTCAGTGGCAACATGACATACCTTGGAGGAGGGGACCACATTTCACATTTGAGGGATTTTATCCTTCTAATTTTCCTGGAACAGCATCCGTGAGTCATTTTCTAATTTGTTAATAGAGGTATGAGGTCCATGTCCACTATAAGTGATGTCATGCCTAAGAAAGTTGTCTTAGACATTATAAGAAAGGAGGCTGAAAAAGTCAAAGGAAGAAAGCAAGTAAAAAGTGTAGGCTTATTTTTCAAAACCTACTTTAATTATGGTTCTTAAAAGCTTCAATCTTCCTTCTAGCCCACCAGCCACCAGAGGTAGGGGAAAAGAAAGGTTAATAGAAAACAGGGATTTGCAAACTATTTAGATATATATGGGGTGATTCTAATCTTCATTGTCAGCAGTCCAGTCCACTAGCAAAATATCAGCACAAATCAGCAGCAGCAGTCTAGTCTACTTGGCAAACACCAAACACAAATAAGTTACAATGAGTTGATCCAGAAGAAACAAGCACGAATCTACAGATTGCCCAAGTCCCCTGAAGCAGAAAGAAGGAGCAGAAATATCACCAGAAGTCCTTTGGTGTGTTCCTCTACAAAGCCATGAAAAGTGATGATCAGCCAAGAAAGCAAGGTGAACCAATTTCAGAGTGTCATCAATGAAAACCAGGCTCAGCAAATGCCAATAATGACCAGCAAAGAGTTGCAAGGTGAACCAATGCAAGAGTATCATTGCCCACTGTCTGTTAGCTAATACTTATACTCTTTCCAAACATTACAAACTTCCCAAGCATCTAATGCAGCAAAACATTACATGTCCTTTCCCTCACACAAAGTACAGAAAAACGCCATGTGTCTGTTCTCAGCAAAGTATCTTCTCATGTGTCTGCTTCAGCAAAACATCCTCTCATAAGACTATCTTCAGAAAAACATCACATGACACAACTGTGTCTCCAATGAAACCAGAAATTTCCACTTCAACACAGCATTGCTCCTTGCTTTCAAGCTTCTGCCCTGAGTTTCTGCCATAAATTCCATAAATGATGGACTGTAAACTGCAAAATGAAATAATCTTTTTCTTTCTGGAGTTGGTTTAGGTTAATGTTTTATTGTAGCATGAGAAGGCAAAGTAAAACTTAACCTTACACATACTATATTGAGTTTCAACATTGTAATAAAATGGCAAAGTTCTAGAATTGTTTGTATACCCTTTCAAATACTATGATCACAAGTATACATTTGTTTTAAAAAGAATGATACAAATTAAAAGATAAGTAATTCCACAAATAGTAGATGTTACTGTTACTAAATTGTTGATGTACCTGCAGAAAATTGCTTTGGAGCCTCTCTTGGCTTTAGTACAGAAAGAGATAAACAGTAATCATGTGTTGTGTTGCCTGCATTTTCTCTTTGTTCAGTGTCTGCTAATGGGACACTCATCATATAATGTTCCCTTGTATTTAACTTAAAGATAGGTGTGTAGACATGTTTAAGTTTATAGTGTTTAAAATAATTTTGTGAGTAAGTCTTAGGAAGAAAATTATGACAGCATGTCTAATCTTACATTCTATCTTATATGTGTCACTTTTCATTCACAACTCGATAATGACTACTTACTGCTTTATTTTTTACATATGTGTGTATGTATAAATATATAAAATTACATATACCATATTTATATATTCATTTACACCCACCTATTTTAAAGTAGAGAATTGTTCTACATAGTTCTTTTACTTATCTTCCTATCCCTTTAAAATCTTATGCTTGCTCCTAGGAACTTCTGAATTGCTCAATGATATTTAACATGTTGTGTGATGTTTGTAAATTCAACTAGCAAACTAGATTTCTGGGATATCAGGAGTGTCTTCTTTTTAACAAAAATAGAGAGTCAGTTCTTTGTCAATGAGAGAAAATGGGGAAAGGAAGTTCAATATATTGCTGTACAGAGACTGCATGGTAAAATAAGATTTAAATAGATTGAAGTGTATTGTGTCTTTCCACACATTTCTTTTGTGTGTGATAAAGCCACTTTTGGATAGTGGAGGCAAAGAACGTAACTGAATAGGTAATGGTGCTAATTTGCTTCATCCAGGAACTGTGCAAAAGTGTCCTTCTCTATTTACCACGTTAAAAGAGGAAAGTGATGTGGGAGTTTGCTTTTGAAATACATGATAAAAAGGAAAATTGATCTTTCCCTGTGTTTGTCCTCTTTTGTTGTTGTGGGAACAATATTGAATGGCTTCTGACAACTACTAATCAATTGCTATCTTCCTCCTAACAATCTTTTCTGTCATTGTTTGATATTCTTTTATCTCTTTCCCCAGAACATCCCATATTAGTGCTATTCATTCACTCAAACATTTATTGAGTGCTTACCTGTGGTCCAAACTGTACTAGGTGTTCTAGGGAGTAAATATAAGTACAGAGGAAACATAATTTCTTCCTTTAAAAATGGATCAGTCCTTCTCTATTCAACAAAACAATCCTTAAAATACGTTTTAACATGGATATACTATGTCAAGACAGAAACATATATAATATTCTCATGTAAACATATCTTGCACCATTTTTCAGCCTTTAGACAGTTCCTAACTTTTTGTAATTTTAACAATAGAATTTAACATTCCTCAAGACATTGTAATAATTTATTATGTCAATTCACTTTTATCAGTTTTTCTTAGCATAAAGTGTTACTTTAAAGTAAACCATCTATTCTGTAAGAAAACAATGTCTTTTTTTGATATTGACACTTACTTTTATACTAAGGGCAACGTAGCTGTAGCTTTTACTTCTCTTGTATCCAGACTTAAGATGATTTTTATGAGATTCTATCTTACTGGTAAGTTAGTTTTTGTTACTAATGAGGTTGTGAGGGAATCTGAAGTAATTCCTGGCAGTGATCAAACATTACAATGAACTGAACTTTTATGAAAGAACAGAATAAAAAGATAGTGCCTATTTGTCAGAGTTTAAGCAGGAGTGTTTACCAAGTGTGAGAACTAAGAATAGGAGAGAAGTGTCTCAAGGCATGTGTTTTTAAAAATGAAAACATAGATAAGAAAAATTATAAATAAGCTTGTTTTAGAAAGTTGTTCACTACTCTGACCCTGGCTATTCTATCATTCTCTCGTACACTTTAAATGTGGTAAGTAAGCAAAGTCACATTTAAGTTTCGTTTCTGTGTACTCATAGGTACATTGGTATGATTGGTTACAGTGCAGATAATTGTATGAAAATTATTTGGAAGTCAGTGTTGAAAAATCATGCCAGGAAAGTGACAGAAACACTGGTACATTCTGTGATCACATTTTTAGTTTTTATTTTTTAATATAATTTAATTTAATTTTTAAAATTATTAACTTTACGTATAATCCACTGTCTGCCTCCCAGTCGCCCCCTCTCACAACTCTTTTACCATGCCCCTTTCCCATTTTTCTCTGAGAGGTGGGGCCTCCTTGGGTAATCCCCTAACTCTGCCACTTCAAGTCTCTGCAAAGCTATGGGCTTCCTCTCCCACTGAGGCCAGACAAGGCAGTCCAGCTTGAAGAACATATCCCACATACAGGCAACACTTTTTGAGATAGCCCCTGTTCGAGTTGTCTGGGACCCACATGAAGACCAAGTTGCACATCTGTTACATATGAGCAGGGATGCCTAGGGCCAGCCCCTGTATATTATTTGGTGGGTGGTTGAGACTCTGAGAGCCCCAAAGGTCCAGGTTAGTTGACTCTGTTGGTCTTCCTGTGGAGTTGCTACCCCCTCAGGGCCCACAACACTTCCTCTTCTTTTTTCATAAGAGTTCCCAAACTCCATCCACTCTTTGGCTGTGGGTGTCTGTTTCTGTCTGAATCAACTGCTGGGTGGAACCTCTTAAAGGACAACATGCTTCTTGTTTAGAAGCCTCAGGTCTGATGGAAGTAGGGGACAGGAAGTGGGAGAATGGACCACTTATTTTTCATATTAAGACTTCTTTGTTTATCTTAAAATATGATATAATTAAAAGAAATCATCCATGAAAATACTTTTATTTTAAATAAATATAAATGAAATCTGGTTCTGCTTGCCGATATTCTCATTTAATAGTCAGGTGACTGATCCAAGAAAGCCTTTTTTTTTATAGATTACAGGAGACTGAAAAATGCCCCTGCCACCAATGATCAGGCCCCTTACACTCTTTATAGTAGAAGAAATTCTAGCAAAGGGAGTGTGTCGATATAGACAACAATTATGCATGACTTCAAATAGCAAAAAATAGATTTGAACACTGAAAAAATAAACACATTTATTATAAAACATATTGCAGTGAATATAGGTTGCCACTTATCCTTTAATAAATTGTGATTAATATGTTAATTGTAAAGATTAATAATTATTTATATCACATGACTTTTAAGATTCAGTTATTTTATGATTAATTTTTAGGTTTTTAAATAAGCTGGTATTTTGATATATGTTGTGAGAAGTTATAGAAATATTGGCATGACGTGATGGTTAGATTATTGTTTTTTTTAAATAACATGCTATGCTAGCTTAGAAAAAACCTTGGATATTTTACAAATATTTATGCACCTAAATATTTAGAACATAATATTAAGAAATACTTCAAAGACATATATAGTAAGCCACTGTACTGAACATATGTACTTTTATTCCAAGATAATTTTATTCAAAAATTAACTTTTTTCTTTTATACCATTTTAATTACATGTAAGTATTAAGGTCAGTTTTAAGTTGAGGAAGTAGCAATACAACAGACTCAAATAATCAAGGAACAAGCAAGAAAATAAGCATAAATAGTCAAAGAACAAGTAAGGCAATAAGCAAAGTTCCATGAACACTCCAATGATCACTGTTTCTAAGGGCTTATCAAGATGACCAAAATATCTGAGCCTACTTCCCTGTCCTAGCCCAAAGTCATTTTCATGTCTGAAGCCTACTTCCTTGTTCTAGCCTAAAATTTAGATTCCTGCTTGAAATTACTTCTTTGCTCTAGCTTAATGTTAAATTCCTGCTTGAAGCCCACTACCTCATCCTTGGCCCATGTCAGATTCTTGCAAAGCAGCCCTAAAAGCTCTCTGCCTCTTCCATTTTTTAACATTCTGACAAGAATGCCTTCCTTACCTGTCATGGAATATGCATTATCAAAAGCAATGCATTTATGTTTTAGGTTGGTAAGGCTCTGTGCAGAATCTTACCTGTCCTTGGCTTACCAGCCTGTTAAGTTAATAACTGTGTGTGGGGGGGTCTGTTTTCAGGTTCAAGCCGTGTACTTTGGCTGCCAACATGTTGATGTTGTTAAAGATAAGCTTTAATATTATGGGCCAGAATAAAAGCATTCCCAGGACAAAAAGGGCTAGCATGATTAAGCTATATATGCCATTCTTGAAGCTTGACCAAAATAATAATAATAATAATAATAATAATAATAATAATAATAATAATAACTCTTAATACTTTAAAATATTCTAGATTTTCATCAATTAAAATAACAATATTTTATTGTAAATCTTCCGTTACATGCATATTTTCAGAAGATTAATTTTACTCATTTTTTATAACTTCTTAATCAAACCCACATGTAAAGTTCCAAATGACTTATATATTAGTGTTATATACTTTCTCCTTTTCTATATTTCTTGCTAAATTATTCCTTCATTTTCCTGTTCTATTTAAGAGGACTGGCTTTGGGGTCCTTTCCTATTACTGCATATTCTCTTTATACTAACTTCTTTTTTGAGACACCAGAATGTTTACCTTCTTACATTTTTCTCTATATGTAACTAGAATGATAAAGTTCCTTATTTCTGTCACCAAAATATTCATGTATTTCTGGTTTGCTTCTTTCAGACAGCTGGTCTCCTAAGAAAATACTAGATTTATATCTTCAGGATGAAAATCAACCAATCCTCTCATTTCATCCACTAGAAATGAAAACAGTCATTTCAAAACCCAGAGCCCCACCTCTTGTTCTTGAAATTCCTGGTTTCAGTGTACCTCTCTGTAGTATTTTCTGCAGTTTTCCATTATCATTGAATTCTCATGCAGCTGTGCTTAGAGACTCTCAAGAATGCTGGATTTGGTTCACCCATCTCTGTTGTCTCTGTTTTGTTCTATTACTTCATGTAGAATTACCTAAGATCAGAAAAACCATTCACAGATTCTATTCAACAATATGAACCACCAATGATTCTTTATACTATTAAATTCCTCCCCCCAGAGGTCAGGGAATCCCACAAAAGAGGGTGAGAAAAAGTGTAAGAACAAGAGTGAGTATATTATAGAATCAGTAATAGTGTCAGGCTTTAGAGCTTTCCCTCGAGATGGATCCCAGTTTGGCCTGTCACTGGACTTCCTTTCCCTTAGTCTCTTCTCCATTTTTGTCCCTACATTTATTGTATACAGGAACAATTCTAGGTCCGAATTTTTGACTATGGAATGACAACTCTATCCCCCACTTGATACCCTCTCTTTCTACTGGAGGTAGACTCAACAATTTCTTTCTTCCCACTGTAGAGAATTTCCTCCTGAGAGTCTCTCAGCCCCCCAGGTCCATAGGGTTTCCCAACTCCTGCCTCTCAAGGTTGCCTGTTTTAATTTTTTCTGCTGCTCCTCAAGACTTCACTCCTGTTTACCCCTTGCTCCCAATACCTGATCATGTTTGCCTTTTCCCCTCCATGACCTCTCTTGCACCCAGGTTCTACTTTCTTTGTCCCATCATGATTGATTTATTTTCTCTCTCAAGTGAGATTGAGGCATCTTCACTTGGACCCTTTGGCTTGTTAACCTTCTTGAGTTTTGAGGGTTGTATCCTGGGTTTTCTGTACTTTTTTTTTTCATTAATATCCACTTATTAGTGAGTATACATTATACCCATCCTTTTGGGTCCCTCAGGATGATATTTTCTAGTTCTATCTATTGCTATGATATATTTACAGATAGGAGCATGGCATATCTGCCCTCTTAGAGGTCCAACAAGAAGCTGAAAAAGTCAGATGCAGATACACCCAACCTATGAACAGAAGCTGGGAACCCCTGTGGTGAAATTAGGGGAAAGCTGTAAGAAGCTAAGGAGGAGGGCAACATCATAGAAAGACCAGCAGTCTCAGCTAACCTGGACCCCCCAAGATCTCCCAGACACCGAGCCACCAACCAGAGAGCATACACCAGCTGATATGAGGTCTCCAATGCAAATACAACAGTGGACTGCCTGGTCTGACTTTAGTGAAAGAAGATGCACCTAACCATAATCCTAGAGACACTTGAGGCCCCAGAGAGTGGGGAGGTATGCTGAGGTGGGGGTGGAGGTAGGCAGGTGACATTCTCTTAGAAAGAGAGGGAGAGGGGGGAGGTGGCAGGGAGAGGTATGGGATGTGGATCAGTCAGAGAGAGGAACAAAAGGAACATAATGATTGAACTGTATAAAAAGATTGAAAATTAAATAAATAAATAAATAAATAAATAAATAAATAAATAAAACAAGAGTGGAAGGAAGACACCAAGTAAACAGGGCCTTCTAAATCAATAGGTCAAAGCTCATTTGAACTCACAGAGACTGAGGAAGCAAGCATAGGGCCTGCAAAGGTTTGCCTCAGGTTCTCAACAAAAATATTATGGCTTTCAATTTAGTGTTTTTATGGAACTGCTGAGTGTACAAATGAGTGGGACTCTGATTTCTGTGTTTTTCTCTTCAGCTTTTCTTCATATGTTGCTTTGTCTTCTCCAATTCCAATGACTTATTTTCTGCTTATTATATTTAATTTAGATGTACATTAAAAGATGAATGAATAAAGAGATGAATGAATGATTGTCTGATTGAATGAATTAAAAAATAACTGCTTGAGTTGAGGCTAACATCTGAGCAATCACATGCCTGCTAATAGAGAAAAAATCAGTTTTCTCCAACAGAATGACCCAAGGTATTACACCCACTACAGGACAGTTCTCAAGTTCAGATAATAGTTGACCAGCACAGAGTTTGGTTTTTGTTTTTGTTGTTAGTGATGGTGCTGTTGTTGTAGTTATTATTGTATGTTTGTTTGATGTATGGTTATACTTTGTTGGGTTTTGTTTCTTTGTTTTGCTTTTATTAGTGTGTTTTTTGTTTTTACTAGGTTTGTGGAAGGTTTATTTTTGTACTGTGTTTTTGGGTTTTTTTTTTAAAAGGAACCTAATGTTAGATGAGTAGAGAGGTGAGAGGATCTGGAAAGACCTGGAAGAGGGAAAGAATATCATCAGAAATTTTTAAATTTAAGAATTGTTTTAATTAATAAAAATATCTAACCTAGAATATAATGTACTCTTATCTAACTACCCTATCCCCTGGCATCAATGGGTATTATTTCCTCATTTATAATATTAATTCATTTATTTTAATATTATAATAGTTATCTCTGAATGTATCTTTTTAGTACTTAATGATTTTGTTACCACCAAAACCTAATTTGTATTCTTAGTTTGATGTATTCATATATAAGTATGTACATTTAAATTAATTAATTTTTATATAAATAAATTTAGACAATAATTATTTCCTGGCTTGATGGAGTATAACATGGAATTTTAATTATATATTTTTTTTCTGAACAGAAGCAATAAGCAGTACAAAATTTAAAAGCATCTTAGTCAATTTTTTATGTTCTCATATTATTGTTTATAATTTTTAATGTCTTATTTATTCTGTTTCTCTATAGGTATTCTCATTATATTCTTCCCACTATAAGTTCTTTCCTACTATCAATTTGAAACTATGATATATTCTTTCTAATTTGGTCATATATTTGACTTACTAGAAATTAATCTACCTCAATTAAATAACCTAACAATACATAAATAATATGTATTATTATTAAAAATAGTATGCATAGTAAGAACAGTTATGTGGTTTTTGTAAATAGTTTTAACAATTATAGTAGATGAAATATACAGCCAACTACATATAGTAGAATTGAAAATTCAAAAAGCTACAGGTTTTGATTTACTCACCAAGAATTATACAGCTAGATGGTCTCATTATAAGAATAAGCTGTCTTTTACATACTTAATTCACAGTACAGAGTTATAGATGAATATATATATATATATATATATATATATATATATATATATATATAGTGTACTTATAGCTGACATTTAAAGCCATAGTATTTCACAGAGCTCCTAGTTACATTGTTTTAGAACTAAAGAACAAATTAGAAATGAAATTCCAAGTCAAACAGTGACCTTTATATTCAAGTGATATTTCTGATTAAATTAAATTTAACCCAAATTTTCTTCAGATTCTCTTTTGCATGCCAGTGTCTCAGATTTTCATTGCTTTTGTTTTCCATGTGGCCTTTGAAATGCAGTTTTTATTAAATTAATACTTTTATTTCCCAATCAGATTCCTCTCTTAACATTTGGGGAATTATCAATAAACTGAAAGGTCACAGCTCTATATCTTAGAGGTGTATGTCTACAGATCCAGTTAGTGTTACTTAAACTCAACTAGGACTTATGGACTTGGTTTCCCTAACTACAAGCAATTGCTTTAATATGATTCCAACATTTATAGTTTCAGAGCACTACTGATAAGAATATATGGAAAACTGTATTGCATCTCTACCACTTCAAATTTACTTTTGCCTGTCACTATTATGTAACAATAAAATGTAATAATTTTCACATAATTGTCATAAAAATTTAGTGATTATTTTAAGTACATAAGAATACATATATGTTAAATCAACTTTTGTTAAATTTCAAGGAAATTTGGTCACTTATAGACGCTTATATCCACAGCTACATTGAACTATATCCTACAAATATTTAGGGATAAGTCAATAAATAAAGGAAGAGTATATGGAATAAGGTACTTAAAGAATGTGCTGCCTAGTTTTATATCAACCTCACAAGCTGAATTCATCCAAAATGAGGGAATCATGATGAGAAATTGCCTCCATAAGATCAAGCTATAGAACTTTTCCTGAACTTGTGACTGATGAGAGTCCAGTCTGTTATGTACAGAACACTCCTGGGCTATTGGTCCTGAAAGCAGGCTGAGCTGAACATGAGTAGTAAGCCATGAACAGCACTCCTCCATTGCCTTTGTACCAGCTGCTGCCTCTAGGTTCCTGTTCTCTTCATGTTCTTGCTCTAACATCCATTGAGATGAATGGTGATATGGAGGCTTAACCAAAATAAAGCCCTCTCTCCCCAACTCACTTTTTGGTCATGATGTTTCATCACAGCAATAGAAAATGCTATCAAAGACAAACAGAATACATGGCACACATATGCCTATGCCTTTGTTTTATACAAAAGTCTTTTCTTCCTTTTTTATTCTTAACCATTCCTTCAAATAATAATCATGGAAAAGGTGAAAAGGAAATAAAACCCAATGTTGTGAGGGTCTTTTTCTGTTAATTATATCTGCTCTGATTTCAGGATTGCAACAGACAATTCTGTCCTAAAGGACAAACATCCTTCAAACTATGGTTCATAATGTCATAGCAAAGGCCACCAGGAATTTAAGGGTATTTTTTGTATACAGAACATATGCTTCCAGTTTTTAAGAATATCAGGATAGACTTTTTAAATCACTTTCTCTAGTTCTTTCTCCCCTAACTCATATGATTATATTTTTCTGGGCAGTGATAGACAATCTTCCCCACTTGCCAAAATTACTTACACTGACAATTTTGTATAAAGTGAATTAAAAAGAAGCTATCACAGCTTCCAAGTTCATAGAATCACTTATTTCTTGATTTCCAGTCATCAAGTAGTCATGTAAAACCTGTCTTTGTCAAAATTACCAAATCTGAGTGGTATTGCAGCTGGTTAAAGTTGGATAATTGCAGAAATACGTTAAACCCATCCCTCAGGTCTAAATGTCGGCTATTATTAGGATGAATTCAGATTTACCTTTAGATCCATCATTTTCAAATGCAAAATAATTGTAGGATTGCAAACTTTTGACCTTTATAAATGTCAAAAGACAAGAAAATGTCTTCGCTAAGGCCAGTTCTCTGAAAAGCATGTAGTGATTTGTTTCTTTACCTTAGTTCAGTACAGGTTTGATAGCTAACTAGATACCACTAAAACAAGCAAAGGAAAAGAGTATATTTCTTTGTTAGATTGTATTAATAGTGCTTTGTGAATTAGATTAGTTTTATGTAGGAGAACTTCTTAAAAAATTATTTTAAGTTTTCCTTGTCCACATTTAACTATCTAATTATCAAGAGTCATCCTCAGTAAAGGCTTTATACAGAAACAGACAGAAGAGAGAGGGAAACTCATATTGATTGAGCAATAAATATTTATTCCAAAGAACTGGCTTATATGGTTATTATATAGGTGAAGAATATAAACTGTGTAGAGCCAGAGGACTAGAGACTGTGGAAAGAGAATTGGCATACATATTTAATAAAGAATTTCAGTTTTATCTTAACCTTCCATTATTTCAATAATGTCTCATTACTTTAGTAAGTCTCATATATATTTGTGAATCACAATCTTTTATTAGGACACAACTGAGTAAAAACATGAGTTATAGCATCATCAGACTAGTGTTGAAGAACTGGGTTAATATTATCAAATTACATTGAATACCAAAAGACAAATTTCACACTGATTAAGATGAATTATACAAAATTAAGAATTCATTTTACTAGGAATTTAGTAAAGTGGACTTTTGAAGCTATTTAGTTTTTGTTAACTTTTGTGATTAGCCAAAGCTTTCCAATTTTGTACTGTGAAAATTGATAAAATTTATTTTCTAGTTGGCTCTCAAAATTCTGCTTCCATCAGATGACTGATAAAGATACCACAAATCAATTGTTTTTCACTCCAAACTATGTGCTTAACATGTAATTAAAATATTAAAAAATTTAAGTGCATTAATTTGTCTCTGATCACATAGACATTCAGGACATGTAAAACTTTCAATTGGCTAGAAACATCAAACTGGTTAGGTTTTAAAAATAAGAAATAGATTAGAAAATTAATAGTGATACAGGGGAAACCAGGGTTTTTTCCCTTGGGATTTTAATCTCATTAATACAAGAATTTATAAATGGACCCAAAGGGAGAGCTCAAGGACAATTTCACTAGAGTTTAAAAGAAAATAATTCTAGTGCAAGCAAGCCACGCATCTCAATGCATTGAAAATTGCCATTTATGCCAAAATGGAGGACAGACACAAGGAAGAGAAGTAGCTACTTGACAGGGAGAGGACCTCTAAAGACAGAGTAAGGAAGCCCAAGGTATCAGAAAAGGTGTACTTAGGATTAGCCCAACATCCCAAAATAATAAAAACAAACAAACAAACAAACAAAAACCAACTGGGTCTTTCAGACTCAGGCTTCAGAAAGAAGTGGTGCCTTGTTTAAACCTTATGTCAGCTACTGGGAAGAGTGTTTGGGGATGGGAATTCTGGGAGTGGGAAGACCTATGTCTCAATAAAGGAAAAAAAATCTGCTGATATGCTGGTCTCTTTAAGATCCCTGACAGCCTTCCCTAGATGTGGTCTCTTGGCCTGGTGTATCAACAAGCCCAACTGGGAAATCAGATCTTATGTAGGTGAGAGATTCTCTTGGCTTAATCAAGAAGTTTTCCCTATTGGCTTTTCTTGCTACTTTAATAAGTGAACATATTATCATTGAAGGTCACATACTTGTTATAATGTTAACATGATAATCTGAGTTGCTTGTAAATAGCCAACACTTATTTCTCACTCTCTAGATGTGAGAATGACTGTTTATGACTTTTATATAGATGTTTTTAAAGACTGTATATGGTCCGCTGTCTAATTTGTGGATAAATTCCTGTATAAGGACCAAGTAGTATTCAAGAGGAATCTGTACTTGGGATTTCATCATTTTCCAAAGAAACAATAATTTTGATGCAATCACATTGAGATGAGAATTCCAGTATGTTCTAGGGAACACAAAATTTCTGGCCACAGAAACTGTCCTGTAAATATCTTTACTATCCAGAGTCATGTCAACCTCATTTACCCTGGAGTTTTCTGTGCTCGATAATTCACCAGGTATGTTTAGCTTAAAACATAACCTGTTGGTATTTTCAGCAAAATAAAAGTTGCCTGGATATCTTTGTACTGCAGAAGCTTCTCCTAAGTAAAATGACCCAGTTGAGTCCTGTTTTCAATTTCTTTTTTAGTAAATACTTGAGTTCATGATCTCATTTTCCATTGTATACACACAAGGGAAAACTTACCTTCTTCAAGGAGTTAGAGAAACTGTCTAAATAATTACAAAAATTATGGAACTATTTTTTTTCTCAGACCATTATTGAGTTCACCAAAATTTACGTGAAATTTCTACCTAAATGGTTAGTAAATAATAGTTGCTTAAGAGTAGTTATTGTGGGATTTAGCAATTTCATTGTGTCAAAATTTAAAAAAAAATATTCTTTGTGAGTTTCCCATCATACACCCCAATCCTACTTATCTACCTATTTTTTCTATCTTCCCTCTGCCCTCACAACCTCCCCACCGAAGGAAAACAAAAGATAAAAAGGAAAAATATAAAACAAGACAACAAAAAGTCTCGCCATGGAAGCTACCAAGTTGTCATGGTGTGTCACATAATCTATCCCTTTCTCCAAATATATTTACTTGTAAATGTTCATTGAAATAAGTCAGTGATCTGGTTCAAGGCTTTCTGACTTCTGCTACACTGTCAATACTGGATTCTCATTGGGACTTCTTTCAGATACCTGTTATTTTCCTGTGTCATGGAGATTCTGCAGCTTTGGATTTGCACTACTGGTTTCTGCATTTACCACTCCAGCTGTTCATAGATGTGGTAGATGTTGGAATGGGCTAATTCAAAGCCCTCAGTCTGGGCCTGTGAAGTATCTGCATTGGTCAGCCTGTAGTTATTCAGCACCCATATTACCAGGGCCAGCTCTCCAGTACTGTTCTTATTAATTCACCTAAGGGATTGTGCCAGCTCTCCTGTTCTTAGACCCCTGGGGATAGCTAACTTTTGTCCACACAACCAAATGTACTTCCCTGGGATAGAGGCAGGGCCTGCTCTCCCAAGTGTTGCAGCCAGCAAATGGTGGAGCCAGCTCCTGCTTTGATACCCTTGGGGTGGCAAATGTTTTTTGAGCATATAAGCCTAAAATTTTAGTAAATCCAATAGATAGCAAAATCAACATAGTAAAGTCAAACATTATCTTATGATTTTTACTAAATTTTGTGATTTATTTATTACTCATCTCAAGAAAGAAAGAGACACCCAATGAGTCATCTGCTGTGATATCTTCTCAGCCAATCATCAAAGAAACAGTTGTCAGAAAAGATATAATCCCTGGAAGTATCAAAGGAAGGCATAATCCCAGATAGTATCTAAAATTTAATGAGATGCCAAGAGATGCATATATCCGATTTATATGCTCATGTGGGTTCACTCTGAGTCACTTTTCAGGTTGGTGGCAGGCAAACCATATTTCTTTCATGTATACCATTCTGTGAGAACAATTGAAAACAGAGACGTCTGGAAGGCCAGTATACAATGTCTGTTGAGATTAAAAGTGCTTTATAGGATTGCTGTATTCCTAGTCTTTAAAATAGTCAGCCTTAGATGTAGGGGGAAGAAGCAAACTGAGATAAGATATCTTAATACTATAAATGATTTGTTATACAGCTGCAAGAAACAAAATTAGGTTTTAGATTCCAAAGAAGCCAAGCTGTCAGGTGCTACAGTCAGCAACATCTCTGTGACATTCTAGCCACTTAATAATTTTCCTGTTATTTTAATATATTCATTGAAATATCTTATCATGTATAGGAGATAAAATAGCAAAACTCATCTTTAAATCCTTTAAGGCTCTGTCTCCCTATAAGTGAGTTATGAGTCTTCTGAATGAAAGTTTGTTAGAATCTCTGAAAACACAAATAAAACCTTTTTTTTTCTAGAAGAATTGTGGTGTTTCTTCTCTTTGTTAAGCATTTCCCAACATAAACACCACATATATAGAACATCTCTCCTAGAAACTAGCATTTTTGTTCTATGTATCCATCAGTTTAAATATTTATAGACTGACAATAGATTGAGACCATGGATTATTTTTCTTTCTGCCACAGGCTTATTTCATTTAGCACCATTTCCTCCCGTTACACCCACATTGTCACAAATAGAATCGTTTTCTTCTTACTTTTTTTTAACAATTAGCAATTTTTATTGGATCTTTTATTTATTTACATTTTAAATGTTATCCCCTTTCCCATCCTCCCTCCCCCTGCTTCTATGAGGGTGCTCCCTTACCCACTCACCCACTCCCAATTCTCCACCCTGGCATTTTTCTACACTAGATCATTAAGCTTTCCCAGGACCAAGGACCTCTCTTCCCATTGATGTCCAACAAGGCCAACCTCTGCTACATATGCTGTTGGAGTCATGGTTTCTTCCATGTGTACTCTTGGTTGCTGGTTTAGTTCCCAGGAGCTCTAGGGGATCTGGTTAGTTTATATTGTTTTTCTTCCTATGGGGTTGCAAACCATTTTAGCTCTTTCAGTCCTTTTTCTAACTCCACCGTTGGGGACCCAATGCTCAGTCCAATGGTTGGCTCTAAACATCTGCATCTGTATTTGTCATGTTCTTGCAGAGCCTTTCAGGAGATAGCTATATTAGGCTCCTGTCAGCAAGCACTTCTTGGCATTCACAATAGTGTCTGTATTTGGTGTCTGTGTATGGGATGGATCCTCAGGTTTTCTTCTTAAACCTACCCAAATAACAAGTTTTAGGATGAGGTGGTTCCACAATTATCATATACACTGCTTGATGGCACCACGAGGAACTGCTATCTTAGAAAGGCCAAAGTCTCCCTTCTGAGGCAGCTTTTAATTTCTGCAGCACTATTCCAAAAGAGTCACAGTAGTCCTTTTGATATCTTAGTTAGTGCTCTCCAGCAACTGCTTAAAAAACTATGTGCAAAAGTGATAGGTCATACGTAGATAGACAGTGTAACAAAATCCAAAGCAAAATTTACAATAACAATTAAAGATTTCATGACCTCCAGTTGAGGGATGGGGTTACCAATCTACCTTTAAAAATTTGACTCAGAATTGTTCCTGTCTAAAAGAAAATACAGGGACAAAAGTGGAACAGAGATTTAAGGAAAGGCCATCCACATGGAATTCATCCCATGCATAGGCACTAAGGCCTGACAGTATTATTGATGTCATGTTGTGTTTGTAGACAGGAGCCTAGTATGGATGTACTCTGAGAGATTCTACCAGCAATTGACTGAAACAGATGCATATTATAGCCAACCACTGGACTGAGGTCAGGGACTCCTTATGAAAGAGTTGGGGTAATAACTGAAGGAGCTGAAGGGTATGGAAACTCCATAGAAAGATCAATAGTATTAACTAACCTGTACCCTGAGAGCTCCTATAGACGAAGTCAACAACCAAAGAGCATACATGGTCTGGTCTGTGGTCCCAGGTACATATGTAGCAGAAGACAGCCTTGTCTGGCCTCAGTGGGATAGTATACAGCTAACCCAGTACAGACTTGATGCCTGAGCAAGGGGGAGGAGGGTTTTGAGGGGGTGGAGTGAAGAGCACCCTGTCAGAGGCAAATAGGAGTAAGGAGAGGGTGAAGAACTTTTGGAGGGAGGACCAGGAAGGGGGTCAATACTTGGAATGTAAATAAATAAAAACAATAAAAACAATTAAGGATTTCATCACAAACGGCAGTAGTAGTGAAATCTGAGAATTCTGAATTTCTTGTTCAACACCTGGATTATATATGACTAACACATCATTAATTTATCTTTTCCCCTTTAACCAAAAAATATTTTATTTTTAAGTGGTGTGTGTGTGTGTGTGTGTGTGTGTGCATGTGTGTGTATGTATGTATGCGTGCATGCAAGAGCAAGTACAGGAGCCTGTAGAGGACAGAAGATGTCAAATTCCTTGAAGCTCAAGCAACAGGGGCTTCTGTCTTACTAGACATGAGTTCTGGAGACTAAACTGATATCCCTTTGAAGAAACATGTACTCTTATCTGTTGAGTAATCTCAATCACTCATCAACTCATATTTTTGAAAACTCAGGAATACTGAGGCTCATAAATTGTATTAAATGAAATATTCATAAGGATTTCTTAGTTCATATCTAAGACATGCTTGCTATTGCTTGCACTATTAAAGATATTTTACTGAGAAAATGACTTATTTAATAATTAATATCAAGAGAAATCATTAAATCTTCTTTCCCTATGTCCCTTTGTAGGCTTATGTAATCTGTAGGTACTACAATTTAAGCACACATATCTAAATATTCACATCTAGCATTCATGAAACACAGAGTATAAAGCTAACCACAAATACCTTAATATTCAACTCTTGCATTTATAAGTCAGAGAGTACAAAATTGTTGTCATTTTGCGTTCACATAACATTCATATAACTCCATCCATTTACCTATTCATTTAATAGTGTCATTTTTCTGTACAGGTGAATAATATTCCACTATGTATATGAATTGCATTTCTATTATCCATTCATCACTTTATGGACATCTAGTTTGTTTCCATTTCCTGGATAGTGTAATACTGTGACTAGAGCAACAATTAACATGTATTTCCAAGTATTTCTGTAGTAGAATACATATTCCTCTGGTAAGATTCCCAGGAATAAACTTAGATCATATGATATAATCCAGATGTTATAGATGGAGAATAGAGAGTATCAGTACAAGCAGTGTTCTAGATTACATAAAAGAAAAATGAAAGTGAGATAGAAGACTCAATATTTCCTGCTTCCTAACTCTGGGTGCAATGTCATGGGCCACCTCAAATTCTTCCTGTCATGCCTTCTTGGCCATAATTGACTGTGCATTCAAACTTGGAGGAAAAGAAAATCCCTCTTCCTTTCAAAAATTGCTGTTGCTAAATTATTTTTATCAAAGCAGCAGGAAATTCACAAACTAAGTTAATTATAGGTTTGATATCACTGATACAAAGCATTCAATGATAGGGTTAAAAACCAAAGGAGCCCTTATCTATTTTTATTTCTATTTTGCCATCTTTTTATATTAGTTTAGACTACCTGTTGTGTTTTCACAAGTACTGATTTATTTCCTAACTGATTCATTAAATCAAACTATATTACTTAAATACATAAGAGTAAAAATAGAATAAAGTATGTGTGTGAGTATGTCTGTGTGTATCCCTTCTCTGAATGTTTCCTTTAGTTCATAGGAACACCGAAAAGGACAGCATTTAAAAATAGTATACTATTTATCAATAAATATATTTGTGTAGAGAGAGAAAAGCAGTAAAGTTAGGCACTAAAGGATTATGATGCCAAAAAGAAGAAAAAGATATTATTTAATTTTAAGAAAACAAAAGAATTTGGAGTTCTCAGCCCTAAATGCTTCTATATAAATCTGAACCCCTGAATCTGGATGCAGAAACATTGCTAGAGCTAGAGGTGATAGGTGCTACCAAGGAAACAACAGCATAAGATCCAACAGGACGGAGACACATGAGAACTCACAGAGACTGTGACAGAACTCCCAAGACCTACACAAAGTTCAAACTTGACAAATTTGTCTCACCTTACGGAGAAAGTGCAGTGGACACAAATGTCACCCCTAAACAATTGATAACTGCTTGAAAAGGTCAAATTAATTTCTCCACTGGTATGTCATTGGTTGTATCAACCACAGTCTAACATACGTCCCATGTCCATAGTGGTTGGTTGGCTTAAACAAAATGAACTCGTGAACTTCATTTGTTTCTCTCCCTCTTCCCCCTCCCTCCTTTCCCCCCTCCCCCCTCTTCTCCCCTTCCCTCCCTACCTCCCTTCCTCCTTCTTCCTCCTTCTTCCTCCTTCTTCCTCCTTCTTCCTCCTCCTCCTCCTCCTCCTCCTCCTCCTCCTCCTCCTCCTCCTCCTCCTCCTCCTCCTCCTCCTCCTCTTCTCCTTCTTCTTCTTCTTCTTCTTCTTCTTCTTCTTCTTCTTCTTCTTCTTCTCTCTCTCTCTCTCACTCTCTCTCTCTCTCTCTCTCTCTCTCTCTCTCTCTCCATTTTTTGGCTATTTCATGTGTTTTTTTCTTGTCTTATAGGGGTTTTCATTATTTATTTTGATTTTCACAAAAACATGAACTGGCACGAGAAAAGTGATGGAAAGAATCTGTAAGAAGTAGGAGGAGTAGAAAAGTATGATTAAAATATACTGAATTCAAGAAAATCAAATGAATATTTGGGTTTTGTTTTGTTTTGTTGATACAATATTTTTACTGAGATATGATTGAATTTATTTATTTATTTATTTATTTATCTACTTATTTATTTATTTAGATTTACAATGTATAATAAAATTTATCCTTTTTTCCAAAACTCATTGCTGGACTATGGAGTCAGCTTAGTGGGTAAATGTATGCCCTGTGTATGGCATAGGATCTCAATTTAAGGTCACAGAATCCATGTAAAATATCAAGCATTGTTACTGTGCTTCTATTGGCAGCATCAGAGGTCAGGCACATGTTAGGAAATGCTGGCAGGCCAGACTAACCATATCAGTAAGCTTTCCAGTTCAGTATACAACCCTGTCTCAATGTAATAAGATAAAGACAAAGGAACATCTCAGTATCCTCCGGTTACCATGAAGAATACATACCCCACACTCATGTGCACATACAAAACACATATAGCATAGTACCCTCAGTACTAAATAGGAATATATGTAAATCGCATAAAACAAACTCATTATGATAAGGTCAGTATTATAAAGGGGAATTGTATCTTCCCTAAATTTACAGATAAAGGCAGGAGATATTTTCTGCCTTTTCATTCATTGTTTTATAATCAATTATTCACTACTCAATTTATTTGATCAAACCAAATGGTGATCAACACATAGTTTAATATGGCATGAATATACTGGTAATAAAAACAGGCCTTAGTGCCTCCCCCCTTACTTAAATTTATCCTGTTAATGAGTCAATTACTTTCCATGATGGAATTTGAACGTCAAATCTGCCACTAGCACTGACTAGTTTATCTTCCTTTCTATTCTTTATTCTGAAATTCTCCCTTATTTCCCATTATTCAACAACAAAAAAATGTATCTATTGAAAATCTAACAATTACTTCAAAGCTCATTCTTTGCAAGTCTAAAACAAAATTAGAGATTACCAGATTAAGAAAATCTATGGTTGCTGTCAACCTTGTGAGATCTGCTTCCCTCCGACTCAGTACTTTTCCTTGGGTTTCCATTAGTTTTTTGTGTTGTCCTAGTCTTTCAGACACCTTCTGTTTTATCATGACAGAAATGAAAAATTGAGTCTTTCTTACCTGGAGGGCTATTTCTCCAACTTATATGAATAAATTCTAAATATTATTCTGTCTTCCTGGAAGACACTCTAATTTGATATGTTTGAATGTTATAGGAAGTCAAACAGAACTAGTACTACACAGAAGAATGCTGCTACTTCCATAGTGAGCTACTTTGTGCTTTCTGTCTGGGTAGTATAGCTTTTGCTGAATCCTGTCTAATTTATATTCATTTTCTATTATCTAGCATATTAAATTTTTTTATAATTTTTTATTTCTTTTTCTATCATTTTTACTCAGAAAAAAAAATCACAAAAAATAATTAAAGGTTTTCTCTGTAAATGCAATAACTGAACTGTATACTGTTCTATGTTTGCTCAGAATGAGGTGGCATGCTTCTGTTAGCCTTGGAATTACCAAGGAAAGCAAAATGTGCTATGTCTGGAAAAAAAGAAAAACATTTTGTTTGATAATTTCAATAAAATCTTCTTGTAGAAGTCTAGGCAGTATACTCTGCAACTTATGGTCTGTATATAGCCGCTGACTTCACAGTCACACAGGAAACATCTTGTTAGTTTACAAACTTGATAATAAAGAAAAAATAGAGAGAGGCAGGAAAAACCAAAGTAACTGGTGTATAATTTAGGATTGATGGTTTCGTAAATATTATAATTTATAGTATAATCTCAAAAAAATTTAGAAAGTACAAAATCAGTTAAAGTAGGCAATGTTTATTCAAACTACAACTGGAAACCACAGATTTTATGCTTTCTTGTTGCTGACTGAGCATTACCAAAACTTATAAAGCCTTTGATTAACATTTTTAAAAATTGTATAAAAGCAAAAAGGAAAAGGGGGCATGGGATAGGGGTTTTCTAGGGAGGGGAAATGGGGAAAGGGGATGACATCTGAAATGTAAATAAAATATCCAATTAAAAAATACAAAAGAAAGAGTCATTATAAAATATGAATACTTGTACAAGACTAATGAATATAATGAGGCCAAAATGTATTCTATGTGTTTCTCTCTGAAAATATTCTTTTATAGCAAATCTAGAAAAGATCTAGAAGCTGTAAGAGGATATTGGAAAAAAATTAAAAAAAAAAGAAAAAGAAAAGAAAGTTGTAAATGTAAATTTGTATTCTATATAACTACTTCTATTTAGGAGTTCAGATCTCTCTGTCTTTGTCTCTGTCTCTGTCTCTGTCTCTCTCTCTGTCTCTCTGTCTCTGTCTCTGTCTCTCTCTCTGTCTCTCTGTCTCTGTCTCTGTCTCTCTCTCTCTCTGTCTCTCTCTCTCTCTGTGTTAATCATACAATTGGACTCTCTTTGTAGTCTATATATTTTGC
This sequence comes from Rhabdomys pumilio, assembly GCA_030674055.1. Classification (NCBI taxonomy): domain Eukaryota; kingdom Metazoa; phylum Chordata; class Mammalia; order Rodentia; family Muridae; genus Rhabdomys; species Rhabdomys pumilio. The sequence goes on from JANHMN010000016.1 coordinate 19,942,199, forward strand.
TACCATACTTAATTTTCTCATTTATCCTACAAAATCTCTCTTCTTCTCTCTCTCTCTCTCTCTCCCTCTCTCTCTCTCCTCATTTGTCCTCAAATTGTTTAATACATGACCATGATATTCTTTCTAAAGTCTGTATTAAACTGATGACCATAATATTCTTTCTAAAGTTTGTATTAGACTGATGGTGTTAGGCTCTAAAACTGACAACAGCTTCATTAAAATTATCAAAACAATTTGCAGTAAATAAAATAAGGACTTTTCCAAGGGTGGTTTAATCATGTGAATTCCACTTCTCTGGTGAACCATTCAACAATCTCCTCCCCACTCATTCCTCAAGGTGACTCAGCCAGCAACTGGAGATTGCTGTGGGTGGCCCTGGTGTTTTGTATTCTAATGTTAATCCCAATGAGTCAGGTACTCAAGGGCTTCTTGTGAACAATCTTGTAATGAATAAAGGAGCCAGTCACTGGGAGAATAAGAAGGGAAACTTCAGGGTTGGACAAAGGAAGGAGTTGGAGGGAAGAAGGATGGTTGGAAGGAGGAGAGAGTTAGGGGCTTTTGGAACAGGGTTAGGCAAGGGCAAGATGTAGTGCCAAGAGTTTCTTGGTATCATGGTGGATCTGCAAGGATTAGATTTAATAAAGCTTACTGACCTTAATATTTGCATGTAATAAAAATGGTATGAAAGCAGATTGGAAAAAAATTAAAAAAAAAAAAAGGTTTACAAGATTAGGTTTTAATTATTGTGCCCAGAGATTGAGTTATTATTGTTCCAAAACTCTGTGTGGTGTTTTTATTCTCGGGGTGATTAGACCAAGTTCGAGAGAGAAAGATATGGTGGCAAAGAATGGGTTTGCCCAATGTGCACCACAAAGGCCATGAGGGATTTGTGCAAGGGAATGGCATGGTAGTGACCCGCCAGTGGAAACTTAGAGAGCTGGGTGGTGAGATTTTGGAGTTCTGGAACTTCTGTCTGTGCTGGGCATAGAGCAGGAACTTAGATGGCAGTAGAGCTGGGAGCTGCTGGTCATTCCTTTTTTAGTACCTCCCACAACAGGGGAAGTCTGGGGAGTAGAAATTTGAAAACACTATTTGTGAGCCAGAATAGCCCACAAGCTCAAACCAATCACAATCATGAAATGTTCAGGAGGAAGGGACCTGGGAGCTGCAATAGTTTCTTCTTTGCTGGACTGTCCTGATAGGGGTCTTGAAGCTTCTGAATGCCAGCTGCAACTTCTGCTGTGCTGCTTTCTTTTGAGCTTTCAATGGAGTAGTCACTGATTCGTAGAGCTTTCTTATAGACAAATGTGAGGACAACAAAGACAACAGAAAGAAATGCACTATGAAAACCTAAAGCTATGACCACTTGAGAGCCCAATGCTATATTAAGATCAGATGGTTCCCAGAACTCAGTTACTAACACAAAGTGAGTTGCTCCTTACATATTCCCAATTTCATTCAAATATAGTAATAGACATCTCACTGTGTTGGTGACAATGAATAACAATTATAACATTTCCTAAACTTCAATCCATATATTCATCTCAATTATGTTTAAGGTTTGTTAACTTTTTGTATATTGCATACTAATTTACATTAAATTTATTTTTAAAACAGTGTACCAGTAAGCCTTAAGGTCATTAATAATAGGTCTAGTAAAACATAATTACAGGACAAAATATATGAGTAGAGGATATGCAGATTGAATGTAAAAAAGTTGCAGATGGTTTAATGGGTGAAATAAAGAACCCTTGTTTTTGAAGAAAAAGAAAGACTTCTCATATCTTGACCACTGTAGTGAATCTGCAAACTTATGCATGTGACCACACTGCATATAACTAAAATTAACTACGCATATGTACTAACACAAACAAGTCATGGTAGAAAAATATCAATAATCTTGATCACTGGCTCTCAACCTTTCCGATTCTGTGGTCATTGAATACAGTTCTTAATGTTGTGGTGATCTTTTAACCATATAATTATGCATGTTGCTACTTAACTGTAATTTTGCTACTGTTATGAATCATAATTTAAATATTCGATATGCCATATATCTGATATGTGACACCTGTGAAAATGTCATTAAACTCCTTAAAGGGGTCACAACCCATAGGTTGAGCACCACTGTTCCACATGAACTTTCTCATGTCAATAGGATAGTGGCATGTTCTTGTTGTCAGTATTATATATTATGATATTCTTACGAAATATTTGAAGACATTACCACTGAGTGAAGTGGGTATTACTTTGTATTACAAATATCAAAATAAAAGAAAGATTGTTTTAGATGCAATGCTTATATGTCAGTAACATTTTTGTGAAGTATAAACACCAAGAGATTGAGCTGTCAAGCTACAGAAATTCTAGAAGTCCCATTTAAGAAAGATTTCTAGGCAGTCAACCAGAGAATGTCCACAATTTTCCAACACATGTGTGTATATATATTCATAAACATTTTTTTCAGCAACGATAGAAATTTTTATTAGGATGAAATATGTAATTGGTAATGAACAGTTTTCTCTTCTGACCTTCCTGGACAAAGAACTGATGACCAGCTAATCAACACCTTATACTATAGTACTGCAGTTTAATAAATGGGACACAAAGTTACTGGTGCTTCAAATAAGTTGATTTATACATCAAAGAGGTATTTTCCTGACTGTTTAAAATCTGATGGCACAATAATCACTGATCTCTGGGCTTTGAAGGTTGTGTAGCTATGTAGAGCATGAAGTGCTGGGCAGCTCTGCAAAGCAAAGAATGTCTGTGTGTTTTCCACATTTGGCTGCCTGTGAGAACTTTCTGGTGGGAACCCCTACAAATGCTGCCAGGAAAGAAAGCAGCATAGATTTTTCTAATTAAAGGAGCCCCTTGTTTTAGAAAGCACATCAATGAAGCCCTTGGTTTTAAATTCTATTTGAACAACTACCTTGTAATTTGGAATGCTCATCAGGAACTATGTGCCATTAAGCAGCACAATTGTAACGTTGTAAAGGATCCACTTTAGAAATTACATTCTATTTTCTACTTGTCTTTTCAAGAAGAACTCGGTATTTAGGGGGAAGCTCTTTTCCTCCTTGGATTTGTCTTTGTATTTATCATTACATGAGAGACAAAATTTCTTTTCTCTGACAGTCTATCTCTCTGTCTCTCTGTCTCTCTGTCTCTCTGTCTCTCCCTCTCTCCCTCCCTCATTCTCTCTCATCTATTTATTTATTTATTTTGATGTGCTTATAGGAATCTTAAGAAATTTGTTCACTATTCCAAGGTGTGACAAAAATTTAATGTATATTGCTAATGTATTCTACCTCTTAGAAAGTTCTTTTTATTTGTTTAAAAATGAGTTATTGTTGGTTGTGAGCCTACCCTTTAACTGCTGAGACATTTTGCCATGGGATTGATGACTGAAGACTCACAGTTGAGAAAGAGGGATATAAAAGGGTTCTATGACAACCTTTATCAGTCCCCCTCCTGCAAGTAACAGCCTAGACAGAAAGGTCTCAAGGAGAATTCTTAAAAATTGTGATAAGGATGTATACCTCTACAAATGAGGGGTGCTGTGTAAGTGTGGGTAGAGAAAGTATCAGTTTCTTTAAAAGACTGGACACTGGATCTTTGACCATGTTTCAATGATTTACTCTCCCTCTTCTTTTTCTCTTCCTCCTCCTCCTCTTGTTCTTCCTCCTCCTTCTTTTTCATGTGTTAAAATGATAGGAGGATGCAGACCTGGGGATATTAACAAGTGAGTGTGTTCCAGGTTCATACTGTGAATTTCTCAATCAGCAAAAATGTTGTGAAAAAAAATGAAGAATGAGGGAGAGAATTGTTGGGTTAAATAATTACCTTTAGTTATGTGTTATATGCTCAGTGTGATGCAGACCACTTTTGACTTGCATATTCATGCAAACTAACAGATAGGCCCATTTCCTCATTTGTGTTCATGTCCTTGAGAGTAGAGATTCCATGTGTCTGTACTTCTCTTCTTGGCCAAAGTTCAGAAATAGAAATATCCTTCTAAGAGAATATTAATGTTTTATACATTTGTAGACTTTTGGCCCATATAATGGTTTATTTTTTCTATTTTTTTTTACCTGCTTCAATATTTGAATATCATAATGTGTCAAAAAAAGTAGTATGTATGTTTAGTTTTATTGGCCATAAATATTACATTTTAAACTGTTTCTAAAAATGGGACTAGAGAAATATGTAGTTTAAAGCATAATACCATCAAAGTAGCCTTCAGTCTTCAAAACATTACAGTTAGATGGCCTGCATTATAGAAAATATGTAGTGGGCTGATGATGAGAAAAGAGCCATTTTCCCTTCACCAACTTTCCCTGACAATCTATAGGAACTAGCTCATCCTCTTCTGTGATAGGTTTTTAAAGCAGGACAGAAACACTTGTCCTATACTTTTTGACACTTCCATTTTTAAATGATTTAAAAAAAATTCACCTAAAGTGTAATTCTCAAGAAATTATGTCTGAGACTTGTTACTGTTGCAATTGTATTTCCTGATGAGTTTAATGATATCACATGATGTAATTCAGCTAGGATGCTGTCTTGCCTAGATGCCTCGGCCGTCATCAGAGAAGGTCTTATTGATCCTTTTGGTTTTAGGTGATATGTCTGCAGGTATTATGTGATTACTTAAGACTCTACTGGTTAACATTTAGTCACTATCTGGCTTTTGTGTCAAGCTATTAACAACTGGCTGCACGTTTCCCTATGGCTTCCTAGCATTGCACTCATGCCTCACAAACAATGTATATTATATTTATATTTTGTTGAATAATAAAATATTAAAGACTTTGGATGGACAACATTTGTCAGGAGGAAGCATAGTTATTAAAGAAAATAATTTGAAAAATATGTAATTCTGTTGGAAAACAGAGGGATAGTTACGAAGTAAATATGTAGTAATGATGACGTATTTAACTGACATTTATTGTAGCACATAAGATTGATTTAAAATGGAAAGGAAGAAATAAGTTAAGATAGTGATGTTCAAACCCTAAGGACATGCTTGTAGAAAATAGTCATGGGACCTGAAGAAATTTTTAAGTTCTGTCATGGAGATGAGGGCAAGAATAACCAAGACAATGAGTTTCAAAGTTAATAATACTGGGTTTCTGGTTTTCTTTAATTTTTTATTTTTTATTTAATTAAACTTCTTTTACTTACTTTACATCCTCCTCACTGCTCCCCTCCCCGTTACCCCCTCCCACAGTACTTCCTTCATACCCCCTCCTCTTCTCCTCTGAGCTAGTGGAAGACCTCCTACATATCTGATTATATGCCTCACGAAACTGAAGAGTTCTCAAGGCAGTGTTTTTTATTGTTCTTATTTGTTTGTATTGCACTGATGAAATTGTTCATGTTTTACTTTATTACTTTAAACTGTCTGAGTTATGATCAACAAACATTTGAGTCATAGAGGCCACATGATGGAGAGTTTTCTCTTAACCAAATCCATAGTTTTTTTTTTTTTTTTTTTTTAATTTCTAGGTGACTCTACCTTACTTGAAATCATTTTAACCTCTTTTGTTTCCTGTTTTAATTTTTTTTGCACCATGTTTTTTATTTTTTGTGATTTGCTGTTTTTTCCCTTAAGACTCAGGTGACTAGAAAAGAGTTTAGTTTTGGTTCTTCCAATTGTTTCAATTGCACAATTCAAACACAAAGTCAATTTAAGCATGGCCATGGAAAATTTATTAAACACCAAATAAGAATACAGTATAACTGTGATTAAAGTTACAAGTGTTAATGCCAATGATAGTCAGAAATCCATTGCTAAAATCAGAATACTTGAAAAATATCAGCAAAACATGTAGGAAGAATTTTATTTTGGCTTGTGTTTTCTGAAGTTTTAGTTCATGGCCACTTGGCCTCATTGCTTTTGGTTCATCGTGAGGTTTTTCTGCCTCTCTTAGCATGGGAAAGCTGATTATTTCAGGGTGATATTAAATAAGAGAAGGATGGGGGTGAAAATAAGGAGAAAGAGGAGTCAATATCTGTTGGGAGCCGACTTTAAGCAAAAAGTGGCTAGAAAGCAGCTATCAGCTTTACAGCCATCTTGAGCCATATACCCTGACATGAGACTTGGTTTTCAACAGCCTACAACAGCTGAAGCACACTCTGATATCCCACATAGCTTGTTTTGCTGTTAAGTGCCCCCAGCTGCAAGGAGCACGTGGTATCCACGCCTACAAGGCATGCAGTGCACGTGTTGTCCACGTGATGTCTATGCCATACATGCCTGTAAGGCACACGTGCTGTCCACGCCTGTAAGGCTTACATCATATCCACACCCACAAGGCACGTGGTATCCACGCACCTACAAGGCATGTGGCAAAAGCCTATAAATACCCAGGATTTCCTTGATGTGGAGTGTGTGTGTATATGTGTATATGTATGTGTGTGTGTGTGAGTGTGGGGTGTAGTAGTAGTAAGTGTAGTGGTGTGTGTATGGTGGAGACAGTAAAGACTTTACTACAGATCCTCTGGCTTGTCTCTATTCTTCGCGGCTCTTCCCCTTCTTCCCCCCACTCTCTCTCTTGCTAAACCCGGACCTCCAGAACAGAGCGGGCCGCTATAGTTTGGCCCCCAAACTTGGGCAAGAGTGGTCCATTACAGTTTACAGCTCGGGGTTTTTACAGTTTACAGCTCCAGTCCTTTACAGTTTGGCGCCTGACGTGAGGCTCCAATAAGCAGGGCTTTTACATTTTGGCGCCAAGCGTGGGGCAGAAAGGTCTTTTACAGCTCGAGGCAGTTACAAACATCTCAATTTATATTTTCAGATATGTCTTATTGGTGTACTTTTCCCACCTGAACCGCAAATCCTCAATGTTTACCATTTTTAGGTAGTATCACCAACTTGGGACACAATATTCAACCCATGAACTTTTAAAAAATGTTTTATGCTCTCTCTCTCTCTCTCTCTCTCTCTCTCTCTCTCTCTCTCTCTGTAGGGGGTATGTGTATGTATGTGTATGTGTGTGTATGTGTGTTTGTTTGCGTACTTACTTGTGTGTATATGTGTATATATTATATGTGTGTGATCTATGTACATTTCTATGTACAAATCTGCACTTGAATTTGTGTATTTATATACACAGCTACACACACACTGTATACATGCAGAAGCCAGAGGATGACTTCAACTGGCTGCTCTTTCACTCTAGTATTAAACTCTTGAGCCAATATCTCTCACTGTATCTATCTTCAGGTATGCTGGCAGGTAGCAATTCTCAATGATGCTTCTGTCTCTGCTTACCAAACCTCTGTGTTTGAAGCATTCTTGGGATCATGCCATCCTTCTTATATGACTTATGCCAATTTGATTTCAGTTCCTTGTGACTGTATAAAAAGTATTGCTATCTGCTGATCCATCTTCCCAGTCTCAAACCTATGAGCTTTAAAAATGCATGTTGAATTGAGAGATGAGCACTTGCACAAATATATAGAACGCCATCTGGGTTTCATCAGAATCTTACAAGATAATTTTTACTGTCCTTTACAAAAAAAAAGAAAAATAAGCATCTCATTTATTTAACATTTTAGTGTGTTTTTAATGTATCAATATTTACTAACCAACATATATTAAAATGTTTAACAATAATAGTCAAAGTTAGTTATCATTATCTCTAATTTACATACATAAGAAGGTCACGGTTCAGTTGGTAAGTACTTGATAACTATAATAACAACAGACTGCATTAGAATAGATCTATCTGGAACCAAACTTTTTATTTCTTTGCTTTCAACTTTATATTTAGAAACTTTTTAGTAATTAGCTGATCTTGAAAATCTTGGATGCTGTTTTTAGAGGACTCTTGTAAAATCAGAGAAAGTAAGATTTTATAAAAAGTTCTCTAAGTCTTCATTCACGTTGTATAGTACTTATCTGATAATAAAATGAGAAGGAAATTAACCATGAGTGAATGTGCAAAAAATTTGCGACTATTATTTATTATAAAAGTTAATGATGTTTTCACTTCCTAGAAACATGACCATCCATGAATAAATTCTAGGAGAAGTGCTGTGCAGCCATTTTTATTTGACCCATTTTTTAAATTCAAAACTCAATATTTTTCTCTCAAATGGTTTTCTAAAAGGTCAAAATTGGCAACTGGCACAAGGTTATTTTGAAAATAATTAAAAGAGGTGGTGAACTGTGCATACACTGAAAACATTTCGCCAAAATAATCAGCGTTTTTTAGGCTTTCACTGCTGACTTTGCACTATTTTATTTTGGAGTATTTATTTAGACCTAAATAATATCATTTTAGCAGGAAGTCAGTGTGGCAATGTATAATATACAGATTAATGACTTTTCTTCTTTCGGATAAAATCTTTCACTAAAATGGAAGTCAAGGATTATTTTCATTTAAAATTAATCCATACCAGGGTTATTTGCAACAACAATAACAATAACACAAATCTCATTGTGTATAGCATAAAATCTTAAGATCTCATTAATTGAAAACCAAAATCACTTGAAGAAGAGATTTAAGGATTAATTTTTAAATCAGTTTTAATCTTCTTTTTCATTTTTCATTATAGTACAATGAAAATTATAATGAAAATGTAGTCCTTAACCTTTAATATTCTTTTCTTATTTCAATTCATTTGATTGTAAGAACTCTAAGGTTCTGTCCACCAGAGCAACAGACCCGAATGTAGGTATTTATACTTAACTAGTTGTTATACTATGATTTGTACAATTCAGCTTTTGAAAGAGGTGGAATTCAAGCTAAGGCTGTTTGTTCTAAGAGCTGTGTAGTGATGAATATTGGGCCTTATAGTGGAAGTAACACTGGGTGTGCAAATGAAAAACTGACCTTAAATTTGGGATTTGACTAACAGTTTGTGCATGAGTTAAATGTACTCAAGTTAAATTTCATATTGAGTAATTACACTGGGTTATGCTAATTATACAAATATGTGTTAGTGTATATAGCCATAGTAATTTAATTCTTTTTATAAGCATATTGTCCATATAAAATATGTAGGTATTCATTACAGAATATACAGTTAATTGCTTTTTAACTCTAAGTGAAAAAAATTAACTGAAGTAGACAGAAATAAATTGATAGAAATACTGGTATTCCTTTAAACTTGGGAAGTTTCACAAGTGTCTACCAATTTTTAAAAAAAAATGTAGAAAAATTATACTGAAAAAGATATTCCAGACTCAGAAAAACAAATATGGTATGTATTCACTTATATGCATATATTAGCTGTTAATGATAACCAAGCGACAATCTGTGGAATTACAGAAATTAGGTTTAGAGTAAGAGACGGGAAAAGGCAGATAGATTACATTAGGGAAGAGGATGAGAACAGATTGCAATGGATGGATGGTAGTGATGAAAGCATGATCAAGGAAGGAGGGGCACTGAAGTAAATACAGGGGAAGATAGCTAAAATTAAGGTCATTTGGGTGAACAGTATAGAAACCTAATAAAATAGAGCCTTCTGAAAAATACACATAATGAAGGTTATCTAAATGAAATCAGCAATAAGGGGCAATATAGCCTCTTGTCACCAAATAAAGCTTCCAATACAGTGAGTGGATTATATGTAACTGAGTTGTTGACCAAGTGCATCTCATAGGAATCCAAAAACATCCCAAGATGTTGCCAAGAATGTAAGTTGCTCTTCACAATTTGACTCAAGTCATATTGCCGAAGCAAATGCCTACAGAACTCATTAAATATAAAAAAGTCAGGCTGTTGCCCATACAGCTAAAATTAGTGTCTTTGATACAGGAAGGTACTCAGAATGCTACCAATGGGGGATACACCAACCCAGACACAAATACCTTTTTATCTATCATCATGAATTTCCTGCAAGATATGCTAGGAAAATGGTGACATAATATTTGTGAAATAACCAATCAATATCTGATTTGACTTAAGGCTCACTCCATGAGATGGATCCTATAGTTGCCATGCTTCAGTGAAGAACCTGAGACTAAGTATAGTCCAGGGACCTAGAGAAAAACAAAATACTATCTTTCTAAAACATAATAAAAAGTAACAATAAAATGACTCCTAATGACATCAGCCTGTTATAATAGATCAATGTCTTGCTCAGCCATCATCAGAGAAGATTTCTTTTGTATCAAATGGGAAAATAGAATCTCACAGTCAGATATTACACAGAAAGTGAGAGACCTTGGAACACTGATTCCTAAATGGGACATTTCTATCAAATCTTTTTCCTCGGAGCTTAGGGAATCATGTGGAAGAGGAAGCAAAAAGAGTGTAAGAGTCAGTAGAGATGGAGAACAGCAAAGATGCAGGCCCCATAAATCAAGATGAGCAAAGTTCATTTGAATGCAGAGAGACTGAAGCAGCATGCACAGGGCTTGTATAGTTCTGCATTAGGTCCACTGTGTATTTATATTATTTCTTCTAGTTTAGTGGATTTTGTGATTCCTGATGATGTGAAGAAGCAGGCCACAGTTCTTGTGCCTTCTCTTGGATGGATATATATATATATATATATATATATATATATATATATATATATATATATTCTCTTGGAAGCTTGTTTGTTTTCTAATGAGAGACAGAAAAGGAGTAGAACCAGAGAGGAGGGGAGATGGCAAGGAATGGGAGGAATAAGAGAGAGGGGAAATCATGTTATTGTCTAAAAAACTATTTTTACTAAAAAGGAAAATGTTCTTGGATAGGCATTTTGGGACTTGCATATAATCCTACATGATAGAGGCTGGATAAGTATAACATTTGGGTACATCCTGATCTTCAGAGAGGAGGTGCAAGATGAAATACTGTCTTTCATATTTGGATCTTACCATTGAATCTTTAGATTTGTGTGTTTAACCTGGAACGTCTGTAGAGATCAGAGACCTTAATTGTAGGAAGGATATCAGAACCCACATGATTTTAACATAGAGGGGATCATCCATGGCTTTTAAATTTAACTGTAATGGAGATAAGTTCTCAGGGAGAAGAAAGGATGGGAGAGTAAGCTCATTTAAACAAAGGATGTATAAAATTTAAAAGCCCACTTTTTGTAAGATAATTAAAATTAAAATAAAATGCTACATTCACATTTACAAAACAGTTTAAAATCAAAAACAAATGAATAAGCAAGCAAACAAACGAAACAAAAATCCTGCTTACAATTCTGAAACTAGTACATTCTTTAGGAAAGTAGCAGTTATAGGAGGAAATGACCTCATCTCTCACCCTTTCAAGCTTCATTCAACAAGAATGTCAACTAAGCTAGGGGAACCATGGGGTACCCAGGAGGAGTTAGAAAAAGGACTGAAGAAGCTGAAGGGGTTTGCAATTCCACAGGAAAAACAATAGCAACCAACTAGATACACCAGAGCTCCCAGGGGCTAAACCACCAATCAAAGAATATGCACAAAACAACCCATGGCTCCAGCTGCATATGTATCAGAGGATGGTCTTGTTGGGCATCAATGGTAGGAGAGGACCTTGGTCCTTTGAAGGCTCAATAACCCAGTGTAGGAAAATTCCAGGGCTTGGAGGAGAGAATGGATGGGTGGGTAGGGGAACACTCTCATAGAAGCAGAGGGAGGGGGTAAGATAGGGGGTTTGTAAAAAGGGGAAACAGGGAAAGAGGATAACATTTGAAATGTAAATAAATAAAATACCCAATAAAAAAAAAGATCAAATCTTAGCTCAGGTATCTCAGGCTATGGTTTACATTGGTTGAAGGTGCCACTGTTGACTTGAAAGTTAAATGAACATACACATTGACCTGTGAAAACAGAACTGTAGTTGTGGACTTACAACATTCTGGATATGTTCTTATGTTCTACAAAGTCTGATAGGCCACAGATGCCAGCCCAGATTTCTATTCCCAGAAAAAACTATCAATCACAATTGACAGAGAATGAAAAACATTCTTTGATAAAAACAAGTTTAAGCAATTTCTAAATATCAACGTAGCACTACAAAGGTGCGAGAAGGACTCCAGTCTGAGGACACCAACTTCTTTACATCTTTTTAAGACCAGCTTTTAGAGCACTGATTCTTTGTATTGTTTTTTGATTTGTTTTTCTCATTAATTTATGTTTTATATTTTCTGGAAGCAAAGTAGTTTTGGTTAATATTTTGGGATATCTTAGTTTATAAATGATAGATTTCTTTTTGAAATTTTTTTGTTGTTATAGTTTAATTACATAATTTCTCCTTTACCTTTGCTCAGTTCAAACCCCCAATATACCCATATCTACTCTCTTTTATAATCCTGGCCTTCTTTTTTGTTTTTTTTTTCAACTTGTCCAGTCTGTATAATGGAACATATGTATGTTTTCAGGGCTGACTATCTGGCATTGAACAGCCAACTGGAATGCTCTTTTCTGGAGAGGACCATTTTTCGTGTTCTTGGCATTCCTTAGTTACCTATAGTTCTATGTGTTTGATTCATGCCACATGGATTTTCTCCACCCAGTTTGGTGTCCTTCTTGTTTAGCTCACTTTTGTGCTGCCATACTGGTGAGACTTTATTGGTGTAACCTGTTATGTTACTAGGAGATATAATTTCACAGCAAACTCTCAGATCCTCTGGCTTTTACAGTCTGTTTTGATATTAATTATTTTTTCCCAGTTACTCGACTCAAGGAAATGCAAATTAAAACAACTTTGAATTTTCATCTTACATTAGTGAGAATGGCAAATATCAACAAAACAACATATAATAAGCAAATACTGCCAAGAATGTAGGGAAACGGGGTGGGAGGGTACTCATTTACTGTCAATGGGGATGACAACGGGAGCAGCTACTCTTGATATTAGTGTGAAGAATCATCCCAAAATTAACATCAATCTACCATATGCCACAGCTATACCTTGATTTGCAGTATGCCCAAACGACTTGATATTCTACACTACAGATACTTTCTTAGCAATGTTCATAGATGCCCTACTCAAAATAGTTAGGAAATTAAAACAATATGAATATACCCCAACAGATGAATGGATAATGAAAATGCAGTATGTATACCCAGTGGATTACTATACAATTCTAAAAAAATGCAGTCATATTAATTACAAGCAAATGAATATAGAAGATTGAGTAAGCTAAATTAGAACTTAAAAAATAAATGTCACATATTATTGCTTCTCTGGTTTTGTTGATTCAAATCTTCATATGTAAGTTGTTGGTACCCAAGCTGCTCCATGTTTGGCGCCAAAATGTTGTGAACCACTCTGTTCTATTGTCTATCTCATTGAAGGGCTCCTCTCTCTCTTGACTCAGATTCCCCTTGACTCATATTCTCTCTTGACTCATATTCAATCTTGACTCATATTCCCTCCTATTGACTCATATTGACTGTATTGACTTGACTCCTATTGATTCTCATTCTTACTCCTATTACGAGGAAATCTTGGATATTTATAAGCACAAGCAGGGGAAAACAGGTGAAGACATTTTACCACGTGAACTATGCAGCTGGGGTCACTAAACAGCAAAGCAAGCTATGTGGAATAAACAAGATATTTGTTAGAGTGTGCTCAGCAGTTGTAGGCTGTTGAAAAACAAGTCTCTATCAGGGTATATGGCTGAGATGGCTGCAAAGTTGATCTAGCCACTTTCTGCTAAAAGTCGGCTCCCAACAGTAAGTATATAGCATGGTGTAACCATAGAAATGAAGAATGGATGAAGAGACCATGGTGGATGATGGTGCTGAGAGGGAGACAATTTCAATTGTGGAGAGGCAAAGGAGAACAAAACAGAAAGAGAAAGGCAGAAAAAGAACTTTCTCTTTATGATATTCACTTTGGGAGTCAGTAAGACTTCCAAAATGATACAAGCCATACCCATTGTCATTGGTTGCCTTTCAGGACTTGAAGCTAAGCCCTTATTGTTAAATATCGCACACCCTTTGGTCACAGAACTTGGAAAAATCAGGATGGAACTGACCTGGAAATTTTCCACCTATGGAGTAGTTCTCATAATGAAAGCTAAGCATTCTGCCAAGGGAGAAAAAAAAATCAGTAGTCTTCCCAAATTACATAGCTTATGCCCCACAATTCCTAGCCTGTCAAGATATGACTAATGATGTAATTATAGCACATACCTTGGGAAAAGTGACAAGTCTCTTATTGGAATTAAGTTGGAGAGTAGGTGGGGACTCATGCTAGGCACTGTAACTTAACCAGATATCCATGGATAAGGAGGTCATAGATCCTACAGAAGAATATACTGTTGACATTTTCCTAAATAATTATAATTTCTTCTATATTCTAGATACTTATCTTTATATCCTTAGGTAAGTGTACCTCTAATCCTCATCAAAGAAGCTCTGTTTAATAACAGAAGATGATTTAAAATGATCTGCTCTTTTGCCTGCTTTTGGAAACGCTTTCCTCCTACTGGCTTGCCTAGTCCAGTCTTAATACAAAAGGAGGTGTCTAGTTTTATTGCAACCTGATATGCCATGCTTGTTTGATACCCCTGGGTGGTGTATCTTTTTCTGAAGGGAAGCAGAGGAGGAGTGAATATGGGGGAGAGGGGAGATAGTTGAGGAGGGACTGGGAGGATCAGAGGGGAAACTGCGGTCAAGTTATGATGTATGAGAGAAGAATAAAAATTGAAGAAAATAAGAGACCACAGGGCATCCAACTTCAATTAATACACACGCCATGCAACTCCTACATGTAAAGCTTAGGAAATAATGTGGAAGGGGCAGGAAGTAAGACTGTAAAAACTGGGAGAACAAGATGATTGCTGTGAAATAATGTTTTCTAAAAACTAAAGGGATGTTGTTCTTATGAAACCTCAACAATATAGCTTCCTACATAAGGCATATAAGCAATCAATGGATTATAGGAGATGGAGAATCAGTCATTTCCAATTAGTCTTCCTGGTTGTTACAAGATTATTGCAATAATTCCAGTATTTGTTCCAAAATATATTCCTCAAAATAATTCTAGCATAAACATTCAGGCGTACTATAAAGAAAATACATCTTAGTTTATATAATTGCAGTTATAATCCACACTTTGTACCAAAAGAAGCATTTCCAAATAATATTTAATAACAAATGACCTACAAAATACTTCTTTGATTATCTCCCATTTGCTGAACTTATATTGATATATGGACAATTGAAAAGTTACCTATGTGCTATTTTTTACTATTTTGCTCAACTGTTCAATTATTCTTTACATTTTAATTTAAAATACATTCATATTATCTACTGTGAATACTCCAATGTTAATCAACTTTTAATTGCTACATAGTGTCATCATTAAGAATTCAAATCATCATGTCCTGGAAATTGTTTCTTATCTTTCATCACCTCTATAGCTACTAATTAGAAATATTGTTATTTCTTTTTCTTTCTGTATGAAGGTTTGGTACTTTTTGTCTCTTACCGATTGTGTATACTTAATAAAGTGTCAAATGTTGAGAATAAACTTCCATGTGTGATTTTTCTAACATCACATGACCTTACATGAATTACCTTCATAAGCAGATTTAGGAGAAGGAATACAATTGATTATCAAGCCCTTGCTTCTTTCTTTTCCCCTTTCTCAAAGGAATATAAATCTCAAAATTCAAAACACATTGAAGTTACTTAAGTGGGTATACCCTGACAGAGTAAGGAAGAAAAGAAATAGCTAGATTATCTAAACCCTGATAATACATTATGTTTGTTGTTAAGACAATCAGAGAGGTTTGTGGGGAAACACAGGAAACTGGTTTTAAAATTTAACTAAATGATTCTTCCTTTTTATCACAATATGTGGTCTGGCTTCTCTGAGGACATTGACTTCAGTGACCTGCCACTTTTTTATTAGCCTTCTGGAAAAATGTGTTTAGGGAAGCAGTGAATATGAACAAGTAAATACAGGCTATCTTTTAAAAATAACTATTAAAATTTACTGGAGATTTTCTGGTAGCTTATGAATTTTTTTGTTCCTGCTTTATCCTGAAGATTTTATTTTTAAAATTTCTGGATGAGATAATGTCGGTTTTAAATTTAGCTTCAGAATACTTTTTGATACCTTATAGGATTTATTTATGTGTTTGAAGTGAGATGGACTGTGTCTCCAAAGATAATCTCAAGAGGAAACAAAAGCTGGTTATAGCACAGTCGGCAGCACTATTTGTATTGCAGACTCTTTGCTTTGCTTTCCTCAGTGTTCATCCAAACCCAAGCAGCTTAAGAGACCAAATATATCTATATAAACTGTGGTTTATAACAAGCTACAATGGTAGCTTCAGATGTTTTATTCTTTAAATAATCAGAGGATGCAAGAATTTGGACTCACAAATTTGCTACTGCTGCAGATTACAATACCAAAGCAGATGACTGAAGCAATAAGCAGCTGTTTTTTTCCATTTAAGATCAACTAATAGATGCATTATACTCTCAATGTTCAATAAAAGAGATTGTCCAATTGACAGCCACTTAGGTTTTGTAGTTTTATTTCAGCGTGGATAACATGTAAATATTTAAAATAACCATAGGTGGCAAGAGTGCTTGCTCAGTGGTTCATTATACTGGCTGTTTTTCCAGAAGACCTAGCTTGAATTTCCAGCACCAGGGGGAGGCTGAATATCATTTGTAATTCCAGTTATAGAAGATCCAATATCCTTTTCTGGATTATGTGAGGCTGCATACATGTGATATACATACACATAATATATATACATGTATGCAAGTAAAATACCCATACACATAAAAATAAACAATAAAATTCATAATAACAAAAATACCATATTTTTAAATCAATATAAATATACATACATATAAATATAGGATTTCATAAGTACCCATATCAAAAATGTAAATTGATTGAATAATAAAGTCAAAGATTAGGATTTCCAAACAATTCTCAGTAAAAAGTATTTCAAATATCCTTGCAAGAAAAATCTAGTTTTCTATAAAGAGTAGATTAAATAGATTCTATCGTGAGAAAAATCTGAGATGAGCCTGAGATATTTATACGGCACTAGAAGATAAGACAGTCCTTTTTTAAATTGAGAACTTTTTTTTTCCTTTTTTTATTCTTTTGTCTTTTTTTACAGTCCAGATTTTATCCCCATTCCGGTCTACCTCTGACTGTACCACATCCCATACCTCCTCCCCCCTGTTTCCAAAAGAATGCCCCCATCCCTTACACCTACCCAACCAAACCTCCCTACTTCCTGGGGCCTCAAGTCTCTTGAGGGTTAGGTGCATTATCGCTGATTGAGTCCAGACCCGACAATCCTTTGCTCTATGTGTGTTGGGGGCCTCATATCAGCTGGTGTATGTTGCTTTGTTCTTGGCTCAGTGTCTGAGAAATCTCAGGGGTCCAGGTTAATTGAGACTGCTGGCCTTCTTATAGGGTCTCCCTCCTCTTCAGCTTCTTCCAGCTTTTCCCTAAGTCAACCACAGTGGTCAGAGCTTCTGTTCATTGGTTGGGCATAAATATCTGCAACTGACTCAGCTGCTTGTTGGGTCGTTTGGAAGGCAGTCATGCTAAGCTCCTATTTGCGAGCACACCATAATATCAGTAATTGTGTCCGGCTTTGAAACCTCCCCTTTAGCTGGATCCCAATTTGGGTCTGTTACTGGATCTCCTTTCCCTCAGTCTCTTCTCCATGTTTGACTCTGCAGTTCTTTCAGACAGGAACAATTCTGAGTCAGAGTTTTTGACTTTGGGATGGCAACCCCATCCCTCCAGTTGATGTCCTGTCTTGGGTGGGAAAGGAAACAGAGAGAGAAGAGGGGAACATGGTTAGGTATTGTGGTGAGGAACAAGACTGAACAGAAAAGTCAATTCTTCATAGAGGCATGTGCTCAAAACTCAACAGTCACTGACAGATTGTAGGTCAAAATCATCGAAGAGAATAATGAATTTAATTGCCTTATTGATTATATCTATATAAAACTCTTCTGTTTCAATGTAATCTTCAACAAATGGAAAGGCAGAAATATAACTATTTGCTTATCGCTGAAAATATTCATGAATTCAGTGACAGAAAATTTGAAATAAGGAATGTTTGTATAGTTAAACTTAATTACAGAGGGAAAAAATAGGCATCTTTGATGATATCTCCAAGGCCAAAATATCTAAATTGTGTTGTACTGTGTATGCATGCGTGCGTGTGTGTGTGTGTCTGTGTGTGTGTGTGTCTGTGTGTCTAATGTGTAATAAAACTGTAATATTCAGTCAGTTTGGTGACAGTGACATGAGAAATGCATGATGAAGTAAGTGCCGTGTTTAATAGCTAATTTTGGGATGTCTGGAATCTTCCCAATTCACAAGCATACTGTCCTTTCTCTCAATGCTGCACTACTGCTGTGCAAAGGGATACTGAGCAGATCCATTTCTTGACAGAATTTGGTGATTATTTGTGACTATAAACCCTACCTTTATGATTTTTAGGAACATAAATTAACTATATTTATTACTTTAAAATAATTTTGGGACATTTTCACAATTCCCCCAAACTCCTAGTATTTACTAGAAATAAGCATCTAGTCCCCTATTTTTACAGTATTTCAAACGATTTATTTCTAATTTAGGTGTGTGAGTGTTTTGTCTATATATTTGCAGTGTGCCATCATTAGAATCTGTGTCTATGAAAGTAAGAAGAAGGAACTGAATTTCTTGGAACTGAAATGCAGATTGTTATAAATTATGGTAGGATCTAGGAAGTGAACCTAGCTTCTCAGAAAAAGCAACATGTGATTTTAAATGTTAAGCCGTCTCTGAATCCTCCACTGTTCCAACTTTAATCATCATTAATGCTCTCTGTATTGACTTACCTCTTTTGAACTTTTCAAAACAGTGTAGTCACATAATGTGTTTTATTTAGAAATTCACATGACCATTTTGAGAACAATTGCCATTTCTTTATGTATCTGTAGGTCAACCTTACTTTCACAGAAGTAATATTCTGTTAAAGATATAAAACATTCATCAATAAATCACCATAACATAGGCAAACCTGGAGCTCCTGTCTCTTCCTGAACACAAACAATTCTGTTCTATTTAATTACCAATTATTTTGAAATTTAGTTATTTTCTTACACTGAGCATACACTACTTAGACATATAGTATGCATATACATCTATGTTTCCTTGATATTATGCAATTGGAATAGAATAAATATACAGTTTGAACTATGCTTTACAATAAAATATTGCAATATTCATCATGGATATTCCATAGGTCATATTCTGCTAAGATATTTATATTATAAGTAAATATGGAAATTTTATATAACATTATAGTTACACTAAATATAAAATTTTATTCATATAAATATAAGTTGAAAATATTAATAGTCTTAGATTTTATTATGTTATAATAATTTATATGATAGTTTATACATATGTGACAGGATAGTCAATTTTATCTAAATGTAGCCAGGTGTTTGGAGAATTAATATTTATTCATGTATGCAATTTAGTGCTTATGTACCCATATATTTTAAGGTACATGTACCTATCAATGAAATTTTTTATTTTTTAACAGAAAAGACATATTTAATATATCAATTGACAGTGTTTCCTAATTTGTATAAAATTCTAGGTACTAACATTTTCAATAATCACTTAAAATTGTTACTGAGATTTTAGTTTATATATGATTTAATGTATAGGCCTTTACTAAGCAAATTAGTGAGATTGGTAAATATACCTATGTAACCAATATTTTTATTGATGTTAGAATATTCCAACTCCTCAGAATGTCTGTTCATAATCTTTATATGGATCACTAACTCAAAATCCTAATTAGCAATCAATTTTGAATTTTTACACATATATCAAATTTATCTCTTCTGACCTTAATATGGACAACTGAATAGAGTATTCACTTTTGTTCCAGATCTTATTTGCTTCAACACAATGCTTGAGGACATTATTTACATTGTGCATGTATTAACTGCTTGTTCTTTTGATTTTTGAGTATAATTTTTGTTATAAAAATGTTCCTTAAATACTTATCCATTTATTTGAAGAAAATTCTTGAAATGTTTTATAGCATTTTTGTTTTGTTTTGTTTTGTTTTGTTTTGCTGAGATTAAGACACCAATATGCGTTGGTGTTTCTAAGATACATTACTTATTTTCTCTAGATTTTCAGGTGTTCTATTGGGCACACACACATATATGTTTTGAGAAAAGATTCATGCACCAGAGGAAACATCCACCAATGCTGGACAATAATATTGCAAACAGTTCTAATATCAGTTTCAGAAATATTGTCCAGGCTTGCTCGATCTATATGTGTAAGCTCAGCAAAGCTAACATCTAAATTTTCCTAGCAACCACTCAAACATCATACCATAATTTGTTTAGTCCTTGGCATCACCTCACAAACTGTTCATATTTAGACTGTACCAGATGAAAACCAAGGATACTTAGGTCATAGTAGTATGCCTTAAACATAGTTTTCACAAAGTCTAAATCAATAGAAATAATATAAACAAAGCAATATATTTGGTAAGAATATTTGAAAATGGTATATGTAGATCGATTTGAAACCATTCTATGACCATTTCAGATGAAACTTACTTTATATTTTTTATATTATATGCAGAGGATAAAGTTTAGGGTTTAGTTATATATATTCAACACATAAAATTTTAGCAATGTTTTAATTATGAGGTGACATTTATATTCTATATAGAATGAACACAAAGTGTGTAAACTTATCTATCTATCCTCTATCAAAATTTTTGAAAATCCAATCTATTTAGTAATATAAAATATTCTAACTTTTGTGCTTTCTTTTAAGAATTTTCTGAGCCTAAGGATAAATAATAAAAAGTTTTCCACATAATAGATTTAACTATAAGGGTTGTTTCCAGCTCTCCCTTTCTCCCAGTCCAATCTTATTCCTTGCTCACTGTGGTGTCTTGCTTATTATATAGGCAGGATGAAAATATTCTCCAGATACACGATAGTGGCATTCCCTACTAACAGGAAATTATATAAGTCAATTTTTGTCTTTTGTTTTCTCCTTTATCATTTCTTTCCCATTTAAATGCATGCACTTTAATTGTGCTGCTGCTAGGTTCTAACAAGGGCCATATACTTTCAAGGCTAGGCATGAGTTTTCTGGTTCACTCTTGCTTTGAAATCTATTGTCAATAATGTCTAATCTATAAATTACCTTGAAGAATAAGTGTAGTGAAAGTACTACACTTGATAAGCAGTACTATAGATAAGAAACAATTTATAGTTGGAAGGAAATTTAGATTTAGAATATTAAGAGTCTATTAGGGGTTTGATCTATTGTGACTGAAAACACTGAGAAAGAAAAAATGAATATTAGATACATCTTCACACACCAGTGTCTGACTAGTAATATGTTTGAGGCTACAAATAAACAACTTGTGTAATTTCTAAAGCATAATTTCAATTTCAGTTGAATTCTGACAAAATTAAGTCATGCATATTTCTCAAGTTTAAAATGGCAAATGCTGCAAATGTCTATGCACAGGACTTGCTTGTGAACAGCTTAGATTGGTGACAAACAGGTGTCTCCACACAAATTGAGGTGTCATATTTTGTAATTGTTTGGTTCTTAAAATATAACTTAAAAGTATAGCTGTGAAAAGAACACAAATACTTCTATTTGTATGTAGTCTGCATTAGTAGTGTGTCATAATGTTTAAATGAAGGTATTTTATTAGATAAAAATGTACAAGAATAGCTATACTATTTTAACTGGAACTATGATAAGTCAAGAAACAGACTTGAAAGCACTTATAGTCGTATGTTTTATTTTTAAATTAACATATCCATCAAATATTGTGTCTGAAACGCTGCAATGTTCCTTAAGGTATATGTATATATTGGTAAATAAGATTTCATTCTTTATCCGGGAAACATTTTTAGACTAATATTTTTTCTATAAGCATTCAGATAAGCCTCAAGTTTATTTTTTTTACCAGACAAAAAAATGTAGAGCTTGAGGTGCAGTTATATTGTGAATTCAAGAAAATAAATAAATTCACTCAATATTTGCTCTGATACTATCATCTTAATACTATTACTTTGATTCATTAAGACATAGGAATATAATATGAAAGTTTCAAAGAGTAAATTAAAGTACCATTTAAAAGAACAAGAAAAGATATAGGAGAAACAGTAAAGTAATAAGATTGGCCTTTCCTGCTTTTGATGTTTAAAGGGCTTTCTTCTATCTCACAATGTGTTCCTATGGCATGTCTTTTTCGTACATCACAATCAAAAACATGAGATGGGACAGCTCTTCATTTCTGCCTTTAAAACCATATTTATAAAGAACCTATTAGTAACTCATAACTAGGAAAGTATATGTATAGATTGAATTCTTAACCAACTTAAGTCATAAATAAGGGAATTTAAATTTTCCTTAGAAATTTTGCTATATTACTTCTGCTAAGACTCATTGAAGACAATATTGAGATAAAACAGAGAATTAACTGAAATAACAAGATAGAACCCTTTCATAATGTAGCTCACAGTATAACCTGAGAAATCATCCTAGCATAAAATACTAGGTCAAAATATGTAAGAATTGTTAACTTTTCAAATACTTTTTATTTTCTAAGTGAATTTTATGGATTGTATTTTAATCCCACTTTCCAATTCTTTTCAGACCCATTCCCATATTCCAAATCCACCAAACTTTTGATTGCATTCATTTATTTCAAAACATCAAAACCAGTTTGTGTTGCCTACTCCTGGGGTGTGTGTCTATCCACACAAGCATCTCAGACCTGCAAGGATTCTTTAAATCTATCAATTACCAATAACTCTTCAGCTAGTGGTGGGATTTCATGCCTACCTCCTCTGTCCATTTTTTCGACCTTGAGTGTCTTGTGTACACTGTCACAACTGCTATGAGCTTTGATGGACAACTGCCCAATTGTGATTAGTAAATAATTCTCTTATAGCAACAGTTCTCAACCTATGAGTTGTGTCCTCTTGGAGTTGCATATCAGGTATACTGAGTATCAGATATTTACATTGCAATTTATGACAGTAACAGAATTACAGTTATGGAGTAGCAGAGAAATAATTTTATTGTTGAGGACTGGAGTCAACACAAATGAGGAACTGTATTAAAGCATCGCAGTATTAGGAAGGTTGAGAACCAGTGCCTTACAGTATTAGACCACTATACTTTTCAGTCTTTTCACCATCTCTTTCTCAATGATCTCTGAGCGGTGGGCCATGGGGATGTGATGAAGTGTCCTGTTTAAAGATGAACACTGCTTAAACACTTACTCTATGAACCCCTAACTGGTTGTGAGTCTCAGTGTTAGTCGTCAACATCAGCTTAAAAAGGAAATTTCCCTGATGAGGGTGGAGATAATACTAATCTATGGCTATAATGTAGTCATTTATGTTTTTAGAATTTTATGTGTAAGAGGCGATTTGCTAGTATGAATGTCTGTGTGCCACTTGTGTTCCAAGTGCCCACAGCGGCCAAAAGAATGATTTGGATCCTGTGGAACTGAAGTAACAGATGGTTTTAGCCACCATGTGGGTCCTGGGAAAACTCTGGAAAAGTATTCAATGCTCTGAAATACTGAGGCATGTGTTCAACCCCATAAAATCTATTTAAATATTATGTGGATTTAGCAAAATAATATTTGCACGTTCTTCCCTATATCATGGGTCCTACTATGAGACATCTAACCACCAGTTTTTAACTTTCTCAACAGTGCCAAGTATAGGCTCCTTCTCCTGGCCTTAAATACAACCAGAATGTGGTTTGTTATTCCCATGACATTGTTCCTCAATTGTATGAGTAGGTTTTCCTTGCCAGAGAGGTCTTTATTATAGTTATCAGTGTTTACAGCTGTGTAAGACTGATTATTACTCTTCTCGTCTGGTAGCATGCATAGCACCTTCCAGCCCTATTGACCTTAGCTAATAGGGTAAAACATCCATGTCAGAACCAGCTTGAATTTTCTTGTTCTTTGACTGTCCTTGACCTTCCCTCTGACAGTCCTTCAACCCTACCTTGACTGGTAAGAACTTTAGATCCTTGCTGACAAGTTTGCCCATTCTTTAAGACTTGACTAAGTAAGAAAGAAAGAAAAGACAATTTCTGAGAAGGAACGTTCTTTTCTTCAAAACAGAGTAAAATATAAATACCAATCAAGAATAAAATTTTCAAATGGTATTTAAGGACATCTAGGAGCAGATATCATATCAAAAGCATATTTTTGACAGATTGGGATCATGCTAGACAGGGCTGGACTGAAACTCGCTAAGTGTGCCAAGAAAGGGCTGACCTGATTGGCATGCCTTGAAACACTTTGGAAGCTCTGAAAAGCATTCATTTACACACCTTCATATCTTCATTATTTTAATATTGAAGCATTAAGTCTAAATTAATAAATTAAGCATTAATAACAAAAATTAAATACTTTTACAATCAGTAGAAGTATTATAGAACATGGTGGATTTTGGCTATGTTTATACAAGGAAATTGAAGTCTAAACATTTTAACAATATAGTGGAAAAATGAATAAGACCTTTCAGATACCACTAGGTGAAGTTGAAAATTAGTGATGTACATAATGCCACCAAGTATAAACTCAATAAAAAGCAGATTAAAAGGTACTGTCTTAGCCAGAAGAGACAAAAATAAGATGGAGAGCAGAAAATGATGATATGGAAGGTGATACAAGCAAAAGTCATAAAAAAAAAAAACCCTGAAAAATTAGGAAAAAAAGGAGAAAATACAAATGACCAGTATTGGGAATTCAAACAAAGGAATATTGTATTGTTCCGCCGAAAATTAAATACCAGTCAGACAAGAATATAAATATTTGTAGACATTAGTTTCATAGTTTAGTTCAACTATGTGTTTTCTTATAATATTTTTTCCATTACTTTTCTCCTTTCTTTCAGAAGCATTGGTAAGACTTGTATAAATATGTTTGAAGCTATGATTTGCAAAAACATTCCTTTACTTTACTTTGAATTTTCTGCTTAAGAACTTTCAACCACTATATCACCAACTTTGGAAAATTATCAGGATTACTCTAATAATTATTATTTAGTAATTACCCTGATGTAAATGTTAGTTTAAAAGGATTTTCTTCACTTGATCTTCTGTTTGAATGGGTTTTTCTTTCACAATTTTCTTTAATATTTTATATTTTTCTATAAAATCTTTATTTCAAATTATATTTAAGACTATCTTGACTTCCTTTTGTCTCATAATGGTATGGTATGCATGTTTATATAGGGTCACATTATCTTGTTTCTTTACATGACACACAATTATCTCTTAGATTCTATGCATCTATATTTTACCTTCCCTCGGTACTAAATAACATTGTCTTGTTTTGTTTCAGCTAATATTCTAGGTGAATTAATTTTAAACCTCTGGATTTTTGTAGCTTAAATATCGAAGGTCTGGAATAAAGAAGGATCTAAGATATTTTATCTAAAAATTGTAATTTTATATTTCACATAGAGAAATCTATAGGTAAATAAAGACAAAATATTGGTGCATTGGTAGTATGCAAGTCTTACAGAGACACTGGTTCTTTGTTTCATATCTAGGGTTACAGAACCTGGTGAATGCAGCAGAAACAACATAACAATAATACACCAAAAAATTCTGTGTGTAGTTAAAGCTCATTCAAGGCAAAGAAATGGAAGGAGAATTTGAAGAAGAGATTCATAATTTGGAAACAGTCACTAAGAACAAAGATAGTATAAGTCACTGGGGAAGGTAAACAAAGTAACATTAAGAATGAAAATGAAGGACATGAAAAAGTCATATGTATTTTCTGTGATTATTTTTTTTAATTATAAAAGTATTTACTAGCCTATGTTTAGATAGTTATTGTTTCCATGTTTTTATAATTATATTTTGTATAATTATAAATAATATGTTTAATGGACTTAATATGCAATTTGTGAATTATGTATTTTACTATTTTAGAAATAATCACATAAGTGTACCAGATGCTATTATTTATTACTTTTGAAATTCAGACACAAGCATTTTAGATAAAAATCTGTATTTTCAATCTTTTTAATATATTTTGAGTTAAGTTAATTTATCTGAGAAGGCAAACTTGATTCAGGACATAGTATTTGATGTATTTTACTGCATCAGCTGATTTCCAGATAAGCACATGCAGTGCATATTTGAGAAATTTGAATGAAAGAGAACAAAAACATGAGAAGAAACTATGAGTCTAAGATTAAATATTAAATATGAAAACTGACTTAAAATAGTTCCACTTGGTGAAAATAAATGATTGAATCTCCCAGTATTTAATCGTTAATTAATGATTAAATTTGTCAGAAGTGCTATTAACATAGATTCCTTTAACTTCACTTCCCAGTCAAGAATTTCCCTGGGAGAATGCCCTACGGGGTCCCTCATAGCAACTTTGCCCACAAATGTTCTAATTAACTGTACCAGAGGGTCTGCTGTGCTGTCTTGTTAATGCAGTCTATCCGGTTCTTCAGTGCCCATCATGTATCATTGTTCTACGAGTGACAGCAGTCAGGTTATTAAAGGTGTAGATATTAAATTAACAACAGTAGTAAACATTGTAGCTGCACTTCACATCTCAGCAGAACCAATGAAGTGGATGACACTGAATCCATGCTGATATTCTGCAGTGACAGATGGGCGTCATTTAACACAATACATCAGTGAGCAACCCACGTACCACAGCTGTCCTCCACTAAATGAATTAGATCAGGGTAATTAATCTAAGGCAGAGAATATTACTAAACTGGGTCCTAAGCGGAATTAGAGAAGAATGAGATCTCCTGCTAAAAATTTGAAATGGATTTTGCATTAATAATTCTAGTGGTGATAAGTTTTCCCGAAGGTATTGCCTTTCTTAGGATATATATAAATCTTCTCTTTGTTGAAGGAAACAAGACAGCAATAGAGAAGTCTCTCCTATTTGAACCTAAAATGGGTGATGCCTTTTCTTTATTTCTGTTCTAAAAATAGATGTTGGCAGCAAATGAGGCTTAACCTGGGAGAGGCTCTTCAACCTAAATCCCATCTCATTATCAATTATCACATATGTTTATTCTCAGCACTAGTGCTTACAAAGATAAGAGTTTAGCTGTTAAATTCTCATAGTTTTGGATCAGTTTTTACATAGACCACTGAATTGATACTGGTTGGATGGATAGGCAGGGTGAATGACAGCTTCCTTTTCTTCCTGATATCAATTTCGGTTACACCAAAGCTTATTTATATACTTGGTCTTATTAAGTGCAAGATATACATTCTTAAAATCATGACATTTCAAAAAGGCATCCATAATTTCAAGAACTTATTTATGATATATTTTAAAAGCATAATGTCAATTTAGCTTTCCCTTTGCATATTTACGTAAATCTATTTATATGAACAAAACACAATAGATATTTTTATGTTTAGGTGTTTGTAGGATGCTAAAGAAATATTCTGTGATGTTTGTTTATAGAACAAAATACTCTGACCTTTATAGTTACCAATACGTCAAATGCATAATTAGGAAAAATCAGAATCTTTATAAACCTCAGGTAAACAAATACATTCTTTGTACTGTTAGTATTAAATCAATTGCATCCAATTATGCTTAATCTTTCATTAATCTTAAACATCACAAAACTAAGACATGGTTTTTGAATTCATGAATACTTTATGGATTTAATTTCTAATTTCTACTTCACAAAGTTCGATGCTTTCTTATAAAGTATGTTTATAACAACTGTAGCCATTGATCAAGCAGCTAGCTGTGTGCTCCATTGTTACATTCTCCTGTGGCTTATATCTTTGTATCTCTTTTGCAGACTCTCCTTTCTTCTGCCTATCATGGCAAGAAGGAAACCATGCTGCTAATTATGGTAGCTGAAATTTTTGACACAGTAGGAAATATCCAAATGGCAGATCTTTCTTTATAATGAATTTACTGGCTTCTTGTTAAGTTAGTATGTCTTTGTTGGAGAACTGTAATAAGCATTTTTTAAGAATTATATGTTTATTGTAGAAGCTTAGCAAGATGCCACTGGGAGAAGCTACCACATGGACAGTATCTGATTTTAAAACTTTATTGTCTTGATCATCAATAATTAGAGTAAATTGTGAACTGACTGTCACATTTAAGCATGAAAATTGAAAACATGTTTGAAGAAGCATGTAAATACAGATTAGTACCCAAGTGTATCCAGCATTTCTTCTAAAATTCTGAGCATTAAAAATGTCTATCTATATGAAATTGAATTACTATTATCATCAATCCCATATCTATTTTTACTTAGCAATTATATTAAGAATAGGCATAGTATACTACTTCATTCAACTCATTTGAATGATAACTGATTTAGCTGAAAATTAAGATTTATTATAAAGACCTATCTACACTGAACAAAAAAGAAAATCAGTTTATAATATTTTTTAAACATCAGTAAATTTTAACTTTAATGATTTGACTTTCTTTTTTTCTCTTGTATAGGAAACTATCATGTTATGGGTTTTATTTGGAGAACCACTGATCAGAAACTCTTCAGAGATGAATTTTACTTATTACTACCTGAAGATATTTTCACTGTGTTCAGAAGTATTTTGTCCATAACACTCTCTAGTGTCTTCATATAGCTTAAATTCTACACTCAGGCAACAATAAAATACTGCTATAAACTAATTTTACTATTACAACTTATGATAGGACAATATAGCAGAACTCTAATATTATACTTTCCTTTACATGTGAAACAAGCATTACTGAGTACCTATTATGGTTTATATTTAGAATGTGACACAAAACCTTGTATGTTGAAGACTTGATTGCCAGCTCGTTCTGCTAATTTGGGAAGTAAGGTGTCAAAACAAGCAAGT